>CM059046.1:8474654-9678003 GCA_030279155.1 Forsythia viridissima
AGGGATATTGATTGTCATAACTGACGTACTTTGTCAAAATCAAGAATCAAGATAGATGAATTAACATCTATAAGTAGATTCGGGGATCCTAATACTTTTCTTTTTCCAATTCTAAAGTAATTCTTCATAAATCTAATCTTTTAATTAATTGAATTATAATTATTTAATTATTCCCAGTTTATATTTTACTTAGTTTAAAACATCAAATTTCCAATGATAACAGATTCGGTTAAGGTTACTATTAGGGGTGGGCAAAACCCGACCCAAATCGGTCGGATTGACCAACCCGACCCGACCGGGTTGGGTCGGTTTTTTAGATTTTGTGGGTTGGGTTCAGTTTAAAATTTTCACAGTTTAATCGGGTTGGGCCGGGTTGCAGGTTGGGTCGTGGAACCCGACCTAACCCAATCCAACCCAACCCAACCCAACCCAACCCATTTACTATTAAAAAAAAAAACCATAAATGATATAACAACTAAAAGTGAAATGAAAACCCTAACTCACACCTCTCACTCTTTCACGCCTCTCACTCTCTGCTTCTCACTCTCTCACGCCTCACTCTCTCAGACCTCAGTCGCGTGCACACACATGTCACCGGTGAAGACACGCCTCTCAGTGACTGATGAAGACACCTCTTAGTCGTGCACACACTCCTTACTCACGCCTCTCAGTCGCCCACGCACACATAAGTCACGCCTCTCAGTCGCTGCCGCCTCTCTACCGCCGGTGAAGAGTTGATTTTTTCACGCCTCTCAGTCGCTATTTTTTACTGGCTTCAACTTTCAAAGGTTTCTACTTTTTCAACCCTTTAACATAGCCGGTTAATCTGTGGTCTTATATACCGAATCTTGTTGGTTCCATTTGCTCGTTTAGTTGTTAGTTTAGTTGCTGGTCTTATATGCCGAATTATTTTCTTGTTTGTTGAATTTCTTGATCTGAATTTTTGTGGGTCGGTTTGTGTCGGGTTCAAAGCACTGTGCAGGTTGAGTTGGGTTGAAATTTTTCTAAACCGACTCTTTTGGGTTGGGTTCGAGTTGGGCCCAAAATCGACCCGACCCGACCCGACCCGACCCGAGTTACTATAATTGAATTAAACTATCTAAATTCCTGTGAGTACGATACTTGGACTCAACATTCATTATATTACTTGTGTGATCCGTACACTTGCTGTACAAATAAAATCGCTGATAAGTTTCTGGTGCCATTGTCGGAGATTTAGTTTTAGTTCTTTTTCAGTTATATTAATAGTAATTCAAAATTTATTTATTTAATATTTAATTATTTAATTTATTTCAGTGTTTGATTTGTGTCTTTTCAGACATTTGCATGCGAAGCGTGAGACACGAGTCTCTAATTCTAGTTGATCCAGAGATTGAACGCATTTTTCATCGTAGATACACAAAAAAGACCAAAAAGAGCAAGATATAATTAATAACAACGAGATTGCTCATGCAAGACATGAGGATAATGAAGACAATATGCTAGTTGGAGATTTATTGATTCCGCAGATCATCCAGAGCCAATATAGCATTGTCTACCCATCTTTTGGGCAGCCGAAATTTCAGTTGAAGACCAATTGATGTGAACCCGCGAAGAATTGAATATTGGAACCCACAAGAAGATTGATATGAACCCTAAGAAAGTTAAAATCAAGCCGCAAGACTTGACCCGATGATTACTTGAATCAAAGCCAAGTTTGAACGCCACAAAAGTTTACGAAATCTTTGATGAGTAATGGTTAGTTCAATCAAGCCGCAAGACTTGACCCGATGATTATTTGAATCAAAGAACCAAGTTTGAACGCCATAAATGTTTGCGAAATCTTTGATAAGTTTTGGTTAGTTCAATTAAAAACACGGAAGAAATAAGTGGATCTTATTTAATCTGAATCTCTCAATAAATCAAAGTTGTTAATTGTTTACAATGCAAAATGTTTATATAGTAAAAGTAATAAAAATCCTAATCTAATTCAGAAATTAACTAAAACTTAACAAAAATAGAGTTCTAAGTTGAAAAAGAAACTAAAACTAAACAAAATTCTGGATTTGCCCAAAATTGGCCTGGGCGATCAGACAAATGCATTCTGTTTTTAAAAAGTGGCCTTGGGTGATCGCCCAAGCCATTTTTTTGGCTTCTCGCGTTTTGATCTCCAAACCTTATTTCATGCTTATTTTGGCCATCCAATCTTCCATTAGTCTCTGATATGCCTTCAATATGGTCTTTAGTTTAAGTCAAATGTAACAAAGGTACATGGCTCGCATCATCCCCTCATTCTTCAAAAGGATTCGACCTCGAATCCTTACTGGCATCAAAGGGATAAAGCTCACATTCCATCCTCATATGCACCCAAACTCAATCACCAGGCTTAAAGATGAATCTGCGGCCTTTGTTGGCTTTAATTTGATGTCTTTGAAGCTCATTCGTCTAATCTGAATTGCTTCTATATGTTGGTCATTTTGGAAGAACAGCTCCAGGTACAAAGTGATGTTGATGTGTAATTTCTCGAATAGGTGATAACCTACTAGACATCTCATCTGAAGATACATCCTCAAATCTCTGCAGTAAAAAAATAGGCAAATTGAGGAGAGATTGGTTAGTTTTGCTAATTATAATCTCGTTTTTTTCCTCTTTCGTTTTCTTTTCTCGTGCTTCTACCTCACTTTTTCTTTTCTGCTGCTCCAAATCATCTACCTTAATTTGTGTATGAAGAGCATGCCTCGTAAATAGGACTTCACCATCTACAGAGTACTCTATACCATCATCCTCCAACTCATACATCTCATTACTATCCCTACCATCCTCAGTTTCCACTTCTCTATTATCACGCAAATTCATTACCCTTTTGTTTAGGCATTGTGATGCAATGTACTCGGAACCCAAATATTTAAAACATTTGATATCCATATTCTTAGGTACCTCCTTTTTTCCCTTAGGTGGTTCGGTCTCCCCCTTTGAAATAGCCCTATTACTCACATCATTACTGTCCCACTTTGATTTCCAAGGAGGGTTAGATCCTGATGAAAACCCATTTGTTCATTTTCTTTTCAATTGTCTCTCCACCTTCATAGCCATGTGCACCATGTCCTCCAACTCCACATAGTGTTGTAATTCCACTACATTGGCAATATCCCTATTTAACACATTCAAAAACCTGGCTAATGTGGCCTCCCTATCCCCCTCAACATTAGCCATAATCGTAGTTACCTCCATCTCCTTATGGTAATCCTTCCATCTCCTTATGGTAATCCTTTACACTATTTGAACCTTGAGTAAGGCTCTGCAATTTTTGATAGAGGTCCCTATAGTAATGACTAGGTACAAATCTCCTCTTCAAGAGAGCCTTTAAACCACCCAAGTTTCTACAGGACTCTCGTGATTTCTCCTCTTATTTGTCACTAATTGATCCCACTACATTATAACATAGTAAGTGAACTTAATTACTGCTAATTTAACCTTCTTTTCTTCCAAATATCTATAGCATTCAAATATTAATTCTAACATCATTTTTCACTCTAAATAGGCTTCAGGGTTATTCCTATCTTGGGAGGAAGGTATTCTCATTTTATATTCCCAAGGTTTCTATATACCCCATCGTGGCCTCTATAGTTTCCTAATCTAGGTGCCCTTTCACGCTTATCTCCTCTAAGCCTCACCCTACCCATCTCAGCTACATAATTATAATCATCTTCATCCTCAAATTCAGCCATATGGTTATGATCATGCCTATTTTGTCTCCTAACATTAGGGATCCCATGTTGTTGCTCCCTTAGTAAGGTTGTAATCACCGTATCATGTTTATCCATCCTACCCATCATCCCTTTATTACTATTCTTCATCTCGTCAAACACCATGTTCATCTGCTCAAATTGTTGTTGCATGGTTTTTAATAAAAAGAATTAGTTGTTGTCTTCCCTAGGTGTTGATTCTTCATTATTAGACATTTTAGGATAAATAAATAAAATAAAATAATAACAAAAAATTAACCTCATGGGTTTACATTCGTGTTTCACTCTATTTGGCTTTTTCCTAAAAATAATCTCACCACTCTTACCTTTTACCTATCTTTATTTTTCTCGCCAAGTTTTCTAAGAAACTAACTAAACTCAATCAGGAATTCGGCCTCCGCAACATTCAGGAACAAGAATAAGGAAATAAAAGACAACGAAAATGATCAAGACGAAAAATAACAAAAGAATAAGATTTGAATACTTAAACACCGGATGACAATATAGAATGTGTGTTTCTTGCCAATTATAACACAAAAAAAAATCTCAAAGAACAACGTTTTATGAATTTTCTTGAATTTTTTTTTGATATGATTCAAGATGAACCTGGTGGAAAAAAAAAGAAAAAAAAAGAACATGATTTTAGAGCCAAAGCTCTGATACCAACTAATGCGAACCCGCAGAATTGAATCTTGGAACCCGCAAGAAGATTGATATGAATTACAAGAAAGCTAAAATCAAGTCGCACGACTTGACCCGATGATTACTTGAATCAAAGAACCAAGTTTAAATGTCACAAATGTTTGAGAAATCTTTGATAAGTTTTGACTAGTTCAATTAAGAACACAGAAGAAATAAGTAGATCTTACATAATCTGAACCTCTCAATAAATTAAAGTTGTTAATTGTTTACAATGAAAAGTGTTTATATAGTAAAAGTAATAAAAATCTTAATTTAATTCAGAAATTAACTAAAACTTAACAAAAAAAGAGTTCTAATTGAAAAAAAGAAACTAAAATTGAACAAAATTCTGGATTTGCCAGAAATTGGCCTGGGCGATTGCCCAAGCTTAGCCAAATGCATTCTGTTTTTAAAAAGTGGCCTTGGGGGATCGCCCACGGTTTTACCCAGACGATCGCCTAGGCCATTTTTTGGCTTTCTGCATTTTGACCTTTAAACTTTGTTTCATGTTTATTTTGGTCCTCCAATCTTTCATTAGCCTCCGATATGCCTTCAATATGGTCTTTAGTTTGAGTCAAATGTACCAAAGGTCCATGGCTCGCATGGATCGTATCACCAATGTAATTCATCTATTTTAGAATGGACATCAGTTCTATAGCAGGGCCGAAGAAAACCCATATACACATGTCTCACGATTCTTAGAAATGTGCCAACATTTCAAATGTGAAAGAATCTCAGACGATGTCATTCAGCTACGTTTGTTCCCACATACTCTCTGTGACATAGCTCTTGAGTGGTTGGACTCACAGCCGATTGCTAGCATCACCAATTGGAATGACTTAGCCCACAAATTCTGCATAAAATTCTTTCCACCAGTTAAGATTTTGAAGTTGAAGCATGACATATTCATAATTCAACAATTAGAAACATAATCTTTTGATGAGGCGTGGAACATATTCAAAAATATGTTAAGGAACTGTCCTCATCATGGTGTTGGCAAGGGCCAACAAATTTAGTATTTTTATGCTGGACTACTTTCTTCATTAAAAGCATGATCGACTCTTCATCTAACAGCTTTTTATGTACCAAAACTGTTGTTGAAGCTTTAAAGGTATTTGAAAGAGTAGCTACCAACACCGCCATGTGGGCATCAGATAAAGTCATACACGAGAACTGCAGGAGTATAGGAAATAGATACTTTCACGATGTTATCTGTAAAGATAGACTCATTGGTACACAAAGTGAAAAGTATGTCACATTCAGCTAATGCAGTGCAAATAAAGAAATCAACATGTGAAGAATACGTGGCTAGTCACAGTACGTCAGAATGTCCTATTCTATCATAACAGCCCGAGCCAGTCGAGTATATTCAAGGTGGTCAGCACCAACAAAATAACCCATACTTTATGAGAAAGATGGAGACCACTATTCAAAGTCAAGACACTTCAATAAAGAATCTCAAGACACAAGTAGGTCAGATAGCAGTTGTTATATCATGCAGAGTACTAGGTACGTTGCCAAGCAATACAGAGGTAAATTCCAAAGAACATGTTAAAGCTATTACTACCGAAAGTGGGGTTCAATTACCAGAAATCTATGTAAAGATACCAGTTGCAAATAAAGAAAAAGGTACCGTCTACTGATGAGGAGCACGTCGAACAGATTAAGCAGACAACGGATATTAAAAAGAGTTCAGGTGCACCACATGTTCCTATCAAACCATATGAGCCTCCGATCCCATTTTCTCAGAGATTACAAAAGCACAAGTTAGACAAGCAATTCAAAAATTTCATGAGATCTTCAAGAAGCTATATATCAACATCTCTTTTGCAGATGCACTTGCATAGATGCCCAGTTATGCAAAGCTTTTGAAAGACATTTTTTCAAATAAACACAAGATGGAGGAACATGAGATAGTGATGTTGACAGAAGAGTGTAGTGCTATTTTGTAAAATAAGCTACCTCATAAACTAAAAGATCCAGGGAGTTTTACAATACCTTGCACCATTGGAGATTTTTCTTTTGAAAAAGCTTTGTGTGATTTAGGTGTCAGTATTAACTTGATGCTAGTTTCTATTTTCAGAAAATTAGGTTTGAGGGAGGCTAAAGCAACTATGGTAACTTTATAGCTAGCTGATCGGTCTATCAAACACCCAAGAGAAATTGTTGAGGATCTTTTGGTAAAAGTGGACAAATTTATCTTTTCAGCTCATTTCATCATTCTTGACATGGAGGATGATAGAGATGTGCCACTTCTTCTAGGCCAACCATTCTTAGCTACTGGTAGAGCTCTAATTGATGTACAAAAAGGCTAACTGATTCTGAGACTTAGTGAAGAGCAGGTCACATTTAATGTCTTCAAAGCAATTAAATATCCAACCGAGTCAGATAGCTGCTTCAAAATTGATGTGGTTGACAATGCATTTCATGACACTTTTCAACTAAACAATCCATCAGATCCATTGGAGGCATGTATTGTGCATTCTCAATCCACTCACATTGATTCTAGTGAGATTGAGATGTGCGTAAGATATCTTGAAGCTAATCTTCCATGTATACGCATATCACATTTTGAGGAGTTGGGCACAAGTTCTACAAAGCCTCTGCCTTCTGTTCAACAGCCTCCAAAAATAGAGCTCAAGCAATTGCCATCTCATCTTCATTATGCTTACTTGGGAGAATCCTCTACATTGCATGTGATAATTGCTAATTCTATTAGTGAGCTTGAAGAGGAAAAATTGCTCTGAGTACTTTGGGAACACAAGACAGCTATTAGATGGTCTATTGCTGACATTAAGGGCACCAACCCTACACTTTACATGCATAAAATCCTCATGGATGATAATTTTAAACTAAGTGTTGACAGTCAGAAGAGGCTGAATCCTAACATGAAAGAAATGGTCAGAGTAAAGTCATGAAGCTAATGGATGCATGGATTATCTATCCAATCTCAGATAGTGCATGGGTGAGCCCAGTTCAGGTAGTGCCAAATAAGAGTGGTATCACACTGGTTTAGAATGAAAAAAATGAATTGATTCCAACCAGAACAATCATGGGATGGAGAGTTTGCATTGACTATCGCAAACTCAACACACCTACTAGGAAGGATGACTTTCCCATTCCATTTATTGATTAGATGTTGGAAAGACTGGCTGGACACTTCCATTATTGCTTTCTAGATGGGTACTCCAGATATAATCAGATCCTAATTACCCCTGATGATCAAGAGAAGACTACATTCATGTGTCCCTATGGTACCTTTGCATATCGTAGGATGCCTTTTGGTCTATGCAATGCCCCTGCCACTTTTCAGCATTGCATGATGGTCATCTTCTTTGATATGGTGGATAGATTTAATGAAATATTCATGGATGACTTCTCAGTGTTTGGCTTATCTTTTGATGAGTTCTTGGAGTACTTACATCTAGTTTTGTAGCAGTGTGAAGACATAAATCTAGCTCTTAACTAGAAAAAGTGTCACTTTATGGTTCAAGAGGGTATCGTTTTGGGACATCATATTTTAGATAAGGGCATTGAAGTGGATAAGGCAAAGATTCAGTTTATTGAAAAATTATAACCACCAACCTCTGTTAAGGGTATTCAAAGTTTTCTTAGGCATGTCGGGTTCTATCGTCACTTCATCAAAGACTTCTCAAAAATTACAAAATAGTTGTGCACTTTGCTGGTCAAGGATGTGCCATATATCTTCTTGGAAGAGTGTTTAATAGCATTCAACACTCTAAAAGAGAAGCTAATTTCAGCACATGTGATAATTGCACCAAATTGGAGTCTACCGTTTGAATTAATGTGTGATGCAAGCGATTATGCAGTTGGAGTAGTGTTAGGATAGCAAAAGGATAAAGTTTTTCATGTGATACACTATGCTAGCAAGACTTTGATTGATGCACATCTCAACTATGCCAAGACTGAGAAGGAGCTCCTGGCTGTAGTCTATGCCTTTGATAAATTCTGATCATATCTTGTTGGATCAAAGGTGATAGTCTACGCTGATCATGCTGCCTTGAAAAATTTGTTAGCAAAGAAAGATGCAAAATCGAGGCTGATGAGATGAGTTTTACTTTGATCTGGAGATAAGAGACAAGAAGGGAAGCGAGAATGTAGTAGCTAATAATCTATCTAGACTTGAGAAGAGAGAGCAGACCGGGACCATGGATATTAATGAGGTGTTTCCAGATGAACATATTTTTAACTTGGAGAAAGCACCATGGTATGCAGATATAGTGAATTTCTTAGCATAGTCCATCATCCCGCCAGATTATTCAAGTCACCAAAAGAAGAAATTCTTCTCTGACTTGAAGTAATATTTTTGGGAGGATCCTATTCTCTATAGACAAGGTTCAGATCAAATAATTAGGCAGTGTGTTCCTTAAGAAGAAGTTCCTCAAATACTTGAGCATTGCCACTCCTCAGCTACGTTGGACATTTTGCCGCATCTAAAATAGCTGCTAAAATTCTAAAGTCTGGGTTCTATTGGCCTTCACTCTTCAAAGATGTGTACATTTTTGAGAAAGGGTGTGATCGATGCCAGCGCATAGGAAATATTTCGAACAAGAATCAGATGCCTCTAAACAGTATACTCGAGGTAGAACTTTTTGATGTATGGGATATTGATTTCATGGGGCCATTTCCTCATCGTTCTCCAATCAATACATTTTAGTTGCTGTTGACTACGTCTCCAAATGGGTTGAAGTAGTTGCATTGCCTACCAATGATGCGCGGGTTGTGATGGATTTCTTAAAAAAATATATTTCACTCCTTATGGCACACTCCGAGCCATTATTAGTGATGTGGGTAAACACTTTTGAATTGTCAATTTGAGTCACTATTGGCTAAATATGGCGTTCGACATCTTATTACTACTTCATATCATCCTCAAACCAATGGGCAAGTTGAAGTTTTCAACCGGGAGTTGAAGCGGATACTTGAGGTGACGGTTAGTTCTTCAAGAAAAGTTAAATTTTGATTTAAAGGAACCCGGTGAAAAGAGACTACTTCAATTGAACGAAATGGATGAGTTTCGATTGGAGGCCTATGAGAATAAAAAATTGTATAAGGAACATACCAAAAAGTGGTATGATATGCATAATCAAAGGAGAAAATTTGAGGTAGGGCAGCAAGTGTTATTGTATATAATTCTCACCTCAAGCTTTTTCCGGGCAAGTCGAGGTCTCGATGGTCGGGTCCTTACATAATCACAAAGGAGCCATATGGAGCAGTGGAAATCAACCATGAGAGCAAAGACACTTTTAAAGTCAACGAGCATCGGTCGATGGTTTATTGGATCGGTGGATTCTCGAAAGAAAAATCCACCGTTCATCTTGCAACACCGGAATGATCAACCCAAAAAGTCGAGCTCTAGACCATAAATCAAGCGCTTAATGGGAGGTAACCCATTTTTCTATCCCTTTCTACTTTTTCATCATAATTATATGCAATTTCATCTAGTAGGGATAGTTTTAGTTTTTGGTTTTAGGCACACCATCTTTCTTTTTCCAATTTTTGCACTTACGTGACTTTTAGCAAAATTTAGTTTTTCTAGTTCATCGTATTCATTTTGGCACGTATTTAAGATTTAACGTGTTAAGTTAGGCCTAAATACATTTACTTTTTGTTTTTGCATTATAGCTATTTACAAGTGCATGCCGTTATAGTGGTTGTTTTAGATTTTAGGCGTATTTTCGTTACATTTTGGTTTTTCACTAGTTTTTCTTTGCTTATTGTTTTTAAAGGTTCATCGTTGGCTCCCTAATACTTATATGAGTTTAGACATACTAAAATAGCCCCACATACACTTTAGCACGCATCCCAAGAAAATTTACAAAACAAGAAAATTTTGTGATCTGGCAAACTGGGTCATTGCCCAGTTTACGGACTCGGGCGATCGCCCGAGTATCACTAGCTGGGGCAGAATGCTATCACTAGCTGGGGCAGAATGCCCCAGCATACAACTGGGCGATCGCCCAAGCTTAACACTGGAGTTATAAACCCAAGCACTTCAAAAACACACGAGACAGAATTTTTTTTTTTTACTTCATCTTCACGAACTCAAACATTCAAAACTCTCACACACACAGTTGAAGTCCTAAAGATCAACCCCAAATCGTACATTTTACCTCACTTCACCAACACTCAAACACAATTAATTGTGTTTCCATTGCATTGACATCAAGTTCTTTGAATTCGGCCAAATCATCCTACGGTATGATTATCTTTCCCCTACTGTCCTTGTGTTTGAATTTGTTTTTGAATTCTTGTTGTTTAATTGAGGAGTAAGGGCCTAGGTTGATGCTGGGTTGTTGCAGGCCTAGGTTGATGCTGGGTTGTTGCAATGGTGTATTGAGGTGTAAAATTTTGGCTAAATTCAAGTCCAAATTCATTCAAAATCTACCTACATGGATGATGCCTTGAATGTGTTCGATGAATTGACTAAGTGGATACTTTTGTGCTAAGCTGAGCTACCTTGTATTGGAAATTGTTCATACTCATTTATGCTTGTTAATTGTGCATGCTTTCTTAGGATTTTCTTTAGAAATTTATCCACACCACTTAGCCCCAAAATAGGATGCCATGGCATGCCATGGTTAGGCACCAGCAGCTTTACGACACCACTTTCGTCTGCCTCAAATGACTTATGTTCTACCACAATTTTGAACCTGATCAAAACCAATCTATATAGATACATGTGTCCGAAGGTGGCTCAGGAAAACTTCAATATTTCATCAAATTTCTCGGTGGTGAAAAGTGGTGTTCGGTCTATGTTTGAACAACGAAAGTCACTACTTTTATTTTATTTTTGGGGTGTTTTGTTTATTCTCTAATTCATTATGGTGTTTAATGATCTATCTTTTATCCTCATAGGTACAATGCCACCAAAACGAAAGGAACCACCAACAAAGAAGGGAAAAGAGAAGGTCGGTTCATCATCTAACTGACGCTGACAAGTGGAAGAACATGTTGATGACGGCGGTATCCAAAGGTTTAGGGTATAGAAGAAGAGAACATTTACAACAAGTGGCTAATGAAGAAGAAATTATGGGCCGAAATGGAGGTAATTATAACGGATTTCCCATACTCCGAGAGGTGAATCTAATTAACTGTTGTGGCTAGAAAAAGGTAGTAGGTAAACTTCATTTGGCCTACCCGTTGTTGGTCAAAGAGTTTATTGCCAACTTCAATCATGCCATCGAGGAACCTGGGGTAGACCATATGTATACAACATCGAGCATAACATGGCACTAGTGACTTAGTTTCTATATGGAAGAGCAGATGCATGGCCTATTGATGGACCCAAATTCTTACACAACCAACTGACAGAGAGCCTGCGAGTCTTTCATATTTTTGTATGTCATGACATCGACCCCATCTCCCACCGCATAGACTTTAATGAATTTCGGGCCCGTCTTTTGTATCATCTTGCAAGCGGACACAAAATTGACTTGGAAAATCACATTTTCCAATTTATTGTTGATCTTGCATCCCAATGTGAGTCCGACAGCTCCCTCATGTTTCCATGTCTCATTAGTGCTATTTTCCTGGCAGAGGGAGTGCCTTTACTCCCGCATGAGGAGCCCAAGGCCCCCGAAGCACCTATCACCAAATGGATAATAGGAAATCCTATGGCTAGGTGAGCAGTGGACAATCAAGCATTAGCCATGTACCTAGAGTTGTCAATAACCCGGCCCGTCTCCGATGAAGCTCGGTGACGGCCTGCATTAGAAAAAGCTCGCGCCATGGTGGGTTGCGGGCCGAGTCAACCTAGCTCACAAAAATTGAATATGAGCCCAGCCCACCTGTCGGCCCATTCGGGTCGAGCCCATGTGGGCAGCGGTTCAACCCGGTTCGACTCGTATGAATAAAAAATTAATTTTTTTTTAAATTACTAAAAACATTTAGTTACCTATTGTAATTAAAAAAAATGTTTATATATATAGCAAAAAATGTGTTAAATTACTAAATAAAAAAAATAACAATGATAAATTCACATTTTTTTAAATTTTTTAATTCAATTTCTATTTTTTTATATGTATAAAGACTAAAACAACACGCATCTGTCATATTTTTCACTTTAAACAACTCTCTGCTATTTATTAAAAAAAAATCAAAATAGACCAACGGTTAAAGGCTGAACCGTCCGGTTAGTGAACAGCCTGCCTAGTTCACGGGCCGGCCTATGGTTCGACCTCTTCAGTCCATGAACGGCCCGTGGTTTGGCCTCTTCAGCCCATGAACAGCCTACTCGGTTGATGGTCCGGCTTGCAGTTCTGGGTCGAGATAGGTGGGCTAATACGGGTTCGGCCAGTCCGTCCGTCTTGACACCTCTACCTGTACCAACTGCTGAGATTGATCGTCTCTTTCGTCAGGTTCTTACCTAGTTATCCGAGCAGGGTCGGGCTTTGAGTTCTATTCAACGAATGCAGCTAGCCATGCAGCACACGACAGACCATATGCGTATTGAAATGGACTCACTGAACGTGTCAAACACTGCCATCAGATGGGAGTATCAGACTATAAATTACACATATGATGATGTCAACCGTCGAATGCTCTATTTTGCACGATGCATGGATGATATTTATACTATCATCTCTCAGCCCTCAATCCCGAGCACCCCTCACCACAAGTCCACTTCCGTTGGTCCGTCTGATTAGCCTAGACCATCCTATCCACATCTACCTTCGAGGAATAATTGATCTTTTCGCTCATTTAATTGCTTAAATTTTCTTACATTAGTGACAATGTAGTATCTTCGTTTGGAGGTGGGTTAAGTATCAGAATATTTAATTGATAAATTTTGAATTTTCCTATTATGGGGTCTGTATAACTACAATTTTTGTTTAAAAAAATAGAAAAAAAAAGTTTATTTGTCTAGTTATTGTTGAATATCTTACCGCCAATGATGATATTTGTTTGAAGTTGAGTACGTGTTTAGTTAGAATTTTAGACAAAACTTTAACTCGTACTTTTACCTGAATACTTATCCATGTTAGACTAGATTAATGGAGCACGTAGCCACTATTGACTTATCACTTATAGGAGAACATGACTTAAGTGTATGTGTTGATATTGTTGACTCAGGATTATTGTGATAAATCTAGTTCCCAAATCTTTAGTCTAGTAACCAAACTGTTTAAGAACAGTTTTGGAGTGTTAAAGTTAGTACATGTGTTTGTAGAATTCTAATGGTTTAGGTTTTCTAGGTCTCATCTTTGGTTGATAGGTTGTAGTCAAGGAATCTAAACCGAGCACTACTCACCACTGATAAAAAACAAAATAAAATGTCTTACTCGAGCAATAAAGCATGTTAGGGTTTTAAAACCTGGTGCCCTATGGTTATTTGACTTGGGTGTTATCGGCCTAAAGCTCGTTACATAGGTCACTATAATAAAAACAATAAACAAATAATTTTTTTTTGAGTTTTACATCTTCACTTTTCTTATACCCGTGGGACTCGAGCAATTAAGCTTGTTAGGGTATTTTAAAATTTGGTATCCTATGGTCATCTGACTTGGGAGTCATCGGCCCAAAGCTCGTTACATGGGTCACATAGAAAAGCTTATGGAAGATAAGTATTGTACATAAGATGTAAGACTGTTTATATTAGTTAAATAAATAAAAAGAGTTATAAGTGTTCTGTAAAGATTGCTAGGTTAGAACCTTAGAGACTGGAGATGAGAATTTAAAAATCACTCACCATCCTATTTCTAAGAATACAAGCTTCTAATTTTTACCACTTTATTTGAAAAAGTATTGTATTGATCAATAGGAACCAAATTCACTAGAACACCTCGGAATTGGAGAGAAAAACATTAGAAGTGTGATATCTTATGAGTGGTATAAGGAATAAATGACTACAAGGAGTTCGGGATTATAAAAATATCAACAACACAATATTGGTCGTGGTCTGATAGAGGTGTAAGTTCAATATTTGGATATTCACACACTCACAAGAGGTCGAGCATCGAATAAGTAAAACTTTATCTGTTGTGTTGTTTAATATATTTCTAAAAGTGTTGCTTTATATTCGAACCTGAGGCATTTGGTAAGAAATTTAACATTAAGTCCAACTTTCACGATTTTCTTAGCTTAGTTTAAATTTGTAGTTTAATTTTGTTTTTGTTCAAGAATGAACAAAGGTTTAGCTTGGGGGTGTTTGCTAAGTACATTTTGTGCACTTATTTGGGCCTTTAAACTAAGATTTTATCTCATCATTTTATGAATTTTCTACTTAATTTAGTGTGTTATTCTTTCTATTTCAGTTTTGGACCCGTTTATAAGAAATTGGAGAAGAATGGACAGAAAGAGTAACGACTTGGTGAAATCAACGAGTAAATGAGAAGAAGTTGAGTTTTTTGAAGTGAATATCAAGAGCCAAACATTGGAGGATGAGGAAAAAGATAAAATCAATAAGTTTAAGGTGTGTTGGAGTGACAATGAAGAGTTAAAGCAAATGATCAAATACCTGAAAGTTAAAGAACTGAATTGAAAAATTATCTACCGAAGCATTTGGGAAAATTTGAGTACGTACAACTTTTGGTATTAAAATATTCACAAGAAAAATAATATACCATTGGAAAGATAATTAAATTATGAGTCTAACACTTTTTAAGGATCTCAATTTGTAATTTCTTACAAGAAGTTATGACCGTTTGAAAAACATCTGCAGAACAGAGAAAAACTAAGCTGGGCGATCGCCCAACACCTATTTTCGCCAGCAGAATGCTTTTTGGTTGGCCTGGGCGATCTCCCAGGTTTGCACTAGGTGATCGTCCAGTATATTTTCGGCAGAAACGAAATTTTGTTACCTTTTTGAGTCCAATTAGGAAACTTTTTGGAACACGATTTTAATGATTTTTTGGGATTTTTTGGGATACAAGGAGGATACTATAAATATGAGTTTTAACTCATGATAGGAGAGCTGATTTTTGGAGTCGAATTTTGAGAGAAAAACAAGAGACGAATCAAAAAACAAAGATCAAGATTCATCATTTCAAGAATTAAACGAAGATAAAGATTTCTTCTTCTCCAGGTGATGAATAATCTATTTTATTTTTATTTTTATTTTCTTCTTCTTAGTATGCTAGACTAGACTATTTTGTGCTAGGATTACGATGTAGCTTGTAGTTTAAATTCTTCTATTTAGAAACTTGATTTTTAACGATTTGCATCAATATAGTTTTGAATAATAAATTTTGATTTCTTTTCATCTACAATTATATACGTAGTGATTGTATGATTCTTGTGATTTGTTTTACTATCGAGAGATCGAAAACAGGCTAGACATTATTTTAATTATCTTAAAGTTCGATAGATGATAGAAATATACCGTTCTGCTTTATGTGATCTTTAATTATCCATAGAAACTTAATGCATTCTTGTGCATTCGCATTCATCATAGAGATATAGTCGGGTCATATATATGAATACGTTTAATTTTATTCAAAAGAAACTGTTAAACAATCTTGGGATATCGATCGTCATAACTGATGTGCTTTGTCAAAATCAAGAATCAAGATAGATGAATTAACAACTATAAGTAGATTATTAACAACTATAAGTAGATTCGGGATCCTAGTACTTTTCTTTCTCAATTCTAAAGTAATTCTTCATAAATATAGTCTTTTAATTACTTGAATTATAATTATTTAATTATTCTTTGTTTATATTTTAGTTAGTTTAAAACATCAAATATTCAAAGTTAACAGATTCGGTTAAGGTTACTATAATTGAATTAAACTATCTAAATCTCTGTGGGTACGATACTTGGACTCAACATCCATTATATTACTTGTGTGATCCGTACACTTGCATTTTTATGAAATCATGTCTGGCTAAATTACTTATTGCTAGGATGAACAATGAAACCTCACGTTTTTAATTAATTAGAAATTTTTCCGTATGAGTAATTAATTACTTTTGGGTTGATTATTCTTTATTCCTTCTTTCTAACATTTTAATGCTCGATCACTATTAGAATGTTTTGTGATCTTTATTGAAGTCTAGAGATTTAATCTAGATAAGCACATGGTATTGAATAACATATGGTCCAATAATAGATAGAAATTACTATTATGCCTTATGAAATCTGTTTAGGGTGTTCTTGTGATTTAAATACATATTTTTATGTTTAAAACTTAATTAGAGATAATTAGGTTCGCATATCGGTATAGAATTAATTGATCATCGAGAGAGGCTTTTGATTATTATAAGATCACCGATTTTCAATCTAGGGTAATTATAAACTAAAGCGATTAACGGATAATTGAGTAAGGAATGTGTAGGTGGATTCACGAATCTTAGTGGTAGTAAAACTCGATTTTAGATTTAATTAAACTCAAGTAGAATAACTTTAGTATTGAATTTATTAAAGAATCTGTGTTCTTATCTTGTTAAAACTCAAAATTTACATTAATTAGTTAATTGGTAGCTAGTCCTTGTGGATTTGACACTCTTCACATTACTATATTATTTGTTAATGATCAGTCCACTTGCGGGATTAAAACCGACAACATGTTTTGGCGCCGTTGCTGGGGACTAATTTTTTTTCTACCTTTTACTTTAGTTAATTTTATCTTTAATTCTTTTTCTCTTTTTTTAGTTGATTTACTTGTTTTTCTTAGTTTCATTACTGTTAGGGAACAAAGAGGAACTATGAGATCAAGCACAACACAAGATGGCAGACTTTGAGATTGATGAGGACAGTACACGTGACATGCTTTATAGAGATTTCATCACAATGCACTAGGCTAATATAGCGAGATATGATATACCTACCAAAATTTATGAGGATGACTTGCTCTTGGAAGATTTATGGAAACTGCAGGTCACACAAAGTTTTTGTCCATACTCTTACACCTACAATCAGGGTTGGCAAAATCACTCAGATTACTATTGGTACAATAATCAAGGTCAAACAGGAATGCACGGAGTAGAAATGAATTCGCTCCTACTGACAAAAATTGATTCATTGGCAAAGCAGATAGAAACACTGAAACATTCTCAATCAGCCAATATGGTTTAGATGTCCCTACCAATTCGTGAAACTTGCGGGGAAAACCATCAATCATTAGAGTTTCCTTTAACCACCACTGATATGTCATTACCTGAGCAAGTGACATACGCTCACAACTTTCAGCGACAACAAAATAATCTATACTCACAGACCTACAATCCGGGGTGGAGAAATCATCCAAACTTCTCATATAAAAATAATCAAAACATTTAAAATCTGTCAAATCAGAGAAGACCCTGGGAAAGGGAAGGATGATGGGAAGAGGCATTCGCTAAATTGTCAGAACGGATAGAGATTGGATTCAAAGAATTGCAGAAAAGACAAGATGTCTCAATGAAGATTGTAGAAAATCAGATTAGACAGTTGGCCAAATTATTGATCGAGAGTCCACAAGGCACATTTCTAAGCGACACTAAAGTCACCCTGATAGAACACATGTTAAGCATTACAACAATGAGTGAGAAGCAACTACCCAAATTTTTTGAAAATAGATCAGTTGTTCAAATCAAGGAACCACCAACTAATGAAGAAAAGGATGTGGAGAATGAAAAGTTGATCATAAATAAGTATAATGAAAAAGTGACATTTAATGATGCTGCACCTATCAAGCAATTCTCCGACTCCCATCTTTATTCTAAAATTGATTTTGTGATCAAGACCATTGATGAAGTTGAAATTTTTATAGTTGAATTCAAGCAGGGTGATAAAATTAAATCATATTGTTATGAGAAGAGCAAAGTTAAATATTGGAGGATAAATGAAAAATGGTACTGTTGACATATGAAATAACAAGGGCATAAAAAGAGACTTAAGAAAAATTGTACATGTAGGCCCATAATAAATACCCAAGCATATAGGCTTAGAAAATATGTCGGCCAGGCCCAACGGATGCCCAAATAAATTTGTATATAGGCCCAATAGAAATTGTCCAAGCCAGGAAGGGCCCAAAATGGACATCGCCCAGATCAAAAACGCTCAGGGCGTTGGGCGATTAGAATGGTCAATCGCGGCATAAGAGTAACTGTTCATAAGTAGTTTTTCTCATTTTCTTATCATTGTTCCCACGTTGTCAGGAGTTACAAACTTGAATTATCATGAAGGAGTTACAAGAAGTTGGATCATCATGGGGAAGTTACAAACAGTTGGGATCATCATGGGAGAAATGGGCAGTTATTGGGCGACGAGGTGATTGCTTCATGAAGGAGTTACAAGAAGTTAAATCATCATGGGGAAGTTACAAACAGTTGAAATCATTATGGAAGAAATGGGCAGTTATTGGGCGACGAGATGGTTGCTGGGCGATAAGGAAGAAACTGGGCGATGAGAAGTTTTTATGCAAGATTGAAGGAAAACGTGTGATAAAACCGTTTGGCAAGGTATAAAAGAAAGGAGATTGATTGAAGAAAGAGAAAAAGGAAGAAACTCTCAAAAAATAGAGAAATGTAATTTCATTCCATTTAGTCTTAAATATTTCTTTACAGTGAATTCTAGTGTGCTTGTGCCCCTTGGAGGCATTTCGTTTTGTTTTTTCATCCTCCGCCATTATTGTAGTCTTCCTAAATCAAACACCCCTTGTTGGGACTTTGTCTCAAAAGGTTTGGCGTCTCTTACACATCGTCTGAATCCTTTAATTGTTAGCGAAAGATACACATTCTGTACGAAACAATTTGGCACGCTCGGTGGGACCACTTTTGGTGTTAGAAGATACAAGAGGGTGGAACAATATGCCTCACAAGAACTCAAATAAAGAACCAGCAAGCCAGCGAATTCAATCCGTGATCGAGCGATATGAAGAACAGCAAAATACACCAGCAACGGAGGGACAAAATCAAAGCCATTATGAACCAATGATGGAATTGAGTCCACGAACCATGCGCGCATTACTTGGCGAACTCACGCAAGATGTCGTGGGACAGGTAAGCTTGCAAAATGTTCATGATATGGAAAAATTTGTTCAAACTGGAAATGTGCATTACGACAACATGGCCAAACAATTAAGTACTTTGAATGAACTTATAACTAGGTTAGTAGGCCAGACATGTCAACCAAATTTGCCAAATATAGGGAATCATTTCCAAGCTAGGACGGTTGTGGGGCACAATTCACCGACAATGAACCCTATAAATCCTAGTCAAGGAATAGAAATGCCTTTTATACCATCGACGTCAAATGTGGGTGGAGGCAACATGGCCAATTTGAGTGGTCATAATGTGGGATCGTCCAACTTGGGGGGTAGCCCGAATGCAAGAGAAAATATGCCAAATATAGGACAAAACGCAACACGTGTTAACGAAGGGGCAAATGTCCAAGTAAATGGCAATAATACCATGAGTAATGGTAATTTGGCCACAAACCCAGGTTTAAACAATAGACCTCAAATGATTCCACCTGTGAATCAACCTATAGGAGTCCCGTACGATCCAAACATAGCCTTAAGAAACCAAATCACCGAGATAATGCAAGATCAGATGGCTTTTGGAATGCGTCCTTTCATTAGGCCAACCTATAGGAAGCCATATCCCGATTGGATAGACCAAGCCTATCCGTGGCCTAGGGGATATAAAGTGCCGGAATTTTCACTATTCACAGGTTTAGGAGAGGTCTCAACATTGGAACATGTAGGACGATTTACACTGCAATGCGGTGAAGTAAGTGATTATCATAAAATAAGGTTGTTTCCTAGTTCGCTAACAGGGGTAGCTTTTTCATGGTTCATTAATTTACCAGCAAACTCTGTTCAGACATGGCAACAATTAGAACAGTTGTTCCACGCCCAATTCTATAAAACTGAATCTGAAGTCACCTTGGCCGATTTGGCGAATTTACGTCAAATGCCAACTGAATGGGCGGAAGTTTTCCTTCAAAGGTTTAAGACTGCTAGGAGTAAATGCTTTGTGCCCTTACCCGAAAAAGAGTTTGTTAAGATCGCTCAAAGTTGTTTAAGTTTCGACTTGAAAAAGAAATTTCAGGATAGGGAGTTTCCTGATCTCTTCCAATTAACGGCCAATGTGATTAGGTATGAGCGTTTGATAAGGGAAGAAGAACAAATGAAAAATTCCAGCAAAGGGACTTACTATAGAGACCCAAACTTCGACGTTCACGTTGTAGATGAGTATTATGATCAAACTGAAATATGTTTGGCCGAATTGATTAAAGGAGATGCTTATGAATGTCCTTTAATAATTAATTCAGGGATGACGGCGAAAAACGAGCCTCTAAGAGATACAAGCAAGAAAGCTAGAACGTTTTCGTTCGATATAACCAAAGCAGATACTATATTTGATAGATTGTATAAAGACAAGCAAATAAAACTGAGCGATAAGCACAAATTGCCAAATCCTGAGCAAGTTAAGGATAAAAAATATTGTAAGTGGCATAATGCATGGTCTCATACAACTAATAATTGTTTGGTTTTTCGTCATGTATTACAGGATGCCATCGAATCAGGGCGAATTACTTTTGAAGCTAAAAAGAAGATGGCAGTGGATGAGAATCCTTTTCCGCGGCCACTAGGAGTCAATATGTTGTCAGCAGGTTTCAAAAGTGGTTTATCTAAATTCAAATTGGTAGTCGATAATGGAGACGAAGATCTTGAACAGCATCCCAGCGTGTTCGAACGTCTCAAAGGTAAAGAAGTTGAAAGGAACAAAAAAGTGTTGTGTGCTAGATGTAGCAGAGAAATAGATGAAGATGAGGAGAAAATGGAAGTATGGGGGCGTCACAATCATCCAAACACGACCCAAAATTTCCAACCTATTCAAGGACGAAAGGTATCATGGCCTCCTTTTGAAAGATAGGTCAGGCCAATGTATGATGGCAGGCCGATGTACAACGGCAGGCCGATGCTCAACAATAGAACGTTCAGGCCACAGCCCCATCGATCGAATGTATGGAACTTATTCCAATACAGTGCGGGAAGGGTGATACCCTTTGATCAAATGACTAGGACACAGCAAAGACGTCATCAGAGAAATTATGGACGAATGATGAGGCAGCAACAAGAAGTGATACGTCCCAAATTGCCCAATTTCTCCAACACTGTTGATAAGGAAAATCTCGAAGATGAGAAGGAACATAATGTGAACGATTCAACAGAAGAATTGCCAGAAGATTCTTCTGGTAGGTCGAAGTTTGAAAGACACAGCAAAGACGAAGATGAAGATGATCCTGGACAATCCATCACCATTCAGTTTGGTTCTTTACCCCCAATATTGGCTAATAATTATCTGCTTGCCAATGAATTTAAAAGCAAAAGGGATGAGGGGCCACAAGACGATGAGAGGGAGGAAGCATGCACATTGGAATGTGAGGGAGAAATCGGGCAAACCTCTGGAGATATCTATGGAGGAGAAGAAGAAGATGATGGCTTGACAGATGTGGAAGAAGAGATTGACTTAGAATCAGAAAGAAGAAAAAGAGGAGTTTCATATAACAATTTGCTAAAACAGCTGTATCAAGAAGGTGTCCGAGAAGTAGATTTGTTGGGCGAACCATCTGGGCGATCTTTTGATTATTACGTGTTATACGGGACGCCCAAGAGGAAAATGAGAGTACCACGCTCTGAAAAGTATGGATCACCTCCAACGATATTGCCACCCCCTACAGGTTGGGAGGAAGTGGGCGACATAGAAGCTCAAGAGCCCGGCACAGAAGATCAGTACGAAATGTTGCACGTAAACCTGACACAGCATTTCGATCCAAAGGATGACGGGAGACAAGAAGTGGAGATAGAGGCGACTCAAAAGGTCATCTTTAAGAAGCCAATGACCAATCTAACCAAACATTTGAGGCCATTATATGTAAAGGCTCTAGTCAATGGCATCCCTGTAGCCAAAGTTCTCATAGATAATGGGGCCGCTATTAATACCATTCCATCTAGAATGATAAAGAAATTTGCAAAGACAGAGAGCGACTTGATCCCTACTGAAGTTATTCTTACGAGCTTCAATGGCGGGGTGACTTCGGCCAAAGGAGTAATGCCTTTGGACGTGACGGTAGGAACTATCACCAAAACCACAGTATTCTTTGTAATAGACGGGCCGACTAGCTATAATGTGTTGTTAGAAAGAGATTGGATTCATGGAAATCGTTGTATACCTTCGTCACTCCATCAGTGTCTAGTTTTTTGGAATGATAAAGGTGAGGCCGAAGTGGTGCAAGCAGATCATAGACCTTTTGTTACAGAAGCAAACTCGATCGAGAAATTCATGTATGAAGGAAATTATGGGCCTGTAAGAGTAGTCCAAGATGGTGAAGAAACTCGGATCATCGCGCAGAGCGAGGAGCCATTATCAGTAGATGCATTTACTGAAATGTCGATCAAATGAGGCCAAACATAGTGGCCATTGAAGAGCCAATGATTGGCAAAAAAGATATTCGATAAATGTTGAAGAAGGTATCTAGCCTTCAGGATGTCGAAGCCAAGTCAATAGCTTTCGAGAAAAGGTGCGAAGGAGAAATAAGAAAGAAAACGGCTTTAAAAATTTTAAGGGATAAATTAGCAGTGTTCGAGTTAGAACAGAATATTGGCCGAGAAGTGAACAAGGTGTATTGTTTGGATGTAGAAGACATCACTACAAGGAGCTTGGACGACGATGTGATAGGAGTCATGAAGACGGGGCACGCCCAAGCACAAGACCCTTTGGTGAAAGTAAATATTGGAGATGAACAAGAAGATCGCCCAACGTTTGTCAGTCAGATGCTTAGCAAAGAGGTAAGTGACCAGTTAATTGCTTTGTTAAAAGAGTATAGAGATTGTTTTGCTTGGGAATATGAACACATGCCTGGTTTAGATAAAAATTTGGTAGAACATAGGCTACCAACTAAGCCACACTTTAAACCACATAAGCAACCCCCCAGACGTTTTGCTCCTAATGTATTGCCCGAAGTAAAGAAAGAAATAGAACGATTGTTGAAGGCAGGTTTTATAAGGATGGCCAGATACGTTGAATGGTTGTCTAATATTGTGCCTGTATCAAAGAAAAATGGTAGTATTAGGGTTTGCATAGATTTCAGAAATTTGAACTTAGCAACGCCCAAAGATGAATATCCAATGCCAACGGTAGATTCCTTAGTAGATTCAACTGCTGGACATGTGATGTACTCTTTTATGGATGGATATTCAGGATACAACCAAATTTATATAGCTGAAGAAGATATACATAAAACTGCATTCAGATGCCCAGGTGCTCTAGGATGTTTTGAATGGGTGGTCATGCCTTTTGGTTTAAAAAATGCAGGAGCCACTTATCAAAGGGCAATGAATCTAATTTTTCATGACATGATAGGAGAATTCGTTGAAGTTTATGTTGATGATATAGTGGTTAAATCATTGAAAGAAGAAAACCATCTCCAACAATTGAAACGTTCATTCGAACGGATGAGACAGTATAAATTAAAATTGAATCCGTTGAAGTGTGCATTTGGTGTTAATGCAGGAAATTTCCTAGGATTCCTAGTGCATGAAAGAGGAATTGAACTTGATAAAAATAAAGCAAAAGCCATTTTAGAGGCTAAACCACCTAAGAACAAAAAGGAATTACAAAGATTCCTTGGGCAAGTGAACTTCTTACGACGTTTCATCTCTAATTGTGCAGGGCGAACGAAAGCTTTCTCGCCTCTTCTAAAGTTGAAAAATCAGGACGACTTCGTCTGGAAGGAGGAGCATCAAGAGGCTTTCCATAGCCTGAAGACATATCTGTCAAATCCACCAGTATTAGTTTCACCTATCCAAGGTCGGCCAATGAAAGTTTATATATCGGCCGAACAGGAGTCAATAGCTGGACTAGTCGCCCAGGACGACCAGTTTGGAGAAGAAAGGGCGATATATTATCTTAGTAGACGACTTACTGTGTGTGAATGTAATTATTCTGCTATTGAAAAATTATGTCTTGCTTTGTATTTTACATGTACTAAATTAAGGGCTTACTTACGGCCTGTAACTATTTACTTAATTTCTAAAGTAAATTTGGTTAAGTACATGTTCTCTCGTCCTGTTTTGCATCAAAGGATTGGTCTTTGGACTTTAGCACTATCAGAATTTGAAATACAGTTCATACCACAAAAGGCGGTAAAAAATCAAGCATTGGCTAACTTTTTGGCCGATCATCCATGCTTGGACGTACCTAAGGAAATTGAATTAGAAGTCAATTTGCTCGAGCTAAAACCCTGGATTTTATACTTTGACGGTTCAAAAACCGCTAGAGGTGCAGGAGTAGGGGTAGTGCTAATAAACCCACTAGGGGTTTGTTACAAGTTTTCTTTCGCCCTGACTGAAATGTGTACAAATAATCAAGCCGAATACGAAGCGTTGATTGTCGGTTTAGAATTATTATTGGATTTGGGGACGAAAAACGTGCTTATCCGAGGTGATTCTCAACTAATAATTTATCAATTGAATGGCGATTTTAAATGCCAAAGTGACTCTGTCATAAGTCAATATGGCATCGCTCAAGAGCTCCTGGACGAGTTCGACCAAGTAGAGCTTCAATACGTTAATAGAATGTATAACGATTTGGCAAATGAGTTGGCCCAAATGGCATCAGGTTATTCAAAAATGTTAAATAACGATTCTGCGTGCGAGTACGGAACGATATTGCCTGTACTTCAACGAAGGGCGAAGGAGTTTAATGTGCATTGTATACAAAATGGAGACGCATTGGATTGGAGAGAAGAAATACAAAAATTCCTGGAAGAACCCAATAAGAAGAACGACAGGAAGTTAAAATTACGTTCACTGAACTATTTGCTGGTTGAAGGAGAATTATATAAGAAACGCTCAGATGGTATACTTTTGAAGTGCATAAATTTGCGAGAAGCTAAAGTGGTTATGGCCGAAGCACATGAAGGAGTGTGCGGAGCACATCAAGTTGGCCAAAAGATGAGGTGGTTGATCATCAGGAATGGGTATTATTGGCCTAAAATGGGCGAGATATGCGTTCAGTATGCCAAAAGTTGCTTGGAGTGTCAAAAACATGGCCCAATCCAAAGAGTGCCAGCCAGGGAAATGGTACCTATTATTAAACCATGGCCTTTCAAGTGTTGGGCGATAGACCTGATAGGAAAGATTTACCCACCATCGTCCAAGCAACACACCTTTATAATAGTCGCTACCGATTTTTTCACTAAATGGGTAGAAGCGATACCCTTAAAAGAAATTTCCCAAGGAAATGTCATAGAGTTCATTCGTGATCATATCGTATATAGATTTGGGATACCTCAAACTGTAGTGATGGACCATGGAACTTCTTTGAACGGGAATCAAGTGAAAGAATTTCTGAGCGAGTTTGGAATCAAGTTGGCGAACTCTACGCCTTATTACGCCCAATCCAACGGCCAAGCAGAATCGTCAAATAAGGTTTTAAAGAGTATCATAAGGAAAATGATAGGCGAAAATGCTAGAAATTGGCATGAATGCTTGAATAGGGCGTTATGGGCCTATAGAACTTCGCCGCGATCTAGTACTAAAGTAACTCCTTTCCAGTTGACATATGGGCAAGAAGCAATGCTGCCTATGGAAATTAATGTGCAATCGATCAGAGTACGTTTGCAAAATAATATAGATGAAAATGAGCATACTGAACTACTTGTTCAGAATTTATTAGAATTGGACGAACTAAAGTTGAGCGTTTTGGATAGGTTGCAAATTCAGAAAAGACAAGTGGCTTCCTATTATAATAAAAGGGTTATAGCCAAATGTTTTAGCACGAAAGATTTGGTATGGAAAACAATACTCCCATTGGATAGTAGTAATCCAAAGTTTGGGAAATGGTCACCAAATTGGGAAGGACCATACAGAGTTAAAGAAGTGTTGCCAAATGGGGCATATCATTTAGAAAATTTGGATGGTATGAGGCACATGAGGTCTATTAATGGCAAATATTTAAAGAAGTATGTTCCGTCAGTTTGGGATTTTGAACGATTAGAGGTTTAAACATTAAGGGATGCAATTCTATAAACGAATAGAGCCTTTCATTTCATCAGATAATTTGGTTGCCATAAGTGGCTGCCATTACAAAAGGGAAACTGGATAAAAAAAAAAAAAAAGTTGTCCTTAAAACTTTAAAATCCTAACTACATCCTTCCCCAAATGGAGCGCATTTGCTCTCTAAGTTTTTCCCACTCATCGCACTGTTGAACAGAAGCGGCGGATAGTTCATCCATAAACCCATCGTCCACTTCTAAACTTGAATAACGCTCAAGTAAAGATTTAGCCCGTTCAACTTCCTGTGAAGCATTGCGCTTCTTGGCTGCCAGCCTGGCCTTACAGTCGTCCATCTTTTCTTGGATTTCTTTCATCTGAGCAGCCAAACTCATCATCAAGGAGTCTTCAACCATGACCTCGGAAGAAATCTCGTTCAAATTGTTTTTGGCTTGATCGATTTCTTGGTGAAGGGATTCCTTTTCGGTCATGGCTTCGACATATTGAGTCTTCTTGACTTTGAGCTCCACATTCTTGGCCAGCAATGCACTTATCTCCTGATGAATGACTTTCAAAGATAACTTGAGATTTGTGGGGAGTTTGAGCGAAGGAAGCTCAAGTGCTTGGGCCATTTGGTGGCTTAAATGCTCAAATTTGTCCCGATGGTTGGCAGCACTAGCATGTGAGATATCCATGTCCATGAAGGAAGTATATTCAAGTACTGCCTGCTTTAGGATGTTCATGTTTTCCATGGAAAAAGCACCAGAGGCAGAAGAAGGACGACTGGCCGAAGACGAACGAGCGGCCTGACTAGCCATCACTTGTTCCCATGACGTAAACAAGTCCTGAATAGAGCGCAAGATGGTATCAGCATCCTATAAAGGTAAAACAATTACTTAGTGTTTCTTTGGAAATAAGCAAAGTAAGGGAAATCGAAAGAAAAATTACCTCATCAGTGGTCTTAGAGGAAGAAGGGGGAAGTGTGCCACTGGGCAATTTTACCGCCTGTGAAGAGTCACCCCTATCCGAACGTGATGGCTCAGGTACAACCAGATGTATTGGTTCAGGTACAACCGGCAAGTCAATTAGTCTTTCTGCAAAAGGACGAATGATGATAAGTGCTTCATGAGTAAAGCCATGTCAAATGCCATGTCAACTGGTAGAATTAGAAAAATGATTACAACTATAAGCACATATTACCATCCGATTCTACACCTGGAGGGGAAACGCCCTGAAATGATGAAGATTCATCAACTGCCTGGGCGATTGAAGCAGCCGAGTCTCCAGATCCCTTTTCAGGCAAATCCACTTCTATGGTCGGCTCGGACGATCGAAGAATTGAAGGGTCGGGCGATGTGGATTCTTTCAAAGGAGAAGTGACTCCCCTCTGGTTTAGAATACAAAGAGAATGTCAATATTCATGCTAAAGAGTTCTTTAAATGAGGGAAAATCAGGTTACCTTTCTTCTGATCGGAGGAGGAGTACCACCATCATCATCACTTTCATCATCAGCCTGATCTGATGGGTCCGATGCAGGCCGTTTACGACTGGATGTACCTCTCGCATCTCCAGTTTGGGCGGGAGGAGAACTGGATTGAATGGTGAGTGCAGTAGAACGTCTAGTACGCATTTTCGAAGGCTTTGCAGGAGAAGACGAAGGAGCAGGTTGTTTAACGGATATGGGCACAGCAAGGATAGGAATCGGAGTAGGAGAAATGGAAGTTCTCGAAGACCCTGACCCCTCAAGTATGTGGAATGCTTGGTTGACATTAGTAGTGAAGAGCCTACGTTTCACCGAAGGCCAAAACTGTGCAAAAAGAGGGTGAACGGCCAAAGTGGGATTGAAAGGAGCCAAAGAAAACCCGTTCATTAAGGAAGCATTACGCTCATCTATAGCTTGGGCTTCCACTTTGGTGATGGTATGGAAACGTTCTTGAAAACTCTTTGAGTAACAAGGAGGAAGGGGCCAAGTTTGGCCAAAACCAAGTTGTCGGGCAAAGAACTGGAGAGCATAGGCCTCGACCCCAGCCTTGGCATTGGTGCCCGTGAGAATGTCATGAAACAATTCTCGCCCAGTCAAGTATTGGACCCAAACGGGCAAGACATTACTCACCTCGTTCAAACTAAGAGGAGGTTGGACGTAGGCTGGGACTTGATGCATGGAGAAAGGAAAGAAAGAGGGAATTGAATTTAAATTATAAAAGAATGTAAAGACGTCCCGGTTAGACATATTAACGGGAGCTAATTGGTTAATAATTAGCCCGTAACAACTCACGGACCTGGGGGGAATTGAAGGAACACCAAGTTGTGGAAAGTATGCTCTTAACCACAATTGAGCGAGCCAAAGAGGCCCACTCCCAGTAGGAGAAGCATTGGTCCTAAGCTGATGTTGAAGGTAAGCCATACCTCTATAGAAGGCAGCCAGAAACAGAGAACAGAGGTTTAAAGACCTACCAAGAGCTAACTCATGGGCGATAGGCAAATAGGCCATGGAAGGTTTTAGACTAGGAACACAAAGAATGTACCTACACAGCCAAACTTGGAGGAAAGCTACACGCTCTGCATGTGTGGGATCTTTGCCCGTGTTTTCATAAAGCTCTTGCATGCCTGAATAGGAGTTCGTGAACTTCTTATCAAACTTTGGAGCGAGGGAGGATATCAATATAGCAGGAGAAATGGTATCGCCCAGAGGAGGAAGATTGACCAAAGCACCAACATCCCTTAGAGTAACCGACATTGGGCCAAGGGGGGAAAATGAAGGTATTTTACTCAGAAGACCAGAAGCTTAGGGCGATTGGGAAAAGAACTGGGTCATATAGCGAGGGACGTGTGGCAATTTCCAAAAGATCAGAAATCCTAGCACGATCAAAAAGTGCCTTCGTAGGGGCATGCTTCATCATACGCGCATGCCAAAGGCGGAAGGTGGTATCAGATTTGGGCCATGTGCGAATGCTTTTCTCGCGGATTGGCTTCAATGAGAATGGGTCCAAGAAAGGAGGTCCTTGGGTACAAGGAAAAAATTGGGCTGTGGCCAGTCGCCCAATAGAGTCTGCATCCCTGAACGACGGGCCCAAATAGAACTCGTTCATATCCGGCCTAGAAGGTAGAAGATTTGATGGGTTTACGTAAGGTTTGGTCAGGAGGTCTTGGAAATCTTCGAAAGTAATGCTGTTGTTGGAGGAAGCTCTGGACGTCGACATGGTTTCAGAAAATGGACAAGAAGATTGCAAGTGAAACGATCAGTTTGGAAGGATGAGTGAGAGTTAAAGAAAAGATGAATAAATAGTGTCCTTTTTATAGAGGGAGAAAAGGGACAATGATGTGATGAGGGCTGGACGTGGTTATTGGTAATGGCGCCTTTTTGGGGTTTATATAAATCGTGCTCTTAGGATTTCGGAATTAAGGCGCCTTTCAGAAGATGAAACGCCACCAAGTAAATATGGCTAATTAAATAAGCAATTATATTAATTAAGCCATATTGGGGGGTAACTGTTGACATATGAAATAACAAGGGCCTAAAAAGAGACTTAAGAAAAATTGTACATGTAGGCCCATAATAAATACCCAAGCATATAGGCTTAGAAAATATGTCGGCCAGGCCCAACGGATGCCCAAATAAATTTGTATATAGGCCCAATAGAAATTGTCCAAGTCAGGAAGGGCCCAAAATGGACATCGCCCAGATAAAAAACGCTCAGGGCGTTGGGCGATTAGAATGGTCAATCGCGGCATAAGAGTAACTGTTCATAAGTAGTTTTTCTCATTTTCTTATCATTGTTCCCACGTTGTCAGGAGTTACAAACTTGAATTATCATGAAGGAGTTACAAGAAGTTGGATCATCATGGGGAAGTTACAAACAGTTGGGATCATCATGTGAGAAATGGGCAGTTATTGGGCGACGAGGTGATTGCTTCATGAAGGAGTTACAAGAAGTTAAATCATCATGGGGAAGTTACAAACAGTTGAAATCATTATGGAAGAAATGGGCAGTTATTGGGCGACGAGGTGGTTGCTGGGCGATAAGGAAGAAACTGGGCGATGAGAAGTTTTTATGCAAGATTGAAGGAAAACGTGTGATAAAACCGTTTGGCAAGGTATAAAAGAAAGGAGATTGATTGAAGAAAGAGAAAAAGGAAGAAACTCTCAAAAAACAGAGAAATGTAATTTCATTCCATTTAGTCTTAAATATTTCTTTACAGTGAATTCTAGTGTGCTTGTGCCCCTTGGAGGCATTTCGTTTTGTTTTTTCATCCTCCGCCATTATTGTAGTCTTCCTAAATCAAACACCCCTTGTTGGGACTTTGTCTCAAAAGGTTTGGCGTCCCTTACACATCGTCTGAATCCTTTAATTGTTAGCGAAAGATACACATTCTGCGCGAAACAATTTGGCACGCCCGGTGGGACCACTTTTGGTGTTAGAAGATACAAGAGGGTGGAACAATATGCCTCACAAGAACTCAGATAAAGAACCAGCAAGCCAGCGAATTCAATCCGTGATCGAGCGATATGAAGAACAGCAAAATACACCAGCAACGGAGGGACAAAATCAAAGCCATTATGAACCAATGATGGAATTGAGTCCACGAACCATGCGCGCATTACTTGGCGAACTCACGCAAGATGTCGTGGGACAGGTAAGCTTGCAAAATGTTCATGATATGGAAAAATTTGTTCAAACTGGAAATGTGCATTACGACAACATGGCCAAACAATTAAGTACTTTGAATGAACTTATAACTAGGTTAGTAGGCCAGACATGTCAACCAAATTTGCCAAATATAGGGAATCATTTCCAAGCTAGGACGGTTGTGGGGCACAATTCACCGACAATGAACCCTATAAATCCTAGTCAAGGAATAGAAATGCCTTTTATACCATCGACGTCAAATGTGGGTGGAGGCAACATGGCCAATTTGAGTGGTCATAATGTGGGATCGTCCAACTTGGGGGGTAGCCCGAATGCAAGAGAAAATATGCCAAATATAGGACAAAACGCAACACGTGTTAACGAAGGGGCAAATGTCCAAGTAAATGGCAATAATACCATGAGTAATGGTAATTTGGCCACAAACCCAGGTTTAAACAATAGACCTCAAATGATTCCACCTGTGAATCAACCTATAGGAGTCCCGTACGATCCAAACATAGCCTTAAGAAACCAAATCACCGAGATAATGCAAGATCAGATGGCTTTTGGAATGCGTCCTTTCATTAGGCCAACCTATAGGAAGCCATATCCCGATTGGATAGACCAAGCCTATCCGTGGCCTAGGGGATATAAAGTGCCGGAATTTTCACTATTCACAGGTTTAGGAGAGGTCTCAACATTGGAACATGTAGGACGATTTACACTGCAATGCGGTGAAGTAAGTGATTATCATAAAATAAGGTTGTTTCCTAGTTCGCTAACAGGGGTAGCTTTTTCATGGTTCATTAATTTACCAGCAAACTCTGTTCAGACATGGCAACAATTAGAACAGTTGTTCCACGCCCAATTCTATAAAACTGAATCTGAAGTCACCTTGGCCGATTTGGCGAATTTACGTCAAATGCCAACTGAATGGGCGGAAGTTTTCCTTCAAAGGTTTAAGACTGCTAGGAGTAAATGCTTTGTGCCCTTACCCGAAAAAGAGTTTGTTAAGATCGCTCAAAGTTGTTTAAGTTTCGACTTGAAAAAGAAATTTCAGGATAGGGAGTTTCCTGATCTCTTCCAATTAACGGCCAATGTGATTAGGTATGAGCGTTTGATAAGGGAAGAAGAACAAATGAAAAATTCCAGCAAAGGGACTTACTATAGAGACCCAAACTTCGACGTTCACGTTGTAGATGAGTATTATGATCAAACTGAAATATGTTTGGCCGAATTGATTAAAGGAGATGCTTATGAATGTCCTTTAATAATTAATTCAGGGATGACGGCGAAAAACGAGCCTCTAAGAGATACAAGCAAGAAAGCTAGAACGTTTTCGTTCGATATAACCAAAGCAGATACTATATTTGATAGATTGTATAAAGACAAGCAAATAAAACTGAGCGATAAGCACAAATTGCCAAATCCTGAGCAAGTTAAGGATAAAAAATATTGTAAGTGGCATAATGCATGGTCTCATACAACTAATAATTGTTTGGTTTTTCGTCATGTATTACAGGATGCCATCGAATCAGGGCGAATTACTTTTGAAGCTAAAAAGAAGATGGCAGTGGATGAGAATCCTTTTCCGCGGCCACTAGGAGTCAATATGTTGTCAGCAGGTTTCAAAAGTGGTTTATCTAAATTCAAATTGGTAGTCGATAATGGAGACGAAGATCTTGAACAGCATCCCAGCGTGTTCGAACGTCTCAAAGGTAAAGAAGTTGAAAGGAACAAAAAAGTGTTGTGTGCTAGATGTAGCAGAGAAATAGATGAAGATGAGGAGAAAATGGAAGTATGGGGGCGTCACAATCATCCAAACACGACCCAAAATTTCCAACCTATTCAAGGACGAAAGGTATCATGGCCTCCTTTTGAAAGACAGGTCAGGCCAATGTATGATGGCAGGCCGATGTACAACGGCAGGCCGATGCTCAACAATAGAACGTTCAGGCCACAGCCCCATCGATCGAATGTATGGCACTTATTCCAATACAGTGCGGGAAGGGTGATACCCTTTGATCAAATGACTAGGACACAGCAAAGACGTCATCAGAGAAATTATGGACGAATGATGAGGCAGCAACAAGAAGTGATACGTCCCAAATTGCCCAATTTCTCCAACACTGTTGATAAGGAAAATCTCGAAGATGAGAAGGAACATAATGTGAACGATTCAACAGAAGAATTGCCAGAAGATTCTTCTGGTAGGTCGAAGTTTGAAAGACACAGCAAAGACGAAGATGAAGATGATCCTGGACAATCCATCACCATTCAGTTTGGTTCTTTACCCCCAATATTGGCTAATAATTATCTGCTTGCCAATGAATTTAAAAGCAAAAGGGATGAGGGGCCACAAGACGATGAGAGGGAGGAAGCATGCACATTGGAATGTGAGGGAGAAATCGGGCAAACCTCTGGAGATATCTATGGAGGAGAAGAAGAAGATGATGGCTTGACAGATGTGGAAGAAGAGATTGACTTAGAATCAGAAAGAAGAAAAAGAGGAGTTTCATATAACAATTTGCTAAAACAGCTGTATCAAGAAGGTGTCCGAGAAGTAGATTTGTTGGGCGAACCATCTGGGCGATCTTTTGATTATTACGTGTTATACGGGACGCCCAAGAGGAAAATGAGAGTACCACGCTCTGAAAAGTATGGATCACCTCCAACGATATTGCCACCCCCTACAGGTTGGGAGGAAGTGGGCGACATAGAAGCTCAAGAGCCCGGCACAGAAGATCAGTGCGAAATGTTGCACGTAAACCTGACACAGCATTTCGATCCAAAGGATGACGGGGGACAAGAAGTGGAGATAGAGGCGACTGAAAAGGTCATCTTTAAGAAGCCAATGGCCAATCTAACCAAACATTTGAGGCCATTATATGTAAAGGCTCTAGTCAATGGCATCCCTGTAGCCAAAGTTCTCATAGATAATGGGGCCGCTATTAATACCATTCCATCTAGAATGATAAAGAAATTTGCAAAGACAGAGAGCGACTTGATCCCTACTGAAGTTATTCTTACGAGCTTCAATGGCGGGGTGACTTCGGCCAAAGGAGTAATGCCTTTGGACGTGACGGTAGGAACTATCACCAAAACCACAGTATTCTTTGTAATAAACGGGCCGACTAGCTATAATGTGTTGTTAGAAAGAGATTGGATTCATGGAAATCGTTGTATACCTTCGTCACTCCATCAGTGTCTAGTTTTTTGGAATGATAAAGGTGAGGCCGAAGTGGTGCAAGCAGATCATAGACCTTTTGTTACAGAAGCAAACTCGATCGAGAAATTCATGTATGAAGGAAATTATGGGCCTGTAAGAGTAGTCCAAGATGGTGAAGAAACTCGGATCATCGCGCAGAGCGAGGAGCCATTATCAGTAGATGCATTTACTGAAATGTTCGATCAAATGAGGCCAAACATAGTGGCCATTGAAGAGCCAATGATTGGAAAAAAAGATATTCGATAAATGTTGAAGAAGGTATCTAGCCTTCAGGATGTCGAAGCCAAGTCAATGGCTTTCGAGAAAAGGTGCGAAGGAGAATTAAGAAAGAAAACGGCTTTAAAAATTTTAAGGGATAAATTAGCAGTGTTCGAGTTAGAACAGAATATTTCATAGAGATATAGTTAGGTCATAGATGAGAATTGGTTTAATTTATATCGAGAGAGCAAATTAACATATAAGGAATACCGAGTGTCTACATAAATCAAGAATTGAGTATAAAAAAGCAATTAAGGGTTAAAGTAGGTTAACAATGGTGGATTCGGGATTCTAGTACCTTTCATGATTTGATCAATTCCAAGTTTTGTATAATTCTAATTACTTATTTTAGTAGATAATTAGATTTAGTTAGAATTGAATTTAAATAACCAATTTTGTTTATTGTTTTTTGTTTTTTTGAATTAGAGTTAGTATTAATTAAAGTGTAAGACGTAGAAAACTCAGTCCTCGTGGGTTCGACACTCTACTTTTCATTATATTACTTCTTAACAATCCGTGCACTTGCGGGATTAAAATTGACAACAAGTTTTTACAAGCGAGATTAAAATTGACAACGAATTTTTGTAAAACTTTGTAGATGTCTCATGTAACGAGTTTAGGTCGATGGCTCCCAGAATTTGCATATCTTAGAGCACCGAGTTTTGATAACTCCTATACAAAACTCACTCTATTAAGTTTTCTAGATGACTCATGTAACGAGCTTTAGGCTGATGAGCTTTATCACTAAAGACAAAAAGGCTATGAAAAGAGTTATATAATAGTAATAGTCTAGTTCCTTACGTGCAATAAGTTCATGCGCGGGGATTAGATTCCTAATATTCAGTCATTACCTAGCTTCCTTTAATTGGCCTAAAGTGCTCCACATGCTTAAAAATAGTGGTGAGTATTCCTGACTGTCACGTGGGTGACCCAGGTTCGATCCCCAGCAACGGTGCTAAAAACTTGTTGTCGATTTTAATCCCGCAAGTGGACGGATCAATAACAGGTAATATAATGATAAGTAGAGTGTCGAACCCACGAGCACTGAATTTTCTACGTCTTACACTTTAATTAATACTCTCTAATTTAAAAAAAAAAAACACAATCATTTATTTAAATTTGATTCTAATTAAATCTAATTATATACTTAAATAAGTAATTAGAATTATACAAAACTTGGAATTAATCAAATCATGAAAGGTACTAGAATCTCGAATCCACCATTGTTAACCTACTTTAACCCCCAATTGCTTGTTTATACTCAATTGTTGATTTATGTTGACAATCGGTATGCCTTATATGTTAATTTGCTCTTCCGATACAAATTAAATCAATTCTCATCTATGACTCAACTATATCTCTATGAAGGATTTGAATAGATAAAGAATGTAGCACAAAATTAGAAAACCACCAAAGATTGCACCACTCATAGAAGTATATCTTTATATCCTATTGGACTTAATGTCGTTTGTTATTTAAGCTAGACACATGTAGCACCTCTCGGCATCAACACAAATTCCATGAACTATCCTAAAATTGGCCAAATTTTAGGATATTAATTCAATAACAAACAATCAATAAAATTAAGAACTTAGATGCCTAGGTTAAAAATCAACGATCTTTTTAATCAATAACCTCTCTCGATGGTCAATCGGTTCTATATTTATATGTGGACCTAATTATCTTTAATTAAATTTTCAACACATAAGCATGCATTAATTCATAAAGATCATCACATAACAATTTCATAGAGCATATGACATAGACCATCAATTATAGGACTCTATGTTGTTTATTACCATGTGCTAATTTATACTGAATCTCTCGAAAGCAATATAATCACAAACATGTTTTAATAGTGATCAAGTATCAAAACAGAATTAATGAATAATAAATAATTAATCCAAAAGCAAGAATAAAAACGAGCAATTTATTAGATTTAAGAGTTAATAAGGTTTCATCAAAATCCTAGCCATAAAGGTTTAGCCTCTCATATTTTGATTAAGAAAATGCAAGATAAAAAGTAAATACATAACCTATATAATTTAGAATAAAAGTTGATACAACCCTTAATTTTGAACCTCTTCAACGATCTTGGACGACACTATCTTCTTCTTCAAAATTATCTAAAGTTCAAATGATTTCTTGTAATTTTTCTTCCAAGAATTTGATGTCTTTGATGTGGAGTTCTCCCAAAGATTTGTGTTGTGTTATGATATGGAATCCTCATTTTCTTCTCTTAATAATATGTATTTATAGAGCCCACAGTAACCTTAAATCCGTGCCTCAATTTGTGTCCAAAAATATCCAAAAGAAGCCCAAACACATAACGAAAGAAAAACAAATATGTTGGGCCAAAAAACTTGAAAAGTCCATGCAATCGCGGGCCATTGGAGAAATTGGGCTTCTGCTTATAATTTCAATGGCCCGCGATCGCAATGGATCGCATGGCCCAAATTCATCCTCATTTTGCATTTTAATCCTCATTTAAATGCATGGTATGCCCCTAAAATTTACATCATCATCAATTGAGTCCTCCAAAATAAATTTTTATTTCAATTTTCCCTAATATATTTGCATTCCAGGTCCTCAATCTTTTATACATTTGCAAGTTGGTCCCCATACTTATACTTTTCTTTCAATTTAGTCCTTTTCACCAACTTTGCTCCAAACACCATCAAACTCGGGTTTTGACCTACAATCACAAAATAAACACATAATTAAATAAAATTACATTCAAATGCACTCACAATGGTCCATTTTAATGGTCTAAATAAGTGTAAAATCACACTTATCAGCTATTACTTGTTGTTGCCTCACAACCTCAATAAGAAACATTGGGTCCTGTTCCACGTTGACCTTGTAGCGTGGAAATTGACTGTGTACGATTGCAATTGAGACTTCTATAGTGATTCAATTATATACCAAGAAGTTATCAGTTGTCTCAATCTTGTACCTAATTTGATAGGGAAAATTGATGTGTCGCTAGAACAAGTTGAGTTGTTATAGGATGCTTCGTTGGATTATTCAAGGGTACCGGCTGACGAACTACCACAAGAATATAAGTTGGATGTTTGCGTTGAGAAGCATAGTTTGACACAACTTATATTTTGATCATCAATAAAATTATTCACAACTAATGTATAAGAGTTGGCACCTTGTACAGGAAGGTTGTAGTGTTGACTATTTAATCATTCAGGTTTGTGATTTGTCCTTATCGCAGAAATGGATTAATGGTGACACTAGTACACTTGGAGTGTATTGAACGGACCACGTGTCGAATTTAATTATATAGCATGACCGTGCGAATAATTAAATTTTACTTGATCACCGGGTATTTTATCTAAATCCTTTGACATGATTGTGCATATCTTTTCGTTAGTTTGATGATTCTTTAATTCACCAATGGGTGAGATCAATTTAGTTGATCAAATATCTCGGTGAGTTAGGAACTTGAAATTGAGCGAAGTAGAGAACTCGAATTCGTATCGGGAACTGTCGCCCTGAAAAATAGGTCGAGTGACAACTTAAGTATTTTTTGTTGAACAGTTATAAATCTGAGCTCAGTGTTTAGCGACGGCTAAACTTCGACATCTGTAAATTAGTTCACATGACCATTGAAGAAAATGTAACTTAAAGTTAGTGAGAATAATTAGAAGTGCAAAACGGTCATTTATGCTCATATCTAATTAACAAATTTCAGATAGGGATGAAATATATATACAGTAGGTCAGATGAAAGTATTACAACTTCTGTAATTTTATATATTCTGAGAGTACAGTCTCTTGTCTTTAGTAGAACAAGCAAAAGACTAATAATTAGATCGATGGGTCTGGGGTCGACTAGACATAATCTAATTATTGGAGCTTGAAAAATATATGTCCGGACAGGTCTCTGTGGTAGCTCTATAAAATCTTGGGTTTAATCATAGTTACTATGAAAGTTTTGGACTTGATTGTAATTGTAATATAAATTCAGGGATTACATGTGTAATTAAATTAATCCTAAACTAATTGGACTTGGATGCAATTAGGACTCTTGTCCTTGTTTGCAATCAGAATGCTTGCCGTATTTATATCACATTGCTTGTGACATAAATTTATTCGATCAATTAAGAAAAGAGAAGAAAGTAAAATTCTTAAGTCTTGTTTGACTTGAATTTTATCTTCTTGGTTTTATAAATCTGACAAGTCCAGAAATTAGTTCTTGATTCAATTAAAAGGTGCCCACACACTATTGTAATCTATACTTGAGAGAATATCATAGAAGACTTGAACATCCAAGTTCGTAAATCAAAAGCAGCAAGTTCGTGAATCAGATCAAGACTAATATCGTTTATCGATTCAGGTATAATACTAAATCATTAGTATTTAATTATAATAAACACGTGAACGCCTATCAAAGATCTTGGTTTTATTGAATTAAAGAAATTTTTTGTTTTCTGGCTAATTCTCGCGCCAATTTTCAACATTCATAACAATCAATTTTCAATTCTAATTTGTTAATTACACTATTTCGTTTGTTTGTGATTATATTCATCGAGTGCTTCTTAGCGAACAAACCTCTCAATCTCATGAACAAGGATCGCATGAAGTTGTTTTGAAGAAAGCTTATGATAGATTTCTTCCACAACAAATTTTTCTTTCAACAAGATGATGATGTTTAAATTTTTCAACAAGATGATGATGTTTAAATTTCTACATTTTCTATATAAATGTAATAAATGAAAATTATGTTGTATACATGTGTTGGGTCGCAATTCATTTCCTGTTGTGTAGCAATTTTTGTACAAATCGATAGACACAAACAGACCAAAAGAATCCTGGCGAATATTGTGGACAAATGATCAGGTTTAAGCCACACACTTTCAAACGCATACAGAATTCATTCAGTACATCAAACTCTCCGTCTTTTCATGTAACAACTTGAGCCAAGTGTTGTAGGCTAATTGTTTTGTACTTCCTATAGGCTACGTGTTGTCTAATCAGTAACAATAACGTGTAACAACCCACTATCCCAATAATCCACACGCCACAACGGAAGGGACATTCTTAATAGACAATTACGATAGAACATTGTTTACGTCTTGTGCTTAAGATGCAAACAACAATATTTTTTTGCTCACATTTGGTATTGTTTGATAAGTGCGTTTTATGTACTAATTCGGGTCTTTAAACTAAGTTTTTATCACGTCATTTTATCAATTTTCTACTTAATATAGTTTGTTATTGTTTCTATTTCAGTTTTGGACCCGTTTGTAAGAAAATGGAAAAGAATGGATGAAAAGGCAATAAATTGGAAGATGTATCGAAAGTATGGAGACTCAGTTGTGTTTAATTGCAAGTTGAAGGAGCAAATTGGAGCTATTGGAAAGTTGAAGGAGCAAATTGGAGCTATTGGGAAGTTGAAGGACCAAAGTACACATTATGAAAAGTTTGAGGACTAAAATGACCAAGACCCAAAGATTGAGGACCAAATTAGAAGGTGTGAAAACTGGAAAGACCAAATTGTGAAGATTGAAAAGAGCCAAGCTGGGCGATCGCCCAGATTAACGCTGGGCGAGCGCCCTGCACTGAAATTCAAAAGTAGAATGCACTCTGCGTTGCCTAGGCGATCGCCTGGGAAAGCACTGGGCGATCAACCAGTGTTAATTATGCATGCGTGATTTTTTTTTTCCTTTTATAGACTTTTACTTCAGTTAGGTAATTTTTGGGCCCACATTTTTTAGATTTTCTTGCATATTTTGGGGCACTATTAGGGAAGTATATATATGAGTTATTAACTCATAATAGGTTGTTGAGTTTTTGGGAGAAAAACACAAACGAAAACATCAAACGGAGATCAAGATTGCTTTTTTGAAGAATTCAACGAAGATCAAGATCAAGCAATTATTATTTCAAGTTTTCTTTTTCTCCAGGTGATGAATTCCATATTTTCTTCTCCTTTTTATTTTCTTATTATTAGTATGCTAGGCTAGTTTAATTAGCGCTAGAATTACGATGAAGCTTGTCGTTTAAATTCTTCCATCTTGAGACTTGGTTTTTAACAATTTATTTCAATATAGTTTTGAATAATTAATTTTGATTTCATTGCATCTACAATTATATACGTAGTAATTGTATGATTGTTGTGGTTTGTTTTACTATCGAAAGATCGAAAGCATGCTAGACGCTATTTTAATTATCTTAAAGTCCGATAGGGGATGAAAATATACCGCTATGCTTTAGGTGATCTTTAATTATCCATAGAGATTTAATGCATTTGTTTGTGTTCACATTCGTCATAAAAATATAGTCGAGTCATACATATGAATAGGTTTAACTTTATTCGAGAGAAATTGTTGAACAATCTAGGGATATTGATCTTCTTAACTGATGTAATTTGTCAAAGCCAAGAATCAAGATAGAGGAATTAACAACTATAAGTGGATTCGGAATTCTAGTACTTTTCCTTTTTAAAGTTAAATAAAATTTTCACCAATTTAATCTTTCAATTATTTGAGCCATAATTATTTAATTGTTTTTAGTTTACTGGTTTAATTAGTTTTCAATCACAAAATCTTCAAAAGTGCATTAGATTCGGTTAAGGTTAGTACAATTGAACTGGATTATCTAAATCTTCGTGGGAACGATACTTGGACTCAACATCCACTTTATTACTTGAGCAATCCGTGCACTTGCGGAATTATTTAAGATACAAAATCGCTGACAAGTTTTTGGTGCCGTTGCCGGGGATTTAGTTTTAATTCTTTTCAATTATTTTTAACACTAATTCGAACTTTCTTTATTTATTTGCTTTAATTACTTATTATTATTTTCTTTAATTATTACAGTGTTTGCTTTGTTTCTTTTCAGACCATTGCATACGAAGTGTGAAACACGAGTCTCTAATTCTAATTGATCTAGAGATTGAATGTACTTTTCATCTTAGGCAGAGAGAAGCAAGAAAGACACAACAAAAAGACCAAAAACAGCAAGACATAATGCAGAACAACGAGATCGCTCGGGTAAGACAGGAGATTGATGAAGACAACATACTAGTTGGAGACTTTTTGACTCCATAGATCATCCAGAACCAATCTAGCATTGTCTACCCACCTTTTGGACAGCCAAACTTTCAGTTGAAAACTAACGTCATTCATCTATTCCAGAATGGTCATCAATTATATGGCAGGACCGATGAGAATCCACATACACACGTTTCAAGATTCTTGGAAATATGTCAACACTTCAAATATCAAAGAATCTCAGACGACGCCGTCCAGCTACGTTTGTTCCCACATACTCTTAGGGACAAAGCTCTTGAGTGGTTGGACTCACTGCCAATTGATAGCATAATCACCTAGAATGATCTAGCACAAAAGTTCAGCACAAAATTCTTCGCACCAGCTAAGGTTTTGAAGTTGAAGCATGATATATCCATATTTCAACAGTCAGAAGCAGAATCGTTTGATGAAGCGTAAAACAGATTCAAAAATATGCTAAGGAAGTGTCCTTATCATGGCGTTGGCATGGGGCAACAAATTTAGTATTTCTATACTGGACTACTCACTTCATTTAAAAGTATGATTGATTCTTCATCTAACGGTTCCTTATCTACCAAAATAGTGGTTGAAGCTTTGGATTTGTTTGAAAAAGTAGCTACCACCACTGCCATGTGGCCATCAGATAGAGTCGTACAAAAGAGAACGACAGGAGTACATGAGATAGATACTTTCACGGCATTATCTACAAATATAGATTTATTGGTGCACAAGGTTGAAAGTATGTCACATTCAGCCAATGCAGTGCAAATAAAAAATTCAACATGTGAAGAATGCGGAGCTAGTCATAGTACATCAGAATGTCCTATTCTATCACTACAGCCTGAGCTGGTCGATTATATTCAAGGTGGTCAACGCCAACAAAATAATCTATACTCCAACACATATAATCCAGGTTGGAGAAATCATCCAAATTTTTCTTGGAGGGATAATCAGAATAATGCTAGACCACAGTTCCAGCAGCTAGAAAAGAGTACATCATTAGAAGACTTGCTCAACAAATTCATCGTGAAAATAGATCTGTACATAGAAACTACTAATCAGTTCATGAAAAAGACAGAAACCTCTCTTCAAAATCAAGGTGCTTCAATAAAGAATCTAGAGACACAGATGGGACAGATGGCAGTTGCTCTATCAGGCAGAGCACCAGGTACTTTGCCAAGTAATACAGAGGTAAATCCCAAGGAACATATTAAAGCTATTACTACTAGAAGTGGGATTTAGTTACCAGAGGTCCATGTAAAGAGATCAGTTGTAAATAAAGAAGTGGTACCTTCCACTGATGAGGAACACGTAGAACAGACTGAGCAGCCAACAGCTATGAAAGAGAGTTCAAGCACACCACAGGTTAAGGAAACCGTTCCTATCAAACCATATGATCCTCCGATCCCATTTCCCCAGAGGTTACAAAAGCACAAGTTAGACAAGCAATTTGGAAAATTTCTTGAGATCTTCAAGAAACTACATATCAACATCCTTTGCAGATGCACTTGCTCAAATGCCCAGTTATGCAAAATTCTTGAAAGACATTCTTTCAAATAAACGTAAGATGGAGGAACATGAGACGGTGATGTTGACAGAAGAGTGCAGTGCTATTTTACAAAATAAACTACCTCCTAAACTAAAAGATCCAGGGAGTTTTACAATACCTTGCACAATTGGTGATTTTTGTTTTGATAAAGCTTTGTGTGATTTAGGAGCTATTATTAACTTGATGCCGCTTTCTATTTTCAAAAAATTAGGTTTGGGAGAAGCTAAAGAAACTACGGTAACTTTGCAGCTAGCTGATAGGTCTATTAAACATCCAAGAGGAGTTGTTGAAGATCTTTTGGTAAAAGTGGACAAATTCATCTTCCCAACTGATTTTATCATTCTTGACATGGAGGAAGATAAATATGTTCCACTTCTTCTTGGTCGACCATTTTTAGCTACTGGTAGAGCTCTAATCGATGTACAAAAAGGCCAACTAATTCTGAGGTTTAGTGAGGAGCATGTCACATTTGATGTCTTCAAGGCAATCAAATATCCAACCGAGTCAGATAGTTGCTTCAAAGTTGATGTGGTCGATAGTACAGTTCATGAAAATTTTCAACTCAATAATCCATCAGATCCTTTGGAGGCTTGTATTGTGCATTCTCAATCCACTCAAGCTGATTCTATTGAGGTTGAGATGTGCGCAAGGTATCTTGAAGCTAACCCTCCATATATGCACCGACCACGCTTTGAGGAATTGGGCACGGGTTCTACAAAACATCTACCTTCTGTTCAACAGCCTCCAAAAATAGAGCTCAAGCAGTTGCCTTCTCATTTTCGCTATGCCTACTTGGGAGAATCCTCCAATTTACTTGTGATAATCGCTAACTCTATTAGTGAGCTTGAAGAGGAAAAATTACTCCGATTGCTTCGAGAACACAAGATAGCGATTGGGTGGTCTATTGCTGACATCAAGGGCATCTGTCCTATACTATGCATGCATAAAATCCTCATGGAGGATGATTTTAAACCAAGTATTGATAGTCAAAGGAGGCTTAATCCTAATATGAAAGAAGTGGTCATAGCAGAAGTCATAAAGCTAATGGATGCAGGGATTATCTACCCAATCTCAGACAGTGCTTGGGTCAGTCCAGTTCAAGTAGTGAAGGGAGGTATCACTGTGGTTCAGAACAAAAAGAATGAGTTGATTCCAACCAGAACAATCAAAGGATGGAGAGTTTACATTGACTATTGCAAACTCAACACTGCTACTCACTTTCTCCTTCCATTCATTGATAAGATGTTGGAAAGACTGGATGTATATTCCTATTACTGCTTTTTAGATGGGTACTTCGGCTATAATCAGATTCCAATTGCACCTGAAGATCAAGAGAAGACTACATTCACTTGTCCCTATGGTACCTTTGCTTACCGTAGGATGCCTTTTGGTCTATGCAATGCTCATGCCACTTTTCAGCGTTGCATGATGGCCATCTTCTCTGATATGGTGGAGAAATTCATTGAAATATTTATGGATGATTTCTCGGTGTTTGTCTCATCCTTTGATGAGTGCTTGGAGCACTTACACCTGGTTTTACAGCGGTGTGAAGACATAAATTTGGCTCTCAATTGGAAAAAGTGTCACTTCATGGTTCAAGAGAGCATCATGTTGGGACATCGAATTTCAGCTAAGGAGATTGAAGTAGATAAAGCAAAAATTCAGTTTATAGAGAAATTGCCACCACCAACTTCTGTCAAGGGTATTAGAAGCTTTCTTGGGCATGCCTGGCTCTATCGTCGCTTTATCAAAGACTTTTCGAAAATCACAAAGCCTTTGTGTACTTTGCTGGTCGAGGATGTGCCCTATGTCTTTCTCTGAAGAGTGTTTATTAGCATTCAACACTCTAAAGGAGAAGCTCATTTCTGCACCTGTGATAATTGCACCTAATTGGAGTCTACCGTTTAAATTAATGTGTGATGCAATCGATTATGCAATTGGAGTAGTGTTGGGGCAGCGAAAAGATAAAAATTTTCATGTGATACACTATGCCAGCAAAACTTTGAATGATGCACAACTCAATTATGCCACTACCGAGAAAGAGCTCCTTGCTGTAGTCTATGCCTTTGACAAATTCAGATCATATCTTGTTGGATCAAAGGTGATAGTCTACACTGATCACGCAGCCTTGAAATATTTGTTGGCAAAGAAAGATGCAAAACCGATGCTGATTAGATAGGTGTTACTTCTATAAGAGTTTGATCTAGAGATAAGAGACAAGAAGAGAAGCGAGAATGTGGTAGCTGATCACCTATCCAGACTTGAGCCGGAAGAGTAGATCAAGAGATTGGATATAATGAGGTGTTTCCAGATGAACATATTTTTCATTTGGAAAAGGCACCATAGTTTGCAGACACAGTGAATTTCTTGGCCAAGTCCATCATCCTGCCAGATTATTCAAGTCATCAAAAGAAGAAATTTTTCTCTAACTTGAAGCATTATTTTTGGGAGGATCCCATTCTCTATAGACGGGGTCCAGATCAAATAATTCAGCGGTGTGTTCCTGAAGAAGAAGTCCCCCAGATACTCGAGCATTGCCACTCTTCAGCCAACACTGGACACTTTGGTGCCTCTAAAATAGCTACTAAAGTTCTACAGTCTGGGTTCTACTGGCCCTCACTCTTCAAAGATGCTTACCTTTTTGTGAAGAAAAGTGATCGATGCCAACTCACGAGAAATATCTCAAAAAAGAATGAAATGCCTCTCAATAGTATACTTGAGGTCGAACTTTTTGATGTTTGGGGTATTGATTTCATGGGGCCATTCCCTTCTTCATTCTCAAATCAATACATTTTGTTGTAGTTGACTACGTCTCCAAATGGGTTGAAGTAGTCGCCTTGCCTATCAATGAGGCGCGGGTTGTGATGGATTTCCAAAAAAAATGTATTTTCACTCGTTATGGCACACCCTGAGCCATTATTAGTGATGGGGGTAAACACTTTTGCAATCGTCATTTTGAATCTTTATTGGCTAAATATGGTATTCGGCATCCTATTGCTACTCCCTATCACCCTCAAACCAGTGGGCAAGTAGAAGTCTCCAACCGGGAGTTGAAGCAGATTCTTGAGGTAACGGTGAGTTCATCAAGAAAAGATTGGTCAAAGAAACTAGATGACACTTTATGGGCCTACCGGATAGCTTTCAAAACTCATAGTGGCATGTCTCCTTATCGGCTAGTTTTTGGAAAAGCGTACTATCTACTGGTTGAGTTGGAACATCGAGCATATTGGGTGGTAAAGAAGTTGAACTTTGATTTGAAGGCTGCAGGTGAAAAGAGACTCCTTCAATTGAATGAAGTGGATGAGTTTCGGTTAGAAACTTATGAGAACGTGAAACTGTATAAGGAGCCGACCAAAAAGTGGCACGATATGCACATTCAAAGAAGAAATTTGAGGTTGGGCAGCAAGTCTTGTTGTATAATTCTCGCCTCAAGCTTTTTCCGGGCAAGTTGAGATCTCGATGGTCGGGTCCTTACACAATCACCAAAATCTATCCATATGGAGCAGTGGAAATTAGTCATGAGAGTAAAGGCACTTTTAAAATCAACGGAAAGCATTTGAAAGTCTATTGGAGTGGTGGATTCCCGAAAGAAAAGTCCACCGTTCACCTTACACACCCGGAATGATCAACCCGAAAAGTCGAGTTCTAGACTATAACTCGAGCGCTTAATGGGAGACAACCCGTTTTTCTATCCCTTTCTCCTTTTTAGATGTATTTGTTTCAATGCATGTAGTAGGGATAGTTTATTGCATTAGTTTTTGGTTTTGCATTAGTTTTTGCACTTAGTTGATTTCTAGAATGGTTTCGTCATCATTTTCATTTTGGCATGCAATTTAGATTTCATGTGTTAGGTTAGGTCTAAGTACATATACTTAAAGTTAGGCATACATTCATTTTTCTATCTTTGATTTAAAAAAAAAAAGATCTGGTAAACCAGGTGATCGCCCCACAAGTTCCAACTGGGTAGAATGCCCAGCGATAAGCCCAGGCGATCGCCCGGGTTTAAACCAGGCGATCGCTCAGGCTTAAGCTGGGCAGAATGCCCAGCACTTAAACATCAAAACGACTAAATTTGTTTTGTGAAACACCTCTCCTCACACACCAACACTAGAAACCCAACATCGCCATCACAGTTGAATTCATCCTCACATCGCCCATAACCCTGCACTTATCAAACACATTTGATCACATTTGCCTAGCTTTCACTTCACCTTCTTCGAATTCGGCCGAAATCCATCCAAGGTAAGCTTCTTCATTCGCTTTGCCTGTTTATGCTTTTGGCATCCAATTTTTATCAAATTGTTCTGATATATTGAGGATGATGGGATTAGTTAGATGATGGATTATTGAAGTTGCGTTTTTAAGTTGAAATTTTTGGGCTAGATTCAAACTTCCAAGTCGTTTGCACTCTATTGAATAATTGAAGTCTCCTATGTGTTTGATGAAATGTCTAAGTGCCACTTCTTATACAATTAGGTTTTCCCTTCAATTGGGCTTTATTCTTACGCCTGTACACCTGCTAATTGTGCATACTTTCCATGGAATTTCACTACACATTGCACCAAGCCACCTGACACGTTTTCTGTAGCCATGGCATAAGCACCGGCCACTTCATGTCATTAATTTCGTTCCCCTCCCGTCCTAGTCATATGCCCTCTGTTTTACCTTCTTTTTGAACATGTTAGCGACCAATCTATGTAGAACCATATGTCCGAAGATGGCTCGAAATTATTTCAATATTTCCTCAACTTCCTCGGTGGTGAAAAGTGGAGATCGGCTTAAGTTTAAAACAAGAAAATTCCCTCTATTTTTCTTTTCTTTTGGTGTGTTTTAAATATTCTTTCATTCATTATGGTGCTTAATGAAATAATCTTTCTTTTTCTTAGGTACAATGGCACCTAAACGGAAAGACCCACCGACGAAATAATCTTTCTGATACTGTGGTTAATCCTTGAAGCTGTGAACTCAACATAGCAATATTCTGTTCACATTGAGATGGTGTAAGCATAGGCATTGCAACCTTGGCATCCACTGAATTGTTGCTAGGAGTACCACTAAGAGAATTGTTTTCAAAGTCAGCTTCAACTTGATTAATAACAAATTTAGAAGAAGCATGTTATCTGACAGATTGAATCTTAAATCTGTAGCCTGGAGGAAAACCATGAAGTTTGTAACCTCATTTATAGTGCGGCCTAGCTTGTCGTAATGTGTACATATAGTTCTGTTTTGTTTTCCTTTATAATTGCTGGTAGAAACTCCAAAGGCAACATAATTGGAATTTGAAGGATTAGATGTGGAAACTGATATACCAAAGCTTAAACTTCTCTGCATTTCCTCTTGAATTATCAAGGAAAATGCCTTGTTGATAGAAGGTAAAGATCTAACATCAGTATTTGAGCCCGAGCATGAGAGTATAATTCATTAAGTCCCATTAAAAACTGCAACACACACTCCTGTTGCTGGAAATCCATAGTAGCTTTCAGACCTCCACAAGTACAAGCTGAAATATGTTTATATTCCCTTACTTCTTCCCAAATTATTTTAAGCTTAGTGAAATAGCCACTTATATAAGTAGATCTTTGAGTTAGGCTGTTCAATTGTTGCTTTAATGGAATTATCCTAGGTCCATTGCTTTGATGAAACCACTCATGAAGATCATTCCATATAGCAACACTGTTATCCAGATACATCATGCTTTCTGCAATCTCTTTGGACACAGTATGGAGCTACCAAGATAAAACCATACTGTTGCATCTTGACCAAGAATTGTATGACAGATCATCAAATGTAAGGGATAGAAGAGAAGCATCAATGAAATAGATCTTACTCTTGACTACCAAAGCAACTGACATGGCATGAGACCAGGAGTTGTAATTGTTACCTACTAATAGTGAGGAAACAAGGTGGAGTCCAGGATGATCTCCATTGCTTAAGTAATAAGGAATGCGATGATCATCATAATAAGAACTATCTTCAACCTCAAGATGAGTGAATTGATTTCTAGTATGAACTGGAGTTGAAGTGGTGCGATTTGCATCTTAAGATCCTCATCCTCGAGCCATGAAGAAGAGGAATTAAAGAAGGCAGAACCTCACAGTAGCATCTGTATATATTTCTCTGATACTATATTACAAAATAGAGTGAAAGGAGAAAGAAGCAGCTCAATTAAGCTATATTGATAATTCATTTCTCATACATGATTTCACAAATGGTTCAGCTTATATAAGGGCTGTAATAAAAAGAAACATATGGAATGAAAATGTGTGACAGAAAGCAACAAAAAAATAACAAAAAATGCAGTAAGCTGGAGCTGGTGGTTAAGGCTGAAAACATCTTCAATAGGACTAGATTCCATGTATGAGTGCACGAATGAGAGAACCTAACTCACCTAAAATAGAGAGAAAATTCGAGAGAAAAACTATAGCAAATTTATAGAAACTGGATAGCCTGTGCATCAGCAATCAAACGTTGATATCACATCGCTCAATGTTCTGATCGTTATGAAATTTTGACAGCAAGTTAACAACTCATTTTTATTTAAATCCAGCGGATAATATCAAGATCCAATGTTATTCAAGAGAAATTGTTATATGAACAGTGACAACTTTGGTGAGATATTTTCTTTATTTTTTTTTAAAGTAGTATTTGTCGAGAACTTGTTCTTGAGAGAGTTGTAGTAGGGTATATTGATAGTATTACTTTTGAGGGATTCTGATAGATGAAAGATTATTTGTGTGTAAAGACTTGTGTTTTTTATGTTGGTTATGTCTGTAGTACTGACTAGAGAGACTTTGTGGGTTTTCATCTTTGTTAGATGACAGTTTATTATTGGTGTCAAGAGCTATTTAGTTCTTGATGACTTGGTGTACCCCTAGCGGTATCTAGAAAAGAATGATGTACCTATTATTGTTGATTATAGTGGAAGAATAATTGAGTTGTGTTGTGGATGTAGGCATGTTGTCGAACCATGTTAAATATTGTGTCGTTAATTTTCTGCATTATTTAGTTTGGTTATTTCTCTATTTGATTAATTCCTATTAGGTTTACACAAGAAAGGGTAAATTTTTATTCTGCTGCTTTGTTTTTAATATATCGTGCTCGGTATTTATTGGTTATTGGTCAAATTTTTCCAACACTAACTATTGTGTGATTTCAATCTCGTAAGTGGACGGATCGTTACAAGTAATAAAATGAGAAGTAGAGTGTTGAACCCATGAGGACTAGCTACCAATTTAACCAATTAATTTATAATTTAAATTTTAATAATGTAAAGAACACATATTCGTTTTTGAATTTTAATTCTAAAACTATTCTACGTATGTTTAAATAAATCTAATTTATCAGGCAATTAAAGTGAATTGTTGAGGACGATTTCAAGTTTTATTAACATTAGGATTCGCGAATCCACCTACACGTTTCTTAATCAATTATCCGTTTAATCGCTTTAGTTTATAATTACATTGGATTGAAAATCGGTAATCCTATAATAATCAAAAGCTTTTCTCAATGGTCAATCAATTCTATATCGATATGCGAACCTAATTATCTCTAATTAAGTTTTGAACATAAAAATATGCATTAAAATCTCAAGAACACCTAATTGGATTTCATAAAGCATAATAGTAATTTCTGTCTATTATTGGACCATATGTTATTCAATACCACGTGCTTAATCTATATTGAATCTCTCGACTTCAATAAATATCACAAAACATTCTAATGGTGATCAAGCATTAAAACATTAGAAAAACTTAATAAAGAATAATCAACCCAATAAACAGTTAATTACTAAAACGAAAAACTTCAAATTAATTAAAAATACGAGGTTTCATCGTTCATCCTAGCAATGAGTAATTTAGCCGGACATGATTTTGTTGATTATAACAATAATTGAATTCATCATATTCTGGAGAAAGAAAAAGAAAAAGTAAATAAAATCCATGATTTCGGCTCAAGAATCTTCAATCAGTTTCTTGATCTTAGATTCTTCTCTTGCTTATTGTTCTCAAAATTCGTCTTCCGCGATTTGTTTGTTCTTTGTCTTTTATAGCCCTCATCTAACTCTCTGAAATGTAAGTCAACTTCTCTCCTTATCCTAGACTCGGTGGAAGTATATTTTTATCAAGAAACTACTTAACTGCTGACGCAAAAATCCATGTGATTGCATGGTTAAAAACCTTGCGATTGCATGGTTTGATCACCCAAGGTTCTGTTGAAAATCCTGACGCCTTGTGATTGTAGCTTTGGATAACCATGCGATCGCATGGTCATTTTATTTGATTTCTTGGATTTTTTTCTTTATTATTTGCTTGCCAAGCTCCTAAAGTCTTTTTGTCTTTGCATTTATGTCCCTGAAGTCTCTTTGTCTTTGCATTTAAGTCCCATTTTCTTTTGTTTGCTCTCTTTTCGTTAGATCGACACTTGATTTTGATTATTTCTTAAAACGATAATAAACAACATGCCATTATATTGAAAACATACAAGAGTACTCATAATTGTCTATTTTTGTGAGCTCCGATAAGTACAAAATTGTACTTATCAAACACCCCATGATATAACAACTTATAATTCATGATGAGTGTTCAATTGTTACTATTGCAAACGTGACTCTACTCAAACCATATTTGATATGTGTGTGAGAGCAGTTAATCTGATCCACTTAATTTCTATGGTGGTGATAGTCCAACCATTTGGTCAACTTTTCATTTACCTCTCGTAATGTACACTTCTCCCAAAATGATGTTCTCTTTCAATTCTCAAGATTTTGGTTTAAAAGTTAAAGTTCACTCATTATTTTCTTGCTCGAAACTGGTTAAGAAAGCTAATAATCGTGACAACCTAGGTTTATGAAGATTCTCCAATTTATGAGCTTTCTCGACTAGGAAGTTTCTACTAAGTAAGTCAAACCCATTAGTTATTTAATCCCCATGTTTACTTTGCAAACGATTTTTTTACTGGCTTTAGCATAATTTTTATATATATATATATATATATATATATATATATATATATATATATATATATATACATATACATATACATATACATATATCTTATGTGCAAAACTCAATCCCTTAAACTTTCTAGATGACTTATGTAACGGACTTTAGGTCGATGATTCCCAGGTCTTTTGAACCTTAGGGCATTAGGTTTTGAAAAACCTCTACGGGCCTTTTCACTCAAGCTAAAAAGGCTACGAAAAGAATTTTAAGATATTAATAATGTATGAAACTCAGTCCATTAAGCTTTCTAAATGATTTATGTAACAAGCTTTAGGTCGATGGGCTTTATCACTCAAGTAAAAAAGGCTACGAAAAGAGTTATATAATAGTAGCCTTGTTCCTTGCGTGCAATAAGTTCATGCTTGGGGATTAGATTCTTAATATTTGATCAATACCTAGCTTCTTCTAACTGGCCTAAAATGCTCCACACAATTTTTCAACAAACATGGAATCAACACAAGCCTAGATAACCACCATCACAGCTTAACTACCACACTTACTCACTCTATTGGTTACTTGTCGAGAAACAAATGATTCTTAGTTTCAAGAAGGTATCCTATTGTTTTCAACTTAAGTGCACCAACATAGCTAAAATTCATCATAACTGGCTGACACACACGTTATCAGACATGGTTAAGTAGCCTCACATTTAAACGAAGTAATAATCTGTTCACAAGTCATGATTAAAGCTAAACTTAAATATAAAGTTTCATCATTAGCCGAAAAGGCTATTCATATCACATAAACATGCAAATAAACATAAAAAAAAATTTTAGTTAAAATTCAAATATCAATTATCATCATCGAATCAAGCAAAATTTTCATTTTAATCCACCTCCAAACTTGAAATATACATTGTTCTCAATGTAAAAATTCAAAAATAAATATAATATATAAAAATTCAGAGACTTCTTGGAGGTGGTTTGGATGGTGCTGAAAGAAGTAGTGTGAACGAATCTACTGGTGGAGGGTCTTGGCTCGGTATCAGTCTGCAAATCTGGTCATGAATATCATCTAGCTTGCCTGCACATTTGTCTAACCACATCTTGACCTGGTCGTAGTAGGATCAAATCTGACTCTGCTCAAGGCCAGCTTGTCGCTGACTGCTCTCGATATTAATATAAGCGTGTCGGACTGCATCCATGCGAGATTGCAGCGTCGTCAACTCCTACTGCACCGTGTGCAATTCAGTCCGTGTAGCGACAATGAGCCATGTCTGCTCTACCTGACCTTCTAGTAGTTGACATAGCATGGATGCTATGTCACCAGGAGGTGTGGCTAGCTGGGATGCGGCTGCATGCTCTTCTTGAGGCTACTCTTCTACGGTTAGGGCTGTTCCCACAGCTCGTGCAGTGTGCCTTCCTACATTTTCCAAGGTATAGCGGTTGATAGGTCCCTTGGATTTCAATACCAGCTCTGCTAGTAAAATTTGAACCCCCGCTTCTTCACAAATGTCACTGATCTGTTTGGAAGCCCAGTGTACTGATCAGGGTGTAAATATAAATTTTCTAGTCTATCTTCTCCTGTGAGTGAAATGGTATAATAATCGAGCCCTCGCATTCTTGATAGTAGTGCGGTGCATGGTCGGGTCGATATTGTGGCTCACAAACACATTCAGGATGAGTAGAGAGTCTGTCAATTTACTGTGCTCTAAGTCTCTCCTGGGTAGTGGCCAAGCATCGTCTCAACCATATAGAAATAACTTCATCCATATCCTGAATAGTGGGCAGCAGGTGAACATCCTCAAAAGTAATCCCATAGTACTGGTTAATGACCCTCGAGGTAAACATAAACGAGTCCGTCAATTTACTATGTGCTCTAAGTCTCTCCTGGGTAGTGGCCAAGCATCGTCTCAACCATATAGAAATAACTTCACCCATATCCTGAATAGTGGGCAGCAGGTGAACATCCTCAAAAGTAATCCCATAGTACTGGTTAATGACCCTCGAGGTAAACATAAACCATTTACCCCGCACCCATGTTTGCCCGTAGTGCTCTGTCCTGTCTATGTCTATTTCGTGGTTAAAGTTGGTGTAGAATTCATGGATGAGCTGAGAGTAGATCTTGTGTGGTGTTTCTACAATTTTTGACCAGCCGCACACGTCGATCAGATTGTATGACTCGGAGTGAGGAAAATCCTTCAATTGTAACATCCGTTCTCCCTATATGGTCCATTGGCTAATGAATTTTGTATATCTTTCTTCATGCTCCTCGGATAGATAGTGGCGAGAGTCAGTGGTTTCCACTCGGGCTCTTTTTGATGTGCTTTCGATTGCCTTTTTCTTTCCCTTTTCTGCAGCAGTTGGGGGTCGTTTTGGAGCCATGACCTGTAAAATTTATGAAAACAAGTTAGATATGAAAAATAACATATATGGTTTTAGTCCACCACCCCCAAACTATTTCGAACTTTAGGTAAGATTTCTCGAAAAAATGTGTTCAACTAAGCTACTTTGGATCCCGAGAAAATTATGCAAGAATGTTCAAAAGCAAAACGGCAAAGGATGGTATGGAAGTGCATGTTTTGGTCTACCACATGTTCAAATTTCATAGGATTTCGAGATCATTTGGGCCAAACGGATGGGAGACGAAAGTGCTAACGGAGATAGGCTAATGTGGCTGGATGTGGGCTTTCGTGGCAGCCGTAGTCCCTAATTGATCATGTCTTGGATTTTGGTGATTTAAGTTTACCCAAAGCAAGGTGAATGATCCTAAACGATAGTATTGGTCGAATAGACTGGCCTAAGGTCTCATTTTTCCCATATTTGGCAAAAATTTTGGTTGGGGCAATTTGTCGAACATGTTGCAAGCAACGTTTTGTTCTTCATAGATTGGGTACTTAGGATAGTTCAACCAAAGCCAAAAACAAATTTTAAGTAAAAGAATGACAAAATCCAAAAAATTTTACCATAAAAGTTGAGCCTACCTTTGAAGATGTAGAGTTTGATGCTTATGGATGAATGATTGTTTGGAATTTGGTGCCTGTGATGCTCGTTTGGAGTTTGAAGATTAAGGGTTGAAGATGGTAGGCCATTTGAAGTTGAAATTTAGTTTTTGAAAACGAAGGAGCTGATTCCCAGTTTTAAACTTTTTGGTAGCCCTTGCGATCGCAATGAAGTAAATTCATGCGATCGCATGACTACCAGATTCTGGGCAGAATGTTTTCTGTCTAGTCTATGCGATCACATATGGTGTAACCATGCGATCGCATAGTATGCACCCTATTAAATTTTATTTTTTTTGGCTTTCTAAACAAAACTTAAAAAAATTGAAAACGTGCTTATGCAAAATTACGATGATCTTAGTTCCTAATTACCTAAGAATTAAAAGTGCCTACATTATGTCCTAAAAACATAAAACTTGCAAAACGTGAATTGAACTCCTAAAACTTAAATGATGCATAAATTTAAATAAAATGGTAAAAAAAATGGGTTGCCTCCCATTGAGCACTTGTTTACAGTCTTTATCTTGACTTTGTCGCAGTGATCACTCAAGAAACTTTGAATATGTCTTTGGAGGACTTGTTTTTCTTGCTTTGATCGACTTCGCACCATCTTTTGTTTATCTTCCGTAGTTTAATTTTTTCCTTATCATAATGATATGATTTTGTTTTGCCACCTTGCTTGAACTCCACCATAAAGATTTCAGCTTTTTCATCGGCTTTGATCACAGAATCAATTTTAGAAGACAGATGGAACTTCTCTTTCTCCACATACTCTTCTTCTCTAATTGGTGAACACTGATGTTGGGTTACAGCTCTATCATCTAAATTCTCAGTCTTCTGGTTAATGACATCAATCTAGAAACAAGAATTTGAAGAGCTCGGATATTTAGTCACTTTGAACACATTGAATATAATGTGTTCATCATTCAACCTCAGCATAAGTTATCCTTTCTAAACATCAAGTAATGCCCTACTAATAGCCAAGAAAGGTCGACCCAAGATAAGTGGTACATCCCTATCTTCGCACATATCCAAAATGATAAAATCAGCAGGGAATATGAACTTGTCTACTTTCAACAATATGTCTTCAACTATTCTCCGTGGATGCATTAATTCTCCTTAGAATGGTCCTTAATTAGATGCATTAATTCTCCTAAGAATACAATTCAGACTGCAGTAATAATAAAAGTGTATCTTTACCTTTTATCTAATTTCTGGATTTTACTACGTGGTCTAGATTAATAATTTTCTTCTCAGTTCATTACAATCCACAAGATCAATAAAATAATGGCCAGTTATTCCAAGCATTAAGAGAAGAAGTAAAACAAATACTTAAACAATTTATAAGTCAAAACTTGAGATTCGAAATTAAATAATTAAAACTAGGCTACATCATTCATCCAAATATTAAATTTAGCTAATCATGATTAGGGAGAAAGAAAGTGTTAAAAGATTTGAATACATAACCAGATTTTGAATGAAAGAGGAAAATATGTTGAATATCTTGCACCAAGATATCTTGATCTTCACATTCCTATCTTCTTGAGCTTGGTTGTTCTTCATTTTCTTCGCTGTTCTTTTCTTCATCTTATCTTGTCTTCTCCAAAGAATTAACCCCCATTCTTTTGACCTAGGTTAGGTCTTTATATAGTGTTTTACTAATTTTACAACCCATGTACGTAAAAAGACGAAAAATACCCTGATTAGAGTTAAAAATAAGTCAAAATAGTCTAGACGCATCTGCCGCGCATTGTCAGGGTCGAACCGCGGTCACACTGCGGCAAACAGTAAGAAATTCTAGAAATTGATTCCAATCCATATTTGCACACTTGGTCCTCCAAGGTTCAACATATATCCGATTTGGTCCTTCTTCATAATTTGTCCTTTTGTCCTCTTTATTCTTCTTATTTGCAACCCAAGTTCTTCAAATTTAGATTTTATCCTCTATAATACAGCGAAATATGATGCGACTTCTGAAATTGATGAGGACAACATGAATTTTGGAGATTTCATCGCAATGCACCAATCTAATACAGCGAGATATGATGCGATTTCTGAAATTGACGACGACAACATGAGTTTGGAGATTTCATTGCAATGCACCAAGCTAATACAACGAGATGTGATAAAACTTATGAAATTGATGAGGACAACATGAATTTTGGAGATTTTATCGTAATGCATTAGGTTAATACAGTGAGATATGATGAAACTTCTGAAATTGATGAGGATGACTTGATCTTTGGAGATATATGGAAACTACCAGTCACACAAATTTTTTATCCCTACTCCTACACATTATCAAGTGACGTTGAAGCCAACCCAATGGAACACATGTTAAGCATTACAACAATGAGTGAGGAACAACTGTCCGATATTTTGGATAATAGACCTATCATCCAACCGATGAAGCACCAACTAAAGAGAAGTTGATCCTAAATGAACAAAATAAAAAAGTAACATTTAATGGTGTTGCACTTATCAAGCAATTCTCCGACTCACGTCTTTCTTCAAAAAATGATTTTGTGATCAAGGCCGATGAGGAAGTTGAAGTTTTCATAGTGGTGTTCGAGCAATGTGCTAAACTACTATCATATCTTTATGAGGAACGCAAATTCAAATTTTTTTAGGATAAACGAAAAATGGAACAAAGTCAATAGATGCAAGTAAAACAAGTCCTCCAAAGCATTATTTAAAGTGTCGTAAAACAACCAGACAATAAGTCGAGCTCTAGACTATAAATCGAGCACTTAATGGGAGGCAACCTATTTTTCTATCCCTTATATATTTATTGCATTGCATGTAGAATTTTAAGACTGCATTAGGAAGTAGAGCACATTTCCCAATTTTTAGTAAATGCGTACATTTAATTTTTTTTTTTCATTTCAGGCTACACATCGTCATTCCAATCACAATGCATACTGATCAGCTGAAAGTTTGACGTTGTCTCCACACCTTTTTATTCAGGTTAACTCTTTCATTTTTTATTTATTTTGCTTTCTTTTGTCACATTGAGGACAATGTGGATTTTAAGTTTGGGGTGAGACTTTATTATTCTCATTATTGTTATGTGTGCTGTGAAAAATAAAATATTATTTGTGTGCTTGTATGTTGGATAGTCTTGCCAGCTTATGATGATATTATTTGAAACTGTTATCGATTAATGAATTATGACTAGGTGATGCTACTTATGCCTGTTTTTTATAGACTATACTTATCCATGTGAGATATGATTAAGTATGAGCATAATAGTCATGAATATCATTATCTTTGGTTGGTAAAACCAAAACTACCAATTGGTAACTTGATTACCTAACAAGTTGAAAGGATAGTTTGGGGGTGGTTAAACCAATGCAGAAGCTGTTTAGATAGGTGTTGATTTCGTGCTTGAGTAATAGTTGTGTGGAGTGATTTGGCTACCAAGTGGAATCTAGGTATTGACCAGATGCTAGAAATCTAATCCTCGCTTATTTATCTTGCACCAAAAAAAAATGAAAGGCATTGCACTTGTATTATCTTATACCTCTCTTCGTAGCCTGGTTGACTCGAATGATAAAGCCCGTTGGGGTTCTCAAAATTCAGTGCCCTAAGGTTTATCAGACCTGGGAGCCATCGGACTAAAGCTCGCTACAAGGGTCATCTAGAAAGCTTAAGGGAGTGATGTCTTACACATAAGATATTTAAAAAAAAAAAGCAAAAGCAAGATTGAGCCTTTATGTGCGTAACTTGGAGATATAGATGACTAGTGGGTTTGACTTACCTAGTAAAAACTTGATAGTCGAAGCACTCAATGAAGGGAGAATCATCACAGATCTAGATGGCTATTGTATTGGCTAGACCTAATCAAATTTTGAGCGGAAAAAGAATAAGTGTTTTGAGGACAACTTTAGAGTTAACACCGAGGGTGAGAGATTGAATATCAATATGGGAGTGTGTATTCTTATGATAGAGAAATGAAATATTTGACCATTGAGAGACTGAATATTACCAACTTAAAAGCTTAAGTTGATTGGATTGACTATGCACACAGATATATCAATCGAGTATCGGATAAGTAAAAATTGATTTTGGTAGCATAATTTAGAAATTTTTTATGAATTGATTGAGTTGTTTCAAAAACATGAGGCAAATACGGCAAGCTACCTATTATAGTATATTTTAATATTATTAATTTGATTGTTTAAGTAAATAGTCATGTTCGAGGACGAACAAATGTTCAAGTTTGGGAGTATTTGATAAGTGTGGTTTTACACTTATCTGGATCATAAAAAATGGACGATTGTAAGTACTCTTAAGTGATTTTATACTTAATTGTGTGTTGATTTAATTGTTTTAAGTCAAAATCTGATATCAGATGGAATTGGAGAAAAACAAAGCAAAATAGGTAAAAAAGTGACTGAAGGCGTACGAAGACTTGGATATGGGGATCAACTTGCAAACATTCAAAAGTTTAAGGACTTGGGTTGCAAATAAAAGATGACTAAATTGAAATGAAAGAATAAATTTAAGGACTAAAGAGGACAAAATCTAAAGTTGAAGGAATTGGGTTGCAAATAAGAAGAATAAAGAGGACAAAATGACAAATTATGAAGAAGGACCAAACCGTATATATGTTGAAACTTGGAGGACCAAGTGTGAAAATATGGATTGGAATCAATTTCTAGAATTTCTTACTGTTTTTCGCGGAGTGACCGCGGTTCGACCGCGGCAATGCGATGTAGATACGTCTGGACTGTTTTTGACTTATTTTTACCTCTAATCAAGGTTTTTCGTCTTTTCACGTACATAGGTTGTAAAATTAGTAAAACACTATATAAAGACCTAACCTAGGTCAAAAGAAGGGGGGTTAATTCTTTGGAGAAGACAAGTGAAAACAGATAAAAGAACGGTGAAGAAAATAAAGAACGACTAAGCTCAAAAAGATAGGAACGTGAAGACCAAGATATCTTGATGCAAGATATTCAACATCTTTTCCTCTTTCATTCAAAATCCGGTTATGTATTCAAACCTTTTAACACTTTCTTTCTTCCAAATCATGATTAGCTAAATTTAATATTTGGATGAACGATGTAGCCTAGTTTTAATTATTTAATTTCGAATCTCAAGTTTTGACTTATAAATTGTTTAAGTATTTGATTTTACTTCTTCTCTTAATATTTGGAATAACTGGCCATTATTTTATTGATCTTATGGATTGTAATGAACTGAGAAGCAAATTATTAACATAGATCACGTAGTAAAATTCAGAAATTGGATAAAAAGTAAAGATACACTTTTATTATTGCTGCGGTTTGAATTGAATTTTTGGGAGAATTAATGCATCTAATTAAGGATCATTCTGACTACTTACAAGTGGACGGATCGTTACAAGTAATAAAATGAGAAGTAGAGTGTCGAACTCACGAGGACTAGCTACCAATTTAACCAATTAATTTATAATTCAAATTTAAAAAATGTAAAGAACATAGATTCGTTTTTGAATTTTAATTCTAAAACTATTCTACGTATGTTTAAATAAATCTAATTTATCACGCAATTAAAGTAAATTGTTGAGGACGGTTTCAAGTTATACTAACACTAGGATTCGCGAATCTACCTACACGTTTCTTAATCAATTATCCGTTTAATCACTTTAGTTTATAATTACATTGGATTGAAAATCAGTGATCCTATAATAATCAAAAGCCTCTCTCGATGGTCAATCAATTTTATATCGATATGCGAACCTAATTATCTCTAATTAAGTTTCGAACATAAAAATATACATTAAAATCTCAAGATAACCTGACCAGAGTTCATAAAGCATAATAGTAATTTCTATATATTATTGGACCCTATGTTATTAAATACCACGTGCTTAATCTATATTGAATCTCTCGACTTCAATAAAGATCACAAAACATTCTATTGGTGATCAACCAATAAAACATTAGAAAAACTGAATAAAGAATAATGAATCCAATAAGCAATTAATTACTAAAACGAAAAACTTCTAATTAATTAAAAATACGAGGTTTCATCGTTCATCCTAGCAATGAGTAATTTATCCAGACATGATTTTGTTGAGTATTACAATAATTGAATTCATCATGTTTCGAAGAAAGAAAAAGAAAAAGTAAATAAAACCATGATTTCGGCTCAAGAATCTTCAATCCGTTCCTTGATCTTCGATTCTTCTCTTACTTTTTGTTCCCAAAATTCGTCTCCCGCGATTTGTTTATTCTCTGTCTTTTATAGCCCTCATCTAACTCTCTAAAATATGAGTCAACTTCTCTCCTTATCCTGAACTTGGTGGAAGTCTATTTCAGAACCAATTTGGTCTACTTTGACTCCGTCTCAATCAAAATATGCTCTTAATTAAAGAAGGGGAAATTGCCTATAAGTCACCTCCACAAGACTTATTTCAAATTAGGTCAAAATATTTTTTAAAATTGTGATTAAGTCGTACTTTCAATAATATTCTAAATTAATTCCAAAATCACCCTGTAATAAACCTCCGGTGAGTGCTTAACCTTGGCTTCCGTCAATTTTCAATTCCGATGACAATCCTTTACCTATATCCTCTTCCCCCAGAAGTCCATCCGACGGCATTAAAGAAGACCTTTCCACCCTATTCCGCGGTGTGGCCGCCTTTCTTTCACCGCCGCTGCCCAATTCCTCCTCCACTGAAACGACATCTTCGTTGGGGCCTTCTGCGGACATGATTGCCGGAATAAAGAATGACTTGGTAGAAATTCAGGGTTTTAAATCGGGTCTCTCTTTATTCTCCTTGAAATTCACTTCCAATTTGTTACAGTTTCTGAGATAAATGAACGATACCGATGATGATGAAGAAGATTTGGATGAGGAGAATGATGGTATAGTGGGAATCACTGAGGAATTTTTGGATTTTGTTAGCAAAATTTCATCAAGGCTAGAGCTCTGGACTGATTTTCCTATCTCTCTGTCTGCTGGTTTACTTGCAATATAAACACTGATAGATCTAAAATTATTATAGATTCAGAATCATTTTTCTGTACTTCAATGGCTTGGAACTTTTAACACTGCTAAGGAAACTGCAAGAGCTTATGATACTGAGGCTCGGAGGATCGGGGGTAAAAATGCTAAGGTAAATTTTCTTGAAGATGCTCCAGTTTCTACCTCAAAACATGCAGGCAAGGTGAATCTTCGTGAAGGACTTCCTAAGGAAAGCTCAGACTATGTTCAACCCAGCGTGAACCACAATGACTATTATTCGTTTGGCTTCCTAGAAGAGAAACCGCCAACAAATCAGTATAGCAATGTTGATGTTTACCCTTCCAATAAAACAGTATCATAGAATATTGTTTTATAGAAAACAAATATGTAAATAGCAGTTTGATATTAAATTATAAAAAATAATTTGATACTGTATTATAGAATAGCAGCTTGATACTGTATTAAGTTGGCCATTGGATTATTTCTTTGTGTTGTTAATTAGTCATTTGTTGTTTGATACTGTATTATACAAAACAGTATCACAAAAAACAGTATCACAATATAAATGGGCATAGAATTCGCATACGTGCTCAAAATTTTTATTATAATATATTTTCGGAATGGTCTCGACGAGACAGTCAAGACCATTTGCTTTGCCACTGCATACGATAGATTTTACTCGTTTGAAGTCGTTTCTTTAGTTTAAAATGGCAATATTTAATTTTTCTTGTCCAAACAGTATCACACATCATCTAAAACAGTATCACAGATAGCAGGTGAAGTTGGTGCATCATAATCGTTGTTCGAAGAAATGAATTGAACCAGAAATGAATTAACACGGTCATGATGGTTAAATCAAATCAAATACACACAAATAAGCTACTTTTAAGCTTAACCAAACATACTCAGAAATGAATTGAAATGAAACAAAATGCAAAAATTATAAATATCACTTACAGCACACTGAAGTGCAAAAATTTACAAAGACCCAATAAAAATTCCATGAATCCAGCTAGATATAAAGTTTGATATATTAGTATCATAGTTGAAACATTATCTTAAGCAAACAGTATTATATGTTGATGGATTAAAGTTCACCAATGTACATTATCTAAATATAAACAGTATCATGGATTAAACAGTATCAAAGTATACTAATGCACATTACTTAAATAAAATAGTATCATGGACAAAACTAAGAGATTGAAATATTTTCATAATTAAACAATATCAAAAATAAAATTAAGAGATTGAAACAGTATCATATGTTGAAACTTTGTCATAATATTTCACTATAATTGGAAACATGTTTTAATCCTATTGCTACTGTTTTAATTTACGATACTGTTTAATTATGGCAATGTTTGAACCTGTGATACTGTTTGAATGTCTTAGTTTTAATCCATGATAGTGTTTTAATCCATATACTGTTTTGTTTAGGTAATTTGCATTAATATATTTTGATACCGTTTTAATCCATAATACTGTTTTTATCATGTGATACTGTTCGAATCTTTTTAATTCATGATACTGTTTAATTATGGCAAGGTTTGAACATGTGATACTGTTTGAATGTCTTAGTTTTAATCCATGATACTGTTTTGTTTAGGTAATTTGCATTAGTATATTTTGATACCGTTTTAATCCATGATACTGTTTTTATCCTATGATACTGTTTGAATCTATGTGATTTTTGATACTGTTTAATTATGGCAAAGTTTGAACATGTGATACTGTTTGAATGTTTTAGTTTTAATCTATGATACTGTTTTAATCAACGACAAAATAGTATCACAATAAAACAATATCACAATTAGCCTTTTTTTACAATTCAGGGTATGTTGGTCTTTTAGCTCTAAAATATGACTTTAATTGAATTAAGTTTTGAGCACATGACTTTAGAGTCCATAAGTGCTAAAACAGTAACCGATTGTGAATTTACCCTTAAAAGAATAATGATAACCCAATCTCAAGCATATAATTTAGAATCAAGAGATTCAAAAAGACTAACAAGATTATTAATCATTAAGGAATCGAATTCCACTGACCTTCTTCTCAGCGAGCGAGGTCATCCATTTTGACGAAGTCAACTTCAGTAAGAATTAGGCCGTCATGTAGCTCAATACAATAGTCATTAAATTCTATCGATCAAAATTTGGAGTCAATTTAAAAAATTTGCTTGGCTTTGTTGGATTGCAATCTAACATTGACTTCACTCGAATGTAGACTGTCCTTGGTTGTTTTCCGACCAACAACCTGGTAGATAAGTACGGAGTGTTACTTAAGCAACACTATTGAAACAAAAAAATAAAATATTCCAAAAATCAATTAATAACATGACCAAACCTTCGTATCTGAAAAATACACTTCACTGGTAGGTGTAATATGAGAATTAGGTGCCTGTGCATCTTTAAAATCTGACATTAATCTAACTCCCTTAAGATCGTCCACAATCATATTATCAACAAAATAAATTAATAATTCCATTTAAAATTTCACAATGAAGTGGTAGGATGCTAATTTGTCACTGGTTTCTTGAATGTCATCAACTAGTTTAATTAATGTTGACAATCCTACAAATTTTTATGGGATTAATATTGTAAGGTCCCAACTTCGAAAATCCAAAACGTGGCTACAACATTCTTTTCACTAAATATTTAACCATCTAATATTGTTTTTATTTCTAAAACAAAATCATTCACATAGCTAAACAGTTTAAGAAAAACTTAAATAAAATAACCTGTCCGAATAGTTTTTCAAAGGGATAATTAGCTCATATACTTTTTTTTTATTTTATAAAAAGTTGATATATACCCTCTTTTTAAATTTTTTATTCTTACCCACATCTAAATAATATTTATGAAAAATACATTCTTCTCTATTATATAAATTCTTTTAAAAATATTTATTTATTGCATAGTAGTGTACATACTTTATATAATATTCACTTTAGTCCTTCTATTTTTAATTATATTTCAATTAAGTCCTTCAAAAATTGCATCTTAAGTCCTTAATCTTTTATATCTTTACACTTTGGTCCCCAAATTTTTAATTATCTTTCAATTAAGTCCTCCAAAAATTACATCTCAGGTCCTTCAACTTTTTAAATATTTACACTTTAGTCCTCAAATTTTCAATTATCTTTCAGTTAAGTCCTCCAAAAATTGCATCTTAGGTCCTTCAATTTTTTACATTCTTACACTTTGATCCCCAAATTTTTAATTATTTTCAATTTTTTATTCTTACCCACGTCTAAATAATATTTATGAAAATACATTTCTTCTCTATTATATAAACTCTTTTAAAAATATTTATTTATTGCATAGTAGTGTATATACTTTATATAATATTCATTTTAGTCCTTATATTTTCAATTATATTACAATTAAGTCCTTCAAAAATTACAGCTTAGGTCCTTCATCTTTTACATCTTTACACTTTGGTCCCCTAATTTTCAATTATCTTTCAGTTCAGTACTCCAAAAATTGCATCTTAGGTCCTTCAACTTTTACATCTTTACACTTTGATCCCCAAATTTTCAAATATCTCTCAGTTAAGTCCTCCAAAAATTACATCTTAGGACCTTCAATTTTTTACATCCTTACACTTTGATCCCCAAATTTTCAATTATTTTCAATTTTTTATTCTCACCCACGTCTAAATAATATTTATGAAAAATACATTTCTTCTCTATTATATAAACTCTTTTAAAAATATTTATTTATTGCATAGTAGTCTATGTACTTTATATAATATTCACTTTAGTCCTTATATTTTTAATTATATTTCAATTAAGTCCTTCAAAAATTGTATATTAGGTCCTTAATCTTTTACATCTTTACACTTTGATCCCCAAATTTTTAATTATCTTTCAGTTAAGTCCTCCAAAAATTGCATCTTAGGTCTTTCAACTTTTTACATCCTTACACTTTGATCCTCAAATTTTCAATTATCTTTCAGTTAAATCCTCCAAAAAATGCATCTTAGATGTGGTAACATATGTGTTACCCGTGTCAAATTGATTTTAATGAAATTGAGGAAGTAACATATAATAACAAATACGGTAACATATATGTTACCCGCGTAAAAATATTGTTTTTAAAAATAAAAATTAGAAATATTTGATTTTGCCAAACTAATGTATTTTTTAAAAAACATTTACAAGGAGATAAATCATAAAATAGCATTTGTATTGAAAATGAGGAAGTAACATAAGGTAACACATGTGATAACATATGTGTTACTCATGTCAAATTAATTTTAATGAAATTGAAGAAGTAACATAGGATATAATTTGATTTTAGACCAAACTAATGTATTTTTTTAAAAACATTTACAAGGAGATAAATCATAAAATAGTAATTGTATTGAAAATGAGGAAGTAACATAGGGTAACATATGTGTTACCCATGTCAAATTGTTGATATTAAAAATGAAAAAATTAAATATATTATTTTTATTTAACATAATTCGTAATTCAAAAAATTATAGAAGGATATAATTTGCTAAAAATTGATTTTAATGAAATTGAGTAAGTAACATAGGTTAACAAATATGGTAACATATATGTTACCCGCGTAAAAGTATTGTTTTCAAAAATAAAAATTGGAAATATTTGATTGTAGACAAAATTAATGTATTTTTTAAATACATTTACAAGAATCTAAATTATACAATAGTAATTTTATAGAAAATGAAGAAGTAACATAGGGTAACATATGTGTTACCCATGTCAAATTGTTGATATTAAAAGTAAATAAATTAAATATATTATTTTTATTTATAATAATTTATATTTCAGAAAATTATAGAAGGATATAATTTGCTAAAAATTGATTTTTATGAAATTGAGGAAATAACATAAGTTAATAAATACGGTAACATATATGTTACCCGCGTAAAAGTATTGTTTTCAAAAATGAAAATTAGAAATACTTGATTTTAGATGAAATTAATGTATTTTTTAAAAACATTTACAAGAATATAAATTATAAAATAGTAATTGTATAGAAATTGAGGAAGTAACATAGGGTAATGTATTGCCCGTGTCAAATTGATTTTAATGAAATTGAGGGAGTAACATAGGTTAACAAATATGGTAACATATATGTTACCCACATAAAAGTATTGTTTTAAAAAATAAAAATTGAAAATATTTGATTTTGGACGAAACTAATGTATTTTTTAAAAAATATTTACAAAGAAATAAATTATAAAATAGCAATTGTAGTGAAAATGAGGAAGTAACATTGGGTAACACATGTGATAACACATATGTTACCCGTGTCAAATTGATTTTAATGAAATTGAGAAAGTAACATATGTTAACAAATATTGTAACATATATGTTACCCACGTAAAAGTATTGTTTTCAAAATTAAAATTTGAAAATATTTGATTTTAGATTAAACTAATGTAGTTTTTAAAAAATATTTATGAGATAAATCATAAAATAACACTTGTATTAAAAATGAGGAAGTGACATAGGATAACACGTGTGGTAACATATGTGTTATCCATGTCAAATTAATTTTGATGAAATTGAGGAAGTAATATAGGTTAACAAATACGGTAACATATATGTTACCTGCATAAAAGTACTGTTCTATAAAATAAAATTTGGAAATATTTTATTTTTGACAAATTAATGTATTTTTTAAAGATATTTACAAGGAGATAAATCATAAAATTACAATTGTATTGAAAATAAGGAAGTAACATAGGGTAACACATGTGGTAACATATGTGTTACCCGTGTCAAATTGATTTTAATGAAATTAAGGAAGTAACATATGTTAACAAATACAGTAACATGTATGTTACTCACGTAAAAGTATGGTTTTCAATAATAAAAATTTAGAAATATTTGATTTTAAACCAAATAAATGTAGTTTTTAAAAAATATTTATAAGGAGATAAATCATAAAATAGCAATTGTATTGAAACAAGGAAGTAACCTATGTGGTAACACATGTGTTACCCTTGTCAAATTGATTTTAATGAAATTGAGGAAGTAGCATAGGTTAAGAAATACGGTAACATATATGTTACCACGTAAAAATTTTGTTTTCAAAATTAAAATTTAGAAATATTTGATTTTAGACCAAACTAATGTAGTTTTTAAAAAACATTTACAATGAGATAAATCATAAAATAGCTATTGTATTGAAAATGAAGAAGTAACATAGGGTAACACATGTGGTAACATATGTGTTACCCGTGTCAAATTGATTTTAATGAAATTGAGGAAGTAACATATGTTAACAAATACGGTAACATATATGTTACCTACGTAAAATTATTGTTTTTAAAAATAAAAATTGGAAATATTTGATTTTAGACCAAACTAATGTATTTTTTAAAAACATTTATAAAGAGATAAATTATAAAATAGCAATTGTAGTGAAAATGAGGAAGTAATATAGGGTAACACATGTGGTAACATATGTGTTACCCGTGTCAAATTGATTTTAATGAAATTGAGGAAGTAACATAGGGTAACAAATTCAGTAACATATATGTTACCCGCGTAAAAGAATTTTTTTTTGAAAAATAAAATTTTGAAATATTTGATTTTAGACCAAACTAATGTAGTTTTTGAAATTTTTTTAAAAGGAGATAAATTATAAGATAGCAATTATAAAGTGTTTTTAAAATAAATACAAAGTATTGATTTTATTGCAAATGAGCAAATAACACATAGTGACATAACAATTTGATTTTCTCCACTCAATAGGGAGATTTATTTAGCCCACTGAATATTTGGAGGAACAAAATGTGTTTGATATTAAAGTCAAACACTAGTGTCCAGTGGGCAAAATAATTTTTTTCACTAGGTGGAGGAGAACAGCCCTGAAGTAACATATATGTTACTAATATAAAAATATTGTTTTTAAATAAAAAATTGAAATATTGATTTTAAATGTAAAGAATGTATTTTTAAAAAATTTATAAAAATAGAGAAATGATAAAATATTGATTTTAATGAAAAATAAAAAAGTAACATATATGTTACCCGTGTAAACAAATTTGTTTTAAAACAAAAAAAAAAATTGAAATATTAATTTTAAAGAAAAATAATGTATTTTTTAAATAATTATAAACTATTGATTTTATTGCAAATGAGCAAGTAACACATAGTAATATATATGTTACTAGTATAAAAATATTTTTTTAAAATGGAAATTTGAAATATTGATTTTAAATAAAAATAATGTATTTTTAAAAAATTTATAAAAATAGAGAAATGGTAAAATATTGATTTTAATGAAAAATGAGGAAGTAACATATATATGTTACCCGTGTAAAAATATTGTTTTAAAAAAAATTAAAATTTTAATTTTAAAGAAATATGACGAATTTTTTAAATAATTATAAAATATTGATTTTATTACAAATGAGCAAGTAACACATAGTAACATATATGTTACTAATATAAAAATATTTTTTTAAAAAAAATTAAAAAATTGATTTTAAATAAAAATAATATATTTTTAAAATATTAATAAAATTAGAGAAATGGTAAAATATTGATTCTAATGAAATATGAAGAAGTAACATATATAGTAACATATATGTTACCCATGTAAAAAATATTGTTTTTCAATTAAAAAATTAAAATATTAATTTTAAATGAAAATAACATATTTTTTAAAAAATAATAAAATGAGTAAATTATAAAGTATTAATTCAATGAAAATGATGAAATAACACATATGTTACTCGTGTAAAAATATTTTTTTTCAAATTAAAAAAATAAAAATATTGATTTTATGAAAATACTGTATTTTTAAACAATTATCAAAGAAAATACTTGTAAAATATGATTATAGTTATTATTATATTTAAAATAGTATACAAATATGATACAAATATGATAGTAAGTGGTGGTAACACGTGTTAATTTAATTTAAATTAAAGTAACATATGTGTACCATAATTTAAAATAGTATATAAATATTTATTTTGTTCGTTTAGATGAAAATTCGAGTGTAAAGTCAAAGATTTAATTGAAAGTGCACTTATTTTGACCACTAAAATTACACTTATTTTGGCCACTAAAATCAAGGATTTGGAGGACCAAACTTTGAACATATATAAAGTTGAAGGACCTAAGATGCAAATTTTAGAGGACTTAACTGAAAGATAATTAAAAATTTGGGACCAAAGTGTAAAGATATAAAAAGTTGAAGGACCTAAGATGCAATTTTTGGAGGACTTAACTGAAAGATAATTAAAAATTTGGGGACTAAAGTGTAAAGATGTAAAAGATTAAGGACCTAAGATGTAATTTTTGGATGACTTAATTAAAATATAATTGAAAATATAAGGACTAAAGTGAATATTATATAAAGTACATAGACTACTATACAATAAATAAATGCCACATCATCATTTCACATTATAAAATATTGTTTTTAATTAAATGAGGTATTTTTTAAATCAAACCAAGAAAATAAGGTATTTTTTGAATAATAAAAAAAGAGGTATTTTTCAACTTTTTTACAAAAAGTAGGGCGCTTGTCAACTTTGCCCATTTTCAAATTACAAAAATAAAACCATTTAAACAGCTACTCGGTTCAAAATAAAACCAGTAAAACTAATAGATTGAAACACAAATTTCTTGACTCTAAAACAACGTCTCATCAACATAGTTTAAAGGTAATTGTCTTATCAACTTAAAAGAGTCTTAAGGCTGGAACGCACTACCAAACATCCACCATCCGAAAGGCCGGTTTCATCAATTTGAAAAATTCTATTAATGGAATATGCATTTCAAAACATTATGTTTGGTAGTGTTGGAATTATTTTTTAAGTACTTATATTATAAGTTGTGAGTGAATGTGTATGTTGTAAGTTGTGGAACATATAAAATGTGTGGATAAAAAGTATGTTTGACCAGCTGAAATTATAAGTTAAGCACTACCAAACGTGGATTGAGTAACATGCACGCATGTCCAATTTATATAGTATAAACGTAAACATAACATTTCATAGTGCTTTGGTGTCAAGTAATCGTAGAAAACAAAAAACTCAACAAATTTTTAAAGTGGTCGATCTTGTGGGGCTAAACAATTGGTGGGCGTGGGTTTAGTCGATTTTGGGCCCAATCCAAACCCAACCCGACATGTTTGATTTGACGAGAAGGGAACCCAACTCAAATCGACCAAGCTTGGGTTGAGTTAGCGACTTGGGCTTGGGCTCAATTCACGCTAAACCTTTTCTATTTAAGTTTAGCAATTTTTGTGGCCCAATTTGCTAGACCCCTTTACTTTTTTTTTTGACAATTTTTTTGGCCCAGTTCACGGTGTGGACTATTTCTTATATTGTTTCATATTTATTTGGGGGGATTTTATATAACTAAGCAACTTTTTAAAAAGAACTTCAAAAACTCTTTCTAGTTATATTTATTCTGAAAATACTATTTTTTAAAAACTATTATTTTAATTTATTATACTATATATTATATATAGTAATTGAATAATTAATTACCGAATTTGACGAGAATTCATATATTACAAAATTTTTTATTGTTATCAGTTGGAAAGAAATTGCAGCTGATTGATTTTGGCCTAAATTAAAAAGAAACTCTTCCTTTAGAACACGATGTGCGATCCTTGGTGAAGAACAACTCTGATCAGATTTGTAACATAGTGTAACATAACTGTAAAATATATATCATTTGCATCAGAAATATCTGTAACAACCACAAACAAAACTCATGTTCTCTTCAATTTCAATATTTGTAACAATCTGTGTTACAAATTGAAATGTAAAACATAATACCAATTTTCACACAAAAAAAAAACTAATGATATACACAATTGTGTCATATGTATCATATTAAACATTAATGTTACAAACATCATATTAAACAATAATGTATTAATAACAAATAGTATCATCTGTATCATTCATTGTTACATATAACTAATTGTGTAACATGTGTTACATAATATCACATAAAAATCGGTGTTACAAAGCATTGTATTGTAACATCTTTATCATTCAATGTTACATAATAACCCATTAGGTAATATTTGCTACTTAATATTACATAAAAATCAGTGTATTGTAACATCTTTATCATTCAGTGTTACATAATAACCTATTGTGTAACATTTGTTACGAAATAATCAATTATCATAATAACAAATTGAGATATAACATAATCTATATTTTGTTACATAACAGTGTATTGTAACGTCATGATTTGGAGTTTCCATTGTTCAACCCAGTCCAAAAATGGTGAAGAATGTACTGAGATTTTATGAAGATTTGGGGCTATAGATATTTCGTGAAGATTTTTGTAGAGGATTTGCGTTGATTTTGGAAGATTTTGGTGTGTTCGATTTGAGGGAGATTACTTTAATTTGAGGACGTGAATTTCAGTTATAGAAATGATTGTGTATTAATTATATTTTATTTTGATTTTAAACTATTATTTTATTTATTAATATAATAATATAAAAACAGTATTTTTAAAATAAAAGAGTTAAGTTTGCAAAAGTAAAAATATTATTATAATGGTAAGTAATTGATGTAATTTCCATTTTTTTTGGGCCAATACACCGTTGAGCCTTGTTTGGTAAAATATCACAAAATTAAAAATATTAAAAACAAAACGTGTTAACATTAATAGAATTATCCAATTAAATAAATATTAAATTCAACCTAAATACTAAAATTTTAAAGACTTACAATCATCCAAACTCAATACAAAATCAAAAATATTAGAGTTAAAAATAATACATTCATCTACCTCAATAAATTCAAAATATAAAATATTATAGTCATCCATCATATAGAAGAATCAAAATCCATCCCACTTGCTCAGAAAAATTTATTATCGACTTCAAACCCCTTTCCAGCCCCATTACAACCCTAATGTAGCAGTGAAGAATGATAAAAATACAACAACACTTACGCATAAATACGAAATAGTTAGTGCAATCGAATATGAGAAACAAGAACTACTTGAAAACCTGTAAAATGAATGAATCACTTAGTACGATTGCCCTTGATTGTCTTCAGTTGGTTTGGATTCATTGATTCAAAAAGTTCTACAACAACAAGTGAATGAATTAACAATAAAGTAGATATAACAATAAAGTAGATAGAAACAAGTAAAATCAACAATTTTATAGGATATAGTTATATTACCCTCATCTAATTGGTTATAATACTCAGCAATTTTCATATACAATCCATACAAGTTTGGAGAAGCTTTCAGCTAATTTTGGGTGCATACCAAGACTTCAACAATTTTAGGGCTTAGAGAACTACGAAAAGGATTAAATATCATTCATCCAGTACTAAAAGTACTTTCTAAAGAAATAGTAGATATTTGAATTGCCAACACATTTTTAACTAGATTGGACAAAATACCATATTTACTAGTGTTAACCTTCCACCAATTGAGAACAAGCATCAAAATCCTTGTTCTCTATGCTTTCACGAGGATCCAATAAATATCTTTTTACGTCATTTTTTTTTATCTCACCCTAATATTTTCCTGTTTGTTTCCCCCTAAATTTAGAAAGCCGAGCATCACAAGTGGTAGAAGAAGAACTACCTCTATTAGAATTTAAAGAATAAGTCTTAGTTGATTCTTGACTACTTCTAAAAACTCCTTCACATCCCACATACCACTCATAAAATGGACATTAGATTAGTTTTCAAAGCCCCAATCATGTTACTAGTAACTTCCTCGCCCTTGTAGATATCAACAAACAATATTCAACATAATCTAGTTTGTATATTGGATCATGGATAATAACAATAAGCAACAATTGGTTCACATTTTCTGTTTTACCTCAATACTTATCAAACTTTTTCTTTATGTTAGAGGCCATTCATCCAATAGAAAATCTCCACTTAAACTCTATTAATCCAATTTGATTACAAGAAGATATATTTCATGAAGATAAGCACATGCACTAATAAGTAATGAAGTATTTAAAAGTCAAAGTCACATTAAAGAATTTTTTAAGAAATTTGACAAACACAGAAGCATTGTCCCAATCCAAACTTGAAGGAGATCCACCCCTCATTCTACCACTACCATCTTCCTGAAAGTAGTTCAAATACTGGGCATCTTCTTCTTTTAACCTCTAAAAGCTTTTTGGAATTTAAAAGCAACTTCTAACATCAAATAGGAAGAATTCCACCTTGTTGGAACATCCAAAAACACAATAGATTAGCACTCAATTTTTTCTTGCATCGCACACTCCTTAATTTTTCATACCTAGCAAAAGAAGATTTAATAATCTTGATGGTATTGTGGATACCTACAATAGAGTCGTGTTTAAACCCTCACAAACAATCAAATTGATAGTATGTGTACAACACCTTAAGTGCAAATATCTACAATTTAGAACACACCCATCATTACCCAACCAACAACCTTCCTCCAAAGATAAGAAATAGCCATATCATTTGAAGCAAAAGTGATTGTAAAATTTTTCTCAATCCCCCATTCATGCAAACAACTCTCAATCATTTTGCCAATTTTCTCCTTTATGATTCAGAACAACAGAAAAACTCAAAATGCGCTTATGAAGCTTCCAATCATAATCAATGTAGTGTGCTGTAAGAGACATGTAATTAACATTTTGAATTAAGTCCAAATATTAGTGGTAAGGGGAAACCCTTTGATGCTGAATAGAAAATACCTCTCTCAATTTCAAGTTTTTATCCATATATAATTGATGAATGTCTCTAACAAAAGTCCTACGAGATGTTAGCTCAAATTGAGGATATGCTACACTACAAAAGAGTTTGAACCAATGAGCTTCGACAAACCTAAAAGGTAGTTTATCTAATATTATCATCTTTGCACATACAACCCTGCACTCTTCCTTACTACGACCAATATCTATTAGATTTCTCCCATTACCCTCATTTCGGTTATCAAAAGATAGGATTTTCTGCTTCTTAATTTGTAATTTACAAGGACACTTCTTACAATTATTTATCAATTGGTTACTCAGAGTGTAGGTCCCACACTTCTTGGCTCCACAAGATTAACCCACTCCACAGTAGTTACATTTATACCTAACATTTGGATCATATCTTCGAGTCTAATAGTATGAAGTGATCCCAGACACATGAAGGGATCCCAGACACATGAAGCTATTCAATTAGATTTTTTCTTTCCTAATGTTGATGGTGGATGTGGAGCAAGATCTGATAGCAAATTTGTGTCACTTGATAGGGCTATAGTTTCACTTTCTTCAGACATATCCATAATTCCCAATAGATTCTGCCAAAAATATCAATCATTTAATCAAAAAGGTATATATTGAAGGAAAACTACAAGCAAATAATTATCAAACCACACATTTATAGAATTTAAACCACATCAAATCATAGGGATGGGGCACTCATTCATCATACAATCAACTAATTCCCTACTCTAAAAATTACACCAGTAGTATCAGAACACCAGGAAGAATTTAAACAGCAATATCACAATTCAATTATGTTGCTGGCCTAAAATAGTAGTTGTCGTCGAACTAGGGTCGTGGGTTGGCCGGCTGTTGGTGGCGACTTTAGCAGTTGACAGTAACTAGGCAAGAAGAAGATGGAGAGAGATGACAATTTTAGATTCCCAATCTGATTTACATTTTTTAGGGCTTGTTAGATTTCAATTTATAGATGCAAAGAGCTACAAAATTTTACACAATATGAACTAACCTGAAGCAGTGGGTTGGTCGTCGGTGGTGGATTGACCAGCATTATCTAGCAGTGGTTAGAGTGATGAGGCGACCGGCGAGAGAGATTTGGGTCGATTTGGCGTGATTGCCTTGCTTCTGCGTGTGAGTTGTGTTGTGTCTGATTTTTTTTAGGGTTTGGTTTTTTAGTTTTCAATTGTTTTTTTTTTTTGTAATTGGACCAACCCAACGCAATTAAAAAACATATTTCCCTGCTCAAACCCAACCCAATTAAGGTAAAAAACCGACCCAAATCTATCGGGTAGGGTTGGATGGTTTGACCGATTTAGATCGATTTTTGCCCATCCCTACTAAATCATACCATATTATGAAAGACACGTCGGTCATGGTAGTCATGAAATATACGAAAAATAATAACATAAAATGAACTTTTAACCACTGTGTGGATAAAATGTATCTTACCTTGAATTCTTGAAATTATAACCTTGATGCTTTGAAAAGAAACTAGAAAATCCTCTTGCTTTTAGCACTTTTTTTTTTTTTTTTTACTTCCTTAAGCTTTTGATAAAAACAATCAATGTGTCTGATTTGTGTAATTTGGAATTAGAAAATGGAGAACAAAATGTGATAGTGAGGAAGAGATAGAAATGGTTGACTTTTTGAGAGAAAAATGAGAAACAAAAACTGATATTTTTCCTAATAAGTTAAATCATAAGTAAAAATAAAAGGTTTAACCCACTTACATGTAATAAGATTTTGATGTAAACCCCCACCCTTTCATCTCCCCACGCACAAACTCAACCTCAACCATGACTCTTCATATATAGTAGGATCCCGACCCTCATTTTAGCTCAAATTTACCAAACAGCCCCTTAAACGCGTAGAACCGAGCTTGATAAAGAAACCGAAAAATCAACATTTGAAAAAAAATATATGGGGACATATTGTAGCAAATCATTTTCTCTCTGTCTTTTTCCGCTGAAGTCTAAGAATTACTGGCTGTTATCCTATTTCATAAGTAATTTGAAGACATTAAACTGCATATTACAATAAGATGAACAGGAAATAAATGGAATAAGGAAATTGCAGAATAAAAATTTGAAGAAGAACGCAAACCGAGGCCTGTACAAGTACAGTTTTCTTAAAACAGATTCGTTCCCTACCGTAGGTTATGAACGACTGTTTTCCAGGATACAACAGAAGAACTGGCTGTACCAGCGAACTGACCTATTTCCAGAACAATATTACCACGAAATTGAGGATTGTAAGGAACATAAGAGATGAGAGAAAATGCTGAATTGTTGTATTGATTGAGGAAAAACGGACCTATTTATATAGGCACTCGAGTGACCTTTCATTCCACCATTAACAAGTAAGTTACAAGAGTTATAACCATTAACCCACCACTAACTATTCATTAACAGCACATGAAACCAGTTGAGAAGTTGGAAGGTCTGGAAATAAATTTAAAAAATGACAAAACGTAGGCTTGACTATGTGGCCAATTTTTGGTCTGACATTCATGTACGCAGGTCGCGCTCGTACATGAGTTCAATGGTTGTAAATGTAAATCAGACCTTGATTTGCACCTCTCCTGCGTACGCACGCAAGAGAGTGTATTTATGCCACACAATATTACACATTTGAAAATTGTGGCCATATATATACTAGTCAACTTTTCATCATTTTTCCAATGTGGAATAACCCACTTGGTTTTTTTTTTCCTTCCGCTATTTTTTCAACTCCATTTTGAGCTTTAATTTCTCATTCACCCGAGCATCAATTTTGCCAAGTAAATATATGATTTCGATGTTTACGTGAAGGAGAACACGAATCTACTTTTATTTTCCATTTTGAAGAAACGGGTCCCACACAATTTTAGGTCTAAACATGGCACAAAATTACTTATTTTCCAACAATCTCCCACATGAATGGAAATTGACATAGACACGGAAGACTTGGTGATAAAGTTCAACATTCGAATTCTGCACAGGATAGGTAGGTGTTGCTCTTTGAACCCTCCCTTAGTGAAAGTATATTTACTTTACTAGCTGACCAGTAGACGCGATGTTCTTGAACTATTCTATTTTTGTGTAAACGATGATATACTTCACACAGAATTCTTCTTGACATAGTTCAGTTCTCATTGTTATGTTCATTTATGGCCGTAAACATATGCCTGGTTCTGCGATAGTTTTTCACAATTCTCTTAGAAGCGGCTCCACTTTTCTCTCACATAGGTGATTTCTTAATTAAGAGTAGCCCACTATACTCCACGTGTAGGACTCATTAAAATCTTATAGCTTATCATTTTCTCTACGATTATCACTGTTTCATCATAAGTGATTTGAAGACATTAAAATGCATATTACAATAAGATGAACATGAAACAAATGGAATAAGAAAACTGCAGAATAAAAATTTGAAGAAGAATGCAAACTGAGGCCTGTACAAGTACAATTTCCTTAAAACAGATTCGTCCCCTACCGTAGGTCATGAACGACTATTTCCTAAGATACAACGGAAGAACTGACTATACCAGCGAACTAACCTACTGCCAGAACAATATCACCACGAAATTGAGGATTGTAAGGAACAGAAGAGATGAGAAGAAATGCTAAATTGTTGTGTGTTGACTTAGGACAATTCTTTCTGATGTTCTTGAAATTTTAATTCCAAGTGGCACATCCGCTAAGCCCATATACTTCATGTCAAATCTTGAATTTAACATGTCTTTAGTAGATTTAATCATCTTATTGTTGCTTCCAACAATAAGCATGTCATCAACATAAAGACATAAAATGACATAGCCATTTTCAGTGCCTTTGATATAAACACATTTGTCGCACTCGTTGATTTTAAATCCACATTCTATCATGACATGATCAAACTTTTTCATGCCATTGTTTTGGAGCTTGTTTCAAGCCATACAATGACTTCACCAATTTACAGACTTTGTTTTCTTGCCTTGGAGCAGAAAAACTCTCAAGTTGTTCCATGTAGATTTCATCATCTAAATCTCTATTTAGAAAGACAGTTTTCACATCCATTTGATGTACTTCGAGATTTTACAAAGCTACAATTGCAAGTATCATCTTGATGGATGTTATTCTCGTTACTAGAGAATATGTATCAAAGTAATCAATGCCTTCTCATTGCCTATATCATTTTATAACAAGCTTGGCCTTATATTTTTCGATTGTTCCATCAGCTTTCAATTTCTTCTTGAAAATCTATTTGTAGCCTAGTGGTTTGCATCCCAGAGGAAGATCCACTAGCTCCTATGTATGGTTTTGCATAATAGAATCTATCTCACTTTTAATTGCCTCTTTCCATTGATGACCTTTTGAAGAGTTCACAGCTTCTTTAAAGTTTTGAGATCACTTTCTAGCATATAAGTCAGAAAATCTGGACCAAAAGATTTTTCAGTTCTGGCTCTTTTGCTACGTCTTGGTTCAACCTCATCTTCTTCTTCTTGGTCTGTTGCTTCATGTATCCGTTTAGAGGAGCTTCATTCCTCTTTGGATCTGTATGGAAATACATGTTCAAAAAATGAAGCATTTCTCGATTCCATTATCGTATTTTTGTGTATGTCTGAGATATTAGTTACATGCACAAGAAATCGATAAACACTGTTGTTATGTGCATAGCCAATAAAAATGTAATCAACAGTTTTTGGACCTATCTTCACCTTTTTTGGTGTAGGTATAGCTACTTTGGCAAGACACCCCCACACTCGCAAGTATTTATAGGAATGCTTTCTTCTTTTCCATAACTCGTATGGGGTCTTCTCTTCTTTCTTTCGGGGCACCTTATTTAAAAGGTTTTTAACTGATACAACAGCTTCTCTCCAATGTTTTGAGGTAACCCAGAACTTAATAGCATTGCATTCATCATTTCTTTTAAGGTACGGTTTTTCTGTTCAGCAACACTATTTTGTTGAGGTGAATAAGGTGCTGTGGTTTCATGTGTGATTCCGCTTTGTGCACATAATTCAGCAAATGGTGATTCATATTCACCACCTCAGTCACTTTTCAACAGCTTAATTTTCTTGTTGAGTTGATTCTCAACTTCATTCTTATAACGAAAAAATTTCTCTATAGCTTCGTCCTTACTTTTGAGTAGATAGACATAACAATATTTTGTGCTATCATCAATAAAAGTAATGAAGTATTTGTTGCCACCCCTTGTTTGTACAAATTTTAAATCACACACGTCAGTGTGAATAAGATCGAGTGGTTCAGTTCTTCTTTCAATAGTTTGAAATGATGACCTTGTCAATTTTTGCTTCAACACACGTTTCACACTTGTGTTTAGAATCAATATAGAATGAAGGTATGGAATTCAAGTTAATTAATTTACGTAAAATATCGTAATTAACATGTCATAGTCTACCATGCCACAAATTAGTAGACTCAAGTAAGTAAGCAGAAGAAATATTCACTTTATTAATTTTCGGCTTAACCGTCATTACATTGAGCTTAAAAAGTTCATTAGACACATAACCTTTTCCAACAAACATTCCACTCTTAGACAAAATGATTTTATCTAACTCAAACGCCATATGAAAACCATGCTTGTTCAGCAGTGACCCGGACACTAGGTTCTTTCGAATTTCTGGCAAAAAAAACACATTGTTAAGAGTCAGCTCTTTCCCAGACGTCATTTTCAAAACCACTTTGCCTTGGCCTTTAATTTCAGATGTAGCTGAATTTTTCATAAACAGCTTCTCTCCATTCTCAATTGCTTCAAGAGAACTGAACAGCTCTTTATCTAAGCAAACATGTCGGGTAGCACCGGTGTCAATCCACCACTCACTCGGGTTTGAACCCACCAAATTAACTTTAGAAATGACAGCTACAAGGCTCATTTCACACACATCGTTGCAATGTCATCAACCACATTGGCTTCTTTCTTGTTGTTCCTCTTCGGTAACCTGCACTCTGATGATCTGTTACCTACTTTGTCATAGTTGTAACATTTTCCAAGAAATTTCTTCTTTGACACACCTCCTTTCGGTCCCATCTTTCCAAACTTTTTTTTTGTTCGTCTTAGAACTTTGGCCATTGTAGGATTGAACCCCTTCTTTTTCGAACCTTTGTTGTCTTCTTCAATTCGAAGTCTGACAATCAGTTCTTCAATATTCATTTCTTTTTGCTTGTGCTTCAGGTAATTATTGAAATCTTTCCAAGTCAGAGGTAGCTTTTCAATCATTGCTGCCACTTGAAAAGTTTCACTTAAAACTATCGCCTTCGCATGAATCTCATACAAGATTACTTAAAGTTCTTGTACTTAACTGATTACAGTTTTTTAGTCCACCATTTTATAATCCAGGAAGTGGTCGACAATAAATTTCTTAGCCCCTGCATCTTCGATTTTATATTTTCGGTCTAGAGACTCCCATAATTCTTTCACCATTTTCATTGTACTATACACGTTGTAAAGTGAATCTGCCAAGCCATTCATGTCATAATTCCAGCGTAGGAAATCAGAATATTTCCAAGTTTCAACAACGCTGACAGCTTGTATGTCTCCCTTACCCTGTTTGAGTTTCAGAGCATCTTCAGTCAAAAATCTCGCAAGATTCAAGGTGGTAAGATAAAATAGCATTTTTTCCTCCTACATTTTGAAATTCAATCTATTGAACTTTTTCAATTTTTTTCCATGATTAACTCGAACAGTTACATAACCAATTGGAGCCACAGTTGGGTCACTGTAAAACTTGGCACTTGTGCCATAGTTTGGTTCACAAATAGACTTGGCACAGTCACCACAACTTCAGTAATCGAATCAGTTGCCATTTTCTGAAACAAGAAGAAAAATGAGTTCCACTTTTAAATAAAATTAAACAGTATAAAAAAATATTATTTGTAGAAACCTATTTTTCCAGTTTAGTTACACTTGCAATTACAAGCAATTTTAAAAAAAATCAACAAATGTTACACTTGCAGATCTCAAATCAAATAGCAAATATGATATTATCCAGGAAGCTAACAGGTCCAATTAAAAATTGGACCAGAAACATGAATTGAGATTTAAGCTTGAATTGAGATTTAAGCTAATAGGTCAATTAAAAACATGAATTGAGATTTAATCTTAAAATAGAGCAGAAACATGAATTGGAGCAGAAAATGTTTCTAGAGAAACAGAACATGAATTGATAAACATCAATTAAAATTTGGAGCATAAAAAGTTTCTGGTCAACATAATTATTACGGAAACAGAAACTTGGAAGAATAAACTAATCACAAAAAACAATTGTTAACCCATTTATAAGAAAACATTCTGCCAATTAAAATAACTATTCCACTGAAATTTTCCAATTAATGTAATCACTGGAATCAAATTGAAATCACCGAAATATGCCAATTAAAATATTCCACTATTTTTCTGACTGAAATGTAAACACAAATCTGCCGATTAAATTTGTTTCACTGTTTTTCATATAATATGAGTTTAGCAAGAATCTGTTTTAAGATTGTTATCCTATTTCATAAGTAATTTGAAGACATTAAAATGCATATTACAATAAGATGAACGTGAAATAAATGGAATAAGAAAACTCCAGAATAAAAATGTGAAGAAGAATGCAAACCGAAGCATGTACAAGTATAGTTTTCTTAAGACAGATTCGTTCCTTACTGTAGATTATGAACGACTGTTTTCTAGGATACAACGGAAGAACTGGCTGTACCAGCGAACTGATTTACTGTCAGAACAATTTCACCACGAAATTGAGGATTGTAAAGAATAGAAAGGATGAGAGGAAATGTTGAATTGTTGTGTTGACTGAGGAAAAACGGACCTGTTTATATAAGCACTCAAGTGACCACTACAAGAATTTTATGTTGGGCATACAAAATAAATTTGTAGAGAAATGTTATTTTTTGTGGGGAAAAACCTTTCTCGACGAAAATTTTTTGTAGGGACGTTTGTGGGGGCAAACATCGTGGGAAAAGGTATAAGACGACAAATGGTGGAAATTTGTGGGATAAAGTCTTTCCCTACAAATTCTTTAGAGACAAATACAATTTGTCGTCTAAGTTCTTTCTCAACAAAATTATTCATCTGCTAAAGCTACTTTGGCCTACAAAATAAGTTTTGTCGGCACAAAGGCAAAAATTATTTTGTGGGCTAAATCGTAGCTTTCCCTACAAATAAATTTGTGTCAAAAAAATTTTGTGGGCCAAGTTATATTTTTTTTTTCTACAAATGATATTTTGTGGGGAAAGCGTATTTGTGGGCTAAGTAAATTATGTTTTCTAACAATGATAGAATTAGAAGGGAGAAATTAATTATTTTTATATAATTTTTTATATTATATTAATTCTTTTTACCTTCTTCAAAATAATATAAAGATGCAAAAAAGACAATAAATTAAATTAAGACCTTATTAGTGTCAATCAATATAACATTAAACTCAATATTGTACCAAAATACAAATAAAAACCATTCACTAAGATAAATTTAAAAAGAGTATAAGCTCTATCAATTATAATGTATCTTAAAAATATATAACCCCTTGTCCTCGTAAATTAGATATGCTACATATCCTCACAAAGATTGTTGTCTTCATCAAAGCTGTTCTCTTCGCCCCCTCCCCCCAGGCATCATCTTCAATGGGCAATGTGACTAAATGATGGCTCCGATATTATGAACTAGCAAACTATGTACTCTAGAACTTGTTGCTCGTCTGCTTGAGTTGTATAAAACTCGAATTTTTTCTCAAGTTGTATGCACAATATGAGAAGTCTTAAATTGTTTGCTTGCCCCTCAAGTAGGAACATCATCTAGAGTCCTTGGTAAGTGTCTGTCACCTATACCTGCAAACACAATAATGTTAACTTCTCAAACCCAAACATGGAAATATACTTCAAGTAGTTAAGAAATTAACTATTAACAAAACAAACACCATACCTCAAACCTCGTCTAGTTCATCATCCAATGCCTCACATTTTCTCCATCTCCATCTCCATCTCCATGTGTATTTTCAATTTCTAATGCACCTATAAAGTCATGGAAGTTATATTATGAATTTATTTAATTAAAACAAATTATTACATTAATGGAACATTAATGCAAGCCTATTGTAATAAGAAATTTGATAGTAGTACAACTCTTTCATCTTAGACTAGTTACTTGTATATTTGATTAGTTAACCAACCCTAAAGATGCATGCAGCATAATCTCCTTTGCACACACAAGTTCCAGTCTCTTTGGCTTATAATGTAAATTACATAAAATTCATTAAACGGGGAAAATTACTATGAATATGTAGTTATATATACGCACACTCATATAAGCATCAAATCTCTCACCAAAGTAAATCCTTTGTTAATAACATGACGAAAGATTTTGTTTTAGAGGTATAATGATGATTAATATCCCACAAACTTATAATGATGTAATTGAATCATACGAACTGACCTTGTTGCAATTTGAATTAAAGGAACTCTGCTATCCAAAACTCTTTCCACAGCACCTAACAGATATGTAAGTTACTAATCAAAGCTTTCAACTCAAATGAGGAAGAATACAATAAAAGATTATGATATAAAATATTTAGTCATACACTAAGTTCAATTAACAAATACAAGACCCACATTCCTGTTTATGGAGCAAAGCAGGTCAAAGTGAATTGTGGACTTTTTTTTGCATAAAATAATATAGCTTTGAGGTCTTTACTTAAATTTACGTAATAGTCTAAACGAACATTTATAGTTCACACATTCTTTATAATTACATTTAATAGCATAACAAATCCCAGGTTAAACAGTAGAAAACAAATAAACACTACTCATCAGTACAAATAAATAACAACTACACTTTGGCTCTTATCTATTACCAAATCAATTTGTTTCTTTGAGATTTAGAGCAAAATAATGGATAGAGAAGAAGAGGAAATTCAGTTTCTTGGGTTATTTGGCATCTTCTAAGAATCACCGTCAACAATAATTGTGATTTGTTAATCGAGACATATTTTTTTACTTAAGATCTAGAACCTCAAGATGAAATTTTTATTTTTACTGCATATACTACACAATTAAGTTAAGGGGACTTTTGAGTGATACTCATGCTTGAAACCGGTTCTTGATTTTTGACATTGTGAATAAATGTAATTGATAAATGGTTTTATGAATTGGAAAATTTGTAAAAATAGACAACACTTATCTGCAACATAATTATAGGATAAAATGAATAAGAATTGATGATATCAGTTACAAATTCAAAATGCAACTCGATACAGAGTTGAGAAGTATACAGAGTTTGGGTAGTTATTGCTATAAAATTCTAAAACCTAACTTAAAATAGCAACAAGCATGAGCTTATGGCTTCACAACCAAAAAAAAAAAAAAAAAATTGCTAGTTTTGTCCAGTAGCTATGTGCCGAAGGACAAACTGAATATAAAGGTCTCTTCCATAGAGCCACCAATTCGAAATGAAGGTATGCTTATATCTAGTTGGTTGTGTACCAAATTCATTTCTTTCATTCTTCCACGATAATTATCTGCTAAAACATTATTTTAGCTGCAAGAAACTATTTTGTTTCAATTCAAGAAGATTTGTTTTTCAACAATTTTCCTTCGGTATTAATCTGGGAAGACAAATACAATCTAACGCATCAAAAGTCTACTCTTAACGTCAATCCAATTATGCACCATGATCAATTGTCCCAAGTGTTGTTGTGCTTGGGTAAAAGAAGGGCACCATTATTAAACATAAAAATCACATTCAAAAGGTTATTTAAATGGATGAGACTGGTATTGAAAATCAATGGGACTTGTAAGAATTGGAAAATCTTTTTGATACCAACCCCAAGTCTGTTAAAGCAGCAGAGAGATAAATATATGAGGTAAATAAACTGGAAACCTCATGAATGGCTAGGATTCTGGTAGTTCACAGTCGAATTGATTTATCCTGAACAACACATAGGTGATACCTTTCACTATAATGCATAAACAACACATAGGTGGTACCTTTCACATAGGTGATGTATTGCATTTATCACAAAAAAATAGCAAACAAAAGATCAAAAATTAAGAAACCCATAACAAAAAAATATAAGAACATCTCTGAACAAAAAAAAACACAAATAACTGAAAATCCACAATTTATAGCACGCAGAACTATTTAATCAAGAAATATCAAGTTGCAAAATTTAATCCAAAACAATATAATCAAGATGAAAGAACAATCGGATACAAATTTCTATTTTAATCACCAAAACCAAAAAAAAAAAAAAACAATAAGTTTCTAACAATAAGATAACTCTACTTCTAATTTCAAAATTAAAAACCCCCATTTTCATCATAAAATCCTAAGTTTATTGGCTAAATGTGAAAAAAAGAAATTTTATGGGCATAATGACGAACCTGTGTGACGGTGAGCGGCGTGATGGGTTGGACGGCAACTGCAGTACTGGTTGACGGTGAGCGGCGTGATGGGTTGGTCGGCAGTGGTGGCTACGACGTCTGATTCAGGGAGGGATGACTCACGAAGAAGAAATATGAGGGAAGAGGGAAAATTTTCTGACCAAGGTTTTCACGTTTTGGTGCTTTTTAATTTTAATTATATTTTTTTTCTATTTATTATAGTTTCCCTCCAAAATAGATGGACTAAAAATACCAAAAATTAAATAAAATCGAGAATTTTTCCCTCTAAATATTATCCTACAAATTAGTCTTCTTTTTTGTCGGCAAAAGATATGCTTTGCCCGACTAATTTTTTTGTCGGGACAATATATATGTTTGTGGGCACACGTTGTCACACTTTTGAAAATTTTAAAACAATTGTGGCCCAACAAAAGAACGGGTTTGTGGGGAAAAGTTCATTCCACAGACAAATGTCAATTTGTCTGCGGAAATTTTGTAGGGAAAGTATATATTTCTTGTAGTGGACCTTTCATTCTATCATTAACAAGTAAGTTACAATAGTTATAACCATTAACCCACCATTAACTATCCATTAACAACACATGAAATCAGTTGAGAAGTTGGAAGGTCTGGAAATAAAAAAAAATGACAAAATGTAGGCTTTGACTATGCGGCCAATTTTTGGTCCGACATTCATGTATGCAGGTCGTGCTCGCACATGAGTTCAATGGTTGGATGTGTAAACCGGACCGTGATTTGCACCCCCCAGCGTGCATACAAGAGAGAGCATTTATGCCACACAATATTACACCTTTGAAAATTGTGGCCGTATATTTACTAGTCAACCTTTCATCATTTTTCCAATGTGGGATAACCCACTTGGTTTTTTTTCTCTTCCACTATTTTTTCAACTCCACTTTGAGTTTTAATTTCTCATTCACCAGAGCATCAATTTTGCCAAGTAAATATATGATTTCGATGTTCACGCGAAGGAGAACACGAATCTACTTTTATTTTCTATTTTGAAGAAACGGGTCCCACACAATTTTATGTCCAAACATGGCACAAAATTACTTATTTTCCAACATTGTCTACATATAAAGATTTATTTAATCCACGAGGGGGGTCAATCTGATTAAAGATATGTATTAGTAGAACAATGAAATCATCATCATCATTGACAACTTGATGGGGGTGCAGGTACATTGTTGTCTCCCTGTGCTACGACTACAACATCCTTCAATTCGATGATGTAAGGTTCCACACTCTCTTTATTGTTCATCGTTACGCTGATAACTTATAGCTACAACAAAATCAAATAGAAGTAGACATAAAATGACTGAAGAGCTGTTCCTAATTTGGTTTTTAAAACTACTATGTACTATATTGCCATCAATTTTTTGACGCTTTGAGTCTAAACTCAAAGGTTAAAATCTCAAATTTTCTTTTCTAGTTCCGTAGACTCTGATTACTACTCCCTTACGACTAAGCACTTTTTTTTTTACCCATATTTGCTTTTCTTTTGAGTTATAATCAATTGCGTAATTATAATCTTTCACTAACTCTAGCCAATTTTTTTTGCCTTATACAACAACTTGAACAAGACCAATATATAAAAACTTTTATTTTTCTTGATGATGTCTAAGAGCTTCTAGAGAAAGTAGAGAAATAGTTTTCATATCTTGATTTATTGAAATATTTTGTTAAGTAGTTTTGATAGAATAATCGTAAAAAACTCGTACTTTCCTATTTGGCAAATAGTATTGACTTCATTTTTTAAGAATTGACCAATTATGTAATTGTTTTTCGATCTTGGCTATATTTAATTCTTGACTATTCATTATCTTTTGAGCATGGTTATCATCATCATTTTGTCTAAAACTACTTGTTCTTCTAAATAGTGATCTTGACATGTTTTCTAAGAAACCTACTTGATTAAACTTCTCTTTGCGTCTGGTATAACGGGAACACCACTACAGGAACACCAAGCAATCCTCTGCTTATTAGGCTTAACAACACAGTCCAAGCTTACAATGTTGTAACCTCTTTGGCAAAGATAATTTAATCTTGTATGATTCTTTGAAAAGAATGTAAAGACAATAGTTTATCAAAATGATCAAACTTTAACAAGATAGCTTTGATACAATTTGATGCGGTTTAAGGAATATAAAAATCAAAATATGAAAATAATTGATAATGAACATAAACAGGTTGAATAATAAATAATTTTATTGAATAGTGAATAATAAATTTGACTTTTGAACAGTAACCTTAAAACCTTGAATAGTGTCGTTACAAATAATTGAAGAAAACTTACAATATGGATCCTGCAGATTTGATAATTGAAGATCTGAAGGTCGCATGGACTATCGGACTTGATTACAAGAGACTTGAACAAAAAAATTTGAAATGTAAAAACTATTCTATCTTGTGTATCTGTTGATGCCCGAAGACGGCGGAGGGTGCCCTTTTAAATAGGCAAATTTCCAAGATTTGAAAATCGGATTCCAAAATGTTGTTAGTATTGTTGAAGATGTAGCTTTTGTCATTCCACTGAAAGGAATTTGTCCTGAAGAAAGGCTTTCACAAGAACAATTGTGATCTCCTGCCCCTAAGGGGCAGGATATGGTAAACCCACCGCTGACGTGGCTGAGCCATGTCAGCGGTGGATTGAATAATTTCAAAAAATGTGGCTACCCAAATTACTTTTGACCCATATCACCTACCCATATGTAATTGCCCCATATCTCACCGGTCAGGCCCTTTTCTTCATTGTACTGAAACCCTCGCCTCTCTCGCCTCTCTCTGTCGCGCTCTCGTCTCTCTCTCTCTCTCTCTCTCTCTCTCTCTCTGTACAACCAGCTGGCCCATTTTTTATTTTCGCTCAGTCTGACCCATATTTTTCGGCGACCTTCTCTACGCTGTCATCTGGCACAAATTTCCTGCGACCTTGTACGCATTCCGTTGGCATTTCATCGTTGAGGTAGATGCGAAATAAATAATTTTTTGTAGCTAATAATAGGAATGAAATGGTTTGTTAGCATAAACCAAACTTGTGTTCAGCTCGATTATGGTTTTAATTTTTTTTATTTTTTTTCGTTTTGCTTCAGCAAATTAAATGTTAAATGCTTGCTTGTGAATAATGTAATGTATTTTTTGTTGAATAGGAATGGAAGCTGAAAGTGCGGATACTATTTTTGTTCTTCAAGTTTTCATAAGTCGAATTCCAAAGATTGGACAAGAGTTTGAATCGCATGATGAGGCGTATAATTTTTACAATTATTATGCGCGGGAAGCTGGTTTCAGTACACGTATAGCCAATAGTAAAAAAAAGAAAGAATCCAATGAAACTTACTGGAAACTTTTTGCTTGCTCAAAGGAAGGAAAAACAAACGACACATATCAGATGAAACATAAAGGAGCCGTGGTACGGACAGGAGAAAGAAATCATGGATAGACGCGGACTGGATGCAATGCCAGATTATCTGTTGTGAAACAACAGATAGGACATTTATGGGTGGTGAATAAATTTGTGGAGGAATATAATCACGCTCTTGCTACGCCAAGTCGAGTACATTTATTACGTTCACATCGACATGTATCAGCAACAAAGAAGGCATTAACACAACAGTTGGCAGACGCTAACATACCAACGTGTCAGCAAGTTTGCCTTATGGAGATAGTCTCGGGTGGTCCATCATCGGTTGGGTGTGTTGAGAGAGATATAAGGAACCATGAGATGAATGTTCGAGAAGAGCAACGGGGTCATGATGCTAATACATTGATTGAGTTTTTCACATTTGAAAAAGAGAAAAGCCCCAATTTCTACTTCGATTATGAGATTGATTTGGACAATAAGTTGGTTCGTTGTTTTTGGGCAGACTCAGAGTCACGTCGATCGTACGCATATTTTGGAGATGCCGTTGTATTTGACACTACATATAACACCAACAAGTACTCGATGATATTTGCACCGTTCGTTGGGGTGAACCATCATGCGCAAACCATTCTATTTGCATGTGGTTTATTGAGTGACGAGTTGACAGAGTCATTTGTCTGGTTATTTTCGAAGTTCTTGGAAGCCATGCCTAGACAAGCACCACAAATCATTATTACAGATCAGGATGCGCCAATAGCTAAAGCCATCTCAATGGTTTTGCCATTCACCTTCTATCGGTATTGTATTTGGCACATATTGAACAAGTTCTCTGAGAAGATTAATGTCATGGTGTATAACGATGAGTACCACATGTTGGTAAATATTATTAAAAATTCGGAGTCACCCGAAGAGTTTGAGTCACGTTGGGCTACAGTAATGGAAAACGAGGCTTTCGCCAACAATGAATGGCTATGTAACATGTTTGCTATTCATAGTCGATGGGTTCCAGCATATGTGAATCACATTTTTAGTGCAGGAATGTCTAGTAGTCAGCGGTCAGAGAGTAATCACTCCTTCTTCAAGAGGTATGTAACTCGAAAGAACTCACTTATGGATTTTATTACTTGTTTCAATATGGCATTACGCCATTAGTGACATGAAGAATTGGTTGCCAATCATATTGATATCAGCGAACAACCTCGACTGACATCAAAATTTCAGATGGAGAATCAAATGGTTCATGTGTATACAAAGAAAATATTTTTGTTGTTCCAAAAAGAAATTGATCAAAGTCATTTCTACATTTGCACGAAGATATCTGCATCCGGTGAATCAAAATTTTATGTGAATGAGAGACGGGAGCATGGAAAAACATTTGATCGTGTTAGACACATTACATATTATACGGAGACTGATTTCATTTCGTGTAGTTGTCGGACATTTGAATTCAATGGGTATCCGTGTCGGCACATGATTAGCTACTTGAGAAAAAAACAAGTATTACTTCTACCGGACAAGTACATATTACCAAGATGGACGAAAAATGCAAAGTTGGGTTACCCAGATGATCTTACCGCAGTTTTGTCCACTGATGACATTTCGAGTACGTCATTAATGGCACGGCATGGTTTCTTGTCGCACAAGGCTTCTTTGATTGTTGATGACGCTGCCTTGACAGATGAGCGAAGCACATTTCTCAGCGTTGAGTTCGAGTCATTGCATCTAAGAGTTAAAGAGATAGCAGCTGGAGGTAATATTGGTTCGACCCGATTCAAAAGTATTACGCGCCCAGATAATGTCACTATACAAGATCCGAGTATGGTAAGAGCAAAGGGTTGTGGGAAAAGATTGAAATCAGGAAAAGAAAAATCAATTGCTAAACAAAACAGACAATGTCGGATTTGTGGACAGCATGGTCACGACAAGAGGACATGTCCTCTAAGGAATGAAAGGTTAGTTGGCGTTCATGATTACTATTAACTTGTGTTTATGAATATTTTAATTTATTAGTATCTAATATCATATGCAATTTAATCATTGTTGTAGGTCAAATACGGATGTGGACCAACAAGACGATGCCCAAGACGATGGAACGCAGTTTGGTGGAGGAGATGATGGAACATTCACGTCACAAGCAAGTAGTCATTATGATGTTGGCAATTGGTTTTTTTGACATATGTACTAACGTCAAATTCATGTATCTAGCAAAATCATATTGTGACGACAATGTTTTTTTTTTTTAATTATGGTTTATGTCAGTGATTATGGATTATGTATTCCAGATTAAGAGTTATGGATTATGTCATGTTTTTACTTCTATTATGAATGTGTACCTAGCTGTAATTTTGCCTTATTGTTTTTACCTATTAATCAAATTGATAATAAACACGAACTGATAATAGACACAACATGTAAATATACAAAATAGCTCCCATCATAGATTACATATGAAGACAAACTCGTTACAATATTACATAAATTTGATTACAACAAGTGAAATTACTATAATACATACAAATGTTACAAAACGCTGGAGGGCTCCTATGTCATAAATGACGTTGTCTATCATCTTCGACAACTTCATCACATCAACCTTCAATTCATTCGAAGCTCTAGTGTGCATTTCAGATACACTTTCCATTTGTTGTTCGACCTCATCGGCCCACGTAAATCCTCTACACATGACACCATCCTACCAATAAAATAAAAAATGTAAGTAATTAGTGAAGGTATATAACAACATACAACAATTGAAACTATGTTATGTACCGTAACATTATGGCATCTCCAATACCTACGAAGAGGATTCCGTTCAGTGTGGGACGTGTGTATCTTCATATACGCACCACAACTACATCTAAGACGTGATTGCGCATCATTCATACTAGAGGAAGACATCATTTCTTACCTATATGTGCAACGGAGTTCAAACGAATAACAACAATCATCAAGTATTCATTAAATTCAAAATAATATAACCAGCTTCATATTGTATTCAACGTTCAGTAAGAGGCTCAGAATATTGTAATTGAGGGCAAGATAGTTACGTCAACGCCATGTCTGCAATTAGCCAGTTGCATTTGACCTAAGGGTTGTACACAACCCATAGTCGCATGCCTTCCGAATTGCCAAGCCAAGATACGTGTCCGTTTATCTCTTACCACAATCATTATTTTATTTACTTACAAAAATTGATCAAATTCATCACTGTCTCGTTACGTAACCACAAGAAATTCATCACTGCCCCAAAACATAACCACAAGACATTCATCACTGCCCCAACACATAGCCACAAGAATTTCAGCACTTCCCCAACACATAACCACAACAAATTCATCACTGCTTCAACACATAACCACAAGAATTTCATCACTTTCCCAACACATAACCGGCACAAATTCAACACTGCCCGAACACTTAAATCAGATTTCCAAAACAGTAATGAAGTATCAATCATTGGGGGGAAAAATTGGGTAATTACCCTATAATAATTCTCCTCATTCAATCGATTATCATAAATCATAAAGCTGATTATGAGATTTAAGGAACATACCAAATGGGCCGGAAAATCTGAATATGAGATTACCACTGGTTGGGTTGTCACGCGGACTAGACTCGATGAGATTTCTAGTTTTTCGCAGTGGATTCGCACCGGGTCATGTTAGCAGAAGTGATTACTTCTCCGGTGGAGAGTGTGTCGTAGTGCAAAACGATGAAATGCCAACGGAATACGTACAAGGTTGCCGGAAATTTGTGCCAGATGACAGCGCAGAGAAGGTCGCCGAAAAATATGGGTCAGACTGAGCGAAAATAAAAAATGGGCCAGCTGGTTGTATAGAGAGAGAGAGAGACGAGAGCGCGACAGAGAGAGACGAGAGCGCGACAGAGAGAGAGAGGCGAGGGTTTCAGTACAATGAAGAAAAGGGCCTGACCAGTGAGATATGGGGCAATTACATATGGGCAGGTGATATGGGTCAAAAGTAATTTGGGCAGCCACATTTTTTAAAATTATTCAATCCACCGCTGACATGGCTCAGCCACGTCAGCGGTGGGTTTACCATATCCTGCCCCTTAGGGGCCGAAGATCACCATTGTTCACTAGAAAGAGTTGCCTTTTTCTTTTTATGAAATTGTCTTTGTCGGCCACACTTTGTAAATATTCCATCGAATATTCTATTTTTGAAAAAGTTGCACTTGTCAGCCATGTTGTCGTCTTTCTTTGAATCTGTTTTTGATAAAGTAACCTACCGAGAATTTTGAATAATTGTGAGGGTGTCCATGATTTAAACTCAAATCAAACCCAAAGCAACCATCTTTGTTTTGATCAGCATTAGGGTCGTCATTTGACTCTGTAGAACTTGCTGTTAAGGAGAGACAACTGAGAATTTTAGCCATTTCTTGAGGATTGGAAGATTGAGCTAGTGTTGCTGTTTTTGAGTGAGTAAATTAAATTCTTTCTCTTGTTCTTGTCTAAATAGGGCAAGATATTTTTGAAGAATTTTATCTTAATGATTTTTTCCATTCAAGAACTGCTTGATAATTGGCCCATGATAAAGTAAACTTTTTCCACCATTTGATCTTGAATCTTCTGATAAAGGTCCTTGGAGTGAATTGAGGAACCCGAGAGTTGATGAAAAAATCCCAATAAAAAATCCAAACTAAATTGAATTGTCAAAATTGGAGTAGTGGGCTTTCGTGTTGAATATTATACTTTGAACAATAGAGGTTGAAACCATTGAGAATTTCTTCGAAGAGACCAAACATGTGCCACCATTCTTGAAACCATTTAGGAAATGTTTTGGGACAATTTTTGTCGAAGAGAATAAACCAAGAATGTGTAGAACTACGTAAGTAGAATACATAATTCCAAGCTTGAATATAATCCTTGTAGGAGAAGGTTTGTGGATGAAAAGGTTTTGAGAAATTTCTTTCTAAAAGGATACTTGACTTCCAATCGAAAAGTGTGAGAACATTGAAAATCTTAATTTTTGAAAAATCAGGATCTTGAGGATTTGGACGATGAGTAATCTCAATTAAGTCGGTATCAACTAAAATAAACTCATAGAATTTTCTAGAATAAAAAATAAATTCTTTAGGAAAGATTTTCTTGAGGTTTTCTTGAAGAGAACGAGCTTTAAGCTCATTTTTTAGAAGAACAACCGTCTCGAATTCGTCTTTGAGAAAATAGCTTGTTGCTGGCATTTGACTTTTATTGATAATGGATAGATTAGATTGTCTTGAAGTTGGGTTTAGAGGTGCTCCTCATCTTGTTATCAATTATAAACATCTGAACAAAGTTCTTCAATGGATATGTTACCCAATTCCTCCGAAAAAAGATCTCCTCAATCGCCTCTACAATGCCGTGATATTTTCAAAATTTGATATGAAATCAGGATTCTTACAAATTCAAATTGCTTGATCGCTACAAAACCACCTTTAATGTTCCTTTTGGTCAATACAAATGGAAGTTCCATTTGGGGCTAAAAAATGCTTCTTCGAAATTTCAAAAAATTATGAACGATATTTCAATCCTTATCAAAGTTTCTCAATTATTTATATTGATGATGTACTAATTTACTCGGAGTCAATAGAACAATATTTCAAACATCTTGAGAATTTTTTCAAGATTATCAAATATAATGGTTTAGCTAAAAAGATCAAGCTGTTTGAATCAAAAACCAAATTCTTAGGACATGAAATTATTCAAGGGAAAATTACTCCCATCAATAGGTCCAAGATATTTGCGAACAAATTCCTAGATGAAATTAAAGACAAGAATCAATTACAAAGATTTTTCGGATATGTTAACTATATTGCAGACTTTGTTCCAAATATTCGTCAAATTTGTGAACCCATTTTTCAAAGATTAAAAAAAGAACTAGTCGCTTGGTCTGCTTTTCAAACTAATGCAATTATCAAAGTCAAATGATTAGTTAAATCCCTACTATATATATATATATATATATATTCAATGCTCATACTACGAGTGGTGGTAACCCATAGGATGATTAAGGCCTAAGTCCAAACCCAATATGAAGCCCAATTATTATGCCTAGACTTTTGTAAGGCATAGTATGCATTAAGTAGGGGTGGGCAAAACCCGACCTAAACCGGTCGGACCGACCGAACCGAACCGAACCGATCCGACCGGTTTGGGTCGGTTTTTTAGATTGTTTGGATTGGGTACGGGTTGGTATTTTCATAGTTTAATCGGGTTGGGTCGTGGAACCCGACCTGACCCAACCCAACCCAACCCGTTTACTAAAAAAAAAAAAAAAAAAAAGGGGGCCATATAACAACTGAAAGTCTGAAATCACACACAAAAAAAAACCTAACCCACGCCTCTTCTCACTTCTCAATCACGCACGCGCGCACACACACACACACATGCCAGAAAATTCTCAATCATGCACGCATACACACACACATGCCAGAAAATGCCATTTCTACCGCCGGCGAAGACACCATAGCAGGCCCTTCTTCTACTCATGGAGTCACGCTCGCTCGCAGACCCGATCCCATTCACGCACGCAGCAACAAAAGTCCAATCTCTCTCCAGTCCACGTCCCACCGTCGCCTCTCCACCGCCGGTCAAAATACCCATGGCCACTGTGAGATAGAGTTTTATTTCTCTCATTAAGGTAAATTTTTCAATATTTCTTGTTTTATTTTTCCCTTTTTTACATTTGATGTGAGATAGAGTTTTTATTTATTTCTTCAAATTTTCAATCCGAATTCGAATTCTAGTCTGAACATGGCCACTGTGAACTCCATTCTCTTTAAGCTGAAAATTGCTAGTTTCCCGAAAAAAAAAAAAACAAGAAAGAAAAAAAAAATCAAAATGGGAACCCCCAACCCGCCCGAAGCTTGATCGGGTCGGTTTGGGTCGGGTTTAAAACCGTGGGCAGTTTGGGTTGGGTTGAATTTTCATCAAACCGATTTGTTTGGGTTGGGTTCGGGTTGGGCCAAAAACCAACCCAACCCAACCCAACCCATGCCCACCCCTAGCATTAAGTGTGTAATCAGATGCAATATTCCAACATTGGAAACATCTCGATGTTTCGATTTGACATTTTCAAGAAATCATCACGAACATAAAGATCTTGATTTGTTGGGTAAATGACTAAAATACTCATGCTTGAGCCTCTAATACATACTTCCTTGTTTTATCATTGCCAGTGCATCATCATCTAGTAATTAGACAGAATTCCTCAATAGTGAACTTGAACTACATTTTGTTAAGATTCAACTGCTTTACCTCCCTCGGTAGATCTTGGTGAATTTGCTGCTGATTTATGATAATTTCACTAGTGTCCATGTAACTACCAAAGCATGAGGCTCTAAAAATCTTCTTTTTCTCAACAATGAGCCTTCCACACAATGTGTTTGCGATCATACTCGTGGATTTGATATTCACTTTTCTTAGAAATCAACCATTCAGATGTATAATATAGTCCCAATCCTGCAAAAAAGATCCAATAGGAACTAAATGACTTGGTAAAAAATATTTCAATCAATCATGGTATTCTAAAAATAGAACTTGAACAATGAGGGTTTTTCCTAACATCCGGACTTATTAAGAAAACTTCTGGACACAAGATTTTTCAAAACTTTCGGTACATGATACACTTTGGTAATATTGAGGGTTTTTCCTAACCCATAATTGATCTGCTACTTGCTTTCATCTTCCAAAACAAAGGCCTCACTGATCATTGTCACAAAATTGGAGTTACCTTCTTGGCCATGTTTCTTCAGAAGGATACATTCCTTTTTTATGTGACGTGGGATACCACAGTTGAAACATGTTTCTCTTTACCTCTTTGAGTCCTTGTCTTCCGAGTCAATTTTCACAACTTATATTCTTTCAAGAGTGGTGTTTTTCTTTGCTGTCCCATTTGGTTTCATTTTCTTCCTCCACCACATGGACCCTAGATGATTGGCCATTTTGTTCCTCAAAATTATTCATTCTGAATTTTTCTTCTATGTGAAGAAGACGGCTCAAATCCTCAATGGATATATCATCATTCCTTTGCTTAAGATACTTTTGTAATCTTTCCATGTAGAAGAGAGTTTTTCAATAATGAAGGAGACCACAAAAGACTCATCCATTTTCGTATTATGTTGTTGAAATTGATTATATATATGCACTATTTCATGAAATTGCTCCATTACCTCTCAACTATCAACCATTCTACATTTTGATGAAATTTAGAGGCTAGAAATTTCTTATTTTGTGGCATCTTCTAACATGTACTTACTCTCCAATGCATCTCATATTTCCTTTGTGGTATTTCTGCCATGTTATTGAACGAAAAGAGCATAGGACATTACGTTGCAAATATGACCCTTGCAAATGTAATCATCTTGATCCCATTTTTTCCTAGCCGATGCATTTTTCAACGTTTCATTCATTTCTCCCGGATTTGGAGTGGTGAGCACATATACTACATTCAAAGTTGTAAGAATAAAATACAGTTTGTTTTGCCAACGCTAGAAATTTACACCATCAAACCTTTCCAACTTCATGAAATCAACAGTGAAGTCCTTTAATGAAGATATAAGAGGAGCTATTGCAAACTTCAAATATAGTCTTAAGATTGTTGGTGAACTATTCTCCTTGCAATGACTTGTACAACAAATCCCACTGTACTAACAAGGGATCTAAATAAGCCACTAAGATACAATGAAATAAAAAAAAAAAAATTGTTGACGTTTATGCACTAACAACGACAAACCTGAACACAAATATATAAAGAACTTATATGAAAGTCTTTGTACTATAATTCTGTAGTATATTGGAGTACAAAGAAAGATATAACAGAAAGGAACTGAGCAAAATAATTTAAATGATAGAGGACAAGAAGAGAGAATTTTGTGCTGTATTATTATTTTATCTCTTGATTAAAGAATACATCAATCCTTTATATAGATTTATTTACAAAATTTCCCAATAGTGACAACCATTATATGATGACTTTTTGTTCAAAATACAACTGAAAAAGACCATGAGATACGAGCAAAAACCATAAATCACTACAAGAAAAGAGGTCTATAGTGACGACACCTATAGGGACGACACCAAATTCGTCTCTATATATAGCATTTTTAGGGACGACAATAAAATGGCGTCCCTACAGATTGTAAAAGCTATAGAGATGACTAAAGTCGTCCCAATACATAATAGTCGTCCCTATAGGTTCAGCAATCTATAGAGACGACTTATTTTGTCGTCCCTATAGGTCTATCTATAGAGACGACTTATTTTGTCGTCCCTATAGCTAAAAAAATTTGTCTAAAAATTGGCGCATTTTTTCCCGCTTTATAAGCTACTGGGACGAATTATTTGTCGTCCCTATAGGGTTGCATTTCGTCTCTAAAGGTTGAGCGTCTATAGAGACGACTTATTTTGTCGTCCCTATAGGTCTATCTATAGAGACGACTTGTTTTGTCGTCCCTATAGGTCTACAATCTATAGAGACGATTTATTTTGTCGTCCCTATAGATCTACAATCTATAGAGACGACTTCTTTTGTCGTCCCTATAGGTCTATAATATATAGAGACGACTTATTTTGGCGTCCCTATAGCTAAAAAAATTTGTCTAAAAATTGGCGCATTTTTTCCCGCTTTATAAGCTACTGGGACGAATTATTTGTCGTCCCTATAGGGTTACATTTCGTCTCTAAAGGTTGAGCGTCTATAGAGACGACTTATTTTGTCGTCCCTATAGGTCTATCTATAGAGACGACTTGTTTTGTCGTCCCTATAGGTCTACAATCTATAGAGACGATTTATTTTGTCGTCCCTATAGATCTACAATCTATAGAGACGACTTCTTTTGTCGTCCCTATAGGTCTACAATATATAGAGACGACTTATTTTGGCGTCCCTATAGCTAAAAAAATTTGTCTAAAAATTGGCGCATTTTTTCCCGCTTTGTAAGCTACTGGGACGAATTATTTGTCGTCCCTATAGGGTTACATTTCGTCTCTAAAGGTTGAGCGTCTATAGAGACGACTTATTTTGTCGTCCCTATAGGTCTATCTATAGAGACGACTTGTTTTGTCGTCCCTATAGGTCTACAATCTATAGAGACGATTTATTTTGTCGTCCCTATAGATCTACAATCTATAGAGACGATTTATTTTGTCGTCCCTATAGATCTACAATCTATAGAGACGACTTATTTTGTCGTCCCTATAGGTCTACAATATATAGAGACGACTTATTTTGGCGTCCCTATAGCTAAAAAAATTTGTCTAAAAATTGGCGCATTTTTTTCCCGCTTTGTAAGCTACTGGGACGAATTATTTGTCGTCCCTATAGGGTGACATTTCGTCTCTAAAGGTTCAGAATCTATAGAGACGACTTATTTTGTCGTCCCTATAGGTCTATATATAGAGACGACTTATTTTGTCGTCCCTATAGGTCTACAATATATAGAGACGACTTATTTTGTCGTCCCTATATATTAAATATTCGTCCCTATAAGTCCTAATACCCACAGCAAATTGGCGGGAATTTTCGCGCGTAATTCCATCAATTGGGACGACAAAATGTCGTCCCAATTGATCCTGTATACAAATTTCCAGCAGAAGCACCATTTCTTCATTTTCTCTTTCAAGTCTTAGGCCACAAATTCTACCAATTTAAAGGTCTTACTTGTCATCTTCAAGATATCCTTGGTAAGTCAAACTTACTTATTCCACTTACATATTTAAGTATTAGTTTTCTGTTTTGCTCTTTTATTTTCTATTTTTCCTTTCATTTTCACAATACATTGCACTTTAATAAACCTTAGAATGCCGTTTGAAGATTAGTTTGTTAAGCACACACAACCTCATTTTAGGTTGTTTGATGTTTACAAACTAATCCTTGAATTGTCCTGTTTCGGACAGTTTGACATTGATTTGTAAGTTACGAGTTGTTGTATCATACATTTTTCCTATGATTGCCTCGACTATCACGTATGATTTTTGGTATTGTCTCCATTTTATTCTCCGAGTGTGGACTATGTTTAATATAGTGCGCGCACTTAGGAGAATAGAAGGGAGATGCTGCCGAAATTTACACGTGAAACATAGGCAATAATAGAAATAATGAACACAACTCATAATTTTACAAATCAATGTCGAATGGCTAGGGCCCATACCTGAAATTAGTATTGGAGCGACAAGGAGTTAGAACATTCTCACACCACTTGTATACTGCACTTAATTATTGTTATTTTTTTTTTTTTGCAGCAAATCTAAAGCAGAAATGGAAATTGATAAGAGTTGGATAAAGTTGAATAGAAAACGGGCAAAGTCTGTAGAGTTTTGGCATGGTCTTAAAGCATTCATAAATATGGCGAGGCCATTAGCAAATGATAGGGGGATGATTCAATGTCCGTGCAAAAGATGTATAAACATGATGATGCAATTGGTAGATGATGTTGAGTCTCACATATTTCGTCACGGTTTTTATGATAACTACGAGAGGTGGATTTATCACGGGGAGAGTGAGGAAGGGCCTGTGAATATGCAAGGACAGAACGAAGGGCTTGTTGCAGAAGATGAGATGGCGGATATTCTTAACGATGTGGTCAGGGATGAATCATCTGCTGCAACTTCTGATTTAAGTTATGACGCTTTGTTCGATGCTATGCATTCAGAGTTGTATCCAGGAGTATCTTCTTTCTCGTCTCTAAACTTTTTAACTAAGCTGATGCATTTGAAGGTGGTCAATAAGTGGACAAATAAATCTGTAGATGGGCTATTGAAGTTGTTAAAATTGGCCTTCCCCAAAATCAATCTTGTTGACTCTCACTACGAGGCTAAAAAATTAATGTCGAAGTTGGGATTGGGGTACGAAAATATTCATGTTTGTAGGAATGATTGTGCGTTATTTTGGAAGGAAAACGCTGATAAAGAAATTTGTCCAGTCTGCTGCGAAAGTCGTTGGGTGCAAATAGCTGGCAAATCCTCTGGGAAAAATGTCCCGCATAAAGTGTTGCGTTATTTTCCATTGACCCCTAGACTGAAGCGTTTGTTTGCAACAACACATACTGCTAGACTAATGAGGTGGCATAATACAGGTCGCTCGACAGACAATGATGAAATGGGTCATCCCGTGGATGGAAAAGCTTGGCGGGCCTTCGACAAAAATCACCCTGATTTTGCATGTGAGATAAGAAATGTTCGGCTGGGATTGTCGTCAGATGGTTTCAATCCCTTCGGTAATATGAGTCAGTCTTACAGCATGTGGCCGGTGGTTTTGGCAACTTATAATCTACCGCCTTGGCTATGTATGAAAGAAGAAAATTTAATGCTAACCCTTTTGATCCCAGGTCCCCAATCACCAGGCAAAGATATGGATGTATTTTTACGGCCATTAGTGGATGAGTTGAAGGAATTGTGGACATCTGGTATCGATACGCGTGACGTATCAAATAATAACTGTATATTCAGAATGCGAGCAGCGCTATTATGGACAGTTAGTGATTTCCCTGCTCGTAGCAGTTTGTCAGGGTGGAGCGGTCAGGGTTACGACGCATGTCCGACTTGTAATGAAGAGACACCTTCGACGCGTGTCATTGGTAAGACGGCTTATGTGGGTCATCGACGTTTCTTACCAAGTACTCATCATTGGCGAAATGACCGTACTTTCAATGGACAAACAGAGAGACGTGGGCCACCGCCTCAATTGACTAGTTCAGATATCCTACAGCAACTTAGTCGTGTGAAAATTAGAACACCTGGAAAACACCCAAGCTATGGGGGTGTAAAAAGAAAAAGGGACAAGGATGAGCTAAACTGGAGAAAGAAGAGCATTTTCTATGAGTTGCCCTATTGGTCGACAAATGAGTTGAAACACAATCTCGATGTCATGCATGTAGAAAAGAATGTCTGCGATAGTTTGTTGGGTACATTGTTGGGCGATCCTCATAAGTCTAAGGATACAGACAACGCGAGACGTGATTTGATGAAATTAAAAATCAGACACGAGCTGCACTTGTACGAAGATAAAGAGAGATTGATGAAGCCTGCAGCACATTACACGTTTATTAATGCAGATCGTCGAAAGTTTTGCAATTTTATACGGAATGTCAAATTTCCCGATGGTTTTGCATCGAATCTGAGAAAGAACGTTGCACCTAATGAAAGCCGAATAATTGGTTTGAAGTCACATGATTGTCATATCCTCATGCAAAGATTGTTGCCCGTCGTGTGTCGAGCTTTTCTAAACAAGGCAATTTCATCCACTATCACTGAACTTTGTACATTTTTCAAAAAATTGTGTGCCAGGTCTATAAAGGTTAGCGACATGGTGGATGCTCAACAACAGCTCATCCTCATATTGTGCAAGCTTGAACGAATCTTTCCACCGGCTTTTTTTGACATTATGATTCACCTTGTGATGCATTTGCCTGAAGAGGCAATTCTTGGTGGGCCCGTTTACATGAGGTGGATGTATCCTTTTGAGAGATATCTGAAGAAACTAAAGGACTATGTGCGAAATCAATCGAAGCCTGAGGGTTCTATAGCCGAAGGATATGTTGTTGAGGAAGCATTGACATTTTGTTCACGGTATTTCGAAGACGTCGAGACACGATTCAACCGACCAGAGCGAAATGAAGATCTATGTGTTCCCAAAAAGCAGCTATCTATTTTTGATTCCCAATGTCGTCCTATAGGAAAGAGAAGTTTAGTTGTCCTCGAAAGTGATGTTCGAGCTCAAGCTGAGTTTTATGTACTGAACAACTGTCCGGAGATTGAAACGTTCTTAAAGTGAGTAGTTACTAATTATTTTCATTATATTTAACATTAAAATGTTTAATTATTATAACAATTGCTCAATGTAATTTTTACTATCAACAGTGAGCACAAGGATCAGTTGGAGACTCGTGGAGTTACCAATGTTAACCAGTTGCATAGAATCGAATTTCCTGCTTGGTTTCATACGAAGGTAGAACAATAATAATGTTTGCATTGACAGTTAGTATAATGTTTGATCGGTTAATGACTTCACATATTATTAACACAGATTTATGGTCTACATCGGATACACGCTGATGCTGTGTCATCAGAATTGCTATCTTTGGCGTCTCGGCCAAATGCTGTCGTGCATTCCTACCCAGCATGTATCGTGAACGGAGTTCGATTTCTAACTTATGATCGTGATATCCGACGTAAAACACAAAATAGTGGTGTGAGTATTGTAGGGAGCGGTGGTGAAATATTTTACGGGCAGCTTCAGGATATATTGGAGCTTTCATACATAAACGGTTTCTCAGTGGTGGTGTTTCGGTGCAGATGGTTTAAGTGTGACGGGAAAAGTAAGGTCACAGAGAACAACATCACAATCATTGACATTAGCAGAGAGGCTTACAAAGATGACCAGTTCATACTTGCTTTGCAAGCGAGGCAAGTGTTCTACATTGATGACCCGGCACGTAGTCATAACTGGCGAGTGGTTCAAGAAGTCAATCATCGTACTACGTGGGATACGCCATCGAGGGTTTTGACTGAGATAGATTTGCTGCACGATGATAGCTCATCAAACTTCTCGCTGTTTGTTGATCTTGGCAATATAGACCACATTACTATGCAACGGGACGACATTGACGCCATTCAGTTGGATCATCCTGCTAAGAGAGCGTCATCGTCGAATGTTAGTGGAGACGAATATAATTTTATTAACGATACGGATGAGGATAATGAGGACGAGGACGAGGACGAGGACGATAACGATGAGGGCGAAAATGGAGGTGAGTATGAGGCGTCAGACACGGAGACAGACTGCCCCAGTGTCGAAGATGACGATGATGCTGATAGAAGTAATGATAGTGACTATGAGTGATCAAAACAACACTTTGTCATATTGTACTCTGTTACTTAGTATGAAATTCGCAATTGAATAACATTTTGATAATATGTTTTGTACTTTTTTATTTGCATTATTTATGATGCGGAACTGTTAGAAGAGAAGATTGTAAAACAGCTTGAGGAGAAGAAAGATGCGTAACTTTCAGCTCGGGTGTCAGATTTAGATGAGCGAGTACATTTCGGAAGCGTTTTTCGATTCCGCACATTTTTGTTTGGTGACAATTATGGCCTTCGGCCAACATTGTCAAACTTTCAGGGCCAAATTCCATCGTTTAGGTGTCCGTTTTAGCAGTTTTATGTTTTAATTCAGTTTAAGGGTATTTTTGTCATTTAACATAATTTGACAAGTACTAAATTTGAACATAAATTTGATAATGACGTTCCTGCTCAAACGTATGAAATGAGGTTAAAACGGTCGACCGTTTGTGTAAAACGGTCGACCGTTTGTGTGCTAGGCCTAAATGGTGGAACTCTGTTCAAACGGATGAGGTAGCCGGTCGACGATACGGTCGACCGTTTGGCCTCTCTGCTCAAACGGACGACACAAACGGTCGACCGTATTGGCGCACGGGCACTGTGCTCAGCTTATTTATTTTTTGGGACGACTTTAATCGTCACTGTAGAGCCTGAAATTTTACAAAATCAACCGGAACACATTCAGACTTATGATTTTCATTTCCCACCAAATGCCATTTCTCCCCCCCAAAATCAGACTTCCCCTTGTGTTCATCAAAAGGGAATTCTACACTCCACAACCAAACCTCCATCAAGAATCATCTCCAACCCTTCTACCCTCTTTCAATTTCGTGGGTTTTTTGATTTGATGAAATAGGGTTGAGTAATGAGATTTTGGTATACAAGAGAAGATCTGTTCCTTATCAAATTAGGCTATTGAACTTTGCTTCCGGAGTAAAGAAGGACATTTGGAGCGAGCAACAGAGGAGCTGTGGGCTATGAAACTGGGTCTGAAGCTTCTACAAGAAAGAGAGACAACTGGTTCCTTCTGGTGGCCATATATGAGCAACCTTCCAGAAAGTGTTCTACAAACCCATTTTCTTTCCTGGTGAGGATATCAAGAACTTGAAGTACGCTCCTCTTCTTTATCAGGTACTTCACCACTTCCATGGAACCTCCCACAAATTTGTACAGAATTTACTTGTCTACATACAGTGTCAGAAGTTATGAACTCTGCATTTGCAGTATTGAGAGGAGATAATTGATAAATGTTCATTTTTTCTGTCACTTGGTGAAGTTGAGATGTCGGTTTCTTCTTATTGTGGAGAAATTAGTGAAATCTATTCTTCAAAGTCAGGCAAAATTAGTTTATTACGGTCGACCGTTTTTGTAATCCGGTCGACCGTATGACACCTGGGCCTAATTCTCATGATTCTGTTGAAACGGATGATGTAGCCGGTCGACCATACGGTCGACCGTTTCAGCTCTCTGCTAAAACGGACGACCCAAACGGTCGACCGGATTGGCGACCGTTTGGGGTCCCTGCTCAAACGGTCGACTCATCCAGTCGACCGGTTTGTCGACCGAGCACATATCTGAGTTTTTTTTTTGCCGAACTATTTGCTACTTGCTAGGATACTTTGACATTTGGGATCCTTCTAAAAATTGATCATCTCAAATACTATATACGTTTATCTATCTATTCATTTTTATATCTCACTCTTTACACAATTATACGTTTAAATTGTAGTTTGTTTTATAATAGAATAAGATCATTTTCACCTTGTGATTATTTTATTCAATTAGTGAAAGCTTATAAAATTTGTTGGTCATCTAGATATTGACGAAGATATAATGGCCGATGTATTACACCATGGAGGTGATGGTGGAGATGAGCCTCCACATCAGCATGCAAATAGTCTACAAGCGGATTGCCAGACAGGTAAGATCATTTTTTTGGCAAAACATGGAGTGTATTCATAGTCATTTACATAGTAAACCAATTTGTATTTTTTTTTTGAAATCGTAGCGACTGCGGCAAAAAAACGGGGCCCTTCGAGATCGTTACATCTTGTGAAACTGTTCGAGTCTAACGGAAAAAGACCCCTCCCCATAGAGTTTGATACAAAAGAAGGGACATATTTACCTACAGGAGACAACCAAAAATACGTATCGAGGGTTGTAGGAACACGTGTGAGACAATTTGTGCACCCCTACTTCGATAGATGGGCGAATGTTCCAGAGGAACAAAAAGCCCGTGCCACGGGCTGCGTATACGTAAGTAAATTAGCTGTCATTTTATACCGTAAGTACTTTTAATAAAGTCTAACTTCATACATAAGTGATTTGCTATAGGAATATTTTGATGTCAATCCAAGCCGTTACTCCAACGATGATTACAAGCTCATTGTTGACGGTATCGAAGATATAGCGGCCCGAAGATATCGTCAGTACAAGTCCGATGTGAATGCATACATAAGAGATAAAGGTACTGCCGTACCTTACCGTGGCCTGACGACGGAGGTATGGGAAAAGTGCATAGAGCGCTCGTCGAGTCAAAAATTTAAGGTAAGCACAATTCGTTTTATTTAATTAATTGAATTTCCATTAAATATTAATATTAACATTGTAATCATTTCATTTTATTTTTTATAGGATGTTTCAATGACGAACAAAATTAACAGGGAAAAAATAAAGTATACTAGCTTGCAGGGGTCAAAAACTATAGTTGCCACGCGTTTCGATATGGTAACAGATATTATTTGTCATCCATAATTTCATTTTCAATGTCCTCATGACGTTTCAGTAATTCATTTCATATGCATACGTATACAGCGGGACCGCCAGACCCAGGAGTGGCCGAGTGTCATTGAAACATTTAAAGTCAACCATCAGCGAAATGGCGAGTGGGTGAACGAAAGGGCTGCGTCAGATTATGTACGTACAAGTTAATACAAAGTGATGTAGTACTGAGCATTATTTCAGTTTCACATTTTCTTGACAAATATTTTAAATTTGATTATGTAAGGAAAAAATGGTGGAGGAACGGGAAGAGCAAACGCAGCAAGCAAGCTCCAGCAGCGTGGCAGTCAACGAGAACGACGTTGTTCTTAAGGTCCTGGGAGAGAGGAGGGGACACCGGCGCGCAGTTGGACGGGTTCTGAGGGGCACTTCCCGCTCTCACTCGTCCACTACGAGATTGCGGGACCAACACAGTACCAGTGAATCTATTCAGGCAACCAATGCATTGAAGTCCAAAATGGAGACATACATGCAGCAAATGAATGAATTTATGACACTGTTAACGAGTAATCTGCAATCTGTCATGCCGGGAATTCAGCTGCCGACACCGCCACCACCACCTCCCCTGTCGCCGACGCATGAAGAAGAGTTAGATTCTTCTAGGGACGAAGATTATTTATCTGATCTTTAGTCTTCCTCTCTCTATCAATTTTTATTTGTAAATACTTTTGTTTTGTACATTATGGTTATTTTGTGATGGAAGTTATTGTGCATGGTTTTTTAGGATGTTTTGATACAATTTGTTTTGTCCATAATATAATTAATATTATTTATGTTATTTTAAAACTTTTTATTTCATGTTTCTATTCAGTCATTGTTATTAAATTCATTAAATTAGTAAAGAAAGTGTTATTATTTATTAGAATAAATAAATTTCAAAAAAAAAACATTTAAGATGGATATTTTGTCTATTGGGACAACTATTGTCGTCCCAATAGTTCAACATATTGGGACGACTTATAGTCGTCCCAATAGTGGACACCAATTGGGACGACAATAAGTCGTCCTAATAGGTTCGACCTATTGGGACGACAATAAGTCGTCTCTATAGGTTCGACCTATTGGGACGACAATAAGTCGTCTCTATATGTTCGACCTATTGGGACGACTATTGTCGTCCCAATAGGTCGAATCTATTGGGACGACTTATTGTCGTCCCAATAGGTCGAACTATTGGGACGACTATTGTCGTCCCAATTGGTCTGTTGAAACGAATAATTCGACGATTGTAGAAGACGAAAATAAGGGTTATAGGGACGACAAAAGTCGTCCCTATAAATCTTGAAGCTATTGGGACGACTATTGTCGTCTCTGTTTACTTACTAGGACGGGCTTATTGGGACGATCTTTAGAGACGACTATGTCGTCCCTGTACACCTATAGGGACGACATTTGTACCTATAGGGACGACAAAAGTCGTCCCTATAGCCCTCTTTTCTTGTAGTGAATAAGGTGAACAAGCACGAACATGCTTGTTCACTGGCATGTGCCAGCCAGCCCCCTTCCTCTCTTTTTTTCTTCTTTTTTCTTTGCTCCAAATTTGGTCCTTGTTTGATCCTTTATGTCATCTATATTTCTATCTTTTGATCTCCACAAACTAATGTCCAAATCCGACATTTATTGAAAATCTTCTGACACTTTAGAACCATAGACCTATTTCAATATTCTCAAAACTTTGGGGTTTCATAAACATTTAACATATGAATACCTATTCTTTTAACCATTAACATATAAATCGCATAGCACATATGTATCTTACCTTGATGATTAAGAATATAAAAAATTGAAGTTAAGATGAACTCTTATAAAATAATATGAACTTGCAAAGCTCCTTGTTGAAAAACCAAAAATGTTTACTCGTATGATCCAATTGTTTTACCAAGCTGGAGAAACACGCTTTACTTAAATGAAAATGCAACTTCTCCTGTGAAATATGGAATGTTGATCCTAGGGTTAATCTCTCTCTCTCTCTCTCTCTATGGCTGTACCCTCTATCTCTTGTCCTCTATTTGCTCTCTTCATCTTCTTTGTGATTCGTTCTGAGAGTAAGAACAATGGAGTTCTTCTTTGTATAAGGTTGAATGGAGTTGATTCTTTAGAGGTCAATTGTTGATTGACTCTCGAAGTCTAACTGTGTTGTATTTCGGTATACTGAAAACAATCTGTAAAGCTTGTATATGTCTTTGGATCTTGGTTATTTCTAATGCTTTGAAGCCTAATCCACACAAGTGGAGCTTCAACAGGATGTAGCAAAGTGGTTGGGTGAACTCTAGCCCTCTGGACATAAAATATTGGTGTATTTGTTATTTTCTCTCATTATATTGTGAGATTTGTATGCTTTCGTCAAAGGTTAAAAATCAACATGTGGTATCATAGCATTTTTTGTTGATTAAACCTCAAATGCTTTAAATCTGGTACTCTTGACTACTTTCTTGGAAATGAAACTTGATATGTTAAAAGATCTTAAGGTAGAATAAAAGTTTCAGGGGTAAAACCTCAAACGCTTTAAACCCAAGGGACATTGATACTTGAAATAAAGGCTACTTGCTGTTTGGAGTCACGTCTAATGAACACTGGGTGTTTGCACGATGAAATATAACCCTCCTTATACTTTTTTAGCATATAAATCTTTCTAGTAGCATGTTTTAGGATAGTTCTGTGAAATAAATTAGCTATGCGCTTGTTTGTAGTTTGATCTATCTTATTTCAGTACTCTTATGCTATGTGTCGAGTGTTCTTACAATTTTATGTGTTCTTTGTGATCTGTTCAAGGTTTTATTGAAATAAAACCTGAGTTTTGCTGTTGATTTTCATATATTAATATTTGAGGTTCCATCTTAAAAAGTCAGTCTTATTAAGAGGTGTAACCCAATCCTTTATATACTGACTAATATTTTGGTATATAAGTAATGTGGAATTTATTCCTTAACATGCTCCCGCAAAATGGTGGCTCGTTTGAGCTTTAGATGGACTGAATTGCTCGTTTTAGCTTAATGGACCTTGAGAACAAGAGACTCACAGAATCTTGAGAATCTCTAATCAATTTATAAACTTGTGACCATAATGATAGTTATTCTTTTATTTCTTGGTGTTGTGTGATTTATGTAAATTAAAATTGCTAAAAGTTGTGTTTTCTGCAATTTAGAGTCCTTTGGTGTGTTTTCAAAGTTTGCTTGTATACTTCGTGTAAATCTCTGCTTGTTTTTAAAACTACTCAATCTGTGTAACAATAGGGACCATTAAATTTGATCTTGAAATGTTTGATGGGAGAGAGGATTTTTCTATTTGACAACAAAAAATGAGAGCTTATTTAATTCAGCAAAAAATGTCTAAAGCAATAGATGGTTGGCTTCCATCCAAGCTAAAGTGTTTGATGAATTAGCCTATAGTGCCATAATTTTGCATTTGGTTGACAATGTAATGAGAAAAGTGACAAATTACATAACCACTCTCACTATTTGGACCAAACTTGAAACTATGTATCACACTAAATGTCTCTCCAAAAAAAATTATTTGCGGAAGAGAATTTTTAGTTTTAGGATGGATCCTTCTGTGGATCTAGAATCAAAATTTGACAATTTCTCAAAATTAAGTCAAGATTTAAATAGTTGCGGTGAAAAAATTTCTAATGAATATCAAGCTATTATTTTGTTAAACTCCCTGCCTGAAATCTTTAAAGATGTTCGAAATGCTATTAAGTATGGCAGAGACTCTCTTTATCTAATGAAATTATAATGAATTCTCATAGAACCAAAAATTTGGACTCAGTAAAGAGGGAATGATTAAATGTGAGGGGCATATAAAGTTTTAGACAAAATGGAAATAAAAAGAAAAATAGGGGTAGATCTAGATCCAAACTAATGCTATTATCAAAGTCAAATGATTAGTTAAATCCCTACTGGATATATTCAATGCTCATACTATGAGTGGTGGTAACCCATAGGATGATTAAGGCCCAAGTCCAAACCCAATATGAAGCCCACTTATGATGCCTAGACTCTTGTTTTGGAAGTTCGCCTTTGGTTCAAATCTTTAAATGCGACATCTGTTAAGGTTTGGATCACTTTCAACCATTAGATTACTACACTTAATCTCAAACGTTGATAGCATTATATATAAATGGTGCCTTCTCAGGTTATGGTAAGTGTGTAAGTGTGTGTGCGCAGCTTCTATAAGTTCTCTCTTTCTTCTTCATGATTCTTTTGTATTTTCCATTTATGTAGTGGTGAACCTTTTGGTTCTCCAAATAGGTTGTGAAATTGGTGTTGCTACATTGTTGATTAATGTTTTGAAGACTGTTGGAAAAATATGAGTGGCACATATTTTTACATATATTTCAAATTGACTGTCTTCTCAGGTTATGGTAAGTGTGTAAGTGTGTGTGCGCAGCTTCTATAAGTTCTCTCTTTCTTCTTCATGATTCTTTTGTATTTTCCATTTATGTAGTGGTGAACCTTTTGGTTCTCCAAATAGGTTGTGAAATTGGTGTTGCTACATTGTTGATTAATGTTTTGAAGACTGTTGGAAAAATATGAGTGGCACATATTTTTACATATATTTTAAATTGACTGTCTTAGATTATCTTGCTGATTTTTATTGTCGAAAAAAGAGGTAAATGTGTAGGTTCTGACTGGACACGCTATTGCTAGTTCTGGCTGGCTGAGATGGTAAGAAATTTTTTTTCCATAACATGCGAGATGCGAATATTATTCTGTTTATTTATATGTTATGATTTGATTTCGTAACTAACAAGTACATCTCGTGTATTTAAGGTTATGTACCATTTCATATATTTTTGAATTTGTTTAGGAAGAAAATATATAAGAATGATTAATTAATTTTGACTTTTCTTAGTTTTTCGTGTCTACAAATTTAGAAAGATCTTTTGGTATCTTTGCTATTAATATTTCTTACCACTTTTATTGCAATTCTTTAGATAAGAAATAATTTCTTAATTGATTATTATTTTATATATAAGTAAGGTTAAAATATCAAAGAATTAAATTTTGAAATCATAATTTTAGTTCTTGTTCATTGAGCATAGGCTCGACCGATTTCATGAAAAAAGAACAAGACTAAAAATCTTTTTGAATATTCTCAAAGCAATCGATTCTTTCAAGTCATTGAAGAATAAAAAACAATTGGTATTCAAAGAACGATCCCATATTTTGATCAAGCTACTTGACATGAAGTAAGGACGAGAGGTTCTTAATCCAAGTGGTATTTGCGGCTGAGTACAATAGGAAAATAGTGATAAAGTCAAAATCGGTGGGTTTGATTTGACTTCATCAAAAAGTCAAAAGAATAAGTATCAAATGGGAGTTCATATGAGTTATTTTGATTGTTATTTTTTTAATTTTGTGAAATTACAAAAATTGGATACTATTTTAAATTTTTTTTTTATCAAAATCATTAGTAGATTGTTTTACCAATGGTATGGGGGCCCATGGATGTTTTTCTTCGGAGTTTACCATGTTACATCTGGTGTTCATGTTTAGTTTACTTCACTAATTTCTGCATTTAATAACAGTTGTTACGAACACCGCTTGAACCTGCTTGTACAAGTCAGGACTGCTATCATCATCACACACCACTTCTGATTGCAGACCTACCCACTATTTTTACGGGTCTAAATTGAATTGAATTGAATTAATCTAGATTTTAGTACTTTCACTTTGTATTAGAGCGGGTACATTTTTATAAGTGTGATCCAGAAACTTAGATATGGACGGAGCACCGTTTAGACCTCCAATTTTAGATAGAACTAATTATGCCTATTAAAAAATTAGGATGTAAGTCTATATTTAATCCCTTGATGAAAATGCTTGGAACTTTGTTGTCTATGATTATAAAATACCCATTGTTGTTCAAAATAGTGAGAAAAGAAAGAAAAATGCAGAAGAGTGGGTGACAACTAATTTTAATTATACTAATTGAAATTCTAAAGCTTTAAGTGCCATATTCTCTTTTGTGGATTCTAATCAGTTTCGTTCGATCTCTACATGTTAGGTTGTTAAGGAAGTTTAGGACATTTTCGAGATTACTCATGAGGGAACCTCCATTGTTTAGTCATCCAAGCTTCAAATGTTTACTTTGGAATTTGAACAACTAACCATGAGAGATGGTGAACAGATCTAGGACTTATATGCCAAGCTCAGTGACATCACCACCAATTCGGTCTATACCTTGCGGAAGAAATACTCTGAGAGCAAGATTGTAAAGAAGATTCTCAATCCTTGCCTGATCATTCCTACTCCAAAGTAACTGCCATTGAAGAGAGCAAAGAGATTGAGAAAATGAAGATTGAAGAATTGGTAGGATCATTAATGACTTACAAATTATATCTACAAAGGAAGAAGAAAGAAAATAGATCTGGTATTGCCTTCAAAATTGAAAAAGATGAAGAAGATGGCGAGGATAGTGAAACTAATGAACACATGGCCATACTTACCAAACAATTCAAGATATTCCTAAAATGAAATCAGAAAGGAAATAACTTGAAAAATCCACCACAACAAAAGAAGAGATTTACAAGCAACACAAGGAAATATCTCACTACATCTATGAACAGAATTGAAAAACGAATTCAATGTCATGAGTGTGAAGAATTTGGGGATTGGGGCTTGACTGCAACCCGCGTAAGGCCCAGCCCAGAATAAAAAATCCAAGGAATTTTTTTTTATGTAGCCCGTGTGAAATAAGTCCAGCCCAGGCCCAAGTCTAATATCATATAATATAATTTTCAAAAAAACCCAAGACTAACATGACCCAAAATTGAATGGCCCTAAGCTCAATTCAAAATCCAAGTTTATTTAATTAACTTTCAACCCATTATAATGTTTCATTTTCCCCTGTCTGTAAATAGCCGAATAAATGAAATAAAAAATTAATTAAGCCCTAATCTAGAAATCTTCTTTCAAATAATTTCATTATTTTGTCTCAAATTCAAGATCCAATCATTCAATATCAGTCATAACTATATTAATCTAGCTTGCTAGCTCCGTTACCCAGTCGTAAATCAGTTGGAAATCAGTTTTCTTCCCTGAAGTCCAACTGTTGTACCAGTACGGCAATACCAAATCACGGGCATTTTTCATTCTTTTTTAACATTAGTATAATGTTTATTTTGTTTTGCATATTTTATTTTTAATTTTCTGCCTAGTTCTTGATTGTGTATTATTTTTGTTTTTTCAACTATTGCGTGTTGGGATAAATTCCGTGCCTTGCTGCCTTTCAATTGAGTCTTACATCTTTTGGATAATGAATGTGATTTGCGTTAAATGTTGATTATTTTTCCATTTTTTCGTGTCATTTGGTTGATACATGATAGTTTCTTGTGGATTTTGAACCAAAAGATCAGGGTTATTTTCATCTGCTAAAAAATTGCACCTTTTGACTTTGTGTTACTGAAATGGGTATGAAATAAGGGTTGATTCATGGACAAAATAGTATGTTAATATGAATATTGATATGCATTTTATTTGGATGATTATTTATTTTTCATAGTATGCTATAAATCATTGCCTTGACGGCTTATTTTCGCTCATTTATTGGCTTATCCATATAATTGTATTGTTGTGCCTATTCGGCTTATTATTAGATTGTTGTGCCTTGTTGGATTACTATTAGATTGTTATGCCTTGTCGGCCTATTGTTGGATTGTTGATAGATTATTTTACTTTATTTTTTTGCAGTTTTTTAGAATTTACAAATGGAAGGTCAAACTTCTGTTAGAAGAAAAAAAATACCATTATTTCATTCTTTAAAAAGACGGGTCAATCAAGTGAAAGTACACCTTTTATTATATTGAATTTCTTATATGTTAGCCCCCGCGAATTAAATTATTGGATGAGCCACTAGAGTGTGCCAATACACTGAAGAAATCTCGTACCAAGAAGGCCATGAATATTACTTGGAGTGAAGATGATGAAAGAGAATCAAATTCAAACAAGGACAATAGAACTGCTTATAATCAGGTAATCTCTTTGATTTATATTTACAATCTTACAATCTCTTACTGATTCTGTGCAAAACTTTACTGTAGGTTATGACTCCTTAGATACTTCATCAGATGGACCAAGCCGTATGTGTTCTTACTGTTTTAGCTTAAATAAAAAATTAGAAGACGAACATGAGAAAAACCTCACTCTTCATGTGATGATATAGTTTTTGGAATATGAGAAGGCGGCAGTTGATGCTAAAAAGGATACTCTAACCAAACTCTGATGTCAGATTTTAATTAACTCGCAAGTGTATGAATCTATTGGAATATAGAAAAGTAGTAACGAGGTCAATCTCACAGAGACTGCAATGAGGAAAGTCTAATTCAATCCAAATTAACTATTATTCTAAGCTAGTTGAGTCGAAAAGAGTTTGGTCGAAATAATTTAACTGAAAGACTAATTAAATATGCTAAAAAGATGAATTAAAAATTCAAGAAGTTTAAAGTACCAAGGTTTCAGAATCCACCATTGTTTAACTTAGTAAATATCCAGTGATTGATTAATTCTAAAAAACAAACGACAACACGAAATCAATCTATTGTCGTCCTAAAAGATTTATCAATTAATTCCAAAAAAAGAAAAATCTAATATAGGCTCCCCTTATGCTTCAAACTTAAATTACTTAAGCGTTCCCCGTATCACATTCATTGAGAAGAAAACAAAGAACCAAAGTTTTCCTAAGCATTTTATGTATCCCAAATTGATAAAAAGATAACGAAAAATCAAAAAAAAAATTAATAGACATGTTTAAGCACCAAGCATGAATTAATTAAATCAATATCTATCTATCAGAAATACATGATATTTAAGATGAAATTTTTTTTATTTAAATAATCTAATCAAGAACAAACCATGAACGTTAAAGCTCTAAAAATGAATTAAACGAATAACAAAATAATCACTTAATTAAAACAAGGTTTCATCATTTACCTTGGCTCAAGAAAATTAGAAGAACATAATTAAATTACAAAGAAAAGAATTGATAGAACCTGGCATAGATATAATGAGAAGAAATCTTCGAAAAAACTCTTGATCGCCAAGTAGTTATCTTCTCTTGTTTCTTCCGTCTTCTTCCAAGTTCGGCTCCCAAAAATCCCCCATTGATTATGAGAATATAACTCATATTTATACTCTTCTAATGGTGCCCCAAAAGATACCAAAAAATCATTAAAATCGTGCCCAAAAAGTTTCCTAATTGAATTAGAACTCAAAAAGGTAAGAAAAAGTCGCATGTAGACATTTTACAATGGGTGATCATCCAGTGCAAACTCAGGCAATCGCCCAGACATGTTTTTTGCTCTCTGTTGGCAAAATATTGTGCTGGGCGCTCGCCCAGATATAAGCCAGGGCGATCGCCCAGCTTATTTTTTTCGGCGGCTGATTTTCAAACGGTCATAACGTTTTGTAGGAAAATCCAAATTGAGATCCATAAAATGTGTTAGACTCGTAATTCAATTATATTTCTAATGATATGTCATTTGACTTTTGGATATTTTAATATCCAAAGTTGTGCTCAAATTTCTCCACATGCTTCGGTAGGTAGTTTCTTAATTCGGTTATTTAGCTTTTCGGTGTTTGATCCATTGATTCAACTCTTCATTGTCACTCCAAAACATCTTAAACTTATTGATTTTCCCTTCTTCCTCATTCTCCAATAATTTACTCTTGATATTCACTTTAAAAACTCAACTTACTCGTCAATTTCGCCAAATTATTGCTCTTTCCATCCATTCTTCTCCATTTGCAATTAAACAGGTCCAAAACTAAAATAAGAAAAATAATACAATAAATTAAATAAAAATTCAATAAAATGATGAGATAAAAACTTAGTTTAAAGGTCTGAATAAGTGCATAAAATGCACTTACCAAACACACCCAAACTAAACATTTGTTCGTCCTCGAACAAAAATAAAAATAAACTACAAATTTCAACTAAGCTAAAGGAATTAACATGAATTGAATCTATATTAAATTTCTTACCATATGCCTCAAATTCGAAAATAAAGCAACACTTTTAGAAGGATATTAAACAACAACACAAAATTTTTTACTTATCCGATGCTCGACCTTTTGTGAGTGTGTGAATAGCCAAAAATTAAACTTATACATGTAGTAGACCACGACCAATATTGTGTTGTTGATATTTTTACAATCTCGAACCCTTTGTTGTTATTTATTCCTTACACCACTCATAAAGTATCACACTTCTAATGATTTTCTCTCCAATTCCGAGGTGTTCTAGCGAACTTGGTTCCTATTAATCAACACAATGCTTTTTCAAATAGAGTGGTAAAACTTAGAACTTGTATTCTTAGAATTAAGATGGTGAGTGATTTCTAAATTTTCATTTTCAGTCTCTGAGGTTCTAACCTAGCAATCCTTACCGAGCACTTCTACCTTTTTTTATTTATTCTACTCATTTTAAAAGTCTTACATCATGTGCAACACTTCTCTTTCACTAGCTTTCTATTTGACCCTTGTAGCGAGCTTTGGGCCGATGACTCCCAAGTCAGATGACTATAGGGCACCAAGTTTTAAAATACCCTAACATACTTAATTACTCGAGTCCCACAGGCTAATAGAGAAGTGAAGATGTATATATATATATTCAAATTTTTTTCTTTTTTTTATATATATGACTCATGTAGCGAGCTTTGGGCCGATGACTCCCAAGTCAGATGACCATAGGGCACCAAGTTTTAAGATACCTTAACAAGCTTAATTACTCGAGTCAAATATTTTATTTTATTTTATAAGCAATTAGTAGTGCTCAGTTTAGATTCCTTGACTATAACCTATTCAATCCAAACTATTAAAATTCTCAGAACACAAGTAGTAACTTTAATACTCCCAAACTGTTCTCAGAACAGTTTCGTTACTAACTTAAGGATTTAGGAACGTAATTTTTGATAATCATACTCAGTCAACAATATTAACAAATACACTCAAGTCATGTTTCCAATAAATGATAAGTCAATAGTGGCTATGTGCTTTCTTAATCAGGTCTAACATGGATAAGTATTCAGATAAAAAAAATGAGTTCAAGTGTTGTCTAGTAGTCTACTACAAATGTGCTCGATTTTGAGCATATATCATCATTGGCGGTAGGATATTCAACAGTAACTAGACAAATAAATTATTAATTTTTTTTTTGAAATCAAAATTATTTCAGTTATACAGACCAGAGTGATGAGCAAATTCAAAAATACTTTTTAACCCAACCCCAAACAAAAACATTACATTGTCCTCAATGTAATAGCAAAATAAAGCAAATGAAGAAGGAAAGAGATCAGTTACGCCCCTGAGGTAGAGAAGAGATCAGTTACGCCCCTGAGGTAGAGAAGGAGAAGATGAATCTAACTACCAGAAGGTCTGGTTGAAGTGTGCTCAGATGTAGTGTTGGGACCCTTGGTTAAAAGATGATTGCCTAGATATTATCCAAGCGGCTCGCAAAGTGGGACATCCTGCGTTTGACATGGTGAGGCTTAATAAGTGCATTAAACAATAAATAAAATAAAAACTAATGAATTATTTAAACTATCTAAAACTATCTAAATATAAAACAAGTAAATAAAAGGGTTGGAAAATGGATTACCCCCCATTAAGCGATTATTTATAGTCATTAGCTTGACTTATTGTTTGGTTGCTTTACGGTACTTTGAATAGTACTTTGGAGGACCTGCTTTGCTTGCATCTATTGATTTTGCACCATTTTTTGTTTATCCTCAAAAAGTTGAATATGTGCTCCTCAATTTTCTGTTTCCAGTTAGTTGTATCCATGACAAGTGAATTAGTATAAACAAAAGAATCATCATCAAATGCTTTTATCATGTCAACATCAGCAACATCCTCATTGTCATGTAGTTGCTTGTTGACATTAAAAACATTCAATTCTATTGTCATGTTGCCAAAAGATAGCTACATAACTCCATTCCTACAATTAATAATAGCATTAGATATTGCCAGAAAAGGACGACCAAAAATTACAAGAATATATTTTGTAGAAGCTTGTACTGGTTGAGTATTAAGTACAATAAAATCAACAGGAAAATAAAACTTGTCAACTTGTATCAAAACATCCTCTACAATTCCACAGGGTACTTTCACAGATCTATCAGCAAGTTGTAAAATCATAGATGTTGGTTTTAACTCGCCTAGTCCAAGTTGTATGTACACAGAGTAAGGAAGAAGATTAACACTAGCTAAAGCCTTTTCAATCTTATGGTTTCCTATGATGCACGAGATAGTAGGACAACCTGGATCTTTAAATTTTGGAGGGGTGTTGCTTTGAATTATAGAGCTAACCTGTTCAGTTAAAAATGTCTTTTTGCGCACATGTAATTGTCTCTTTTTCGTATATAAGTCCTTCAAGAACTTAGCATAAGCACGAACTTGCTTAATAGCATCAAGTAAAGGAATATTTATACTCACCTGCTTGAAGATTTCCATGATATCATTGATAGAACCACCTTGTTTTACCTTTGTTAGCCTCTGAGGAAATGGGACTTTTGGAATGTAAGATGGCTCATTGTTCTCCTTGGGAGCTTCTTGAACTGAATCATCAGTTGGGGCATTTACCTGGAGAAACTGGTTGAGTTGTAGTTTGTTTGGAAATATCCACTTGGTTGTCAAACAGTTTTCCACGTCTCAAAGTCATGATGGATTTAGCCTCTTCCTGTTGGTTTCTTGAATCGATCCCAATATTGTGCACTCTTTTAGGATTAGGAAATGACTGACTAGGAAACTTTCCTTTCTCAATGGTTGTTGCCAACTGTTGGACTGATGAGGCCAGTTGTCCCATCATGTTTTCCAGATTGGAGATGGATTGTACCTGTGAGTTCTGGCTAGTGCGTACTTTATTCTTAAACTCAGTAATGATGTGATTCTGGTGCTCTAATGCAACTTGTGTAGCTTTTGTCAAGTTTTGAATTGCCTCCTCCCATGGTTTTAGCTGTGAAAAGTTTTGATTGAATTGTCTGATAGTTTGCTGAGGGGTCTGACCTACTGTATTATCCTGTTGAACACCCTGTGACCAAGAAAAATTGGGGTGGTCCCTCCATCCTAGGTTGTATGTGTTGGAATAAGGATTATAAGGTTGTTTTCTCATCATGTTGAGGGCATTCACTTGGTCAGAACATGCATCTGGCTCTGTAAGATTATTGGCTGTCAATGAAGTCAACTTACGAGAAATATCTTCTATCATGCATTTGACTTCTTTGATTTCTGAGCTAGGTTCACTGCTGCGAATCTCATAAATTCCTCTTATCTTTGGTTCAGTCCGAGAAGATCGACTCCGCTGTTGTGAATTGTCAGCCTACTTTTGAAAGAAGCTCCATATCTCTGTAGCATTTTTAGACATAAGCTCTCCACCACTTGTGACCATCAACCATTCTTGAATATGTGATAGTAATCCATCCAAAAAATATTGGTATAAGTGCCATTTTTCATAACCATGATGTGCACATTTCATAAGAAGCCCGTTGAATCTCTCCCAAGTTTCGTCGAATAGTTCTTCGTCTCTCTGCACAAACTCTGAAATTTCCCTGCGAATAGCATTAGTTTTGTGAACAGGAAAATATTTATTCAAAATTTAGCAACCATTTGTTCCCAAGATGTAATACTATTGGCAGGTAACGTATTAAACCATGACCTAGATCTATCTTTCAAATAAAAAGGAAACAGACGAAGTTTAACATTATCAGGAGAAACATTCTCATATTTAAATGTCTCACATACAGCATAAAAATCTGTCAAATGATTATAGGGTTCTTCACTATCTATACCATAGAAAGATGGAAGACAATTAAGCACACTCGGTTTTAGCTCAAAATTCTTTACAGTTACTTGTGGGTATTGTATGCATGAGGTGCTCAAATTAACCAATGGACTAAAATAGTCTCTAAAAGGTCTCTCCTCAATTTCATCACCCATAGCGATTATTACTTCAATTCCTTCAATCTTATCTAAATTGGTAGCTCGTTTTCGTTGGTGGAAAGTTCTTTCAATCTCACTATCTAGATGTTCTAGCATAATTTCTAGATATCTACGACCAAGCATGTACAATGAAAATTTTTGGTTTTTTTTTTTAAATAAAAAAATCAAAATAAATAAATAAAATTCTAAATTATAACTAATCAAGAGTAAAATTAACTAAGATTAAATTAACTTTCAAACGCAGTCCCCGACAACGGTGCCAAAAATTTGATGTCAAATTTTAATTAACTCGCAAGTTTACGAATCTATTGGAATATAAAAAAGTAGTAACGAGGTCGATCCCACAGAGATTGCAATGAGGAAAGTCTAATTTAATCCAAATTAACTATTATTCTAAGCTAGTTGAGTCGAAAAGAGTTTGGTTAAAATAATTTAACTGAAAGAATAATTAAATATACTAAAAAAATGAATTGAAAATTCAAAAAGTTTAAAGTACCAAGGTTTCAGAATCCACTATTGTTTAACTTAGCAAATATCCAGTGATTGATTAATTCTTAAAAAAAAAAGGACAACACAAAATCAATCTATTGTCGTCCTAAAAGATTTATCAATTAATTCCAAAAGAAGAAAATCTAGTATAGGCTCCCCTTATGCTTCAAACTTAAATTACTTAAGCGTTCTCCGTATCACATTCATTGAGAAGAAAACAAAGAATCAAAGTTCTCCTAAGCATTCTATGTATCCCAAATTGATAAAAAGATAATGAAAAATCAAAAGAAATTAATAGACATGTTTAAGCACCAAGCATGAATTAATTAAATCAATTTCTAACTATCAGAAATACATGATATTTACGATGAAAGAAATTTATTTAATTAATCTAATCAAGAACAAACCATGAACGTTAAAGCTCTAAAAATGAATTAAACAAATAACAAAATAATCACTTAATTAAAACAAGGTTTCATTGTTTACCTTGGCTCAAGAAAATTAGAAGAACATAATTAAATTACAAAGAAAAGAATTGATAGAACCCGACATGGATTTAATGAGAAGAAATCTTCGAAAAAATTCTTATCTTCTCTTGTTTCTTCCATCTTCTTCCAAGTTCGGCTCTCAAAAATCCCACATTGATTATGAGAATATAACTCATATTTATATTCCTCTAATGGTGCCCCAAAAGATACCAAAAAATTATTAAAATCGTGCCCAAAAAGTTTCTTAATTGAATTAGAACTCAAAAATGTAAGAAAAAGTCGCGTGTAGACATTTTACAATGGGCGATCACCCAGTGCAAACCCGGGCGATCGCCCAGACATGTTTTTTGCTCTCTGTTGGCGAAATATTGTGCTGGGCGATCACCCAGCTTGTTTTTTCCGGAGGCTGATTTTCAAATGGCCATAACTTCTTGTAAGAAACTCTAAATTGAGATCTGTAAAAAATGTTGGACTCATAATTCAATTATATTTCTAATGATATATCATTTGCCTTTTGAAGATTTTAATATCAAAAGTTGTGCTCGAATTTCTCCACATGCTTCGGTAGGTAGTTTCTTAATTCGATTATTTGGTTTTTCGGTGTTTGATCCATTGATTCAACTCTTCATTGTCACTCCAAAACACCTTAAAGTTATTGATTTTTCCTTCTTCCTCATCCTCTAATAATTGGCTCTTGATATTCACTTTAAAAACTCAACTTACTCGTCGATTTTACCAAATTATTGCTCTTTCCGTACATTCTTCTCCATTTGCTATTAAATAGGTCCAAAACTAAAATAAGAAGAATAATACAATAAATTAAGTAAAAATTCAATAAAATAACGGGATAAAAGCTTAGTTTAAAAGTCCGAATAAGTGCAAACCTCACTCTTCATGTGATGATATAGTTTTTGGAAGATGAGAAGGCGGTAGTTGATGCTAAAAATGATACTCTAACCAAACTCTTAAAGAAGAAAGAAAATCAAATTATGGAATTATTTGATGAATTGAATTAGTCAAAGAAAATGGTTAAACAACTAACAATTGGAGCCTATCGTCTAGGTAGAGTGTTGAATTATGGAAGGATTTCAAACATCAAAGATGGCTTGAGATATGATGGAAAAGGAAAAGAAAATACCTTAGACCATCTTGAATTTGTCAAAGAAACTTGCACCAGCAGTTCGTGGAGTCAGAGCTCAGCCTGACTTACCTATGCAGGTTCTGACCAACGTCAAGATTCCCATTCAAATTCTTTCACTAGTCAAACAACCAATGTACCAAACTCCAATGCGGAGAGGTAAATCTTAAAACTTTGTTAAATGTAGCTTCTGTGGTAAGTTTGGACATGACTTCTTTCATTGTTTAACTAATAAGAACTTGATAGGTAGACAAAAAAACATCAACTTGTTGAAAAATATGTGGTGCCTACTCGTTGTTTGAAACACTTTAGTAACACTATAGTGAGGTAAGTTTGAGTCAGAAAAAGTGATTTAAATTGTTATATGGTGGATATTGCTTATAGAACACTTGTTCCTAACTTATGATATTTTGATAGTGGATGTTCTAGACATATGACTGGAAATCGCTCATTTCTTACTAACTACAAGAGTTGTGCAAGTGTACTAGTTACCTTTGGTAATGGGGAGAAAGGTAAAATTGAGAGTGTAGATACTATCATGTTTGATGGATTGCCTCATTTAAAAGAGGTTTTGTTTTGTTGTAGGTTTGAAAGCTATTCTGATTAGTGTAGGCCAATTGTGTAATGATGATCTCTTAGTTATGTTCTCAAAAAATAATGCAAAGTCTTGAAATATAATGGTAATTGTATCTTGCGTGGTACTAGGTCTAGTGATAAATGTTATCTACTTGACATTTACATTACTTGCCATGTTTCAAAGACTGGTTCTACAAAATTGTGGCACAATCAGTCGGGACACTTGAACTACGGTGATCTGTTGAGATTGAAAAAATTGAATGCAGTCCGAGGCGTTCCTAGGCCCACTGAAAAGGCTGAATATGTGTTTGGTTCATTCCAAAAGGGTAAGCAAACGAAAAGTACACACAAACAAGGTCAGTTTCTTGCTACATCTCATATATTAGAATTATTACACATGGATTTGGTGGGACCTATTCAGACTGAGAGTATTGGTGGCAAAAAATATATGTATATATGCGTGAATGGCTCTTCTAGGTACACTAGAGTGGATTTCTTGATAAAAAAAAGTCTGATGTCTTTGAAAGATTTAAGATTTTGCACAAAAAACTAACAACTGAGAAACCCCTTTAATGGATAAAAATAATGAGGATTATGAGTGACCATGGAAAGGAGTTTGAAAATGCTTGTTTCTCTATAATTTGTGAAAAATATAGCATATTTTATGGATTTTGTGCTCATAAAATCCTGAATAAAATGGGATTGTAGAAAGAAAAAAATAGGTCTTTACAAGATATGGCTAGAATAATGCTAAATAGTAAGAAACATGTTGTTAAATTATGGGTTGATGCTCCATGTGTCATTGAGGACAAGTACCACACAAACTCTATATGAAATATGGAAGAGAAAGAAACTGAATCTCAAGTATTTTCATACTTCTGATAGCAAGTGCTACGTGTTGAATGATCGGGAACACTTGAGTAAATTCGATCTAAAATGTGATGAGGGAGTTTTTGTTGGCTATTCAATAAATAGTCGAGCTTACAGAATTTACAACATGCGGACTCAAACTATCATAGAGTCCATCAATGTCAAAATTGATGACACTGATGACTTTTTAAAAACCACAAATTCAAACCCAAGAAGAACACGTTTGTGGAAATCAGAATACTCAAGATGATCATGTGTATGATTCAGATAGTGACAAACAGACTGAACTGCCAGTTCCTGGAGGTTCTAACCTACCTAATGCAAATGATGAATAGAAAACTAGAAGGCAATCTCCTACCTAGGTACAGAAGACACACCCATTGGGTAATGTGCTTTCTAATTTCAGTGAAGGCATGGTGACTATGATGAGGCTTGCTACTGAACTTGGGAATGTTTGCTATACTTTACAGATTGAACCCAAAAATATAAATGAAGCAATTGAAGATGAAACCTGGTTCTTGCAATGTAGGAAGAATTAGCTCAGTTTGAAAGAAATGAAGTGTGGGAACTTGTACCTCGACATAAGGACACAAATATGATCGGGACAAAGTGGATCTTCAAAAATAAATTCGATGAACATGGAAACATAGTCAGGAACAAGGCATGTTTGGTTGCATAGAGATACACTCAAGTGGAAGGAGTGGATTTTGATGAAACATTGCACTTGTAGCTAGACTTGAATCCATAAGACTCTTGCTATCTGTGGCATGTCAAATGAGGTTCAAACTCTACCAAATAGATGTTAAAAGTGCCGTTCTAAATGAAATTTTGAATGAAGAGGTCTATGTTGAGCAGCCTAAGGAATTTGTAGATCCTTATTTGCTCATCCATGTGTTAAACTCAAAAGGCCTTATACTGACTGAAACAAGCTCTACGTGCTTGGTATGAACGACTGATAATATTCTTGTTGGAAAAAAGATACAAGAGTGAGAGAGAGCTGACAAGACTTTGTTAATCAAATATCTCAAATCCGAATTAACATTTGTACAAATCTACATTGATGATATAGTGTTTGGTCCTACCTCAGAGATAAAATCCAAGGAGTTTGTTATACTTATGCAAAATGAATTTAAGATGAGTATGGTTGGTAAACTAAACTTCTTTTTGGGTTTGAAGGTCAAACAAGTTGACTCATGAATTTTTATCTCACATACTAAGTATGCAAAAAATCTAGTAAAGAAGTTTGGCCTAGAATAGACCAAGGCAGTCAAAACTACCATGGCCACATCTTTAAAGATCACCAGAGATGACCTAAGTAAGGAGGACGACGCCAATTTGTACTGAATCGTGATAGGCAGTCTGTTGTGCCTGGCTGCAAGCCGTCTTGACATAGCATTCATTGCAGGAGTTTGCGTGTGTTATGAAACCAAACTAAAAGAATACCATCTTGCTGCTGTGAAGCGAATTATTCGGTATGTTTATTGTACTTCTGATTTTGGTTTGTGGTATACTAATGATACTAATTCTGGTCTTGCAGGATACACTGATGCTGACTGGGCATCAAACATGGATACTAGGAAAAGAACGATTAGAAGATGTTTCTACATTGGTAACAATCTCATTGCATGGTTGAGTAAGAAACAAAACTCCATCTCCCTATCTACTACAGAAGCTGGGTATATTGTTGTCAGTAGTTGCTGTACTTAGTTACTCTGGATGAAGCAAATGCTCAGTGACTATGGTATTGATAAGAATTATGTTATTATATTTTGTGATAACACTAGTGCTATTAATATTTCTAAAAATCATGTTCAGCATTCTAGGACCAAACACATTGGACATTAGACATCATTTTATTAGAGATTTGGTCGAGAGAAAAATAATCACTTTGGAAAATATTTAGACTGAGTATCTGTGAGCTGGTTTGCTTACCAAGGCTTTAGACATTGTTATATTTGAGACTTTACGAAAAGTTGTGGGCATTTACTTGATGTATTAAAAAGCTATTGGTATACTTTGTATAGTAGCATTGTTTTTGCTTATTTTGATTTTCTTGCAAATAGCATATTTAATAAATTTATGTTTGGTATATGAATATTAGGATAAACTTGGATTAACCAATCAATATGTTGTGCTCATTAAACTTTATGATAAATCATGGTCAGATAAGCACACTTTAGGGACATCTTGAGTAGATTGATTTTGCCCTACTACTGACTGGGTTGTTATCTTTAAAAGTGATTTGTACTTCGTTGTGGACCCATGATCAGTATATGTGTCTCTCAGCACTATAAGATACTGAGTTAACAAGCATGTTCATTGGAGGAGATGGCTATCATCATAGATGTGTGTAACCATCATTGATAATAAACATACATTATGTAGAAAAGGGCTATCTTTATGGCTTTGTGAAAGTCAACTCAATGAACTCAAAAGACAGTGCTTTGACAAATTTAAAACAAAAATTGAAAAAGAGTCAGCACAATGAGTATTCCAAAATATATCTATATTATTTTCATGCCTGGCACACACATATTTTATTATTTGTAGAGACAAAATCAGATTATGACTGGTTTGAAATACATCTATGCACTTGTTCACTAGATGAGATTCAATTTAGTTTATGGCATGTCTTATGATTGACTTGTCTAGAGTGTCCTATCACACTCTCACATCATAATATAAAAAATTAATTGAATCTAAATACGTGCATACATAATATTGAAAGATTCTTGTTTATTTTGATATTTTTGGACTGGTTGTATAATTTATAATTGTGGAATTTGCCCATAAATAAAAATTCATTCTACCTTACTAAAGATGCTCACTAATTTTGTGTGATTGATTTATGTGGGCTTTTTGTAGATTTTGCAGTTAACAATCTAAACCTGGTAGTAAAATTCACTGAAAAAAGTTATGTTGTACAATGAAATCTGTGTTTATTTCTGACTGAAAAATAAAATTTTGAAAAAATATATAAAAAGGAAAAATTCTAATTTTAAATTTAAAAAAAAGAGAGGGGGGGGGGGCGGTGAATTTCGGATTTTCAAAAATTTGATTGACGGAAGTTTTTTTTCCTTAACTGTCAACCAACAGTTTTCGGTAACTACCTTATACACGTCCACATTTAACGGTTACTTCCTAGTGCAATTGTCTTACATTTTTCCGATATAATCACACGCCTAGGGTTTACTCCTCACAAATTGCTCTCAATTTCAATTTCAATTCTCCTCATTCACTTTATCTAGGGTTCTTGGTATAATCTTTTTGTAGGGACAACAATGGCAATAACCAAAATTTCCAAAGTAAAGAAGACACAAGGTGGTTCATTAAGCGGCATCGTTACTACTATTTCTGTCATCGCAGGAAAGAGTTAAAGAGGTCATGCCGATGAAATGCCTCCAACGAAGCATAAGAAGGTAGGGACACTCCAGTTCTGACCTAGAACAATCACCACTGATGTTGCACCTAGTGGTGCATCCTCTGACATCATACCCTACCAATCGCTGGTCAACACCACAGAGTTTCTACAAACTCTGATGTTCAATCCTTCCACACAAGCCCTTTTCCACATCCCCAACTAAAAAATCAAGACAACCAGTGACTTACCTAAGTAAAAAGGTTGCTATGAGTGCATAAGCATCTGATGAACTAGAGAGATAGGTCAGAGACAGCAAGCACTGATGGGGAGACTAATAAAAATTCAGAGACTAGTGAAGATGAGTCAAGGCATACAGTCATTGAAGCCGAAGGTTTTGAGGGCCAATGTGAACCTACTCCACAAAAATCTAGGTCTGAGTTTAGGGGGGCTATAAGGAATCATCTGAATCTATGCGTACTCTTCCACCTCCACAAAGAGCCATTAGAGTACAGAAAGGCAAAAGAAAGGTTGGAGAAGGGGATTGAACACCCATTCTAGCCAGTTAGAACATGTCATCTACGCCATCTAGAGGCGTATACCAGATACTGCCTATTCTCAGTTCTGACCCAGACTTGTTCAGGTTTGAGACCCTTACAAGAGATAGAGATTCAGTTGACCCTCATAACTACTATTTTTTGACTGAATTGGCTAAAAGTTTGTATATGTCATTTACGTCTTACTGCAAGTTCATTGTTGAGTTTAGAGTAGCACTTCATGAGTTTGTTTCAATTGATTTGAATGATCTTATTGGTTGTTTGGAAAGTTTAATGAAACTTTGGTGAATGAGTTTGTGACAAATATACCTAAGAATCGTGGGAAAAAGTGAAATGAGTTCGGATGGCATGTTTATGTGCAAGAGGGACACATCACCTTCAATCCTAACTCATTGTGTGACTGGTTGAGAATGGATGAGGTAACTGTCTCAAATGATGAGGAACTAACGAAAAATATCATTGCCATGGAGATGACTGGTGCACCATGGCCAGAGGTGGGAGAACTCACTACCTCCATGTTGCTTCCAAAGTATAAAGTGCTTTGATCTACAAAGTTGATCCGTTAACACATCTATATAATGTTTCTGGAGAACGTGAAGTACTTTTGTACAAGCAAGACATGAAGATTAATGTAGACTTGGCCAAGATGATATTTGACAAAATTGTATATGAAAGGCCAAGGAGAGCAAAATAGTACAGACTTCCTCATACCCATCCTGGTTAGATTCATCATTTTCTAGCTCATCTTGATGTGCCACTAATGCCCACTGACTAGTTTTCTGATGATTTACCCACCTTGAGCATGCACGAATTTACTAATCTAGTTGGTACTCCAAATCCTACCCCTAGAGTTCCTCCACATGTTATGTCCTTTATAGACCAGTCCACCCATTTGCTAATCTAGTTAGTACTCCAAATCCCATCCCTAGAGTTCCTCGACATGTTCTGTCCTCTATAACCAGTGCACCCATTTTCTAATCTAGTTGGTACTCAAAATTCCATCCCTAGAGTTCCTTGACATGTTCTGTCCTCTATGACCAGTCCACCCATTATCTAGTTGGTACTCCAAATCCTACCCCTAGAGTTCTTCAACATGTTATGTCCTCTATGGACCAGTCCAGTCGTTTGGATGCACTAGAGACACAGTTGAAAACTATCAAGGATCATGTAGCTCAGATCTTTATTCTTACTCAAAGTTTTATTGATGAATTTAAATTCTTGTGTAGAGTTCTGGAAAGCGTACACTACCTAGGTGATGAGCGTGTTCGCATTATCTTTAGAGCAAAACGCTAGGTTTTCCAGAGTTTGTTCCATTAGATTGCCCTAGTGGACATAGACTGACGACTACTAGTTTTGAACCCAGACGTGGACATGAGATCTCCAATTCTGACCCTTTTCCTAGTCAGACCAAAAATCAATCATCTGCTCCACCACTTGTCCCCACTCGTAAACAAAATGGAGTCCATTCAATATCTAGTGCCAAGAAGTCCAAGCCATCCACTGACTGATTGGTTCCCTCTCTCTTTTCTTTAACTTTAGCTAATCCTTATTACAAAAAAGAGGAGGATGGGAGATGGAGAAGGGAATAGTGTTTGTTTGTTTGGTGGTATAAATTAAACACTTTGTTGGTATTATGGTGTGTTGCTAAGGGGAAGTAGATATGTGTTGGGAAATAATGTTGAAAACTGTTTATGTGACTCTATGTGACGTATTGTTTATGTGGTTAATTATTGTGTGATGCTGATGCTCATATTTCTTTATTGCTAACATAGTTAGCATACACTCACGATATTAAAAATTCGAGTGTTGGGTTTTGTAATTAAGTACTAAAGAGGAAAATTGTTGGAAAAATATGAGTGTCATATATTTTTACATATATTTTAAATTGACTTTCTTAAAGTATCTTACTGATTTTTTATTTTTTTTGGTCGAAAAAGAAGGTAAGCATGCACGTTCTGACTGGACACGCTGTTGTGAATTCTGACTGGTTGGGATGGTAAGCAAATTTTTTCCACAACATGCGAGCTGTGAATATTATTTTGTTTCTTTATATGTGATGATCTGATTTCATTACTAACAAATACATCTTGTGTATTTTAAGTTATTTACCATCTCGTATATTTTTAAATTTATTTAAAAAGAAAATATATAACGATGATCAATTAATTTTGACTTTCTTTATATTTTGTCTACAAATTTAGAAAATCTTTTGATATATTTTCTACTAATATTTCTTACCACTTTTATTGTAGATCTTTTGGTAAGAGATAATTTCTTCATTGATTATTTCTTTATCTATAAGTAAGGTTACAAATCATTAAGAAATTAAGCTTTGAAGTCATAATTTTAGTTCTTGTTCATTGAACATAGGCTCGACCGATTTCATGAAAAAAGAACAAGACATGTTTGCCTTCTTAAATATTCTCAAAGCAATTGATTCCGTCAAGTCATTGAAGAATAAAAAACAACTGGTGCTCAAAGAATGATCCCATATTTTGATCAAGCTACTTGGCGTGAAGTTAAAGACGGAGATTCTTAATCCAAGTGGTGGTTGCGGTCGAGTACAATAGGGAAGTGATGATAAAGTCAAGACCTATGGGTTTGATTCCAATTCATCAAAAAGTTAAAAGAAGAAATATCAAATGAGAGTTGATTTGAGTTCTTTTGATTGTTATTTTGTTAATTTTGTGAAATTACAAAAATTGAATACTATTGTAATTTTTTATCAAAATCATTAGTGGATTGTTTTATACATGGCATGGGGACTCGTGGATGTTTTCCTTCAGGGTTTACCATGTTACATCTGGTATTCATGTTTAATTTATTTCATTAATTTCTGCATTTAATAACAGCTGTTATAAACACTACTTGAACCTACTTGTGCGAGTCACAACTGTTATCATCTTCACTCACCAATTCTATAGTCAAAACTGATGCGATCCAGGCAAGCCATGGACCTTTGTTACATTGGACTCAAGCTAAGGATCATATTGGAGGTATATCAGAGGCTAATGGAACATTGGAGGACCAAAATAAGCGTGAAACGAAGTTGAAGGACCAAAACGCAGATGGGGCATGTGATCTGCGCAAGAGGACAGAAAATATAACCATGCGATCGCATGGTTATAAACTCATGCAATCGCAAAGAAGGCTTTTCAAAGGCAGAACTTCATGGCGACAAACCATGCGATTGCACACATTAAGCCTATGCGATCGCAAGGCACGTTTTTGGAGAAATCCAGATTTTGGCAAGTTTTAGTTTCCTTTTTCGTTTAGGACTCTTAATTTTTAATTAGTTAATTAATTCCGAATTAGATTAGGTTTCTTTCAATGTTTACTATATAAACACCTTTCATTGTAAACATTAAACAATTCAGTATTTTGAGAGATTAATTAAAGTGAGGATTCACTTTCTTCCGTGTTCTTAATTGAACAAACCCTAAAACTTATCAAAGATTTCGCAAACCTTTGTGGTGTTTTCATAACTATGGTTCTTTGATTCAAGAAATCATCGGGTCAAGTTCTTGCGGGTAGATTTTAGCTTTCTTGGGGTTCAGATCAAACATTTTGTGGGTTCCGAGATTTAATTCTTCGCGAGTTCGCATCAGTTGGTATCAGAGCTTTGGCTCTAAAATCAGGTTCTATCTTTTACATTTTTGTTTCATCAGATTCATCTTGAATCATATCAAAAAAAAAAAAAAATCTCTTTCGTTATTCTTTTATTATTTTCTTGTTCAAGTTCATCTTGAATCATATCAAAAAAAAAACCTCTTTCGTTATTCTTTTATTATTTTCTTGTTCAGATTCATCTTGAATCATATCAAAAAAAAAATTATTGTTTTTTATTCTTTTTTTTAATTTCTTGCTTTGGACCGAAAAAATTAAAAAAAAAACAAAAATTCAAGAATTTCAAGAAAGTCAAGAAACACATTCTTTTTAAATTCTTGTGTCATAATTGTCATTCAGTGCGTAAATCTTATGATTTTATTAATTTTCTTCTTGATCGTTTTCGTTATCTTTTATTTTCTTATTTCTTGTTATTGAACGTTACAAAGGCTGAATTCCTGATTGAGTTTAGTTTGTTCTTTAGAGAACTTGGTAAGAAATACAAAGAGAGGTAAAAGGCAAGGGTGGTGAGATAATTATCGAGGAAAAGCCATATAGAGTGAAACACGAGTGTAAACATGTGAGACAAATATTATTTCCTTTCCTACTTTCTAATTTTTATTATCCTAAAATGGCCGAAAAGGGAACCACTAATCTTTATTGTTAAGAGCCATGCAACAACAATTTGAGAGGATGAACAGGGTGTTTGGCGAGACGAGGGATAACAATAAAGAGATGATGGGTATGATCGATAGGCAGGATACGGTGCTTACAAACTTACTAAGGGAGAGACAACTCAGGATCCCTAATGTTAGGAGACAAGATAGGCGTGATTATAACCTCATGGCTGACTTTGAGGATGAAGATGCTTATAATTATAAGGCTGAGATGGGTAAGATGAAGCGTAAAGGGGATAGGCATGAAAGGGCACCTAGAGGAGGAGACTATAGAGACCACGATGGAGTAGATAGAAACTTTGGGCATATGAAAATGAAAGTACCTTCCTTCCAAGGTAGGAAGGACCCTGAAGTCTATTTCAAGTGGGATAACAATAATGTGAGTGATAGAGCTGTTTCAAAGGAGACAACCGAACCACCTAAGGGAAGAGATGAGGTGACTAGCAACAACATAGTGGGGTTATTGCGTGATAATGGGGTCGTGGTATCCAAGGATGAGTGTGATAGTGATGTCGTGGTATCTAAGAATGAGTGTGATAGTGATGTACTGTCTGAGCTGAAAGATGATGGTGTAGAATACCCTGTAGATGATGAAGTTCTAATTGCGATGCCTACTCTTCAGACCCAAATTAAAACAGAGACTTTTGATCAACAGTTTGATTTAGATGTACAAGAAACGACGACGAGGGAGGAAAAAAGTCAACAAATGATTTTGCTAGTACACAAAAAATTCTACCTTGTACTACGAAAAACTAACCAATCCCTCCCCAATTTGGCTATTTCTTTATTGCAGGAATTGGATGACGTATCTTCAGAGAAAATGTCTTGTAGGTTACCACATATTCAAGACATTGCACATCAACTTTGCTTTGTACCTGGAGCTGTTCTTATAAAACGACCAACTTATAGAAGCAGTCCAGATGAGATGAATGAGCTTCAAATACATCAAATTAAAGCAAATAAAGGCTGCAGATTCATCTTTGAGCCTGGTGATTGGTTTTGGAAGCATGTGAAGGGTCTTTATCCCTTAGATGCCTGTAGTGATTCGAGGTCGAATCCTTTTGAAGAAGGAGGAGATGATGCGATCCAGGCAAGCCATGGACCTTTGTTACATTGGACTCAAGCTAATGATCATATTGGAGGTATATCAGAGGCTAATGGAACATTGGAGGACCAAAATAAGTGTAAAACGAAGTTGAAGGACCAAAACGCAGATGGGGCATGTGATCTGCGCAAGAGGATAGAAAATATAACCATGCGATTGCATGGTTATAAACTCATGCAATCGCAAAGAAGGCTTTTCAAAGGCAGAACTTCATGGCGACAAACCATGCAATTGCACGCATTAAGCCTATGCGATCGCAAGGCACGTTTTTGGAGAAATCCAGATTTTGGCAAGTTTTAGTTTCCTTTTTCGTTTAGGACTCTTAATTTTTAATTAGTTAATTAATTCCGAATTAGATTAGGTTTCTTTCAATGTTTACTATATAAACACCTTTCATTGTAAACATTAAACAATTCAGTATTTTGAGAGATTAATTAAAGTGAGGATTCACTTTCTTCTGTGTTCTTAATTGAACAAACCCTAAAACTTATCAAAGATTTCGCAAACCTTTGTGGCGTTTTCATAACTATGGTTCTTTGATTCAAGAAATCATCGGGTCAAGTTCTTGCGGCCAAATTTTAGCTTTCTTGGGGTTCAGATCAAACATTTTGTGGGTTCCGAGATTTAATTCTTCGCGGGTTCGCATCAAAAACTGTCTATTATTTTTGCAAGTTTAAATTGAATATAATTTAAGGAAAATTTGTACCTTTCGACCCCAACCTTTGATGTTTGTACTAATCTAACTTTAACCTTTTTTAGCACCAGATATTTCCAACCTTTCACTTCACTACAAATTACATCCCTATTGATGGATTTGCCCCCTTCTTAAATAAATAAAAATAAAAATAAAGTTAAAAACAACAAAAAATAAGAAAAAATTGCAAAAACAGTCCCATAACTTTTCAAAAAGTACAAAGTATCTTCTTTATCACCCACTGCAACCCCACCCACCCCATCTTATCCTACCACAACCATCACCTCCACACTATCACATCCTCTACACCGCGGCCACTGCACCACACCACACCACACCACACCACACCACAATCGTCCACTACCACCACTGTCAAATGGCATAAACAAGGGTCCCATTAATGACAAAAATTTTGTCCACTTAAATATACCATTAAATATTCATTAATACTATAAATTCATCAAGTTCAGGGTCGGCTACATTCTCACTGCAACTAGAAATGGTGGGTGAGTTTCTTTGTTGACTTCTTCAAGAATTGAAGAAATTCCTGGTGGAGCTCCCACTTTTCAACATAAAAAACTATATAAACAAAGTTCACATGTCTACATTCAATATAGGTAGATACTGGGTTGGATAGCGAGGATGGTTAGCAATCTGGGCCTTGATAATATCTGACATTTCAAATCCTGTGACCTCAATTTTAGCCAGTTCCATTAAAGCCATCTGATTATCATCAATTGGGCTATGATTTACAATCCTAGTAGGATTTGGACATGAAATAGATGGATGAATACTGTATAAACTGGCAGATTTAAGGAGGCAAATTTTCTCATCTTAAATCTGCTGATAGATTGAGGGGCTATCACTAATGGCACCTTTGTTTTTGCCATTTGACAATGGTGAAAGTGGCCGCTGTGGTGTGGAGAAGGAGGATGTGGTGTGGAGGTGATGACTGTGTGGAATGAGGTGGGGTAGGTGAGTGAGGAAGAACTTTTTGAAAATTTATAGGATTTTTTTTTTGTATTTGTTCTTTTTTTTTTTTAGCTTTCCTTTATTTTTTATTTGTTTAAAGAGGAGGGAAAATCCATCATTATCTGTCAATAAAGACGTGTGATTTGTAATTAAGTGAAAGGTTGGAGATAACTAGTGTTAAAAAAAGGTTAATGGTAGATTTGTAACAAACAACAAAGGTTGGGGATGAAAAGTACAATTTTTTTAAAAAAATTTAATTAATATAGGTTTTAGAACTTTCAAAGACGGTTGATTCTCTGGTGTGTTGTAGTTAGGGCCCTTTTGTGTATTTTTTAGAGAAATAGAGAAAGCATGTGCAAATCTGGTTCCTGGGTGCATTTCTCTTTGTAAAATTCATTATTGTCCATTTGTTGGTTGATCTTAGTGCAATAGAGGCTCTTCTACATTTCTAGAGACTCAAAGGATGAAGAAGGCATCACATAAAGCCGAACTATATGTTTCCACATGGGGTGAACATATCTGGTGTTATTTTTATTTTATATAGTTTTCTTTCTTGATACTAGATGTTGTTGAATGTTTAGTTTAAGCGTGAATTGTTGTAACACATACAAATGTTACATACAACAAACTTCAGAAAACTTGAAAAATGTGAATTCAAATATGGATACATATTTTCTCATGCAACCAACTGCACAAAGTATGATGCAAATATGAATACAAATTTTCGAGTGGAACCAAAAAGAATTGTTATATTCAGTTTCTTGAAAAAGAATTTTCTCATGCTTGATGTTGTTGAATGTTAAGCGTGAATTGTTATACGAACTTTCAGCTTCTTGAAAAAGAAATTGTTTTGAAACTGGTTTGATATATTCTTATTCAAGAAGTTGAAAGTCGAGACATATTTGTGCATTAAGTATATAAGCATTACACTTGAATAAATCTTATTTTTTTGTAATATATGTGATTAAGTGTTGATTAGTTGTATACTAGCTTATATTCTTTGTGAATTTGTCTTTGGTATGTTAAGTGTAGTCTAAAAAATTCCTCCATTGAGACTTTATTGAATTACCCATTGACCTGGAAATCGATTCTCACAGAATCGTGGAGTTTTCTTGATTATAAGTCTCCATGGTATTTTTGTTTTTGAGTGTTACTAAATTGATCATCATGGCAACTTCGAGTTTTCATTTAGATCAGTTTAATGAAAAATGTGATTTTGTCATTTGGCGAAAAAAAAAAATGAAGGGTATCTTGGTTCAACAAAAAGTTTCAAAAGTTATTAATAAATCTTTTGCTGCTACTATGACTAGTGAACAAAAGAAAGAAGCTTATGATCAAAAGAAAAAAGCTAATAAACTTGCTTATCTATAATTCTAATATTCTTCATCTTTCTGGCTCTGTGTTAAGAAAAATAGGGACATTTAACAATATTGAAAATTTTGTGGGAAACCTTAAAATTAACTTATTTAGAAAAATCTTTTACATATAAATTGTTTTCGTTAGAAAAAATTTTCAATTTTAAAATAGATTCTTCAAAACATCTGGATGAAAATCTTGATGTTTTAATAAGTTGATTCACGATATCAAAAATTGTGGTGATAAAGGTATTAATGAATATAAGACCATTATTCTGTTAAATACTATTCTTGAAACCTATAGATATGTTAAAAGTATGGTAGATATGATCTTATTATAGACATTGTTATGAATGTCCTTGGAAATAAGATTTGGAACTTAAAAATGAGATGGGTGGTAAGAATAATGGTTAGGGGTTATTTATGATAGGAATGTCTCAGTTTAGGTTGTCTAATAGCCGATAAGGAAAAAATTATAGTGTTCAACATCATAAGAAGGGTAAATCTAGATCAAAGTCTAAGGCTAAGGGTGAAAAGTAATATAATTAAGGTAAGTAAAATAATTGTTACAGGTTAAATAACAACTCTTAAAACAGCAAGCAACCTGAGCAAAGTAATGTTGCTAATTTTAGTACTAATTCTCTAGATAATCTGTATGCACTGTGTAGCCATCAAAATGGAAGAAACTGAAGTTTTATTGAATTTAGTCTCTTCTAATGGTCAAGCTGATGAGTTGTTGCTTGATTTTGGGTGTTCTTTCCATATGACACCCAATAGGGACCTTTTCTACACCTACACCAAAGTCAATAATAATTTTGTAGTTATGGAAAACAAAGTAGCTTGTAAGATAGTTGGGATGTTCAAAATTAGTGTTAAATTTGACACTCGTTGGGTTTATCTACTAGAGAATGTTAGGGATATTCTTGAATTGGCCAGAAATAATATTTCCATTGGATCTCTTGAAAATGCCAACTTTGACGGCAAGTTTGGAGATGGTTCCTTCAAAATTAGTAAAGGAGCATTCCTTGCCATCAAATGGAGTAAGAGAAATGACTTGTACTTCACCAAAACAGATAGGGTTGCCTGCAGATTTTGCAATGGCTAACTCTGTTAAGGATCTTTGTACTGAGCTATGGCATAAAAGTCTTGATCACATAAGTAATAGAGGTATGCATATCCTTCAGAAGCAAAGGAGTTTTTGGGAAAGATCAGATAACAAACTTACCTTTTTTTGAAATTTGTGTCTTGGGAAAACAACATATAGTCCAATTTTCAAATGGCTCACATAAAACTATCTCCATTCTTGAATATGTGCACTCTGATTTGTGGGTTCCTTTTATCATATCTACTCATGGAAACAAATATTGTTGTCCATTATAGATGATTTTTCAAGAAAAGTGTGAGTTTGTTTGTTAAAACACAAATCTGAAACATTTGTTAAGTTCAAAAATTGGAAAATACTTATTGAAAATCAAATTGGTAAAATATTAAAGTGTTTAAGAAGTGATAGTGAACTTGGTTTTCAATTAAACATTTGATGATATCTATAAGCAAAATGAGATTAAAAGACACAAGACAATCCCTTACACTTCTCAGCAAAATAGAATTGCTGAGAGGATGAATACGACTCCTCTTGAAAAGGGTAAGATGTATGCTTTCAAGCTCGGGCCTTTCCAAACCTTTTTGGGAACAGGTTGTTGTTAGTGCCTGTTATATGATAAACAAATTCCCTTATGCTATAAATGGTAAAACTCCTGAAGAAGTGTGATATGGGAAGCCTATTGATTATTCTAACCTTAGAGTTGCCTACTCACATCAAAAGGAAGATAAATTATAATCCAAATCTCATAAATGTATTTTCTTGGGATAGCCTAATGGGACTAAGGGATACAGATCGTGGGCTAAAGGCCTTAGAGGTTTTTAAACCATTGTGAGTAGAGATATTATTTTTAAGAAAAATGAAATTCCATGTTTAACTAAAACTTATGACACTCATATTAAAGGTAATGAGTCAGGTAAGATTGAGACTAAGGTGGAGTTGGAAAAATTGAATGATCATGTATGGATCACTCCTGAGGTGGAGCAGGTAAACATAATTTACCTCAAAGTGATGAATCTAAAATTGAATTAGATGTTGAACAACCTTTAGAAGAAGGACAAGCCCACTCTTTAGGTTTGGAAGATTACCAATTGACCAGATATAGGTATAAAAGACAAACCAAATTGCCTTCTAGATACTAATGACTGTTGTCGATTTTAATCCTACAAGTAGACAGATCGTTAACAAGTAATATAATGATAAGTAGAGTGCCGAATCAGCAAGGATTGGCTATTTAGGACACTTTAATCACAATTGACTTTAAAAGACCACACACACAATTGTAATGGTTTTAAGGTGGAATTATTCTACACTAAGTTTAATCTAAATTACTGTGCTAAAACAATAGAGTATTAATAAAATTCAAGTTCTATGGATACTAGGATTCACAAATCCACCATTATATCCATAAATTAATTACGTATTACTCGTCGTTGTAAATTATTGCCCTGCGTTGAAAATCGATGATTCTAATGTAATCAATAGTCTCTTTCGATGGTCAATCAATTCTATACCTATATATAAATATAACTATCTCTAATTAAATTTCAAACATATAGGCATACATTAAATCACAAAGATCATCACATAACAATTTCACAAGGCATAATAGTATCTATATCTATTATCGGACCATATATTGTTTATTACCATGTGCTTGTCTATATTGAATCTCTTGAAAGCAAAATAGACCATAAACCTATTTTAATGGTGATCAGTTATCAAAACGGGATTAAAGAATAACAAACCATCAACCCGAAATTAACAACTATAAAAAAACGAGCAACTTCTAATTAATAAAGAACATGAGGTTTCATGGTTTATCCTAGTTACAAGGAAATTAGCTGAACATGATTTCACAAAATAAAGCAAGATTATAATGAATCATGATTCGGAAAAGAAAGAATAAAAAGTAGATACAACCCTCAATTTTGAATATCTTCAAAGATCTTGGATTGCTCTGTCTTGAATCTTCCCAAAAGCTTGGAATTTCTCTCATCTTGATCTCTTTTATCTCCAATTTTCTTTCGTCTTTATTGTTCATAATGGTCTCTATTTATAGGTCCAAGAAGAGCTCTAATTAGTTGCAAGAATAGTGTGCAATCTGAATACCAAAAAGAAGTTGAATAGAATAAGGAAAGGAAATATACTAGTCCAGAAGGAACCTTGCTACAACATGGTTTAAATAGTTGTTATAGCAAGGCACAACATTTGTGACTGCAAATTCTGATTATGGGGGTCTTGCTATAGCAATAAGTTTTGCCCATGCTATAGCGTGAGCTAACTTATTCTCCTTTCATGCAAGTTGGTCCTTGCTAAATTGAACACCAGTCCTCCAACTCTCTGAAATATTCAATTGAGCCCCATAATTTCTACTTTTATTTCAATGTAGTCTTCCAATATTTGCAGCACAAGTCTTTCTACTTTCAAGCATTGGCACTTTGGTCTCCATTTCCAAGTTTTTGTACACTTTTGGCCTCTTTTAGCCGAATTTGCTTGGTTCTCTTTCAATCACCATCCAAACTCGGGTTTCAACCTATCATAATCAAATTAACACAAATTAAGTAAAGAAATAATTAAGAATATTCACAATTGTCTACTTTTGATAGTCAAGATAAGTACAAAAATACACTTACCAAGTATCTCCAAATTTAAACTCTTGTTTATCCTCGAACAAGACTATCTCTCACAACAACTCAAACATACATACGCAATAAAACAAAATAAAAAGAAAAAATAACCACTTCACAGGTTAGATAGTTTGCCATTTCACCTCAGTTTTTGATATTGCTCATAAGTCATGAAAGGTTTCCAAACAAATGCTACTAAATTTTTTTTCTTAACTTATTCCATGCTCAACAGGTGAGTGTGTGCATAGTCAATCCGAATCATAATGCAGAAAGTTGGTGATAACCTGGCCCTCAATGGTCAAATTTTCTTTTCCCTCTTGTTAGATGCACTCTCCCAAACTCGATATTTTTTTCTCTAACCCGAAGTGTTAATTCTAAGGTTGCTCTCAATTCACTCATTACTTTCCCGCTCCAGCTTGGTCGGGCTTAGCCAATGAAAGCAACTACATAGGTTTGTGATAATTCTCCATTTTTTTGAGTGTTTCGACAGTCAAGTTTCCACTAGACAAGTCAAACCCATTAGTTATTTAAATCTCTAGGTTATAATCACCAATGCTCAATCTTACTTCTTTTATTTTTTCATATTATATGTAAAACCCCACTCCCTTAAACTTTCTAGATGAACTTTGTAGCGAGCTTTAGGCCGATAGATCCCAGGTTTTACAGACCTTAGGGTACCGGGTTTTGAGAACCCCTATGAACTTTATCACTTGAATCAAAAAGGCTACAAAGAGAGGTATAAGATAATGCAACTACAATGTCCTTTTTGTGCAACGTATAATATGCAGGGATTAGATTCCTAATATCCGATCATCATCTAGCTTCCATTTGTTAGCCAAAATATTCCATACCAATATTCAACATGTATGAAATCAACACATTCCTACTTAGCTACTTCTATGACACAACCATAACCAAACTATTCCCTCAATTGGTTTTATGGTATTGGTCTAATCATTCTAGTTCTAACTGGCAACCTAGTGCATTCTACAAGTACAACCACCTTGCTAATGACCATCATGACTATTGTGCTAAAAACGGATCTAACATGGATAAGTAATTTAACATAAAACACAAGTAGCATTCTTGTCTACAAGTTATGAATTAAAACAGTTCCAAATGAATCACATCATTAACCAGCAAGGCCATCTAACAACAGGACAACTGGGTCATCGATAGAGTGGCTTGGGCGTGGCGCTAGCCTAAAAATGTGTGCATGAATATCATCCAGCTGGACATCACACCTCTCTAGACGTCGCTTCACCTAGTCACAATCATAATGAATGCAACTCTGCCCTAGATCGACCCTATTCAAAGTCAGGTCATGGGACTACTGGGACCGTCGAACGTAATATTTAAAATATGGGCTGGTGATGAAAAGTGGGATGACAATGATTGACCTCATAATTTAAAACGCAAAATGAAATATACCTAATTTCTAGAATTGAAAAACATGCCTAACTTATTGATGCATTCTTAAAATACTACGTACAATGCAAATCAATTAAATAAGAGATAGAATAAATGAGTTATCTCTCATTAAGTGCTTTTTTAAAGTCATTAACTTGACCTTGTGCACCAATTGTTTCACGAAACTTTGAATATGGCTTTGGATGACTTGCTTTGTTTGCATTGATTGACTTTGCACCATTTTTTTATCCTCCAGAATTTGATTTTACCCTTCTAAAAAATATAATTTTATTTTACCACCCTACTCAAACTCAACTATGAAAACTTCAACTTTCTCATCGACCTTAATCAACAAATCAATTTTAGAAGAAAGATGGGAGTCGTAGAATTGCTTGATAGGTGCAACATCATTAAATGTCACTTTTATATTTTGCTAATTTATGATCAACTTCTCCATCTCCATTTTCACATGCTCTTCTTCTTTAGTTGGTGATTCCCCGAGTTGGATGACTGGTATATTATCTATATTCTCGGATAGTTGATCATCACTCCTTGTTGTAATACTTGGCATGTATTCCATCGAGTCTGATGGGTTCTTTAATATAAAAGTGTTGGCTACCACGTGGTCTATGATATCAATCAAAAAATAAGAAAGCTCAGAAATTTAATTACTTTGAACACATTGAATGTAATTTGTTCCTCATTTAGCCTCATCATTAGTTGCCCTTTTTTGCACATCAATCAATGCCTGTCCAGTAGCCAAAAAGAGTCGATCCAAAATAAGCGATACATTCCTGTCTTCGCCCATATCCAAAATAATAAAATCGACAAAAAATATGAACTTGTCCATTTTTACTAATATGTCTTCAACAATCCCATGTGGATGTTTGATGGATCGATCTATAAGCTGCAACGATATTGTTTTTGGCTTTGCTTATCCCAAACCGAGCTGTCTAAAAATAGAATAAGACATTAAGTTAATACTAGCACCCAAATCACATACTACCAATAATGCAAGAAATAGTAAAACTCCCTAGATGTTTTAGTTTTGATGATAGCTTGTTTTGTAATATGGCACTACATTTCTCAGTTAGCTTCACTATTTCATGCTCCTATAACTTTTTTTATTTGACATGACCTCTTTCATGAATTTTGCGTAGCTAGGCATCTGGGCTAGAGCATCAGCGAATAATATGTTTATGTGGTGTTTCTTGAATACCTCCAAGAACTTCTCAAATTGCTTGTCTAGCTTATGTTTGTGCAACCTTTGAGAGAATGGGATTGTAGGAATGTATGGCTTCATTGGTGGAGGAATATAAATTGGTGAAGAGTTTTCTTTTTCTTGTTCAAATGTTACCTTTGTTTCATGTTACCTCTGTTTCATCTGATTGATTTACTCTCTCTTTGCTTGACTCAATTTCTTTTGCCACACCTGGTCTTTTAGCCTGCCTTTCTAGTAACTCCAACATGCTTTTTGTAGTAATGGTGCGCACCTGCTCTTTTGGATTAACCTCGGTGTTGATGGGCCATGTGTCTAGTTGCCTTTTTGATGCGAACCCGCAGAGAATTGAATCTCGGAACCTACAAAATATTTGATCTGAACTCCAAGAAAGCTAAAATCTGGTCGCAAGAACTTGACCCAATGATTACTTAAATCAAAGAACCATAGTTATGAAAATGCCACAAAGGTTTGCGAAATCTTTGATAAGTTTTTAGGGTTTGTTTAATTAAGAACACGGAATAAAAAAGTGAATCCTCACTTTTATTAATCTCTCAAAAAACTAAACTGTGATTGTTTACAATGAAAATTACTTAAATAGTAAACATTAAAGAAATCCTAATCTAATTCGAAAATAATTAAAAACTAATAAAATAAGAGTTCTAATTCGAAAAGGAAACTAAAATAAGCTAAATTCCAGATTTGCCTGAAAATTATGCCTTGCGATCGCATAAGCTTAAACCGTGCGATCGCATGGTTTAATCAATTAAAATTCTACAGATTTTCTGGCTGTCTTGCGATCGCACGAATGGATAACCATGCGATCGCATGGTTAGTTCTCCTGAATTTTCTACGCAAATTTCTACCCATCTGCGTTTTGACCTCTAACTTAGTTTCATGCTTATTTTGGTCCTCCAATCTTCCACTAGACTCCAATATAGTCCTAGATCGTATCATCCCCTCCTTCCTCAAAAGGATTCGACCTCGAATCATCACCTGCGTTAAAGGGAGAAAAACACATTCCATGTTCACATGCATCCAAAACCAATCACCAGGATCAAAGATGAATCTACAGCCTTTGTTTGCTTTAATTTGATGTAGTTATAGCTCATTCATCTCATTTGGATTACTCCTATTGGTTGGTCGTTTTGGACTAACATCTCCATGTACCAAGCCAACGTGATGTGTGATGTCTCTAATAGGTGGTAACCTACTAGACATCCATTCTGAACATACGTCTTCCACTTCCTGCAGTAAAGAAAAAGTCAAACTTGGGGTGGGGGGAGGATTGGTTAGTTTTTCGTAGTACAACGTGGGATTTTTTTTGTACTAGTAAAAGCCTCTGTTGAATCTTTTCCTCTCTCGTTATCGTTTATTGTATATCTAAATCCTCTACCTTAATTTGGGCATGAAGAGCATGCCTCGCAAATAGAATTTCACCGTCTACAAGGTACTCTACACCAATATCCTCCAATTCAGGTATCTCACCACTATCACTATCATCCTTAGTCTCTACTTCTCCATTATCACGTAAAATCATTACCCTTTTGTTTGGGTATTGTGATACAATGTGCCCTGAACCCAAACATTTAAAACATTTGATATCTCTATGCTTAGAGGGTTGGAAATCTGACTTGGATTTATAGTTACTAGTTATATCCTCTTTTTCCTTAGGTGGTTTGGTCTCTCCCTTTGAAACAGTCCTATTACTCACATCATTACTATCCCACTTCGGTTTCCAATGAGTGTTAGATCCCGAAGAAAACCTAGCTACCCATTTTCTTTCCAATTGCCTCACCAACTTCATAGCCATGTGCACCATGTCCTCCAACTCCACATAATGCTATCATTCAACTATATTGGATATATCTCTATTTAATCCACCCAAAAATCTGGCCAAGGTGGCCTCCCTATCCTCCTCGACATTAGCCCTAATCATAGTCATCTCCATCTCCTTATAGTAATCATCTACACTATTTGAAACTTGAATAGGGCCTTGCAATTTTTGATAGAGGTCCCTATAGTAATGACTAGGTACAAATCTCCTCCTCATGAGAGCTTTTAAATCACCCCAAGTTTCTACAGGCCTCTCATGATTTCTCATCCTATTTGTCACTAATTGATCCCACAACATTATAGCATAGTCAGTGAACTTAATTACTGCTAATTTCACCTTCTTTTCTTCTGAATAGATGTGGCAATCAAATATTAATTCTAATCTCATTTCCCATTCTAAATAGGCTTCAAGGTTATTCCTACCTTGGAATGAAGGTATTTTTATTTTAATATTTCCAAAGTTTCTATCTACCCCATCATGGCCTTGAAAGTCTCCTCCTCTAGGTGCCCTTTCTTGCCTATCTCCTCTACGCCTCATCCTACCCATCTCAGTCATATAATTATAATCATCGTCATCCTCAAAATCAGTCATAGGATTATGATCACGCCCTATCCCGTCTTCTAATATTAGGGATCCTGTGTTGTTGCTCTCTTAGTAAGTTTGTGATTATCGTATCATGTCTATCTACCTTATCCATCATCTCATCAAACATCATATTCATCTGTTCAAATTGTTGTTGCATGGCTTTCAACAAAAAGAATTGGTTGTTTTCTTCCCTAGGTGTTGTTTCTTCATTATTGGACATTTTGGGATAAAAACAATAGAAATTAGGATTGAAGAAAAAAAATAATATTCTCCTCACGTGTTTGCACTCGTGTTTTACTCTATATGGCTTTTTCTCAATAATTATCTACCCATTCTTACCTTTTACCTCTCTTTGTGTTTCTTACCAAATTCTCTAAAGAACAAACCAATAACAAGAATAAGAAAATAAAAGATAACGAAAACGATCAAGAAGAAAATTTACAAAAAGGATAAGATTTAAGCACCAGATGATAATATGACACAAAATTTCAAAACAATGTGTTTCTTGACTTTTATTGAAAGTCTTGAATTTTCTTGAATTTTAGTTTTTTTTTAACCTTTGCGGTCCAACGCAAGAAAATAAAAAATAAAAAAAGAATCACAAATCAAGAATATATATATATATTTGATATGATTCAAGATGAATCTAAACAAGAAAATTAATAAAAGAATAACAAAAGAGAATTTTTTTTTTTTTGATATGATTCAAGATGAATATGATGAAACAAAAAATTCAAAGATAGAACCTAATTTTAGAGCCAAAGCTCTTATACCAACTGATGCAAACCCGTGGAGAATTGAATCTCGGAACCCACAAAAGATTTGATCTGAACCCCAAGAAAGCTAAAATCTGGTCGCAAGAACTTGACCCGATGATTACTTGAATCAAAAAACCATAGTTATGAAAACGCCACAAAAGTTTGCGAAATCTTTGATAAGTTTTTAAGATTTGCTCAATTAAGAACACAGAACAAAAAAGTGAATCCTCACTTTTATTAATCTCTCAAAAAACTAAACTGTGATTGTTTACAATGAAAATTACTTAAATAGTAAACATTAAAGAAATCATAATCTAATTCAAAAATAATTAAAAACTAATAAAATAAGAGTTCTAATTCAAAAAGGAAACTAAAATAAGCTAAATTTTGGATTTGCACAAAAATTATGTATTGTGATTGCATAGGCTTAAACCGTGCGATCGCATGGTTTAATCAATTAAAATTCTGCAGATTTTCTAGCTGTCTTGCGATCGCACAATGGATAACCATGCGATCGCATGGTTAGTTCTCCTGAATTTTCTGCACAAATTTCTGTCCATCTACGTTTTGACCTCCAACTTTGTTTCATGCTTATTTTGGTCCTCCAATCTTCTACTAGACTCCAATATGGTCTTGGATCGTATCACTTTTAGTGAAGAGTTTTGCCAGATGTCCAATTTGGTTTTCTACATTTTTTATAGATGCATCTTGTCATTGTCCCAGTTTCTTTATGTATTCTTTGACACTCCAGAGTTCAATATGAGTCGGTTCTGCCAAGTATGAGAAAACCTCTTTCCATCCCACTTTCATATCCTGTATTTTCTGATTTGGTAGATTTTGAACATTCTAATTGTTACCATAGGCAAAGTTGGGATGATTTCTCCAACCCAAATTGTATGTCGGTGAGAATGGATTATTATGTTGGTGTTGAAAATTATGTGTAAATGCGACTTACTCAATCAGTGAAGGATCAATGGTGATCAATAGATAGTCTAACAATTGATGATATGTCCCACAATTCACACAAATCGAAATTGATGCTTGGACCATGTTAATGGGCTGAGAGTGCTTTAAAGTTTCCATATGATTTGACAATAAATCGATTTTAGCAAGTAGCTGAGTATTTATGTCTATCTCATGCAATCTAGTTGTTTTCTTCTACGAACCTCTATCTGGTTACATCATAAACTACAAGTCACGAAGTTCACCGGCTGACTATTTTGGATAAAGTCCCTAGTGGCAAAGTCTACTGAACAATGTCCGTTGGGAGACAATCCAGAGTAGAAGTAGTGATGTTGTGCTCCCAAAGGAAAACCATGATTGGGCACTTTCTAAGCAGGTCCTTGAACCTTTTCCATCCTCGTGAAAGTTTTCTAAATCATCTTGTTAAAAGGTTGAGATTTCATGCTCGAGTTGGAGCACCCTAGTAAGAGGATAGTACTTTAATGTAAATTTCTGAATCAGATCTATCCATGTGGTGATGCTTCGAAATGGTAATGAATCTAGCCATTCCCAAGCTTTATCTTTCAATGTGTGTGGAAAAATTCTCATCCTGAGTGCTTTTTCATTGATACTTTGATATTTGAAGTTTTCACAGTATTCTAATAAATGAGAGATGGTAGTGTGGATTTTCATCAACTCGCCTATAGAATGATAGGTTGTTGGAGAACAAAGTGAGCACATCTGGCCATAGTTGGAAATTGTCATGCACATATGGAAGATAGATTGCACTGAACCGATTTTCAACATGAGGCATCATGTAAGCTCCCATAAGAACATTCATCTCATTAATTGCGGCTGCTTGCACATCGATGGTGAAAAGATTGCCCAAAGCTGCTACATCTACTGGCTGTGGATCATAGATCTGGTCGTTGTCACCAATTGTATTTTGTTGATGTTTTCTCTTTGTCTTTTGTTTACGTTGTCTTAGGTGAAAACTTTGTTCAATTTCTGGATCAAAATTGAGTAGATCAAGTTTTTCGAACGCACAATTGCAATCCTGAAATAATAAAAATAGAGAAAATTTAGTGTTACAAAAAGATATAATATAATAGAGAAAAAATAAAAATAATGATAAGTAGAGTGTCGAGCCCACGAAAATTGACTATTGACGACACTTTAATCAATCACGCACACAGTTGTAATTGTTTTAAGGTGGAATTATTCAAAACTATGTTTAATCTAAATTACTACACTAACATAATAGACTATTAATAAAATTTAAGTTCTACGGGTACTAGAATTCACAAATACACCATTATATTCCATAAATTAATTACTCATTACTCGTTGTTGTAAATTATTATCCTAGGTTGAAAATTGATAATCCTAATATAAACACTAGCATCTCTCGATGGTCAATCAATTATATACCTATATATGAATCTAATTATCTCTAATTAAATTTTGGACAGATAGGCATGCCTTAAATCACAAAGATCATCAAATAATGATTTCACAAGGCATAATAGTATATCTAATCTATTATCAGACCCTATGTTGTTTATTACCATGTGTTTATCTATATTGAATCTCTCGAAAGCAATATAGACTACAAACTCATTTTAATGGTGATCAATCATCAAAACGGAATTAAAGAATAAGAAGCAATCAATCTGGAATCAACAATCATACAAAAACGAGCAACTTCTAATTAATCAAAAACATAAGGTTTGAACGTTCATCCTAGTTACAAGAAAATTTGTCAGACATAATTTCACAAAATAAAGCAATATTATATTGAATCATGATCCGGAAAATAAAAATATAAAGAGTAGATTCAACCCTTAATTTTGAATATCTTCAAAGATCTTGGATTGCTCCATCTTGAATCTCTCCAAAGCTTGGAATTCCTCTCCTCTTGATCTCTTTTATCTCCAATTTTCTTCCCTCTTTATTGTAAATAATTATCTCTATTTATATGTCCAAAAAGAGCCCTTATTTCGTACAATTTTGGTCCCTTTTCAATCTAATTTGCTTTGTTATCTTCCAATCACCACCCAAACGCGGGTTTCAACCTAACATAATCAAATTAACACAAATTAAGTAAAAATACACTTAATAATATGCACAATTGTCTACTAAGGTAGAACATATAAGATTTATAGTTAGACTTATTGCAAAGGACTTCATTCAAAAAGATGGCATAGATTATAATGAAAAAAAAATTTCCACTTCTTAAGTACACCACTATAAGAGTTATGTTTGCCTTAGTTGCTCATTCTAACGGAAAAATATAACAACTTGATGTTAAAACTACCTTTTTACATCGTGCATGGGAACAAAGATTTATATGAATTAGCTTATTGGTTTTTTTTTATAAAAACAATTTTGACTATGTGTGTTTGCTTAGAAATCTTTATATGATTTGAAACAATCTTCCAAACAGCGAAATAAAAGATTTGGCACTTTTATGTTGTCTTTGAGCTTTACAAGAAGTGAATTTGATCATAGTCTTTACTTTAAATCAGAATTACCTAATAAGATATATGTGTTCTTATTGATGTATGTTGATATGCTAATAATTGGTTCATGTGCTCATATTATTGGTAACATGAAATCTTAATTTGATATGAAGGATCTTAGTAATGCAAAAAAAAAAAAATAGGCATGGATATCGTTAGTGATAGAACTAAATCTATCTTGATACTTAAACAACATCCTTACATACATAAAGTACTTAAAGTTATAATAGTTCCATTAGCTAACCACTTTGTACGTAGTAAAGATCAATGTCCACAAAATGATGAAGATGTTGAATATATGAACAAGGTTCATTATTCAAACGTGATATGTTTTTTGATGTACTAGGCCTGACATTGCTTACTCTGTAAGTGTATTAAGTAGGTGCACGTCTATCCAAGGTTACAACATTGAGAGGCTGTGGAATGGCTCTTAAAGTAGGATTTGTTTCCAAACATTATAGTGAATGGATAAAACTAAAAACATATGTGAATGCAAATTATGTTAATGATAGGGATAATAGGAAGTCTTCCACTTCATACACTTTTACTCTATGTGGTTCTTGTATTAGTTAGAAATCACAATTGCAACATATTGTGACATTGTCCACAATTGAGTATGAATATGTAGCTATAACTGAAGCTATCAAAGAGGCATTATGGCTTAAAGGTTTAATAAATAAGTTGAGTCTCTTAGAGAATCATGTTGTTGTTTATTCCGATAGACCAACTATAAAAGTTCTAAAACCTAGATTAATTAAATTAAAAATAATTTTAATCTTAATTAAACTAGTGGAAAGAACGTAGTCAAGACTGGTGATTGATAACAGTTTTAACTCAAACATGAATGTACTAACAATGTTCGTTTAACAACAGTTTGTTAATTACAGAATTTAAAAAATTAAACACGAACACAGGATGTAACGCGGTAAATCCCGAAAGAAAATATCCACGGGCACCCATGCCATGGATAAAAACAATTCACCAATAATCTTGATTAAAAATACAATAGTATCCAATTTTTGTAATTTCGCAAAATTAACAAAATAACAATCAAAAGAATATTGATCAACTATCTTTTGATATTTCTCCTTTTACCTTGTTGATAATGTAGAATCAAACCCAACGTTCTTGACTTTATCACCACTTTTCTATTGTACTTGACCGCAACCACCACTTGGATTAATGACCCCTGTTTTTAACTTCACGCCAAGTAGATTAATCAAGATATGAAATTGTTCTTTGAGCACCAATTTGTTTTTTATTCTTCAATGAGTTTGAAGAAAACCTTTTTGCTTTGAAACTTAATCAATAAAGCTTGATGTCTCGTTATCTCATCAATAGAATCACCCGGTTTGGAGCTTGAAGAACAAGAGCACAAAAATATTTTTCAGTGCTTAATTTCTTATTGATTTATATTCTTACTTATAAGTAAAGTAATATCAAATTATGAATTATTTCTTACCTAAAAAACTGCAATAAGAGTAATAAGAAAATTATTGGAAAAGATACAAAAAGATATTCTAAATTTGTAGAAAGAAGCAATTTAGGAAACTCAAGATTATCTTTAAATATTTCCTTCTTAAACAAATCCAAGAGAATAAGAGAATGTACTTTAACCTATAAGAGGAATGTTTCTCATACGCACGTGATCTGATTATATTATGTAAAGAAACAAAATAAAATCTGCAGCCCACATATGTGGAATAAAAATCTACTTACCATCTCAGCCAGTTAGAACTGACATCAGTGTGTCCAGTCTGAACGTACATCCACTTTCAACATTAAAAATCAGCAATATAATTTAAATAAGACAAATTAAAATAAATTTAAAAATATGAAGCACTCATATTTTTCCAACAAGCTACATAATTGTACAAGAATCCTGTCTTTCATGACACGACAAGGCATACAGATGTTAGACTTCATTTCATTATAGATATTGTAACCAAGAAACTGATTTGTCTTGATAAGATTCCATCACAGTTCAATCCCTATGATATAAACTAAATCACTTTCCTTAAGCAAGTTTAAGTTATGTTTAAGTTTACTTAACATTTACTCAAGTTAATAGTATGGTTATCTTAAGCAAATTGTTTAATTCTCTGCTGTTTTATGTTTGCTTTTGTTCTAACTTGTTTTACGTTTCTTTCCAAGTACCCAGAGGCAATGACACAATCAAAGAGAAGTTTTTTTTTCACTAAGTGATTGGGAATTTGGTTTAAGGTGGAGATTATGAGTGCTCGTGACCCATATGATGATTAAGGCTCAAGTCCAAGCCCAATATGAAGCCCGCTTATGCTTTCTTGACTCGTGTTTTGAAAGTACGCCTTTCGTTCAAGTCTTTAAATGCGTTTACAGTTAAGGCTTGGATCGCTCTCAACCATTCGATTACTAAACTTGGTCTCAACCGTTGATAGTGCTATATATAAAAGGTGCCTTCTCAGGTTAGGGTTGGTATATGAGTGTGTATGCGCAGTTTCTGAGTTTTCTCTCTTTCTTCTTTGTGATTCTTCTATCTTCTCCATTTCTGTAGTAGTGAACATTTAATTCTCCATATAAGCTAATGCGAACCCACAAAGATTGAATATCGGAACCCTCAACAAAGATTGATAATGAACCCCAAGAAAGCTAAAATCAAGTCGCAAGACCTTGACCCAGTGATTTCTTAAATCAAAGAACCAAGTTTGAATGAATGCCACAAAGATTTGCGAAGTCTTTGATAAGTTTGGTTAGTTCAATTAAGAACAAGGAAGAAACGTTAATCTCTCACTTTTATGTATTCTCTCAATGAATTGATTCTTTGTTTAAAATGAGAATTGTTTATATATGCAAAAATCAATGAAATCCTAATCTAGTTCGAAAATATAACTAAAAATTCAACAAAATAGAGTTCTAAACGAAAAAAAAAAAACGAAATTCCAAAAATTCCCAGATTTCTGGAATTTGGCCTAGGCGATCGCCCAGTACAATTCTACAATTTTGGGCGATCGCTCAAGCTAAATTTTTAGCCTCTGGTTTTAATATATGGTGTAGGGCAATCGCCCTACATTTTGCTTGGGCGATCAATACCACCCTCTGTGTTTTGGTTTCTAAACTTTGAATTATGCTCATTTTGGCCCTCCAATCTTCCACTAGCCTCCAATATGCTTTTAATATAGTCCTTAGTTTGAATCAAATGTTCTAAAGTTGGCTTTTCCTTTGTCATACTTATTTTGAAGGTTGGTGTCTTGCTTCTTGCACTTTGGGTGTTAATTTTGGCCCACGTAGTTTGGACAAGATCTTGTATGACGTCTTTGATCTTCTTGACTCTTGATCTCGTTATTGGCCTCACCGAAATATGTAACGAGTCATTGCTAGCCGGTCTGTGGTTCGCATCATCCTCTCTATCCTCAAAAGGATTCAACCTCAAATAATCACCTACATCAAAGAGAGAAAGATAAAAAAAAAACATTAAAAGTAGCAGACACATTATACTCACCTGGAAGGTCAAGCTTATAAGCATTATCATTTATCCTCTCAAAGATTTCAAATGGTCCATTCTCTATAGGATGTAGCTTAGACCGTTTACGGGCAGGAAATCTTTCCTTCATCATATGCACCCAAACCCAATCACCAGGTTCAAAGATAACTTGTCTATGACCTTCGTTGGCTTTGGCTACATATTGTTTATTCTTCTTTTCAATTTGTTTTCGTAAACTCTCGTGGAGATTTTTTACTAACTCCATATTCCTTTGTCCATCCAAGCTATTCCTTTCATCAACAGGTAAAGGAATTAATTCTAAAGGGGTTAGTAGATTAAACTCATACACAATTTCAAATGGTGAAAGATTAGTAGTAGAATGGACATTTCAATTATACGCAAACTCAATAAACGGCAAACAATCCTCCCAATTCTTTAGATTCTTTTGAATTACAGTACGTAATAAAATAGATAAAGTTCTATTTACTACCTCTGTTTGTCCATCCGTTTGAGGATGACAAGTAGTTGAAAACAACAACTTAGCCTCCAACTTACCCCACAAGACTTTCCAAAATTAGCTAAGAAATTTAACATCACCATCAGACACAATACTCATTGGAACACCATGGAGTCGGACTATTTCTCTAAAGAACAATACATGTATGTTAGTTGCATCATCAGTTTTATTACAATATATAAAATGTGCCATTTTAGAAAACATATCAACAACTACAAAGATTGAATCCTTACATTTCTTTGACCTAGGCAAACCTAATACAAAGTCCATGGAAATATCTACCCAATGCACACTAGGGACGGGTAGAGGAGTATACAAACCATGAGGTAAGATTCTAGATTTGGCGTGCTTACATGTGACACATCTTGCACACAATCTCTCCACATCACACTTTATTTTAGGCCAAAAGAAATGTTCATACAATATATCTAAGATTTTTCTCACACCAAAATGTCCCATCAAGCCTCTCTCATGAGCCTCACGCACAAGCAACTCGCGCATAAAACTATTAGGGGCACACAATTTATTTTCTCTAAACAAGTGGTCATCTAGTCTATAAAATTTTCTAAAAGTTGTCTTCTCACACGCCCCATAAACACAAGCAAAGTCATTATCACTAGCATACATGTCCTTAATGTACTCAAATACCAATAACCTAACATTTAAAGTAGAAACGAGAGAGTACCTTCTAGACAACGCATCAGCCACAATACTTTCCTTACCTTGTTTGTAGTGAATTACATATGGATAAGTCTCGATGAATTCCACCCACTTGGCATGCCTCCTATTCAACTTACCTTGTCCCTTCAGGTGCTTTAGGGACTCATGGTTGGTATGGATAACAAACTCCTTCGGCCATAGGTAATGTTGCCAAGTCTCCTAAGCTATCACCAATGCGTATAGTTCTTTGTCATAAATTGTGTAATTCAAAGCTGCCCCACTTAGTTTTCACTAAAATAGGCTATTGGTCTTTTCTCCTGCATCAACACAGCTCCAATACCTATTCCTGAGGCATCATTCAATCTCAAAAATTTTGTTAAAGTTAGGTAGTGCTAAAATAGGTGTAGAACACAATCTATCCTTAATAACATTAAAAACTTTTTCTTGTTCAATGCCCCAATTAAACTCAATACTTTTCTTTACAATTTCAGTAAGTGGTGTAGCAAGCGTGCTAAAATCTTTAACAAAACGTCTATAAAAGTTAGCTAAACCATGAATGCTTTTCACCTCAGTGACACTTTTATGTGTTGGCCATTCCTTAATGGCTTTAATTGTTTCTTCATCTACCTCAATATCATTTGCACTAACAATATAGCCAAGAAAAACAACTTGTTCCATGCAAAATGTGAAGATTAGCATATAGTTTTTCATTCCTTAAAACATCAAGCACACAATGCAATTGATCAATATGCTCATCTAAGTTCGAATTATACACTAAGATATCATCAAAGTAGACTACCACAAATTTGCCTATGAATACACGTAAAACATGGTTCATTAATCTCATTAATGTGCTTGGGGCATTAGTTAGACTAAAATGCATTACCAACCACTCATACAATCCATACTTAGTCTTAAAAAAAAGTTTTTCATTCATCTCCTTCTTTCATTCTTATTTGGTGATATCCATTTTTAACATCTATTTTACTAAAGATACATGACACATGCAACTCATCAAGCATATCATCTAATCTAGGTATGCGATGACGATATTTTGTCGTTATATTGTTGACTGCCCGACAATCAATAAACATTCTCCATGTCCCATCCTTCTTAGGCACAAGTAGCAGTGGCACCGCACTTGAACTCATGATTTTCCTCATGTACCCTTTGTCCATCAACTTCTCAACTTGTCTTTGAAACTCATTTGTCTCCTCTGGATTACTTCTATAAGTTGGTCGGTTTGGAATAACAATTCCAGGTACAAAGTCAATTTGATGTTCAATGCCTCTAGTGGGTAGTAATATACTAGACATCTCTTCAGGAAACACGTCCTCAAATTCTTGTAACAAAGAAATAGCCAAACTGGAGAGGGACTGGTTTGTTTTGCCAAGTACAAGGTGGGATTCCTTTTATACTAGCAAAATCATTTGTTGATTTTCCATTAGAGACCTCTTAATCTTACTTTCTTTTGCAAAGAAACTCACATTTGTTTTTATATTTCTCTTTATAGGCTCTCTATCTTTTTTCTCTCATGATTCTACTTTATTTTCAGCTTCACTCTCATTTTTTTCTTCTCTCCTTTTCTTTTCTTGTACTTCTATCTCACTTTTTCTTTTCTGATTTGCCTCGTTTTTTAATTTTATTTGGTCATCATAGACTTGTTTTGGTGTTAAAGGAACAAGAGTAACTAGTTTTCCATCTTTGACAAACGTGTACATATTCTTAAACCCATCGTGCATCACCTTCCTATCGTATTACCGTGGCCTCCCCAACAAATGATGGCCAGCATGCACAGAAATTACATCACATCATCACTATACCTCATAACAGTAAAGTTCACTAAGACTTTCTTATTAACCTTGACCTCCCCACATTCATTCAACCACTGCAACTTATAAGGTGTAAGGTGTTTTAGTACAGATAAGTCCAATTTCTCTACAAGGGTAGTACTAGCTACATTGGTGCAACTCCCCCCATCTATGATCATACTAAACACTTTGTTATCAACATAACATCTAGTATGGAATATGTTCTCTCTCTGCTGCTCCATATCATCTACCTTGATTTGTGCATTAAGAGCACGCCTCGCAACTAGAGCCTTACCTTTTACAGAGAATTCTACACCAGCATCCTCCAACTTAGGCATCTCATCACTATCACTCTCATTCTCAGTCTTTACTTCTCCATTGTCATGCAAAATCATTGCCCTTCACGGTCATCCATTTATAAAAATAAAATATATATATATATATATCTAACATGGAGGGGCGTGCTTATTAAAGTTGATGGCGTTAAATTTGCTAACGTGGAATCTATTAATTGAATTCAAGATGCATCCAGAGCTTTGCACCGATTGAGTGATCCAACATATATAGTAAAAGAAAGTTGGGAAAATTTGAGGCCGGTCACTGTTAACACCATAGTGGGTTGAAAAGTCATATGTTATAATCTTAATTCAACTAAAGTCATACTTCATTACTAAAAGACCAATATACCCTCCAATTGTAAAAACTGTCATTTAAACACATAAAAACCAACAAAATCATTTCAATGCCTGTTTACAAACTCCTTCATTTACTTTTAACAATTTTCATCTTCTTCTTGTGTTTGATTCTTCTTACCATAACCTGTAACTGCATACAAACAATTCGAAAGCTGATATTTCAATGGCGAACATATTGTTTTATTTATTTTTTTTGTATAAAGTAACCATTTTCGGTTAAAAATAATCATGAAAATATTGAGATATTGTTCCAATTGAAACATATGCAATGCAGTTAATAAAATGGAGTTTGGATAAACTGATTCAACTAGTTTTTGATAATGTAGTTGTTGTGAGTTAGGATTTTATGTTAGAACATGTAAAATGCTTGATACTGTTTCAATATATGATACTGTTTCTAATGATAGTGAAATTTGCTGATTTTTTTTCTCTGTTTTTAATGATAGTGAGCAGTTATTCTTTCTTCATCTTGGCATTGCTCTGAAGTATGTGTTTGCTTGCTTTTAAGGAACTCAGATATCTTAGAAGAGCTTTAATTTGCAGCAAAATGATGTACATTAATCTGTGATACTGTTTTAGAGGATTTGTGATACTGTTTTGAAAAAAAAATTAAAGATTGTTAAACCTATGATTCTTGTAGTGAACCTTTATGATTCTTGTAGTAATAATGAAAAACTAGGATCTGATCAATCAAGAACTGGGAGTGTTAATGAAAAAGGATCAAGTTCAAAGGATGTTCAACAAGAGAAAGATGAATGGTGGCTTCAATAAAGATATATTAATCTGTGATACTGTTTTAGAGGATTTGTGATACTGTTTTGAAAAAAAAAATTAAAGATTGTTAAACCTATGATTCTTGTAGTGAACCTTTATGATTCTTGTAGTAATAATGAAGAACTAGGATCTGATCAATCAAGAACTGGAAGTGTTAATGAAAAATGATCAAGTTCAAAGGATGTTCAACAAGAGAAAGATGAATGGTGGCTTCAATAAGGATGTACATTTATCCGTGATACTGTTTTAGAGGATTTGTGATACTGTTTTGAAAAAAAAAATTAAAGATTGACATTTTAAGCTAAAGAGACGATTTCAAACGGGTAAAATCCATCATAGGCAGTGGCAAAGCGACTGGTCTTGACCGTCTCGTCGAGACCATTCCGAAAACATATTATAATAAAAATTCTGAGCACATGTGCAAATTCTATGTTCATTTCTATTGTGATACTATTTTTTGTGATACTGTTTTGCATAATACAGTATCAAACAACACACATGACTATGATATCATGCTTTTATCTTTGATATTGTATTATGCAAAACAATATAATGGATTAGAACATGGATTAAAACAGTATAAAAATTACTAATGCACATTACCTAAACAAAACAGTATCATAGATTAAAATAGTATCATAGACAAAACTAAGACATTCAAACAGTATCACAGGTTCAAGCCTTGGCATAATTAGACAGTATCAAAGAATAAAAGCACGGTATCATAAATAAAACTCATTCCACATAGAATAAAACAGTATCATGGATTAAAATAGTATCAAAATATACTAATGCACATTACCTAAATAAAACAGTAACATAGATTAAAACTAAGACATTCAAACAGTATCATAGGATTAATACATATGCCTACATAGTTTTAGATGACTTCCCTTTAACTTGAGAATGATTGGTAGTTCTTCTTTCTTCATTTTAGCATTGCTCTGAAGTATGTGTTTGCTTTTAAAGGACTCAGATACCTTGGAAGAGCTTTAATTTGCAGCAAAAGGATGTACATTTATCCGTGATACTGTTTTAAAGAATTTGTGATACTGTTTTGAAAAAAAAAATTAAAGATTGACATTTTAAGCTAAAGAGACGATTTCAAACGGGTTAAATCCATCATAGGCAGTGGCGAAGCGACTGGTCTTGACCGTCTCGTCGAGACCATTCCGAAAACATATTATAATAAAAATTCTGAGCACGTGTGCAAATTCTATAATCATTTCTATTGTGATACTGTTTTTGTGATACTGTTTTATATAATACAGTATCAAACAACACACATGACTATGATATCATGCTTTTATCTTTGATACTGTTTAATTAGTCATATGTTTTGTTTGATACTTTATTATGTAAAACAGTATCATAGATTAAAACATGGATTAAAACAAATATCAATTTATATGAATGCATATTACCTAAACAAAACATTATCATGGATTAAAACTAAGACATTCAAACAGTATCACTTATTCAAACCTTGCCATAATTAAACAATATCAAAGATCACATAGAAGTATCACAGGATAAAAACAGTATCATGGATTAAAACGGTATCAAAATATACTAATTACCTAAACAAAACAATATCATGGATTAAAACAATATCATAGATTAAAACTAAGACATTCAAATAATATCACAGGTTCAAACATTGCTATAATCAAACAGTATCACAGGATTAAAACACTATCATGGATTAAAACGATATCAAAATATACTAATTACCAAACAAAACAGTATCATGGATTAAAACAGTATCATAGATTAAAACTAAGACATTCAAACAATATCACAGGTTCAAACATTGCCATCATTAAACAGTATCAAAGATCACACACACACACACACACATATATATATATATATATATATATATATATATATATATATATATATTCAAATAGTATCACAGAATTAAAACAGTATCATGGATTAAAACATGTTTCAAATGATAGTGAAATATTATGACAAAGTTTCAATATATTAAACCTTGCCATAATTAAACAGTATCATAGATTAAAACTAAGGCATTAAAACAGTATCATAGATTAAAACTAAGACATTCAAATATTAGATGATGGAACATTCAAGCTCCTATTTACAACAATTCTATGTCCATTCATATTGTGATACTGTTTTCTGTGATACTGTTTTGTATAATATAGTATCAAATAAAATACCATGACTAAACATTAGATGATGGAACATTCAATCTCCTATTTACAGCAATTAGATGGTGGAGCATTCAAGCTCATATTTACATAAGATAGTAGAGTATTCAAGCTCATATTTACAGCATTCAAGCTCATATTTACAGCATTCAAGCTCATATGTACAACATTGTATGCTCATTTCTGTTGTGATACTGTTTTGTTTAATACAATATCAAATTGCTATTCTATATTGGTCAGCCTCTCTTGCAGCACGGATAGATTAATGCTAATTGTTAAGACATTAAGAATAGAGTACAACCACAGAAGATGAAGAAATAAAAAAATATACAAACCAAAGATAAGGATTCAAACACTGTGACCAAAGTCCATAAAACGTTATTTTTTTAGTTTCACAGCTAACAAAATCTTCACCAAAAAAACTGCCTAAAAAGTGATCCAAAATCTTCACCAAGAAAAGTGCCTAAAAAGTGACATTGTGCCTTAGAAGCACTCGCCGGAGGTCGCCGGAGGTGGAAGTGGTGGTCGCTGGAGGTCGCCGGAGGCCGAGGCGGAGGTCGCCGGAGGTGGAGGCGTGCTGGAGGTGGCCGGAGGTTGTCGCCGGAGGTGGAGGCGTGCTGGAGGTGGCCGGAGGTTGTCGCCGGAGGTGGAGGAGGTTTGTGGAGTTGAAAGATTGTGTCAATGAAAAATATGGTTAAAAGGGGTGATTTTGGAATTAATATAAAATATTGATGTGAAGTATGACTTAATCACAATTTTAAAAAAAAATTTGACCTAATTTGAAACAAGTCATGTGGAGATGACTTATTTGCAATTTTCCCAAGAAAGTATAAGGATCATGTGTTCTTATCACCAATTTAAAATAAAAATAAAAATAGAAGTGTTAGATTTTTATTCAAAAAAATAAATATATTTGGCATGTACTATTTTATTCAACCCAATCCTTTTTCTATGAACTCCTTAGTTTGGGATGAGGTGGATGTTGGATCAATTCCGTAATTATAGTCAAAAAAAGCTTGCCGATCCGTCTAGTTTCCATTGAATTGCAGAATAAAACTTTGCCTCCCTAGTTATCTAAAAAAAAAAGTGGAAGAAGACTAGGAGGAGAAGTCCTCCAAATGGTATATGGACATAGGTTGACCAATCTCTCTCATCTTCATCTAAAATAGGAGACGACGTAAACAAAAAAACAAGACTATTGAAGGTGCATTCTAAAAAAGTTATGAATTTGCTAACCGACATGATTTGTGTGTCATTAGGTCAGAAGGGAACCATTAGAAAGGGATGGTTTTAATGACACCTAAAATTATTGGGACTCAGAGAATCAAAATGTATGATGGCACTAAAAGCTCTTAACAGAAGTTTAAATATGTGCTTGTTCTCAATAGGAATCTTGTTCCTCTATATCTTTAGTAATGCTACGTATTATGAGTGGTTCTATGCTTGTATAGACTCAATAGAACATGATATACAAATAGTAAAGTGTATATTATATAATCAAATTTAATTAATTTAAGAATTATAGCTAAATTAAATTTTATGTAGTTTTATTCAATGTATTTTAAATGTTCTTGTGATATACTCAAAAATCACCATTTTCTATGAACAAAATAATCACCGTTTTAATTATAAATTATGAGTTATTTCTTCTTTACATTAATTGTTTATGTGTGTAATTCACGATTATCTATACAATCTTGGGCCTTATGTATTGGCTCAATAACTAATTAATAAATAAATAATATTAGTAATATGTAATGAATTGCATAATTAGAAAAAATATCTTAACAGTTGAAAATAGAGCCTGTGACAACTACATGTTCATCAACTGTTCTAAACTTTAAAACACTATAGAAAGTCCGGATAGGAAAATTCTTACGTATGAGCATAAGAGTCGTTTAATACACTATATTAATCCCATATAAGATAGAAATTATCTCTATACATGGTTTATTTTTATTCAGCTAGTTATTCCTCCCATAGCCACACTGCAACTTTCTCATTTGAGTTCAAATAACTGGTGATGCAAAAAAAAATCGTGAAGGACGAGATGGGACACATGGTCTCCCAAAACAAATACTATAGATTAGTAAAGTATGGACAAGATTCCAAGAAGAGGGATCTATTATTCGTTACAAGTAAATTACTTATAAGTAAAAGAAATGACTAATTATTAGTAAAAAAATATTTTCATGAGTAAAAAATATTTACTTATAGTAAATTTACTTGTAAGTAAAAGTAATTACTTATTAGTATTGTCATAAATTTTTATTTTTCATTACTTACACGGTCTTTGGTGTAACACCAAATGCCGTATTAGAAAAATAAATCCTAATCCCCTGCAATTATATCTCCTGATCAACGCTCACATCGAATGGGATAAATTGGCAGCAATGGCATAACAGTGTATTTTTCTTGTTCCCAAAGGGAGGGGAAGGGGGAGGGGGAGGGGCTACAAGGATATAGAATGGGTTTGGTCAATAGAGATGTGATTTTGAATGAGATGTGTATCCACTAAATCAACAATGGGAATAGCACATACTAAGTTTGGTTTTTAAACAAAAATAAACCATTCTAAGAGCCTACTCCAATATATTAAGCCAAGTAAACGGTTAATGTGACAAAAGATATTAATGATTCAACGTACACCACAAAATATAAAATAATTTAGAAAATATTATCTAATTTTTTTTTTCTAAAATTTATATTTTTAATTTTGTAACACTTGTTACATTTCTTATAAAAAAAATGTGTGTTACATTTGGAATTCAAAATGTTGAAAAGTAATTGTGAAATGTTAATATAAAATTAAGTGTGTGGCAAAATTATCACAAAATATAATTTATAATTTATAACTTAAATGTTTGTTTATAATTAGTTAATAAAGTTGGGTTTGTTAAGACATAAATGCATTTAAATATATTGGACAAAATCCAATGAAATTTTAAGATTCTTAAATTATTTAAATTTGATGATATCAATATTATATTCAATCTCAATCCTAAGTGGGGAAATAAACTCGATTGATCTACCAATTTAGACTTTTCAAGGTGTTAATGAATGAGATTATGAGATGATGATATGATCAATACCACAATGCTTTGTGAGTAATTAAGATATAAAATCATAAGATCAAATAAAAGCCAGATGTTGCCTTTAAAGCCCCAATAATTGAGAAAAGCGTTTACTGAATAATTATACTTTTGATCGAGGAAAAGAGAAATAATTAGAAGGGTGATAAGTGCGTTTTGTGCACTTATTTTGGCTTTTGAATTAATCATTTTTTGCTGTCATATAGTTGATTTTCTATTTAATCTAATCTATTATTGTTCTATTTCAGTTTTGGATGCATTTGTGAAGAAGTAGAAAAGATTGGGCGAAAAGAGCAATAAATTAAAAGATATCTCATAAGTTCGGAGACTCAATCCAAAGTTGAAGGACCAAATGGGATGTTATAAAAAAATAGAGGACTGAAATGACAAAGACCTAAAGTTGAAGGACCCAATTGGTGACTGTTGAAACAAGAAGGACGAAGTCGCAAAAACCCTTAAAAGTCAAGCTGGGTGAGCGCCCAGCAGCTGAAACGAATTGCAGGAGCCAATTAGCTGCGCCTGGGCGATCGCCCAGCAGCTCCCAGGCAAAATAATTTCTGCATTTTCTTATTTTATTTTTATTTCCTTTTTTAGTTCTAATTTCTTTAGATAACTTTTGGCCCATGAATTTTGTAATCTTTTGGTATTTTTTGGGGCACAATTAGGATAGTATAAATATGAGTTATATTTTCATAACCTAAGGAGGATTTTTTTGGAGCCAAACTTGGAAGAAGGCGGAAGAAACAAGAGAAGGCAACTCATTGGCGATCAAGAGTTATTTTTGAAGACTTCTTCTCATTCAATCCATACCGGATTCTATCAATTCTTGTATTTTTAATTTAATTATGTTCTTCTAATTTTCTTTAGCTAATGTAGACGATGAAATCTTGTTTTAATTAAGTGATTATTTTGTTATTCGTTTAATTCCTTTTTAGAGCTTTAACATTCATGGTTCATTCTTGATTAGATTAATTAAATATAATTTCTTTCATCTTAAATATCATGATTTTTTATTGTTAGAAATTGATTTAATTAATGCGTGCTTGGTGCTTAAACTTGTTCTATTAATTTCTTTTAATTTTTCGTCATCTTTAATTCGAATTAGGATATATAGAATACTTAGAAAATCTTTGATTCTTTGTTTTCTTTCAATGGAACTTGATACGAAAAACGCTTAAGTAATTTATGTTTGAAGCATAAGGGGAGCCTAAATTAGTTTTTCTTCTTTTGGACTTAATTGATAAATATTTGGGACGACAATAGATTGATTTTGTGTTTTTGTGTGTTTTTGGGAATTAATCAATAACTAGATAATTGCTAAGTTAAACAATGGTGGATTCCGAAACTTTGGTGTTTCAAAACTTCTTGAATTTTCAACTTCATTATTTTAGCATAATTAGTTATTCTTTAAATTAAATAAATTCAACAAAAATCTTTTCAACTCAACTAGTATAGAATAATAGTTAATTAGGATTAAATTATACTTTCACTATTGCAGTCTCTGTGGGATCGATTTCGTTACTAATTTTCTATATTATAATAGATTCGTACACTTGCAAGTTAATTAAAATTTGACATCAAGTTTTTGATGCCGTTGCCGGAGATTGCGTTTGAAAGTTAAGTTAATCTTAGTTAATTTTACTCTTGACTAGTTATAATTTAGAATTTTATTTAGTTATTTTAATTTTTTTTTTTGTTATTTAAAAAAAAAAATTCATTGTGCATGCTTGGTCGTAGATCTCTAGAAATTAAGCTAGAACATCTAGATAGTGAAATTGAAAGAACTTTACACCAACGAAAACGAACCACCAATCTAGATAAAATTGAAGGAACTGAAGCAATAATTGCTATGGGTGATGAAATTGAAGAAAGACCTTTTAGTGACTATTTTAGTCCATTGGCTAATTTGAGCACCTCATACATACAATACCCACAAGTAACTGCTAGGAATTTTGAGCTAAAATCGAGTGTGCTAAATTGTCTTCCATCTTTCTATGGTTTAGATAGTGAAGAACCCTATAATCATCTCACAGATTTTTATGCTGTATGTGAGACATTTAAATATGAGAATGTTTTCCCTGATAGTGTTAAACTTCGTCTGTTTCCTTTTTCTCTGAAAGATAGATCTAGATCATAGTTTAATACGTTACCTGCAAATAGTATTACATATTGGAAACAAATGGTTGCTAAATTTTTGAATAAATATTTTCCTGTTCAAAAAACTAATGTTTCGCAGGGAAATTTCAGAGTTTATGCAGAGACACGAAGAATCATTCTATGAAACTTGGGAGAGATTCAACGGGCTTCTTATAAAATGTCCACATCACGGTTATGAAAAATGGCACTTATGCCAATATTTTTTGGAGGGACTACTATCATATATTCAAGAGTGGCTGATGGCCACAAGTGGTGGAGAGCTGATGTCTAAAAATGCTACAGAGATTTGGAGTTTTTTTCAAGAGCAGGCTGACAATTCACAACAGCGAAGTCGATCTTCTCGGACTGAACCAAAGAAAAGAGGAATTTATGAGATTCGAAGCAATGAACCTAGCTTAGAAATCAAAAAAGTCAAATGCATGATAGAAGATATTTCTCACAAGTTGACTTCATTGACAACCAAAAGTTCTACTGAGCCAGATGCATGTGCTGATAAAGTGAATGCCCTCAATATGATGAGGAAACCTCCTTACAATCTTTACTCCAACAAATATAACCCAGGTTGGAGGGACCACCCCAATTTCTCTTGGTCACAGGGTGTTCAACAAGATAATACATCAGGTCAAGCCCCCCAGCAGGCTAATCAACAATTCAATCACAATTTTTCACAGCCAAAACTATGGGAGGAGGCAATTCAAAACTTGACAAAAGCTACACAAGATGCATTAGAGCGCCAGAATCACACCATTGCTGACTTTAAGAATGAAGTACGCACTAGCCAGAACTCACAGGCACAATCCATCTCCAATCTGGAAAACATGATGGGACAACTGGCCTCATCAGTCCAACAGTTGGCAATAACCATTGAGAAATGAAAGTTTCCTAGTCAGCCATTTCCTAATCCTAAAGGAGTGCAACAGGAAGAGGCTAAATCCATCATAACTTTGAGACATGGAAAACTGTTTGACAACAAAGTGGATATCTCAAAGCAAAACACATCTCAATCACTTTCTCCAGGTACTGTCCCAACTGATGATTCAATCCAAGAAGCTCCCAAAGAGGACAATGAGCCATCTTACATTCCAAAAGCCCCATTTTCTCAGAGGCTCACAAAGGTAAAGCAAGGTAATTCTATCAATGATATGATGGAAATCTTTCGGCAGGTAAGTATAAATATTCATTTACTTGACACTATTAAGCAAGTACCTGCTTATGCTAAATTCTTGAGGGATTTATGTACGACAAAGAGACAATTATATATGCGCAAAAAGACATTTTTAACTAAACAGGTTAGCTCTATAATTCAAAGCAACACTCCTCCAAAATTTAAAGATCCAAGTTGTCCTACTATCTCATGCATCTTAGAAAACCATAAGATTGAGAAAGCTTTGCTAGATTTAGGAGCTAGCATTAATCTTCTTCCTTATTCTGTGTATATGCAACTTGGACTAGACGAGTTAAAACCAACATCTGTGATTTTATAACTTGTTGATAGATCTGTGAAAGTCCTCCGTGGAATTGTAGAGGATGTTTTGATACAGGTTGATAAGTTTTATTTTCCTGTTGATTTTATTGTACTTGATACTCAACCGGTACGAGACTCTGCAAAACACATTACTGTAATTTTTTGTCGTCCTTTTCTAGCAACATCTAATGCCATTATTAATTGCAGGGTTGGAGTTTTGCAGCTATCTTTTGGCAACATGACATTAGAATTGAATGTTTTTAATGTCAACAAGCAACCATATGACAATGTTGCTGACGTTGACATGATAGAAGCATCAAGTGATGATTCTTTTGTTTATACTAATTCACCTGTCATGGATGAAACTAAATGGAAACAGAAAATTGAGCCACTTCCAATGAGTGCCAAAGTCAATAGATGCAAGCAAAGCAGGCCCTCCAAAGTACTATTCAAAGTGCCATAAGGCAACCAGACAATAAGTCAAGCTAATGACTATAAATAAGCGCTTAATAGGAGGCAACCCATTTTCTAACTATTTTATTTACTTGCTTTATATGTCGTAGTTTTAACTAGTTTAAATCATTTATTAGTTTTTATTTTTATTTATTGTTTAATGCACTTTTTAAGCCTCACCATGTCATGCGTAGGATGTCCTACTTGTGAGAGCCGCTTGGACAATATCTAGGCAATCATCTTTTGACCAAGGGTCCCAACACTACATCTGAGTCCACTTCACCTAGACCTTCAACCAGCCAGATCCATCTTCTCCACGTCTATCTCTGGGGAGTACCTAATCTTTTCCCTCCTTTATGTGCTTTATTTTGCTATTACATTGGAGACAATGTAATGTTTTAGTTTGGAGATGGGTTAAAAAGTATCAGGATACTTCATTGCATCTGAATTTGCGTATCATTCTGGTCTGTATAACTGAAGTAATTTTATTTTGTTAAAATTAGAAAGAAACAAAAAAAAAAACAAAAAACAAAAATAAATAAAAGTATTTTAGTAGTTTATTTGTCTAGTTACTATTGAATATCCTACTACCAATTATGATATTTGTTCAAAATCGAGCACATTTTTAGTAGACTATTATACAACACTTGAACTTGTTCTTTTATCTGAATACTTATCCATGTTAGACCTGATTAAGGAAGCACATAGCCACTATTGACTTATCATTTGTTGGAAACATGACTTAAGTGTTTGTGTTGATATTATTGACTGAGTATCATTATGAAAAATTCTGTTCCTACATCCTTAAGCTAGTGACCAAACTGTTTTGAGAACAGTTTGGGAGTGTTAAAGTTACAACTTGTGTCCTGAAAATTTTGATGGTTTAGATTTTCTAGGTCTCATCTTTGGTTGAATAGGTTATGGTCAAGGAATCTAGACTGAGCACTACTCATTGTTGATATAATAAAATAAAATATCTGACTCGAGCAATTAAGCCTGTTAGGGTATTTTAAAATCTGGTGCCCTACGGTCATCTGACTTGGGAGTCATCGGCTCAAAGCTCGCTACAAGAGTCACATATATAAAAAAAAAAAGAGAGAAAACAAAATTGAAAACAAAAAAATCATATATATTTACATTTTCACTTCTCTATTAGTTTGTGGGACTCGAGCAATTAAGTATGTTAGGGTATTTTAAAACCTGGTGTTCTATAGTCATCTGACTTGGGAATCATCGGTCCAAAGCTTGCTACAAGGGTCACATAGAAAGCTAGTGTAAGAGAAGTATTGTATAGGATGTAAGACTGTTAACATGAGTATAATGAAAAAAAAAAGTAGAAATGCTCGGTAAGGATTGCTAGGTTAGAATCTCAGAGACTGAAGATGAGAATTTAGAAATCACTCACCATCTTAATTCTAAGAATACAAGTGCTAAGTTTTACCACTTTTGTTGAAAAAAGCATTGTGATGATCAATATAAACCAATTTCGCTAGAACACCTCGAAATTTGAGAGAAAAGTATTAGAAGTAATTTACGAGAGGTGTAAGGAATAAATGACTACAAAGAGTTCGTGATTGTAAAAAAAATATCAATAACACAATATTGGTCATGGTCTAATACATGTATAAGTTTAATTTTTAGCTATTCACACACTCACAAAAAGTCAAGTATCGGATAAGTGAAAATTTTTGTGTTGTTTAATATCCTTCTAAAATTGTTGCTTTATTTTCAACCTTGAGGCATATGGTAAGAAATTCAACATTGACTAATTTTCCGTTGATTCTATTAGCTTAGTTTAAATTTATATTTTGTTTTGTTTTTGTTCGAGGAAGAACAAAGGTTTAATTTGGGGGTGTTTGATAAGTGCGTTTTGTGCACTTATTTTGGCCTTTGAATTAATCATTTTTTGCCGTCATATAGTTGATTTTCTACTTAATCTAGTCTATTATTGTTCTATTTCAGTTTTGGACGCGTTTGTGAAGAAGTAGAGAAGATTGGGCGAAAAGAGCAATAAATTAAAAGATATCTCATAAGTTCGGGGACTCAATTGTACTCAACCCAAAGTTGAAGGACCAAATGGGATGTTATAAAAAGACGGAGGACTAAAATGACAAAGACCTAAAGTTGAAGGACCTAATTGGTGGCTGTTGAAACAAGAAGTACCAAGTCGTAAAAACCCTTAAAAGTCAAGGTGGGCGAGCGCCAAACTTGGAAGAAGGCGGAAGAAACAAGAGAAGACAACTCCTTGGCGATCAAGAGTTATTTTTGAAGACTTCTTCTCATTCAATCCATGCCGGGTTCTATCAATTCTTGTATTTTTAATTTAATTATGTTCTTCTAATTTTCTTAAGCCAAGGTAGACGATGAAACATTGTTTTAATTAAGTGATTATTTTGTTATTCGTTTAATTTCTTTTTAGAGCTTGAACATTCATGGTTTATTCTTGATTAGATTAATTAAATATAATTTCTTTCATCTTAAATATCATGTATTTTTTATTGTTAGAAATTGATTTAATTAATTCGTGCTTGGTGCTTAAACTTGTTATATTAATTTCTTTTGATTTTTCGTCATCTTTAATTCGAATTGGGATATATAGAATACTTAGAAAATCTTTGATTCTTTGTTTTCTTTCAATGAAACTTGATACGAAAAACGCTTAAGTAATTTATATTTGAAGCATAAGGGGAGCCTAAATTAGTTTTTCTTCTTTTGGACTTAGTTGATAAATATTTGGGACGATAATAGATTGATTTCGTGTTGTCGTGTATTTTGGAGAATTAATCAATAACTAGATAATTGTTAAGTTAAACAATGGTGGATTCCGAAACCTTGATGTTTCAAAACTTCTTGAATTTTCAACTTCATTATTTTAGCATAATTAGTTATTCTTTAAATTAAATAAATTCAACAAAAATCTTTTCAACTCAACTAGTATAGAATAATAGTTAATTAGGATTAAATTATACTTTCACTATTGCAGTCTATGTGGGATGGACCTCGTTACTATTTTTCTATATTTTAATAGATTCGTACACTTGCGAGTTAATTAAAATTTGATATCAGAGTAAAACAACTATTTTACACTCAACTCTAATTATGGACATTCGTATTGATTGTAGTTTGTTGTCTTAATTAGAACTTAATTAGGAGCTGGTTATTTAATTAAATTATTATAATTTGTTGAAATGATATGATATTAATGAACTAAACTCAATTAGTCAAAAGTTGACCAAAACTGAGTTTGAGCCATTAGAGTTTTATCAAACACTCTCTGCTGTCGTGGAACTTTATGGAAACAGGAAAATATTTATATTTAGTAGCAAACAAAAAATAGAATTTATAACATTTCAAACATAGAGCAATCATCTCATGTCACCAAGGTGTATTATTTTAGATTGTCCACCTACTGACACCTCAGCAGGTGAGCAAGATATCCCGTCCTCTTGGGGGCAGAAGATCATCCCACTTCAAACATATTAAAGGTGTATTAGCAATTGAAAGAATGTAATTATCCCCCCGTGATAATTTTATCATATACTACAAAATATAAAATAATTTAAAAAATATTATTTAACTATTTTATTATAAAAATACTGTTTTTTTATTTTTAATACTTGTTGTTACATTTGTTATTACATTTGTTATGTGTATTAATAACAAATGTAACATATTTATTATAATTAAAATAACAAATATAACAACAAATGTTATAAAAATAAAAATAAAACAGTATTTTAAGAATAAAAAAAATATGTCAGTATTTTAATAAATATTTTATTTATTGTGATAATTTTTAAAACACCCCCCCAACATCACATCACTACAAACTGTAGTGGCGTGGAAAAGAAGGCTTAACAAAAGAAACAAAATAAAGTAGGCCCAATATTGCTTGATATTTTCATTTACTTACTTAACATATGGCCCTACTTGTTCCAAGTCTCACTTTCTAGTCCTTACTCTAAAATATCAAACAACTTTTCTCAATTTTTTTACTCCTTTATCGTTGATATTTTATATATCTTTTTTTTTTATTCTCCTAATTAAAATCTAACCTCAATTGAATTATATATATAAAACATAAATTTCTTATATATTCTTTGCATCTCAAACCCTACTAACTTCTTGTCACTCCAGATTTGCCACTTAAACCTGTACTCACAACTATTTAACCTCTACGCTTATTTATTATTCGACCAATCCTCTTTTTTCTTTAACTTCCAAATTCATCGTTAATGTTACTAGTGTCCTTCTTTTCGAATCATTTTGTCCGAGTTAGGAACGAGAAAATTTATTATTTACAAAAAAAAAAAAAAAAATTACTAGTATCTTGAATTGTATTTATATAAATAATACTCAATTTGTTCTAAGAAGATAGATTTTTCCAAATTATATGCTACTTTTTTTGTTATGAGTATAATTGATTTCTTAGTTTCTTAATATACTTTTTTTTTTTAATATGTCTTGTTATCAATAAAGTATGACTTATTATCAATAAGATATGAACTAATTTTAATAGAGTAATGATATTAATATAGAAGTATATTAAAAAAAAAGTTAGTAAAATATTTTTTTTATAATTATAATAATTATATTTTGTGAAAATAAAAATAAATATTTTTTTAAAGAGGAAGTACATTATTTTTAGATTATCAAAGAAGGTAAAAAGTAACAATAGAAGGCTTGCCCCATCCATATCAAAAGTATCAAATTTCCATTCCAAATGAGCCTTCGTATCTACGGCCACGAGACAATTGTTGACTCCACTCAGTATTTTAATCGAACGGTTCAAATTAATTTTCTGAAGATTTTTCTTATCGTACATGGCGGTGCACGGTAAAGCCTATTATCATCCACATCTACATATGTCTATATCTTTCTCTCTCTCTATCTATATTGCCCTCTCTCCATCTCTGGCCGACCATTCTGAAGGCCCTTTTCTCTCTATTACTCTATCAATAACGGATAAACCCTCCTTTTAGGTTACTATTTATTCGTTCAGGTGAAGTATTTTTGTTCTTGTATTAATTTTTTTTTGTGGATATTAATTAATTTTCTTGTGGCTGGATTATGCAAGTTATTTGCTCATTAAAGCTGCCATTTTTTCATGTAATTATATTTTTTATTGTACTTATTATGGTTTGCATCAATTATTGAGCTTGTATGGATAATTTATGAGATACAATATGGCCTTATTGTACTTGTTTTGCTATTTGACTTCAAGTACGTTCTTTTCTTTCCATTTTGTTTAGTAAGTGATGAAGGTTATCAATTTATCTGTAGTTGTGTTGTGAATTTCATATTAAATTGTTAATGATTTGAGTTAATTTTTAGGTTAGAATTTACCAAGTTGAGGGTTCATGCTGTTAATTTCAACATTTGAACTCTGACTGGATTAGGCTTTTTTTTTTTCATAATATTTTTCTCATTCTAGTAATTAGAAGGAAATATTTTATTGGTGTTATTTTTGTTTTTAAAGGTATCAGATTTATTTGCTGCATCTGTAAACAATCACTTTTCAATTTATGAGTGTTTGTCTGGTTGCTTTTTATGAGTGTTTGTCTTAAACAATGAAGCTCATTTTTTAGTTAACATGATTGAGTCGGTAATGACGGAGTTAAATGTTTGCATTAACTAAATGTTATAAAAGCATCACTTCTGTTAACTCCTTGGGAAGATATACTGTTGGAATTATTCTTTCTCTTAAAAAAAACAAAATAATTGTTATTTTATGTAACTTTTAATCTTTATATTGAATTAAAGGTCTTTCTGAATTTTCTTGCCACTAATCAATTGACTTTACATGTCTCCAAGTGTTTTTGTTGTGATCTGGTGGAGCAATTATGCCGGCCCCTGCCTCCTACAATGAAAACTCTTCATTATTAGGTAGTTTTAAGTGCTTTTGCATGATCTTCCTATGATGTAAAGCTGAACAGCTTAGATATACAAGTGAAAATCTTGGTTATTAGGTAGTTGAAGTGTGTTAGCATGACCGTCCTATGATATAAAGGTAAGCAGATTGGGTTTAACTTCTCTTTTGGCCAACTGATACAAAAATCCATCTCACCATGTATTACAAGTATATGTTGTCGTGAATGACTGTAAAAGCTCTCGTTTAATTTGAAAAAAAATTAGGAAAATATGCTTGCTATCTTATTTGCCAATGTCAGAGCTTTGATTCCTGAAGTTTGAGTTTTTCGTACCAAGACCTGTATTGCAATCTTTCCATTTTTTATTGTAAATGCCTAACTAATTCACATATGCAGATCCCTCAAAGTTGACATGGCCAACGCTTTAGTTCAGTCAACTAATTTACCTTCTTCTGTCACCAACGGAAGGAATGGTCAATTTAAAGGATCTAATAAAACAAAAGACACTGCTACAATGCTATGTAGCTTGCAAACAACTCCAATAAGAATGAGGAGTTTCTCAGGACTGCGAGGATCTAATGCCTTAGACATGATGCTGAGACAAAATGACCGGACACTACAGTCAAAGGTAGCAGCCTTCCACTTTGGCAGGAAAGGAAAGAAAAGCCGAGTTGCACCACGAGCCATGTTTGAGCGCTTCACAGAGAAAGCAATAAAGGTCATAATGCTTGCACAGGAGGAGGCAAGACGTCTTGGCCATAATTTTGTTGGAACTGAGCAAATTTTACTGGGACTTATTGGTGAGGGCACTGGCATTGCTGCCAAAGTCCTCAAGTCTATGGGAATAAATTTGAAAGATGCCCGTGTAGAGGTGGAGAAAATAATTGGGAGAGGGAGTGGATTTGTTGCTGTAGAGATACCTTTTACACCTCGTGCAAAGCGTGTTTTAGAACTCTCACTAGAGGAGGCCCGCCAGCTTGGTAACCTTTTCTTCTCTTGCCTTCTGTTTGTCATATTTGATATTTCTGAGTGTGCTCTTAGACTTACTCCAATGCCTTAATGGTGCATGTTCATGGATATGCCGAGTCAATAACTGAAGGCGCCACATATAATTTGTAGTTCTTGGATAGTTCTTTCCCCTTTTGGCTTTAACCATGGCTGGCATCATTGGAAGTGTTTATGTCTGAGGTTTAGTTTTGGCTAGGAAAAATTCTGTAAATTGTTTATGCATTGGTGTTACAATCGATCTATAATTAAATGTTACTATTCCTTGTTGATTAGGTCACAATTACATAGGATCAGAGCACTTATTGCTGGGATTACTTCGTGAGGGTGAAGGTGTGGCAGCCCGTGTCCTCGAGAATTTAGGTGCTGACCCAAGTAACATTCGCACACAGGCAAGCATCTGTACTTCTTTCTGCTTTTACTAAGTCTGTGTTTTCTCCTGAACTGATGATGAATTCTTTGCTCAAGTAGGTTATTAGAATGGTGGGTGAGAGTGCGGAGGCTGTTGGTGCTGGTGTCGGAGGAGGAAGCTCAGGCAACAAGATGCCTACATTGGAGGAGTATGGTACCAATTTAACCAAGCTAGCTGAGGAGGTAATTTTCATTATTTTCCTTCATTTTTTTTAAAGTTTTGGCTTTCTATAGTGGCCTAATAGGTGTTGTTTACTTGTTTCATTAGGGTAAACTAGATCCCGTAGTTGGAAGGCAGGTCCAAATTGAACGCGTCACCCAAATTTTGGGGCGGCGCACAAAAAATAACCCCTGCCTCATTGGAGAACCTGGTGTTGGGAAAACAGCTATTGCAGAGGGCCTTGCTCAGAGAATTGCCACTGGGGATGTTCCGGAGACAATTGAGGGGAAAAAGGTAAGCCAGTTTATGACAATGTTGAATAGAAGTAGCGCAAACATGCATTCCAATACTATTAGGTGTTGTGCATTCAGTTTTCTTCCTTTCAAATGCTAAATATTCCTTTTTATCATACTAGGTCATAACCCTGGATATGGGTCTTCTTGTTGCTGGGACGAAGTATCGTGGTGAATTTGAAGAAAGGTTGAAGAAGCTGATGGAGGAAATTAAACAGAGTGACGAAATTATACTTTTCATTGATGAGGTGCACACGTTGATTGGTGCAGGAGCTGCAGAGGGGGCAATTGATGCCGCAAACATTTTAAAACCTGCTTTAGCAAGGGGTGAATTACAGGTTAGCAGAGCCAAGATGAAACCTTCGAACGCGGCAAATATAGTATAAAGATAAATTTGACTACATCATTGCAGTCTTAAAAATGTGAATCACACAGCCTAATAGATATATTGTTTGAGAATGTGACACACGCCAGAAGATCGTTTTGGGAAGCCTTTCCTTATCTTCCCTTTCTTTGCCTGTCCTCATCATTATCACAAGGAAGTCTGCTTTGATCTGATAAATATCATAAGGGAGCTTCCCAATTCAATTGTGATTTTTTAAGATATTACTTCCCAACTTTTTTCCTAAAGGGTCTAAATCATATTTGCAAGGTAAAATTCACTAAAATAATGTTGTTCTAATCCCTGCTATTCTTTCTAGGAGAGCTATTGTTCAAGTTATGACTTATCTTGGACTAAACTTGTTCTAGATGACATTTATGTAATGTTGATGAAGATATTCATGGTTGACTTGGTTATACACACACATACAAGCGGCAAATGTTGCATTGTTTTTTTCAGGGAGTGGCCTGCATGCTTTAACATAGTTGCCTTGTGGTGATTGAAATAATTTCTGGTGATCTTCAATTTTTTGTTTGTACAACTAAGTTTAACGGGAATGTGTAGAGTCTTCTCCATTTTTTTTTTTTTTTTGGTGCCTTCACATTTGTTTGATGTCCTTTTAACGCAAATTACTGATAATTGTATGAATTGCAGTGTATTGGGGCCACTACACTAGATGAATACAGAAAGCACATTGAGAAGGATCCGGCACTAGAAAGACGTTTCCAGCCAGTCAAGGTCCCGGAACCTACTGTGGATGAAACCATACAGATTTTGAAAGGGCTTCGTGAACGCTATGAAATCCACCACAAACTACGTTATACCGATGAAGCATTAGTTGCTGCAGCCCAGCTGTCATACCAATACATCAGGTATGTAGTTTCGAAAGTACATATTTATCATCTCGATTACATATTCGTTACTGATTGGCGCTCAAACAGTGTATTTTTTGGAAACTTATATATGAATATATTTCAGTGATCGCTTTCTGCCTGATAAAGCAATTGACTTGGTTGATGAAGCTGGTTCCAGGGTTCGACTTCGTCATGCACAGGTATATGCCTTACTTTTATTTGAGCATTTTTCTTTTTCAATTGAATCTGCAGTGACACTTTTATCTTTTGCAGCTTCCTGAGGAAGCCAGAGAGCTTGAGAAAGAGCTCAGGCAGATCACAAAAGAAAAGAATGAAGCTGTCAGAAGCCAAGACTTTGAAAAGGTTGAAATAATATTTTGTAATATCTACTACCTATTAATAGTTCGATGTAGTTAATGTACAGGATCCTAAAATTCTTCACAATCTTTGACATTGCTGTTACTACTTAAGCTGAGTGGGTGCTGAGTTTATGAAATAATTAATTAATGTGCAGGCTGGGGAGCTACGTGACAGAGAAATGGATCTTAAGGCGCAGATATCTACTCTTATCGACAAAAACAAAGAGATGACCAAGGCAGAAAGTGAGGCAGGCGATACAGGTCCTATTGTGACAGAAGTTGACATTCAGCATATTGTCTCTTCTTGGACAGGCATCCCTGTTGAGAAAGTGTCTACTGATGAATCTGACCGACTCCTCAAGATGGAGGAGACACTCCACAAACGTGTCATTGGGCAGGATGAAGCTGTCAAAGCCATCAGTCGTGCTATCCGCCGTGCCCGTGTTGGGCTCAAAAATCCCAACCGGCCCATTGCTAGCTTCATCTTTTCTGGTCCAACTGGTGTTGGGAAATCAGAACTCGCAAAGGCGTTGGCTGCCTACTACTTTGGTTCTGAAGAAGCCATGATCCGGCTTGATATGAGTGAGTTCATGGAGAGACACACTGTTTCAAAGCTCATTGGTTCACCTCCTGGTTATGTTGGTTACACTGAAGGTGGACAGCTAACCGAGGCTGTTCGACGCCGACCGTATACTGTTGTACTCTTTGATGAGATAGAGAAGGCGCATCCTGATGTCTTCAACATGATGCTTCAAATTCTCGAAGATGGTAGGTTGACTGACAGCAAAGGTAGAACGGTCGATTTTAAGAACACACTGTTGATCATGACATCAAATGTTGGAAGTAGTGTAATTGAGAAGGGAGGGCGACGTATAGGTTTTGATCTAGATTATGACGAGAAGGATAGCAGTTACAACAGAATCAAGAGCTTGGTGACAGAGGAGTTGAAACAATATTTCAGGCCAGAATTTTTAAATAGATTGGACGAGATGATTGTATTCCGGCAACTCACCAAGCTGGAGGTAAAGGAAATAGCAGATATTATGCTGAAGGAAGTATTCGAGAGACTGAAAGCTAAGGATATAGAACTTCAGGTTACAGAGAGGTTCAGAGACCGAGTAGTTGATGAAGGATACAATCCAAGCTACGGGGCAAGACCACTTAGAAGAGCGATTATGAGACTTCTGGAGGACAGCATGGCTGAGAAGATGCTTGCGCACGAGATCAAAGAAGGCGATTCAGTTATTGTCGATGTTGACTCTGATGGCAATGTGATTGTTCTCAATGGTAGCAGTGGTGCTCCTCCAGAGCCATCTCATGAGCCGGTTGCTGTGTAGATTCAGCACTCTGTTTCGACTGTTGCAAGTTTATTGTTTGTACTACTGCTTTCTATTTGAACAGGGTTATATGCCATTCTGGTTATGTTGAGTGGCTGGTTAGCAGTAGACTCCAAAGCTAGGTGATGAATTCATGATTAACAGGCTTTATCTTTACAACCTCAAACAGTATCCACTATACTGAACTATATGCACATTGTAGTCAGAATGCTATGAAACTAGTTTTTTATTTTCAGAAATTGGATGATAAGAAGAAATGTATGTTAAAAGTTCCATTCCAAGTCTACAATTATTCTTTTTCACATCTAGGATTTATATATGCAACATATATCACTGTGAAGTGGGAATTTCTTATTAGTTAGGTTTTACGTGTTCTTTATTCCAATAAAGGTGACACTTCAATTGTCCCTTTTGAAAACGAAGATTTGAAGTGGTTTATAATAAATTGAGTACTGGATATAATTAATGTGTTTGTGTTCATAACAGTGCAATTGAAGTAACGTGAGTATTTCCGGTAGTAAGTCCATTTCCATCAGCCGGCCTGTGGGAGCAAGAAGTTTGGGAATATATGATTTGACCTATGAATGTATATGCAACAATGCAACTCAATTTGAATCAGTATCAAAAAGAAGTTTTTAAATAGTTTATTTCTTCTTTTCTTTTACCAGTTGATGTAAAATGATGCTCTATTTAATAAAAAAAATTATTGTAGGAATCTACTAAATCTATCGAATTGTGTCAAAAAATCAAAAGAGTTAGTTAATGTATTAATCAATATTCGATTGATTAATCAGAGGTCATCGGCAAGAAAGATTTGTCAAAGCCATTTTGTTTCTTTCTGTCCAAGTCACTTATTTTCTTTTCTTTTTCTTTGTTTTTGGGATCCTCGATTTCAATCTTGCGTGCCGACAACTAAGGAGATTCTCATGAAACTCAAAAAGTTAAACCAGGAAATGATTTTCATTCTTAGGAAATTAATAATAGAACAAGTAATTTAGAGAAAAAAATATTGCTCCAATAATCGCTTCAAAAAATTGAAGCTCTGAACTTAATCTCACGCAATCCTTTATTATGGTTGCAAAGCGTAGATAAAGAACATGAAGGTTGATCTTAATAGTCGTAGTTCTATCAAGAAGTACTCCAAACATTTACAGATCGGGAGTGAGTGAAGTGCTTACACCCATTTAGAGATAGGGGTGAGCAAAAGAGAAGCTGTAGCAATGAACTACTAAGTAGTAACTGTGTTGAGATCTCGCATTTTGACTTGCATAGGAACCGAGGCTTCCATGATCTCAGGCTACTTGCTCAATCCTCCTAGTTTTCACCGGAAAATCCAATTTTTGTTGGTTGTTATTTTCCCATCTCAATGTGAGATGCTATTACTTGGGGATTTCAACAGTGTACTTGCTTTGGAAGACAGAATTAATGGGTCCGAGATAACCCCTTATGAGATCAAAGACTTTTCAGATTGCCGCCTTACCGCGGGGCTAACTGAACTTAGATCCTCTGGTTGTTTTTACACTTGGAATAATACAGCAGTTTGGAGTAAACTGGACGGGGCACTGGTAAATAGTCCGCTGGTTTTTTGGCTGAATCTTTTTTCCCGCCACCGAGTTGTTTCTCTGATCATTCGCCATGTTTTGTCACTCTTTTTAACCATCAAGAGTCCCGAAGAAAACAATTCAAATTCTTTAACATGTGGGCTTCTCACTCAGATTTTGATTGTGCGGTTTCCTCAAACTGGAGTCTTGATGTTAATGGTACCAAACAATTCCAGCTTTGCAGAAAGCTTAAAAGCTTAAAGGGCCCTCTTACTTTGCTCAATAAGAAACATTTCTCCCATATTTCAGTTAGAGCGGACAACGCTAAATCAGCACTGATTGATGCTCAGCTTCGGCTTCATGATCAGCCTTCAAATGTTTGCCTCCAGCAAGAAGTGATCCGTCTTCGAAAGCAGGCTGCCTTCCTTTCAGATTCGGAAATAAACTTTTATTCTCAGCAAGCCAAAAGCAAATATCTTATGAACAGCGATAAATGTAGCAAGTTTTTTCATTCCGTGGTCAAGAGAAACTCTAAAAGAAACCATATTTCTTCAGTGCTTAGGCTGGACGGCAGCCGCACCTCTTCGCAACAGGAAGTGGCAGATGAATTTATTCGTTTTTATATTGATTTGCTTGGATCGGACAATTCTTGTGAACAGCCAGATGCGTTTGTTATGGAATATGGTCCCCTGGTCTTGCAGGAACAAGCTGAATCTCTTATTCAACCCATCTCGTCCCAAGAAATCAAACATGCACTATTTGATATTGGGGAAGATAAATCACCAGGACCGGATGGGTATACATCCTGTTTCTTTAAGAAATCTTGGCACACAATTGGAGTTGATTTTTGTGGGGCAGTTCATGAGTTTCTCCTCATCTTCTATGCTCAAACAGATGAATCACACAAATATTGTCTTGATTCCAAAGTCGAAACATACTTCGGAGGTAGGGGACTATAGACCGATTGCTTGCTGCAATGTAACCTATAAAGTCATTGCCAAGATCCTAGCTTCTAGGTTGGCTGGGATCCTAGACTGCTAGGTGGATCAAGCTCAATCTGCCTTCGTGGAGGGACGTAGTATGACGGAGAACATTCACTTGGCCCAAGAATTGCTTAGACAATATAATCGTAAGCGTGTTTCCCCGAGATGTTTGCTTAAGATTGATTTGAGAAAAGCTTATGATACTATCAATTGGGGTTTTCTTCAGTCGGTGATGGTGGGACTCGGATTTTCATCAATTGGGTTATCGAATGTGTGTCAATAGCTTCATATTCCATTTCAATTAAAGGCAGCTTGTATGGTTTCTTTAAAGGAAAAAGAGGTCTTAGACAAGGAGACCCTCTCTCTCCCTTCCTTTTCGTCATTTGCATGGAATACTTTTCTCGACTGGTAAAACTTAAAACTGAAAACCCTGCTTTCAACTATCATCCCAAGTGCGGTCAGTTGAAGATAACACACTTGGCCTTCGCGGATGATCTGTTGCTAGCAGCGAGAGGTGACCCTATTTCTGTCAAGATTCTCATGGATTGTTTGTCCAACTTTGGTGACAAATCAGGACTTAAGGCTAATTCCTTGAAATCAGCCTTATATACAGCTGGTATTTTGGGGCTGGAGCTTGAGGAAATTAAGGTTTTGACCTCTTTTCCGGTTGGGGAAATGCCTTTTCGCTACCTCGGTATTCCACGGCAGCTGAGAGGCTAAAAACCCTACATTACGCTCCCTTCATTGATAAGATAGCAGATTATATTAACTCATGGACAGGGGCTTCTTTATCTTATGCTGGAAAATCGGAGCTCATCAGATCTGTTCTCCAAGGGGTAGTTTGTTTTTGGCTTTCAATTCTTCCCGTTCCAGCAGCAGTGATCCAACGCATCACTCGATTATGTAGAAATTTCCTTTGGGGATACAAGAAACCACTGGTTGCGTGGAGAGACATTTGTCTTCCTAAACTTGAAGGTGGACTTGGTTTTCGTGATTTGAAGGGCTGGAATTCTGCGTTGCTTGCAAAATCCCTTTGGAATATCCACACAAAAAAAAAAGACACGCTGTGGATCCGATGGGTAAATCATGTCTATCTGCGAGGTAACCCGATCTGGGACCATTCTCCGAAAATGGCAGATTCTCCTTTGCTAAAAAGAATTCTGCTCATCAGGGACCACATTGTCAGCCGAGAAGGAAACACGCAGGCAGCAATACTTCTAATTTCTGGGTGGAACACAAGGGTAAACCAATACATTACCAATGCTTACAATTACTTTAGACTGAGGGGGCCCTCTAAGGTGTGGGCAGCAGATGTTTGGAAGTCTTGTATTACTCCAAAGCACTCATTCATTCTATGGTTGTGCACTAAGGACAGATTGCTTACCAAGGATAAGCTTCTACACTTGGATATTGATAGAAACTGTCCCTTTTGAAATTCTAGAGAGGAATCGGTCCTTCACCTCTTCTTTCAATGCTATTTTAGCTTGAGTGTTTGGAATTCCATTAGACATTGGATTGGAATTTCCAGGCCCATGACTACAATTGCCAGTTCTTTGAAATGGATAAAAAAGGAGGCTCGTGGGACTGGTTGGCAAAGCAAAGTCAAAAGAATTGCTCTTGCTGCAACAGTTTATCTTCTTTGGTCATCGAGAAACAGTTGAATTTTTGAGAATCTCAAGGCCACTCCAGATACCATCATTAAGAGGATTAAAACACATGTATACAAAATCTTTTATTCTTTGTATCTAATGTTTTTATTCCTTTTCTTTAGACGACTTTTGGTCTTTTGTTTTCTTCTCCTGGGTATGCCTAGTGTACTTCTTGTTCATACACTAGCTTTTTAGCTTTGATAGTCTAATTTTAGCTTAGCTCTTTGATTTGTCTGGGTATGCCCAGTGTAGCTGTACAGCGCTTTTGATCTATATATTTACATTTTCGATCAAAAAAAAAAAAAAAGAATCTCTCTTCTTAACAATGAATGAAATAAAAAAAAAAAATCAAAGACAAAATCAAAATTAACCCCCTCCTTTCTTTTCAGTTCAAATAGAATCAAACTTTGATCGGTTTGGGATCAACACAGTCTCTCTGGATCCCATTGGATTTCACTCAGAAGAAGGAGCCTTGTAAAGATCGCATTAGTGTTGACCGAGAATATACGTTCCCTGGAGGCATTTATGGGATTTTCTCCTGCTTCCACTCCAGTGAATAGTGATAGCCAAACCATCAAACATCATGCTACGTAAAAAAGACATCTATGAAGAACAATGTTGAGACACAACCACCAATCATACATAAAAAGAATTCAATGTCCAAACTATATGAAATCATACGAAATTGTTCGACAATGAGATTAATCATTGAAGTTGAATGAACCCATCATACTACACTGAAATCCACACTAATGGGCAGGGAAATATTGGATTATAGGTTTTTTGGAGATCAAAGAGAATAGGAGAGCAAGATTACATTCGTTCGCCTCATGCTTTCGAATATTACATCTCAGATTCTGTTTCAACATGTAACCAAAGTATCACAATCCACCATGCTCAGGTTCAATTCCCGTTATTTGCTCACAACTAAAACAATTTTAAGGTTCAATTGAACCATTGAGCCATATTCGTATTGCTTTAACAATGAACATTTTCCGAATATGGTCAGCGATCAGGATACAGAAATCTAAACCTCATAACCCAGAAATAATTTAAATTCAATCCCGACCAAATCCAGCCTATAAATGACATGAACAAGCTCCATGGGTGAAACCTCCGTACATTACCTCAGCGACCAAATAAAAGCTTAAATCTACTCGTCGATCATTGAATGAGATTGTCTCTGTGTGGGGCTGACACTCCCACCTCGACTTATTTTGAGTGCGTCAATCACCTTCTGTATTTCCAAAGTTGTTGCACTGTCCACGCTACCAGACGACAGTTTCTTGTGTGCTTTCTGCAGATGAAGCTTCAATGAGCTGCTGCTCAAGCCAGCATTCTTTCCACAGATAGGGCAAACCTTCATCGATGGTCTGCGTTGATGCCACTCCATCGAAACTTTACCATGCAACTTAAGATCTAGATCCAAAAGAATCTTCGCAAATCCATCATTAGGTTGAGCTCTACGGTGAACTCGCTTTAGCATATTCCACGCTTGCACTAGAGTAAAGTCTCTGCAGTAGAAACAACTTCATTTATGATCTCTCTAAAATGATAAATGTGTCTGATGTACAACAGTAAAGAAAGACAATCTTAAAGATAGTTGAAACTTGGATGGACTAGGACAATCTCCTGAAGGGCTAAAATCTGTCCTAATTACAAGGAAACCAGATCCCTAAAATCTGTTGTGTAAACCAGGGAATCAAATCTGTAAAAGAAAAGGCAACTTCCTAAAATACATCAACTACAAATCAGCAAATGACAAAACTACTTTGACTTCCTATATTTTCGGGATTTGTAAGAAACTCGTCAACAGAATCAATCATCAAAAGAAGTAGCATGGTGATCAATAGCTTGAAAGTGAATTCTGTAGTTACATTTTCAGTTAATTTTCCTCTATATTGTTTATCCTCTTTCCCCAATTATGGTTAGTTTAAATATTCTTCGGCTATTTACCAAGATCTCTTCAGTTTGTGCTAAAGTTATCCTAATTGATGCATCCGAAATCAAATGTGGACATTTAAATTTACAATCATTACCTTTATCTCTTCCGAACGCAAGTTAGCTGCACAGGTCAAATTGCACTTAAGTCCTCCCAAAGGGAGCATCATAAATCAGATATAGACGTATTCTATTTAGGGTTTGTTTGTTTTTAATTAAAATTTTGCTAAAAAGCTGAAGTCAAAGTTAACAATTAATTTTAACCACACATTTCATGGACCCACAACTTTTTACACCTTTTCAATGACACATTTCATCAACTTTTATCAACTTTTCCAAAAAATCTGATTTTAATCAAAATCAAACACACCCTTAGTTGTGATAAAATGTTCAACTACAGCAGATGCACTTACTTCCTCAGCATTAAGTAAGCAAGGACAACTGTTGCACTCCTACTCTTTCCTTCAAAGCAGTGAACTAGAACCTTCCCACCAATTTGTTCAACATGATCAATAAAATCATGTGCTTCATTAAAGAGATCACTGATGTTTGTATCTTCATCATCACATATCTGTTCATAGAAGTAACCCATGATTAAGAAAACACTTCCCATGCAAGCTTCCCGAGGAGCTAAAAACAAATGTGGAGATACACGTACAACTTAGCAGAATAATTTCATCTTTAAACATCTTCGAATTTGAAATGGTCAACTATAATTCATGCAAAATTCTGGGGAAAAAACAATCAATCAAGTTTTTCAAGTACTATTGAGACAAAAACAAAGGAGAAAAATATATTAACACCTATTTTCTTTTATGAAAGAGAAGAAGACTGGTCTAGAAAAAATTCAAAAGAGACGGCATGAGAGCAGCAAGCAGGATACAAGGGAGAGAAGTGCTGCATAACAAACACATACTGAAAAATTTTTGTAATCAAATAATTCAGGAAACTGAGAATCTGACTGTCCAATTTCATTGGAACACAAGCATAAGATATGTGTAATCCCTAAATGCTGCAGAGTGTACACAGATCTTGCTGCTAGTGCCCCGCCAATGAGCAGGCTGCCTGAGATTGACGATGGCTTCTCTGTGTTTCCAGCATCAGATATCAATACTATCCTCTCAAGAATGTGCTCAAGCCTCACCTGAAATTTTAAACAACGAAACTATATCAATCTCAAGAGTACTTTTCAATGCAAAGACGAATAAAGAAAGTATCCCAAAATTAAGTCAAAACGTTGAACCAAACTATGTGTTAATTACCTTCAACTCGTAAGCATCAACCACACAATTGCTATCGCTACCTTCAAAGAACCCTGTATTGAAATTATTTTCCTGGCACAATTTAATTGCATCATTTTTAAGCATATCGTTCCATTGTTCTATTTCCTTGTTTAATTCAGTATCCACCTGAAAATAGAACAGAGAATAAACTATTCAGTCACATAAATGTTGACAACCAAAATTTTAAGACTCACAATATAATATTGAAGCCACTTGAGGATAGATTCATAATAATCATATCCATTCAAGGGTCAAAGGATTAGCATGATATATGCCGAAGCTCAATCACCTCTCAGCAAAATTGTCTTTTTCTAAAAGCAAAATGCAACCATAAAACCTGGTTGACCAGTTTCATCCTGCTTTTCTAAATTAGGGTTTTTAGGCTACAAGCGGACTTGTTTCTGGAACGGTTCCCAGTTTTTCCAGTCGAACAGGCCGGGCCAGGACAGTTTTCAAAACACGGAAGGCATCTAAGTCATTTTTGAAATATGATTTAACCATTTTTGTAAAAATTCATAGCATGTCGAATTTGGTAAAGTCAGAAGTGCACAAGTTCAAAATAAGAACAGTATAGAAAGTCCGTTGACCAGTGGAATAGCTTTTAACCAAGGTTGAGAAATGGAAATGCAAAATATATCTGGAGCATTAATGCCGACCATTTTTTGTCACCAGCCTCCCTTCAACTGTAAGAAACTTCAAAATTTCGCATGATGAATAAAGCTGACCAACATAACTTTTAGTCTGTCCGACAATGGTCAATAAGATTAAACAAGTTATCCCAATAAAATGTCCTTGTTAACATGTCTGAAGATCTATCATCAATAAACATTAGCCTATGCCACGAGTAGTGGCTAGACTAATGCAATATAAATTTGACTTCCCTCATTTGGCTTCATATGGGCTATGTAGCCCCGAGAGCTAGAAGTTGGATGGTGGGCCATATTTGAGCAATGTAGCATCTAGCAATAAATAGGTGGCTCATCCTCTTTCCATGTGTGTGTGCGCGTGTACTATTACACAAGTGGGCACCTTAGAATTCTATTTTGATATGGGATCGAGTCTCTCAATTTGGTATGGCAGATCTACAAGCATGGAAAAATAAAAACTCCATTATAGATAGGTTACTCTCCCTCCCAAAAGCTACCCCTTTTATCAGAGGGATTAAAATAGCTAGTTGGTGTTATATTTAAGGAAGAAAGAAAGAAATTAACTTCATTTCTTCACAGAACTGTTGAGAATCTGAAGTTAACCAGGCTCCAGTATTCTAGCCTAGATCCGAGATATATTCATGTATATATTCAGCAGCAAGCTTGAAAATGAATAACACAGTTGATAGAAATTATTCAGCCTTTTCTCATGGTTTCATAGCCACTTTTTGGTATCTGTAGAACCAAAGTCCTAGGTCAACTTTAAGGGAGCAAATTTCACGGTACAAATTTCTGGTTCCACATAGTCCTGCCATGCAGATTACAACTTGTAAGCTCATTGGGCAGAATTTCCAGTTTAAGTTTTTTGTCAGAGGTCAAGGCAAGATGGGATATTTGGATGGCTCAAAACAGGCTCCTGATCTGGACCCTGGTTATGCAGTCTAGGATGCAAAAAGTTCTATGGTGATGTCGTGGCTGATTAATTCCAGGCAGACCCAAATCAGTCAGAGATTTATGTTCTTGTCAACCGTAAAAGAATTATGGGATGTTGTCGGTATTGAGTTATCAAATATGGACAACAACTTAATGTTGTTCGATCTGTAATGCAAAGCTGTGAAATCAAGAAGGAGATCAAACAATGACGGCCTACTTCAATGCTATGAACCGTCTTTGGAAAGAGATGGATCTCTATGAATATCTTGATTGGAAGTGAGTTGACAACACAACTATAAACAAATGCTGGAGAAAGAACGGTATTTGAGTTTATTGATGAAAAAACGGAAATGTAGAGTTTGATTTCAGGGAGAGACTTTTGGAGACAGACTATTCATCCATGGGAGAAGTTTATTCGGCAGTAAGAAGAGAAGAAAGCAGTTTGATGGTTATTATGACCAAAAAGATATTCAGCAGAGGCTCAGTACTGAAGTCCGACATTGTCCTTATCATCAACCAACAGATTTCCAGTAAGAACAGTGACAGGCAAGGATAAAATGTGGTGTGATCAATGCAATAGATCACGTCACACAAGAAATATGTGCTGAAAACTTCACGGGAAGCTTCAAGGCTCGGAAGAGTAAATAAACCAGCCAGCAACAACACCTGAGGATTTCAAGTTGCTGGCCGGCAGAGAGTTCTGATTGTTGAATAACCTGTAACTTTTCCTGTGTGCTGAATTCTTTTTCATTCCCCAAGAATTTTCATTCTATAATTTCTCATCCAACTAAAATAAGAAAAAGCAATAGCTTTGAAAATAATATGCACATTCTCAGAATGAGTGATATAAAAGCAAGGCTTTCTACTTGAATAAATATACATCAACTTTTATCTCAATAATTTGTTCTGATCTTGCAAAAATATCTAGGGAGCCAGTTAGGTAGTGTACATGATAACATAGACCTAGACTAGGGTGTAAGTTACCATAGAGCAATCAAACTGTTAATTGTACTTTCCAGATTTTTCTTGATTATAGTTATACTCCTCACATATGACATAGGTCAATTGAGCGAACAACCTAAATCTAGTCATTTTTCTGCTTTTCCCTTCTGTGTGATTGATTATTCCTTCATATACCACCCTAAATTGTAGCTCATTTCATCCAATTTGATACATAAATAGACATATTGAGATATCATAAACCGTTTAGCAATGTTCGCAATTTATTGTCACAATATGTATCTTGTTCAAAAAAAATTTGAGATAGAATTGAGTATCACAAACCTTCGCACATTTGTGGAAGTCACGGAGTTTTGAAGTCAATCGCAGGCTACGTAGGGGTTCACCACTCCCCTTGCTGAACTTTCCATGCCAACTATCGCGTGACATTGGAGAACAAGAATCTGAAATTTCTTTACATCCAGAAGATGACGGCCTAGGAGTCGTTCTATGTGATTCTGAATCATTCAATTCTGAACTGTTATCAACAATTATCCGATCTCTGCTTGGTGGAGAAGGGCAATGCACCTCATTAGCTTTAGCATGCAATGGAGATTCAGGAACCACCAAATCATCTTTGTCAAGATCCCCACAAGAGGACTTATTAATGATACTGAGAAATGCTCGTAACAGGCTATCCAGTTTCTGGTGAAGGGTAAGAAGGAATATGTGAAATCCCTGCAAGTCTCTGAGAGCTGCTCGGAATCCACTCCGAAATTCATGTACAACTGAAGTCATTTCACTTCCACGCAAGTCGGGTATTCTATCAGAATCCTCTGGTGAAGATCCTAATTTTCCTCCAGTAATTTCATGCAACAGCTGTGATGCATACTCGGAACTGTTTATGAGGAGCTCAACTAACTGAGGATAATTTGCTTGGTCATTTGCACGTTTCCCTGCTGGTGGTCTACGAGGAACTCCAGAGTCTATTGCCACAATATGCAAATCAGAACTCGTTGATTCGATCGAATTTTCACTCTTTAAGCTCATATTGCTAGATTTAGGAGATTCTGTAATATCAGAAAGATCAGAACTCTGTGATACCAATCCTGGATTAGGAGGGCTCAGTCTACTGTCAACCGAAGTTGCTCTTCTTTCTTTCTGAAGTGCACGAATTACTTTTGGTCCATATCTCTTGATTGCAGAATCAAAGGCCAACTCCAGTGCATCAATGTTCGAAGTAGCTACTTTCTCAGCCAACAGCAAATTTGCAGAGTTCCCACGCCACCTGAGGTGGCGACAAGGAAGCCGATCCTCATTTCGTATGACAAGGTCCAACATCAAGACCCTGCCTAGGGCCAATGCAGTCTTTTCTGCTGCTTCTCGTGAATCAAATGCATTTGAGCTTTCCAATAAAGGAGACCCATGCACATAACTGCAAATGTCGAAGTTCTTAATGTTCAGTGGAAACTAAAAGAAATAAATTATGAAATCTTACGAGAAAATATATTACTAGAATTTACTGTCCTGAATTCATGCATTCTCCACTGCACATCAATCATCCAATAATTGAAATTGCTAAAAGACTTCTTCAGCTAATTGAGATTAATCTTGCTTGAATTGTGACCGTGACATAATTAATTTCTGCATTAAAAATCTCTCTAGTGTAGATTTCTAGGTGACAATAACAAAGTAACTCAACATACACAAAAGCAAGGAACAGCAACTAGACTAAAATCCCACAAGAGTTAAGTATGAATTACAGAAATAGGTAATGTAATTAGCAATAAGTGCAAGTGCATTATATGCAGATCTACTATAGAACCTTACTCACAACAAAATTACACACGCACTTCATCAGTAAAAGGCAGCGACTGAGCTCAAGAGCTTCCAGAAGTTCTGAACATGTTGTTTCACTAATTTCATCTCCTTCTGCAATTGCTACATCTTTTGCTTTTTCTGCAGCCTCTCTGATTTGCAGCCACTCTGCATTTGTATTGTGAATTACTCTAGCCTGCAATAGTGTGTAAAATTTTTTGCAAAAATTCAGACTTCCAGTTTTAGCTATAAAAACCAGTAGTTGCTGAGGCAAGAAAGTACAACTTGTGGGGTTTGGACACCTAGCCACTTCGCAAATTCATAGCCAAGTCGTTCAGACTGGGTGGCCATCCTCGAAGATGAGAACTTTATCACAGCTGCAGCTTCCTTGGGAGAAGATTCATCATTTTCAGATTGATTGAAAAGTGCAAAGAAAACCACACCACCAGAATTGACAGTGACCTGCACCCACAAAAAAATAAAGAAGCTATAATTAAGAACAAAAGAAGCATAAAGTCTATCGAAGCATTAATAGAAGTGTTGGAAATCCCGTAATTATGGAAAATTATAGGGATTGATTGATTGCAAATTATTTGGTAGATTTTCTAGTTTAGGAGATTATATTTTCTGTTTATTTCTTTCCTTTTTCTACTAATACTTTTGTATTATAAATAGGATGGTTTTGTATTATCAAAGATATAAGAATACAAAAACTTGTTTCAAAGTCTTTTTGTCTCTCGAATTCTTTATGGTATCAGAGCATGACTTGTCCAATCCCGGCCAACCATGACAGAATCATCCAAAGAGTCAGAAACAACAAATAACCTCGACAACGAAACCGAGGTCATCTCCACTATGAGTTCGAACGGAGCAGAAAACTCATCCTTTCAACTCACCGTAGAAAAATTAAATGTAAAAAATTATCGTGAATGGGCACAATCCATCAAATTGGTAATCGACGGCAAGGGAAAACTAGGATTTCTTACCGGCGAGAAGAAGAAACCAGAAGCCATTGATGTCGCCTCCTTGCAAAAATGGAAATCAGAAAACTCCCTGGTGACCGCTTACCGCTTGGCTCGTCAATTCCATGAAACCCACCATAGGGAAAACCTATCTGTTCTTGCCAACTGCAATAGTCGTTTGGGATGCTGTTAAAGAGACCTATTCAGTTTCCAAAAATACCTCCTAAATCTTCGAAATCAAGACAAAATTGTAGTAATTAAAACAAGGAGAAAGGGAAGTCACTGATTATTACATGGAGATGTGTAACCTTTGGCAAGAATTAGATTTGAGCAGTGAAGAAGATTGGGAATGCTCGGCTGACAGTGCAAAATACAAGAAACGACTTGAAACAGTGAGGGTTTTCGAGTTCTTGGCCGGATTGAACAGCGAGCTCGACGACGTGAGGGGGAGGATCCTTGGCCGGCGACCTCTGCCTTCAACGCGCAAAGTCTTCTCCGAAGTGAGAAGAGAGGAAATGCGTCGTCTAGAAATGATGAAAGGAGATCCATCCATTGGGCCTATTAGGCCTGAAGCATCTGCACTGTTATCCCATAAGTTAATTGGATCCAATTTTAATTCTCGTGGGCCTGATTTTAATTCTCATGGGCCTGATTTTAATTCTCATGGGCCTAGAGTTGTTTTTAATACTCGTGGGCCTGGAGTTTATTTTAATATTCGTAGTCATGACTCTCATGAGCCTCAAACTAGATCAGGCCCAAATACAAAAAGGCGTCCCTATTGTGACCACTGCCGTAAACCCGGTCATACTCAAGATACATGTTGGGAAATACATAGAAAACCTACAGATTGGAAACCGAGGCAGAATAATAAAACCCGAAGATCTTAAGTAACCCTTGATCATCAAATAGAAAGAAATCAAGAAGATGCAAAAAAAATTTCGTGATGAGCATCTAACCCCGAGCAGCTAAATCAACTTTACAAATATTCTCTAGTCTCCAAACATCTGGTCAGTCCTCAACCTATGTTCCATCCAGTTCACTAGCTCACAAAGGTAATTTTGTAGCTTTAAGTACAGTCTCTCGAACTAAAATACCTTAAATTTTCGACTCAGATACTTTAGATCACATGACTAATGCGCACCCTCTTTTCTCGTCATATTCTCCTTGTGCTAGTAATCTTAAAGTGAAAATTGCAGATGGTACACTATCACCAGGAAAAGGAAAGATTAAAATATCCGATCCTATAACTCTAGAGTCTGTCCTTCATGTTTCAAAATTATCATGCAATTTATTATATATTAGTAAATTGGCAAAAATCTCAAATTACTCAGCTACTTTTTTTCCCACTCATTGTATTTTGCAGGACCTATCAAATTATTGTTATGACATTTTAGAATGGGTTATCCCAATTTTCAATATATGAGACGTTTGTTTTCTTTTATTTTTTCGAATAAAACTATCTTTGACTTTCAATGTGAGTTATGTGAACTTGCAAAACATAGACGTACACCATTCCCAACATCCAGATATCAACCCACCAAACCATTCGCACTAATTCACAGTGACTTGTGGGGTCCGTCTCGAAATCCAAACCGCACACACAAAATAGTTTATCACGTTCATTGATGACCACACTCAAGTTTGTTGGGTTTACCTGTTGAAAGAAAAAAGTGACGTTCGTAGCATATTCATAGAATTCCACCAAATGATTCAAACACAATTCCAAACACAAATTTAAATTTTGCGAACCGACAATGGCACTGAATACTTCAACTCTACTTTGAGGAATTACCTTAAACTACATGGGATAGTTCACCAAAGTTCATGCGTTGACACACCCCAACAAAACGGGATTGCCGGACGAAAAAATAGACATCTTCTTGAAGTAGCCCGTGCCTTGATGTTCACAACAAATATGCTAAAAACTTTCTGGGGAGATGCCATTTTAACATCCACAAATCTAATCAATAGAATGCCTAGTCGAGTTCTCTCTTTCAAAACACCTCTCGAAAAACTTCATAAACACTTTCCTACATCTCGCCACATATCAAATTTATCTCTTAAGGTATTTGGATGCACCGCGTCGTTCATGTCCATGCCCATACTCGGAACAAACTAGATCCTAGAGCAATTAAATGCGTCTTCATCAGATATTCCCCTACCCAAAAAGGCTACAAGTGTTATGACCTATCACAAAAAAGGGTATTTGTTAGTCTTGATGTCACATTCTTTGAAAACACCCCTTATTTCTAAAAAAAACTTCTCTTTAGGGAGAGAATGTGGAGGAAGATCATTTTTTAGACTTCGACCTCTTTCTATCTGAACCCACTCCACTACAAATCCTAAATATGACACAAAAGAAAATTTTAACTCTGGAGGAGATGTTGAAAAACAAAATGACAAAGAAATGATTGTTTATTCACGAAGGCCAAAATTAGGGAACAGGAAAGACCTCACACCCGAGACTCCAAATGAATTGGACCCGATAATATCTCCTAATATCCATGAGTCTCCTTCCAAGTCAAGTAATTCTGAGCCTCCTAGTATAAATTTACCTATTGCTCTGAGAAAACAACCCCGGTCATGTATTCTCTATTCGATCTCAAAATTTATGTCATATAATACCCTGTCTAGTGGATTTCGTGCTTTTATCTCTAACCTTGACAGCACATAAATTCCAAAGAACATTCAGGTAGCATTGGAGGCTCCTAAATGGAAAGAGGCAGTAATGGAGAAAATGCGAGCATTGAAAAAGAATGAAACTTGGGAGATGATGAATTTATCCATAGAAAAGAAACCAGTTGGGTGCAAATGAGTCTTCACAGTGAAGTATAAAGCGGATGGAACAGTGGATCGACATAAAGCACGACTTGTAGCAAAGGGGTTTACTCAAACATTTGGGATTGACTACACGGAGATGTTTACACCGGTAGCTAAACTAAATATCGTTTGAGTACTCTTGTCGTTGGTAGTCAATTTGACTGGTCTCTTCAACAACTTATATAAAGAATACCTTTTTGAATGGCAACCTGGATGAAGAAGTATATATGACATTACCACAAGGCTTTTGTAAAGGAAATGAAGAAAATCAAGTGTGCAAACTCAGAAAGTCAATTTATGGTCTCAAACAATTTCCACGAGCGTGGTTTAACAGATTTGCAAAAGTAATAAGAAGTCAAGGATATAAGCAGAGACAATCTGATCATACTATGTTTTATCACTAGACTAAAGATGGGAAGAAGACAATTCTTATTATATATGTAGATGATATTATCCTAATAGGGGATAATGTAGTTGAGATGGAGAGATTAAAGGAAACTTTGGCCAATGATTTGAAGTCAAAGACCTGGGACAAATGCAATATTTCTTAGGGATGGAAGTATTAAGATCAAAAAGGGGCATTAGTGGCTCCCAAAGAAAGTATATCCTAGACCGGTATGCTAGGATGCAAACCAAGTGACACTCTCATTGAAACAGGAAAAAGGTTGGAGGATGTTGGATAACCTATAGAAAAAGATAGATATTAATGACTAGTGGGGATGTTGATCTACCTATCACTAGTGGTGTCAAGACGGGCGGGCCGACCGAACCGACATCGGCCCACCCGCCTCGACCCAGAACCGCGGGCCGACCCATGAACCGGGCGGGCTGTTCACGGGCCTAGAAGGCCAACCCGCGGGCCGGCCCGTGAACCGCTTTGATTTTTTAAAAAAAAAAATAGGCAGAAAATTCAAACTTTCTTATTTGAAATGATATTTAAAAAAAATAAAAAAACAAATGGTAGAGAGCCGTTTAAAGTGAAAGATGTGACAGATGCATTCACGTTTTAATCTTTAAATATATAAATAAATAATAGAAACTAAATTAAAAAATTAACAAATGTGAATTTATCATTGTTATTTATTTTTTATTTAGTAATTTAACACATTTTTTGTTATATATGTAAAAAAAAAAAAAATTAATTACAATAAGTAACTAAATTTTTTTAGTAATTTCAAAAAAAATCAATTTTTTATTCATACGAGCTGAATCGGATCGAACCGCGGCCCATATGGGCTTACCCGTATGGGCCAATGGGTGGGTGGGCTTTTGAAAAAAATTCGTGGGCTGGGCCGACCCGGCCCGCAACCCGCAGTGGCGCGGGCTTTTTCGAACACGGGCCGTTACCGGGCCTCATCGGAGGCGGGCCGAGTCCCGGATTGACACCACTACCTATCACACACAAGACCGACATTGTGTTTGCAGTTAGTGTGTTAAGCCAACACATGCATTCACCAAAGGAAACTCATTTGGAAGCAATACACAAAATCCTCAGATATCTCAAGAGATCCCCAGGCAGAGGATTATTCTTCAAAAAATGTGAGAATAAGGGAGTTGAAATCTTCACAGATGCAAATTGGGCAGGTTTATCAGAAGATAGAAAATCGACTACTAGATATTATACCTTCGTAATGGAAAACTTGGTAACTTGGAGAAGCAAAAAACAAAATATAGTAACTCGAAGCAGTACTGAAGCTGAATTTCGGGCACTAGCATAATGAATCTGCAAAGGTTTATGGTTAAAGAAACTTTTGGAAGAACTATTGGTCACATTAGAATATCCACTCAAACTTTATTGTGACAACAAGGCAGCTATTAGTATTTCTCTTAATCCAGTACAACATGACCAAACCAAACATGTAGAGGTGGACAAATATTTTATTAAGGAAAAAGTGGAAGATGGAGTCATTTGTATTACATATATCCCTACAATAAAACCAACTACCGATATCTTCACCAAAGGACTACCACGATAGAGTTTCGATGATTTCATTAACAAGTTGGATATGATTAACATCTATGATCCAACTTCAGAAGGAGTGTTGGAAATCCCGTAATTATGAAAAATTATAGGGATTGATTGATTGCAAATTATTTGGTAGATTTTCTATTTTAGGAGATTATATTTTCTGTTTATTTCTTTCCTTTTTTTACTTATTCTTTTGTATTATAAATAAGATGGTTTTGTATTATCAAAGATATAAGAATACAAAAACTTGTTTCAAAGTCTTTTTGTCTCTCGAATTCTTTAAGAAGTCAGAAGGAAACATAATAAAAGCTCAAACAACTACTTCATACACTCATATAAAACTTACATGTGAATTGTGCAAGCATAAACATATAGTAGGCTAGAGGTGAAAGTGGATTCATCCAGTCTAGCTAACATTATAAAGACTAAGCAACTAGGGCCATGGGAAGCAGTGTACTAACCGGAAGACATTAGGAGAATGTTGATAGAAATTAAGGGGTCAATTACTCTTATACCAAGAGAAGCTATCATGGCTGCATATTGGTGTGCGGTTGAGATTAAGAGTAAGTCAGTGGTGTGGCTCGTATAGAGGGATATGGCAAGGGTATCCTAAGAACTGATAAGCTTGGCCTTCCAAATTCAAGAATCCCTAAAATGAAAAATCCCAAATTAGGGGATTTCTAGTCCAGTAGCTTAGTGGCAGAATATTTGCATGCTTAGAGCATCTCCAATGCTACCTTCTATTTTGTCCATCTGATGTGGCGATGAAGTAGGGAGAACAAAACTCATATGGTAGCATTTATTGTAGAAGGCCGTCCAGTTTCAGACATCTTGTTAGACGGCTGATAAGTGTTTATTTAATATGTTAAAAGTCCCTATAAGTGTGTTTAGATGTGCGTTTTATGTGTTATAAGTACGCAGTTACGTGCGTTTTGTTTAAATCTCTTTTAGGAATCAAGAAAACATGAAAAGAGTCAAGTTCGGGCCAAGTAGACATGGAGTACGAAACTCTAGAGACGAAACGGAGGAAGATCACAGAACTTGTCATGTGGCTGCATGGAAAGCCTATGTGGTCGCATGGGTCACCAAACTCTAGGAAGTAAATTTTTGACAGAACTTCTAAGGTGGCCGCATGGGTTTTATATGTAGCTGCATGGCTCTGCGCGGATGTGTTTCTTTTTTCAATTAGAAGTCTATTTTTGGGATGATTCTGTACACGATTTTCTTGGGGCTTTTGGAGGAGATATAAAAGGAACTAACAAGAGCAAAACCTAATAGAGAATTTTGGGAGATAATTTTGGGAAACTAACAAGAGCAAAAACCTAAAGAAATTTTGTGGAGATTATTGGAGAAGAAGAATCAAGAGCAAGAGATTGGATTCAAGGAGGCGATAGACGATTCTTGGTGCAAGAACTTCTCGCCTTCAAGATTCAATCCTCTACCCGGTTATGAATTTATTATTTCATTCAACTGTCTCTATGAATTCTATGATTAGCTAATTTTATTTTCTTAAGACGAACAACGTAGCCAAGTTGTGAACCCTAGTTTTGTGTTTATTGATTCGACTTATGACAATTAATTTCTTTGTTAAATCTTTATTGTTTGCTTAAAGCTTTCATCTTTTTAGCTAATTGGTGAATGTTATATTGGTTTATGTGGATTTGAGAGATGAAAACATAAATTAGATTTAGACAATAAAGATCATTAATTTGGACAAGATATAGAGATATAATCTTGTGGTTAGTGCGATCATTTAGGGTTGAATTTCAATAAGACTCTAATGAATTCTTGTTGTTTATGTATTTAAGAGGGTTGATAACGAATTCACCTAGAGATAGGTGGGTTGGCCTAGTTAAATAGAATTAATTATTATCGAGAGAGATAGTTAATTAATTTATGTGAATTCGATCGTTAACAAGAATTAGTTATTATTAAATCAATGACTGTGAAACTAGGAGGATCAACGATGGTGAAGTTGTGAGTCCCGAGTCCCAAGTCCCAACACTTATTTAATTAAATCAAAAGCTATTTCATTATTTTTCTTGTTTACTCTAGCTTAATTTAATAGTTTTTATTCTTCTTAATTTTAAAACACCCAAATTTCTGCGTTTTCGAATAAAGCTTAAATAGTAAATTTTGGTACTTAAAACTATTCTTCGTGGGATCGATACTTAGACTCGCGTCTACTTTACTACTTGTTCGACTCATACACTTGCGGTTTATTTAATAAAGTTTTCGACGAACAACGGCCTTCTATCTATTTTTTAATTAAATTGTGTCTATCTCTCATCTATTTTTTCTCTCTTTCTTCTTTCCACTATCTCTTTCCTTATTTCTTTTCTGCTCTTGCCACGTAGATTTTTTAAAAGGTGTCTAACATTGAAAATTCTCTTAGAATAGGATCTCCAAATGTGTAAGGAGAGTAGTACTCCCATGCTTAAATTTCACAAGTTCTTTTTTTTATCCAATGAGGTAAGGCCCAACGTCCCCCTCCACGTAATTCATTTCTATATTAATAAACGAGAAGGGGACAATGCCAAACCCCCAACTACACTATTGGTAGGAGCATAAAAACTCCTATCCCAGAAAAAGAAGTTTACAATTATTTTTTAAAAATAGAAAAAATTACATGTGAATTGTGTGGTACGGAAGCCCTCCAAAATCAAATAACAGATAAGGGAATTTTCTGATGAGCACATTAGAATTATGTAAGAAGAAGCCAAGGGATGAAAGAAAAGTTTTATTAGTGAAAGAGAATCTAAACTCCTTGTATTTCAAAAGGGAAAGGTAACTAAGCACTTTTCAATGATTAGTATTGTAATATATATCATATATCCCTACAATAATATAATAATCTTATTTTTGTTAGTTTTGGTGAATTTTTTTCCCCTTTCTTTCCACCAACTCTCGTCTAAATTTCTCACAATCTCACACGCAAATTTTTTCCTTCTCCCCACTAACTCCAGTCTAAATTTCTCCAAAATCTCCCATTGCTGATCACCAACCACAAATTCGCGAGGCTCAGAACTCTAAATCTAATCAAATCTTTTACGAAATCGTTGTAAGTTCTTTACATTTTTCAAATTTGTTTTCTAATTTTAATGAATTATTTATTACTATTTGAGATTATTTGAGATTATTCAATGTTATTAAATAAATACTATTAAATAGATATGTTAGAATATGTTCGAGAATTGAACAATGATAGTTCTTTTTGGAACAAAAAAAATGTATCTATATGTATGTGGGTGTATATATATGTGGATCTCTATGTTGTAGCATTCAGGAACACTAGAGAATCAAAATATCCTTAACTATACTAAAATTCACACTTACGTCCAAGTTTTACCTATTTCTTCCTCTTTATTAGATTCACTTCGAGTTACATAAAATTCCCACTATTTTTTTGGACCAATTTTGAACATTTTTACAACTCGCATTTGTCGACTAACTCGACAAATTCCCCATTTGTGAGCATCTGACAAATAGGAGTTCCATCGATAAATTGGAGTATAATAAGGCCAATTGTTTTTTTTTCAAGAATCTCGACACTGTCAAAATGCCAATTTCTTTCTTTCTTTCTTTCTTTCTTTTTTGTTTTTTGGGTTTGTCGAGAATCTCGAAACACCAAAAAAGCCAAGCAAAAAGCCCATTTTGACAAAAAAAAAAAATTGTTTGTCGAGAATCTTGACAAACCAAAAAGCCAAGCAAACAGCCCATTTTGACAAATTTTTTTCCTTATTTTTTTCTTTTACTATTCACACGTTCGTCCAAGCAAACAGATTTTCATTCAATTTTTCACCAATCTTTTTCTTTTTATTATTTGATCTTATAAGCAAATTGTATACTATTCTTTAATATTTGACTTTTGGGACATTGGTAAAAAGTTGAAAAAGTTGGAGTATGAGTTCGAATTTTTGAAGTTTTGGTCCAATTTGAATTCTCGAAGATTGGATCCAATTCAATAAAAATTATCACTTTACCAACATCCAAAGGTCTTTTACGAATCTTAATTTTTTTAATTTTTTTTATGAGTTATGTGTTTATTTGGTTCTACTTTTCTTAATAAAATTTCAACATTTTACTACATTGATTTAAGAGTTAATTGTATTAAATGGTATGTTCAAAAATATATTTTTCATATTTATTATTTGCATATTATACATTTAGAATTTTTTATATGTATATATTCAAGCAATGCCTACTGCCAAACGTGCAACGCACGTGTCAAAAAACTAGTATACATACACGCATCTTATCAGACCTGATGGACACTTTGGATCCTATATAGCGGACATGTCACTAATGACAAACGCCACCGTCCATACCATAGTCAATTGGTCATCTTGCAAATAACTAGGCGACAGATCTCATCATCATCAACTCGAAAGTGGTCAGCCACGATCCATTCAGCCGTGCCCAATGAAATTTTCACGTCAATCCATCAAGGCTCAGCTTCTAGAACAGTACGATTGGCCACCATGCAGCCGAACAACAAGCAAGAATGAGGGACATGTGGCAAAACATGAGGCCTGCGATCTCACAACAGCGTTCGAAAACTGCTCAGCGAACTGCAGTACATGCATGCCCATGACAGGAAGCAGCGTTGACCACTATCAGGGTCAGCGCCTCCTCTCCGAAAGCCACCTTTCATATTTATTTATACAGATGTAACAGATCACGAAGGGCAACACATCAAAAAGTGGGTACACATTAACCTTTCGGTAAGTAGTGCAATACACAGTTCCTTTTCAGTGTTTCAATGCATGCACACACAAAGTCTTCCCTTCTCAAACATTTGTCTAACTCGAGTATCAAATGGTGTAATATGGAAGACACCGCACTGGTGTCTAGAGTTTGCAGGATGTAAAGACCAGCCATTGGGATTCGAAGACATGTCAGCAGAACACAAGGACAACAGATTTCAAACATCTACAGTAAAGACTAAAGTCAAAGAACCTCATGGCAAGTAGTGTAGTGTAAACACATTGCCAAATCATCAAGGACAAGGTAACTTATATACGATATAAGTAGTAGAATGGCATGTATGTATACATGTCATCTACACAGTAAACTTAATAACAAAGAAAATTGTAAAACATCAATTAGCAAGAGATCTATAAAATTCAAAGAAACATTTGCTCATTTGAAAAATTATGCACTACAAGAACCATTGGCAAACTAAAGTTTTAGCTTTACAAACCTCCAGTGCTTTATTCATCTCATCTTCAGACTGCTCAGTGCTGCTGCTGTGCTCAGTATGATGAAGGGAAGAAAGCATTTTCCAGGAGAAGAAGCTCGATTCAATGTCCAACATCGAAGCTTTACCAAGTCTTTCCCACAAACTGATTTCTGTAGCTTGCTCAGAAGGTGGGGAACTCTTCGAGTCAATATTTGATTTTCCTGCACTGAAGCAAAATCATGAAGATAAGCTGACAAGAAATTATTCTTATACCATGTACAGAAATATAAGAATTAAAAGATTCCTACTACTTGGGAATATCTAGGCAGTAGTAAGAATTAGGAACAGAGTATACAAAATGTAATAAGATACTACAACTGATGACAATTTACAGCATGTCTGGATGAATTCCTATATAACGTGCAATAAATTCCTTCCCTTACAGAAGAATGGCTTGCTTATACCAAGACCTAAATGAGGCTTGTATCATTTAACTATAACATAATTATAGATATGATTGTTTAGGAGAATTAAAAAGTAATTATGGTGGTCACTCTTTTTAATAACTCTCACAATATCCACTTTAATGAAGAAGAAACTGAACAGTTTGAGTTTACACTAGTGCTTTACAGAAAATACCATAAATTACTTGACGTTATTCCAGAAATCATTGCAACTATGAAGCCATGTGGCATAATAACATAGAAGTATCCAGTCATCCAATATACCCTTTGACGACTTGTCCAAAATATGGAGACCCTAACGTCTTGTGAGTGCTTTTATTAGATCCCCACAGTTTATAGCTTCCCGTATTTGGCCGAACTAAAAGCTATATACTATGTGGGTATCACAAAGCATACAAACCAAATGCAGCAGAAGAGCATTAGATGTCCACCGAAAATTCATTTATTTAACTTTAATTCATCAGAAACAGTGTAATGACCAGTACTTCTAGATACTGTGTATTTTCCATCCGTTATAATGTTAAAAGAAACTTCAAAGTGAACTGCTGCCCCAACAAAAAAACAACAGTTCCACATATTGCCCATTAAGATGAAGTGGATCTTTTCATTTGTGTTCTTTATTCTTGGTTCTACAAGTCTATAACCAGTAATATTTCACTGTTGGGACCTAATTTCTTGTTATATTTAATTACACTAGTAATGAACTTAAATCTCACAAAAATAAATTAATAAACTGTAAATATTCAACTTGCTATGATTTCAAGATCTTAAAATCAAAGATGCAGTCCAAACTAATATTCCTAAATCCATGCAGCGTTTCTCGCGCGGAGTAATGCTACATGAACATCAACTTGGACATAAAGTTTAATTACACTAGTAATGAACTTAAATCTCACAAATATAAATTAAAAAACTCTAAATATTCAACTTGCTATGATTTCAAGATCTTAAAATCAAAGATGCAGTCCAAACTAATATTCCTAAATCCATGTAGCATTTCTCGCGTGGAATAATGCTACATGAACATCAACTTAGACATAAAGTTAGACCACCATGTGTAAAATATCAAATATGTCCTTTGTAAATACATAATTCAAATTTCTATTTATGGCTTTTCAAAAGACATATTTGACATTTTACACATGGTGGTCTTACTTTATGTCCAAGTTATTGTTCATCTAGCATTTTCCTTCTCGCGCGATCTCCACCACTTATTCGCTCATTTCCACCATCTTGACCAATTCCTGGTGCTTGTGGCCACAGTGTATATATTTCAAGAGTCATACATCACATAATTTACACAAATGACAAATGTCTATTAAACTGAAACTATCACTCCTCTAAGTATTAGAGCAGATCTTTTAATCCGGTCGAATGTGGATTGTGGAATTTTTAGACATGATTCAGCAATAAACACGATATTATCCAGTCGATTAACACATTAACAAAATATCCCCAAAAAATGAAATTCAAAAGTGCATTCCACATCAGAGCGAGATTGTGAACAAATACTTGGAACGGAAAATAATCAACTGACCTCAGAAACATACTCTCGTTGCGGTGATGCCGGTGTGGGAACCCTGAGGACCGGTGCTTGCTGCTGCGTTTACGGACTAGCTCCAGCCATTGCACGAACCGATAAGCAGGCCCCGACGTTATGTCCCCCAACATATACAATACCTGCGTTTCTCAATTTCCTCAATACCCACATTCAAATAACAATTTATATTGTTCCAAAATAAAATCAATTATCAAAAGCAAAAAACAAGGACGATGAGACAGACCCTTGAAGTGACAGTAAGGGGCAAAGGGGCCTCGGTATCGTCGGAACCCAGATCAAATTCCTTCTCTTCCTCCTGTTTCTGCATATAAATATACTCTATACACAATTATATTCTAATATCTATATATCTCTTTGTGGGTACATAAATATATGAAAAATACAGCAAAAATCCAGATCTAAATGATATGTAACAAAGAAACTTTATACATGTCCGTGTATAAAGCAGTAATGTACATGTACGGTGGGATGAGGGGACAATGATGAGAGAGAGAGAGAGAGAGAGAGAGAGAGAGAGCGTACTTGTAAAGTGTAGGGATCTTCGTTTCGATCTGGGGACATTTGTTTTTTTTTTTTTTTTTTGCCCTTTTTCTCAACTTTTTATTGAAGAATTAGATTTGAAAATTATTGGGTTTTCCCGCTTTTCTGGGTCGTTGAAAGAGAAGAGTGTCAGTGGTGTTCGATTGGCGTAGAGCGGCGGATTCGGTGGCGGAGCTGAGTCGGAAAGTGAGCAGTGGTCGGTTGTGATCCTTGTGGATGGCCTTTACACGGAGGTGATTCAAATTATTATAATTGTAATAACAATAATCAATTGTAACGAGTATGATTGTATAGTCTGCTTGCACGACCCTCTAAGCTACTCACTCTCTCTCGTTTCAATCTAAACATCAACAAGCACGCATCACTATGCTGCACTTCATGCAAAGACACTCATTTATTGCAATGTTGATCGGCATCCTGACTCTCTGTCTTATTGGTTGTAACTAGTTAGTATGATCACCATGTTTGACTTCAACTTTGAGTCCATTCCATACATATCGGCTCTTGCTATGTCTCGAGTGTTGGAAATTGGTTTAAAATGTCGAGAAATTAACTAAGTGACTCCGTGTCAACTTGGCCAAATATACAAGACCCGGCCCAATCCGTTTAGGCAAATTTGTTTGCCACTTCGACGCACGCTTCGAGGGCAACGCCCCCAGAACGGGGATCGACCTGCCCGGTCAGGTCGCGGGGTTCGCATGGTTTATCTGCATGTTTAAAGGGTATATTTGGCATCTCGAAACTAATATCGAATGAATGAGAAACTACGAAAAAGGACAAAATCGGGTCAAAGTTTGACCCATGCGATCGCATGGTTGATTTTCACTGCGATCGCAAGTTGCTTAATTTTTTAGCAGAATGTATTTTGGTCCTTCCTTGCGATCGCAGATCGCATGGTTATTCTGGATGAAGTCTTGTTCTATTTTTTGTGCTATGCGATCGCAGCTTGGTTAAACCATGCGATTGCATAGGTTTGCGTGAACAGACATGTCCTTTTGAAGGGTTGCACAGTTTGGTTCATTCTTTTTCGTTTCCAACCAACTCTCCAACGTTAAAAAAGGGCTGTGGACGTCCATTCTGCATAAAATTGATACAGAAAACAATTGCAAACATAGCATTCATACACTTGATCTTTGAACCAAATTTATTGCATTTAAGTTGCACAAAATCTGGTTTTCCATTTCATTCATCCGTTGGAGTACAAAGCCATCCTTGGTTCGCTGTACTTGAGTTTTTGTTGTGCTACAAAACTCAAGCGAAACCGTTGTATCTTGGGAGTCATTTGCCAAAGACCGAAAGCACCTTGCGGGGCAATATTGACTTAAGGACAAAGAGTTCAACTCTTGCCTCGGTTAATTCATCCTTTCGATATTTTCGGTTCTTGATTTATTGCTTTGGGTCATTTCCACAGAATTCCGCCAACATCGAGCACTAAGGGTCCCAAGTACGCCGCCACAATGTAATTCTTGTGCACTCCCTACGGGCATTTGGGCTCACAGCTCGCCACATTGTACTTCCTTAGTGCTTCGCTCAAGTAGGCCATCTATTGGTTGAAGGTTAATCGAAGTGCTATCATAACATATTCAACTTACAACACATATTAAACATGATTCTCACATGTCGACAGTTTGCCTCAATTTGTCTACTATGTGGTATTTCTCCACGACCACATGTTGAGTCAACAGACTCCTATTACAAGTCTAAAACACATCATGCCCCACAAATTAGTATATGAGACTTTTGGAATGGTTTAGTTGGCCTAGAGGTGTTGCCCCATCATTGCATGTGGAGCATTGATGCTCAACTAGCAAGCTCTGGTATCACGACCGTGCCCAACACATGCTCTTTTGGTGTTACAATGTCCGATATGTTCTTGACCCTAAATGAGGACTTTAGACATACTTCAAAGTGCTAAAATTTGGCCTATAGGCATCCATGACTACCTAAAGTTTGCTCACTTTGTACCCAAATTGGCTTATAGCAAGGTTCTAAAAAGCGTAAAGCGTGACTAGGTGTGGAGGCCAAGCTTCAAGTTTTTTAGGCCTAGGCGAGGCTTAGGCGAGGATGAAGCGAGAGCGAAGCGTGAAAAAGCGTTTTCTTATTTTTAATATCATTTTAAATATTTTTTTGAAAAAAGATAAAAATAAATTTTTTAACTAAAAAGCGCGCGCCTAGGCGTAATTAAGCGCGCCTAAGCGTGATTAAGCGCGCCTAGGCGTGACTAGGCGTACATATGCGAGCCTAGGCGCAAGCTTTTTAGTTAAAAAAATAGTTGATCAAAAAAGCGCGCGCCTAGAGCCTAGGCGAGGCGTGGAGGTCACGTTTCACGCCTAGGCGCGCTTTTTAGAACACTGGCTTATAGTTATCCTGGTGACCATGCATCGCCCTTATGATGGACTTAACAATAAAAATTCAAGTAAGACATCATTTCGTTGAAAAATAAAATCATAATATTTATAACTTCCTCATACAACCTCCAAACAATGCACCATTTGATTTAGCACCCTCAACCTCAAGATCAAGCTGCTAAATATCAACCCTAGAAAATACTCGACCGCTAAGATATTCCTTCACAATATTCTAATATTATAACAACGTTATTACTCCACTCTCCTCCACTTGATAATGTTGTATACACTTACGTGGATTCATAATTGCTTCCAAACTTATTGGAAAAGCTTTCTAACGTCTTCAGAAAACTCCCACTAAAACAGTTTCTCAATACTCCATCGTTAAAGTCTTCTACTCAATATATGAACGTGTCGTATGTGCAAATCTCTAAAAACCTACCGTCACTCCATCTCCCCTTTGTTCACGACGTTAGTGCCAACCTAGCATGTGATATGTGACAAATCATGAATGGCCCTTATATGTCCAACTTTGTAAAGTTATACTTTTCTCTCCCAATTTAGGTTGATTCCCAAAAATGTGAAGGGAAATATGTTTCTATCAAGGTGATGATTTAATGAATATTTTTGTCAATTAGAATTTAATTGTACAATTAGAATAAAAAGTTGAGAATCAATTGTTTCTTCAAATTTGGGGATGAACTTGCTAGTCAAACAAAAAGTTATGCAATTATTTTCCGTGTATAATTTAAAAAAAAATTAATAACTGTTTGCTACAAATTATTTAAATAATCATAAAATGCCAAATTTGGAAACTATTATTTATTTGTCGATACACAAACTTTCTAGTGAATTTTGGTTCGTCTTACTGTTATTTATATATATATATATATATATATTAGTAGACTACAAAGGGGAAAGAATTTATTTAGGATTGGAAAATATAAATTTATAAAAATTAAAAATATCTTTATACTTATCCTAGGAAGTAATATGTGCAACATCATAATGATATTTATTTCAATTTTATTTTATTGATTGGTTAGTTTTCACTTTTTTTTCATTATATATAGTAAAATCATAAAAATTATTTTATTAATTCGTTTGTTTATCTTCTAATAATGTAATAAATTAATAAATAACTTGCAACGTGAACACATATTTAAAGAAGGGATCAACTCAACGAATGGTCGAATTTAAAAAGGAGTAGAGCAAGAACCATATTTTCAAAGAAGTGACGGTCTGAAATTTATCTTAAATGTAAGAAGAACTAACACATAAGGGGTTATACTCCAAATGGGACAGGGCCAAACTTGTACGTTATTAAATAGGTACGAATACTCCAGAATATAAACCAGTGCAACAAAAGTAGCTCCTACAACGATTTCGTCAACAGAGGAAAGGAAGGTAGGTGATGCGATGCTCTGCTTCAAGTGTTGGGAAATTAACCCAAGACTCTCAAATGTTAAACTCAACACAACCAAGTAGGAAGAGAAAATGAAAGATATTAAGCCTATTTGAATCCAGTTAATTTTTCATCTACTTGTAGAAATGAACAATTCATTTGCTCTCCATATTTAGTGCTTTATTGATCCAGATTTTAATCTATTAAAATAATGTGGTTAACAGTCTCCAATTAATTTTAACTACACATTTCGTAGACGTAAAACTTTTATTAACTTTTCAACCAACTTTTTATCAAAATTTGGCAAAAGACTCTATCTAACAAGCTCTTAGTTAGAACTTTCCCTAGCAACCGCAACATCAAGCTCTCGATGAATTGATAATCTCTAGAAGTTCATAATTCATAAGAATCAAAAATTCAAGACGGATAAAGTGTAGTAACCATCGAAATTAAATCAAGTATTTCGAGATATGATCATATTATCACACCTTATCATTAACCTAGTAGTTTAATATTGTTAAAGTATGCCTGCATACATTTTAAAGAAACACAAAATGGCATGAAGAGGACACTTTTAAAGAGAGAAAGTCGAACACATCCACTTCTCGTCTTCTAAATAATTTTCCAAAAGGAGAGAGTGGAATATATTGAAGAAAAGAGTTGACCATTATTGCATTTATATACGTTGTAACTTAAATTTAGTAAAAGTGTTATAATGCAAAATATGTTTTTGGACTGCAGTGTATATAGGAGAAAGTGTATGGACTCATCCATTAATTATCATAATACATCAGAGATATATTTTTTTCTTCCATCTCTCTGTTTTCTCTCGTTTTGCTCTTCCTTCTCTCTCGTGAACCCTAGCTACATCTCTATGTGATCTTTTTGTATATTTCAACTTGGTATCAGAGGTCTATAGCGATGAATCCTGGTATGTCCAGTGACTCTTCGTCTGAGAATGTTGCCACTGGTATCCCTTCCATTGTCGGAGATGTTGTCGCGAGCTCTATTAGACATTTTCCTAATCTCTTACCAATTTCGATAAAGTTGGGGAGATCAAACTATAATTTCTAGAGATCTTAGGTGTTACCCACTCTTCGAGCCTATGATTTGGAAGGTTTTGTTATCGGCGATTAGATCTGTCTTCAAAAGTTGATTGAAGCCAGGTTTGTTGATGCCGGAAAAATTAGGCACGTGAATCCGGCGTACCTTTTGTGGATAAAAATGGATCAACTGATTATGAGTTGGCTTCTTAGTTCAATTTCTGAGAATATGTTCAGACATGTCGTCGGATGTGCCACCGCGTGTCATGTTTGGAAAACGTTTGAGTTGTTCCACATTACAGTCCACAAAAAAAGAAAATAAGTCAATTAATGACTATTTTCTGGTTATAAAAGGTATTGCGGACACTTTATCTACCTTTGGTCATCATGTAACTAATGAGGTTTTACTTATGTATATTTTAAGAGGTGTTGGGTCTGAATATGATGCTGTTGTAGTAAATCTCACATCTAGAATTGAGTTTGTTACCTTGCAAGAGGCACAGTACCTCTTACAAGCTCATGAGATGAGATTGGAACAATTGTGTGCTACCTCCACCATTGATTTTAGGGCTTCAGCTAACTATGTTGTGCCTAGGAGAGGATTTAAGGGAAATCAGAGACAGTCTTCCTCACATTCCTTTGCCAATTCTGGTCAACACTATCAAAGTTTTGGTAGAGAACAGGACGAGAAGGTAGATCAAATTTCCATTGTCAAATCTATTACAAGTCTAGTCATACAGCATTAAAGTGCTATAAACGTTTTGATACTTTATTCAAAGGAAAAATGAATTCTTCTCAAAATAGATGAGGTTCTAATTTTGGTGGATCTACTAGGAGTGGACGAGGTGCTTCTTTATTTGATCCACAGGCATATGTGGCATTCCCTGCCACAGTTCATGATGATGCCTGATATGTTGATAGTGGAGTTTCACATCATGTAACTTCTGATGTTGGAAACTTTGAAGTTCACATTGATTACAAAGGAAAGGGTAAGCTCATTGTTGGTGATGGTAATGCTTTTTCCATTACTCATGTTGGTTCAACTATGCTGTGTTCAAAAATACATACACCTTTATTTCTTTGAAATATTTTGCATGTGTCCTTCATTAAGAAAAATTTACTTAGCTTGTCCACATTCCTAGATGAAAATAATATAGTCGCTATCTTTGAAAATGACTCTTTTTACATTCGAAGCTGGTTCTTCTTCAAGACAGGCTTAAACATGGACTATATCAGCTAGATTTGTCCAACTCCAAATTAACTCTAGCTCTCTTGCACTCTACTTACTATAATTCTATTGTTGCTACTAGTGATTACAACCCTACTGTTTTATAAGATCATTTGAACTCTGTATCAGCTTTTGTTTGTACTTATATGTTGCCTGATATGTTGATAGTGGAGCTTCACATCATGTAACTTCTGATGTTGGAAACTTTGAAGTTCACACTAATTACAAAAGAAATGGTAAGCTCATTGTTGGTTATAGTAATGCTCTTTCCATTACTCATGTTGGTTCAACTATTATGTGTTCAAAAATACATATACCTTTATTTCTTCAAAATCTTTTGCATATGCCCTTCAATAAAAAAAATTTACTTAGTTTGTCCAAATTTCTTAATGAAAATAATTTAATCGCTGTCTTTGAAAATAACTCTTGTTACATTCGAAGTTGGTTCTTCTTCGGGACAGCCTTAAACATGAACTGTATGAGCTAGATTTGTCCAAGTCCAAAGTCACTCCAGCTCTCTTGCACTAATTCTATTGTTACTACCTGTGATTACAACCCTACTGTTTTACAAGATCATTTGAACATTTCTGGTGAGATGTTTTTGCCACTCGTACTCTTCTAACAAACAGATTGCTTACAGCCACTCTTTCAAATAAAACTCCTTATGAAGTTCTTTTCAAGGAAAAATCCTTGTATTCTCAGCTTAAGGCTTTTGGATGTACTTTTAATCCTTTTCTCAGACCTTAGAATAGACACAAAGTCAGTTTTCACACTACACGAAGTGTATTCCTTGGACACAGCAACAAACACAATGGCTATAGATGTTTACACTAAAGTGGAATGATCTATACAGCCCAAAGTGTGACACTTAATGAAAGTGTGTTTCCTTTTTCTTGTGGTTTTTCTGCTCTTGTCAAACTAACTGCTTCATATCAGATTCCAAATCAATTACTTGGTCAGAATTGGTTGCAAAGTGAAAAGGACATATCTAGTGATCAAGTACATGTGACAGCCTACTCTTCCAGGTTAAACCAGTCACCAATTTCTTCCTCTTCATCAGTGCCTATTTTGAGTCCAATTTCTGATTCTCAGCTGAATAATAGTCACCAAAATGCTTCATCAAATTATGTCCATTTATATGAAGAACCTAAACTTTCTCTTCCACCAAGACCTTCTCATCCTATGCAAACCAGATCTAAATCTGGTATTTTTAAGTTATAAATATTTTCCTTTGCATCAGTTTTGTCTCAACCCATTGAACCAACATCTGTTAAGGAGGCTTTAGCAGATCCAAAGTGGGTTGATGCTATGGCTGCAGAGTTTAAAGCTTTGCACACAAACAATACTTGGAGTCTTGTTCTTCAAACTGATCCTATGCATATAGTGGGAAACAAGTGGGTGTTTAAGGTGAAATTTATATCTGATAGGTTAGTGGAAAGATATAAAGTAAGACTTGTAGCAAAAAGGGTTTCAACAAATCCCTAGAATTGATTATTTTGAAACATTTAGTCCTGTTGTCAAGTCTTCTACAATTATAATTATACTCAACTTAGAAGTTAACTATAGCTGGGATATCCAACAAGTAGATGTTAACAATGTATTTCTCAATAGAGATCTTGCTGAGACTATGTATATGTTCCAATCTGGGGATTTTATGGATCCAAAATTTCTAACTCGTGTATGCAAACTTCACAAAGCTTTATATATTTTAATACAGGCTCTAGAGCCTGGGTTGAGAAGCTAAAACATGCTCTAATTGCATGGGGTTTCACCAATTCCACTTTAGATACAAGTTTGTTTGTGTATTTTCATGCTGGGATATATTTATTTGTGCTGATGTATGTTGATGATATTCTCTAATCAAAATTTGGTGCTAAAGGTAGTGAATGACCTTAATAAACAATTTGCTTTGAAAGTTCCTGGCTCTTTGAAATATTTTCTTGGGTTTGAAGCAAAGAGAGATCAATCTAGAATGTATTTAACCCAAATCTAGTACAATCATGATCTGCTTGCCAAAACAAATATGCTAGGGAAAAAAAGATGTGAAATTCCTATGTGTGTTGGTCAGAAACTATATCTGGCAGATAGTGATACTTTTGATGCACCTGCATTGTATAGATCTACCATTGGAGCACTGCAATATCTTACTCTTAACATGCCCTGTCATTGCCTTTTCTGTTAATAAGCTTAGTCAATTCTTGCATGCACCTACTATTTTGCATTGGTAGACTTGTAAACATATATTGAGATATCTCAAGAATACTACTACACTTGGTCTTCATTTCAAGCCTATGTCTGCCTTAAATTTGGAAGCATTCTCAGATGCTGACTGGGCAGTTGTGTTGATGATAGAAGGTCTACTATAGGTTATTGTGTTTTTCTTGGTGGGAATTTGATTTAGTGGTGCTCTAGAAAGTAAAAGTGGTTGATAGATCTAGTACCGAATCAGAATATCGGGCACTGGCACATGTAGCGACTGCCATTGTTTGGATTTACAATCTGTTAAAAGAATTACATGTTTCTTTAGCTACTTGTCATACTATTTAGTGTGATAACATTATTGTAGGGTCGTTGGTGGCAAATACAGTCTTTCACCAAAAAACGAAGCACATAGAAATTGATATTCATTATATTCGAGAACGGGTGATAGACAAGGAACTTGAGATTAGATATATAGTAACAGAAGATCAAGTGGTTAACATTTTGACAAAGTCCCTTGCCTTTCCAAAATTTAATGGTTTTTTAGTCGAGCTTACTGGATCTTCACAGTTGCGCTTGAAGAAGGATCTTGAAGAAAAGAGTTGACCATTATTGTACTTGTAGAAGTGTTAGAGTGCAAAATACATTTTTGGACAACATTGTATATAGGAGAAGGTGTATGGACTCATTCATTAATTATCATAATACATTAGAAATATTTTTTTTTTAATATCTTTCTATTTTCTCTCGTTTTGTTCATTTTCTTTCGTGAACCCTAGCTACATCTGTGTGTTATCTCTCTCTGAATATTTCGACTGAATATATCCAATTTTCGTCTTTAAAATAATTTTTCATAGTTTAAATTTCTTTTGTCAATTGATATCATTTTCTTTTCAAACATGTTACTATATTATATCTTCTCTTTGTATGAATTTCAAACCATCTAGGCATTATCGACAAACTAAAAAAGTTGACGAAAGTTTCTAATTCATTTAGACAAATTTTATCTTTCTCGTCAACATAGGCAATTAATTCTATATTGTTGAAAATCACATCAACTTTGTCCAGAGCACATTATAATCTGTATCTACATATTAAGTAAATTTAATAATGACTCAAATGGAACTGTAAGAAAGAACATATCATCGATTCTAAATTTATCAAGAACAATACTTAGTATCAAATACCGCAGCTATACTTAGCCCATTGACTACTCGCAGCTGCAGTTTGCCTAACTTTGACTGCACTTTGTAAATATTAGGTTAAATTGTAATTTCCTTTCAATTGTAAGAGTTCATTTCATTTGTAAAAGAACCCAATCGTTTGTAAATAATTTTATGATTCACCAGCTTTTAAACATCTATTTATGTCACTTTGATTTTTCTTAATTAAGCTATTATATGGAGTAGTTGATATTTGAAAGCTTGTCAAGCTCATTGGTGTTCGCCCCCTGCATCACCAATTACAATTGCTAGTTTCGTTAATCAATGAACAGTCTATTTTCAATGCATTCAAATTTTGTGTTGTAAAGTTTTCTTTAAATTGTCTTTTGTTCCTGAATCGACTGAGAATAGGCGGAATACAATTTAGCATAGTAGACTAATGTCACACGGTGCCCTTTATGAGATAGAAAGAAAGACGCCCCACTATAGTTTGTATCAAAGCTACGGCACACGACCCTCTATAAGAAAGCAGTGGATCTTAATGCATCACACACCACTGATGTGGTGGATCAAAAAAAAGTACTAAATAACGCACGGATGCGCTTAATGGGCAAACTATCAAATTATATTATACCGTTGAAACCCTTAAGAAAAAATTCAAGGTAGTAGAAGCGGAGATCTGTAAATTACATATCCAATTAGATTAAAGTCGAGCGATTTACACAGCGATGTTTGATGCTGCTATAATTATTCCCGGTCTATAAGAAGAAGTAGAAATATTGAGACTTCAGTTGTAGATACTTCAACGTGCAGTTGGCAATGGGAAAGTCCCTGCACAAGAGTATGCATCTAGGTTCAGAATTGTAGAACTGTGCACCTATGAAGGAGCACACGATGCAAAATAAGTCAAAAAATTTCGATTTGACATGAAACAATACTTTCTTGCGGTTACTATTGAAGACAAGATAAAAAAAGGTGTTGACAACTACCAGGTATCTGGGTGGAGATGCAAAACTATGGTGGCAGACAAAATATGTAGATATTCGGGCTAATAATGTCTAGATAGCCATTTGGGATCTCCTCAAAGAAGCGATGAGAATATAGTTTTCCTAAAAAATGTAGAATATCATGCCTAACGGGCACTACGAGAATTTAAGCATATTTTCTCCGTCTGGGACTACGTGAAAACTTTTTTCAAGGCGTATGCTCGATATCCAAGACATATTGAAAAATGATAAGTTCTTCACGTTTGGAAGGGATAAAACAATGGGCATGAACCAAACTACAAAGATGGAAGGTGATTGGTTTAAGTACAACAATGGAAGCTGTAGAATGCTTGATGGACTATCAATCTGAATGTAATGTCTCGGATTTTTTCTTTAATTTTTAGGAGCTTTCTGAGAAATTTTAGGAATTTTATTTGAAATATTGATTTTTAAAGATTTTTTCTTAATTAAGAAAAAAATAAGAATTTAATAATTGCAACTTTTGCCCTAGATCAAAAATATAGTTATGAAAAATTTATTATTACGAACAAAGCCCCTAATGTCTCCTATAAATGGGAGAGGAGTTAATTCATTTTGAAAAAGTTATATGCTAGCTTCTTCTTTAAAAAAAGATACTTTTGTTCTTTTTAAGCATTTTTATTTTTAATAAAATAGTAGAAAATGACCCCTGAGCAATAAAATATCACCCGTGCACAACTTACTAGGCTAAACGACGTCCCAGTCTTTTTTTTTCTTTTTTGTCAAGTGGTCAACTCCATTATAGTTATGTTGGGGGTCGACCCCTATCATTAGGGGGGATCGATCCCTACCCTCAGGGGTCAACCCCCTCCCCCTTATCAAACCTCCTTAGGGGTTGACCCCTACCCATAAGGGGGTCGACCCCTCCTTTTACCCCTTCTTATGATCGCCCCCTAGGTAAAGATGGTTAACCCAAAGCCCTGTTTTATCTTTCAAGTCCTATTTTTGAGTCGTTCAACTTATGAAGGCTCTAGTTGAGGCATATGAGTCCAAATGGGTCATTTGTTGAGATTAACTAACAAAGTAATATTTTTTTAAAATAGATCCAAACACCGTAGTCTACAACCAAAATAAGTATGATGATTTCACTTATAGTGCAAAATACTATGATATGCAAGATATTTGTCGGTGATGATCTGTTGCAATTATATGTTACACTGTGAAACTTGGTAATCCTTTATGGGTATTGATAGGAGTCGATCGAACTCCCTTGCTTGAGTTATACACACTGGCATTCATATTAAGCATACTCATGTTGTGATAAGTGTGAATTCTTCTATTGTTGTACCTTACTTAACTTCGCTCTGGATATATACAGTTGCTTGAGGTTCCCAGCGGTCATATAAAAGCGGCTGATGAAAGGGTGTTGGAGGTCCGGGTGGTGTCGTAGGTTCCTTGGTGGCTAGGGACTGAGTAGCAGCATGTCGAGCACGGTATATAGTAGGTCAGGCCTAATTGGGATATTCCTACTGGTGTAGCCTCTTGAGTCGTTTTTTAGACCATAACGGACACACATGCATCGGTAGATGGTGCACGCTTATTACTGGCCATGTTGTTATTGAGCTCATACGATACACTATAATATGGGATTTGAGCTCGTGTGTGATTGATATTTTACAAGGCATTATTATATCATCATATTTATTGAATATTGTATTTTACATATTGTATTTTGTACTACACACTCTAAATCAAATGGGAGAGAACGCTACTCCCACCATAAGGACAACTATCAAGGTGGCCGTCAAAGCAACTAGACCAAAGAAAAGGCATTGAAGAGTAAATCATGTAGTATTCCTAGAAAGGATTGGTATTTTTTCTATTAAACGGGCCTCATCATGTGAAGGATTGCCCGTAGAAACCATTTGTAAATGCGTTGAGTCAACTAGCAAGTGGAGTGTCAGGTTCGAAGTCAAATTTAATGCAAGCCAGTAGTTATTGTAGAGATGGCCCGGCCTTATAAGGTCCGGATCGGCCCGTCTCAAAAAAGTGGCTCGGACTGGCCCGTGGTCCACAGGCCACACAAGTCGAGCCACAGGCCGGTCTGCAGACCCACATGGAATTTGATTTTTTTTTGTAAAGTTAAAAAGTAAAAAAGAAAATAAGAAATAAGTTAAGATTTCGGGCTTGGGATCGGCTACTATTAGCATATGCAGAGTTAAAATTGTACACAAACAAGTTGTTACGTGTATAATTTTTTGTAAATTTAAATATCAACACTTAAAATTTAAAATGAATAAAAATATCAGCACTTAAAATTTAAAAAGTTAAAATATCAACACTTAAAAAAGTTAAAATATCAAGTTATCAACATTTTAATACAAGTCTATGGACAGGCCCGTGGATCGGCCAGTGGCTCGGCCCGTATTTTTTTTGTGATCCTACCCTAATCCAGGCCCATCTTTGGATGGGCCCAGACCACTCACGGGCCGAATTTTGACGGGTCGAGCCGACGGACCCACGAGCAGCCCGGTCCTTTTGCTACCTCTAAGTTATTGCAAAACCAATTTTAAAGAGGATGGTGATGTCGTTTGGGCATTCTCATATTGGTGCAGCACAATATTGCACCGGGTAACTAAAAAAGTGATGTTTCCCAGAATAAGGTAAAATAAGAAGAGTCGAAATCCCGTGTTTGTAGGGCTGAAGGCTTGATGTACGTTGATGTGAAGATCAATAGGAAGCCAATCAAGGCCATGATATATACTAGTGCTACACAAACCACCTTGTAAGTATCAAGGTAGAGTGCATCGGGCTTGTGCTAGAGAAATGTAGTGGGAAAGTCAAGGCGATCAACTCAGCTGCTCAATCGATTGCCGGAGTAGCCAAATCAGTAATCATTGAGGTTGGTCATTTTGAAGGGATGACTAATTATTGGTAGTTTAGAGGGACTACTTCAAACTGATTTTGGAATTGGAATTCCTTCGAAATACAAAATTAGCAATATTACAATATTCTGATTTGTTGATGATGATGGTAAGTAAGCCGTGTGTCATTCTACTAGTTGGGAAGATGTGTGAGAAGAGCATCTCAGCCATGTAGTTTAATAAAGGGCTTTAAGCGAAATGAGCACTCGTTTTTGTGCACTCTTAGATTAGAAGAGATTGAGGAGACGACTAGTCTATCCCAAAACCTGTTAGAAGGCTCCAATAGGAATTTGAAAATGTTATGCTGACTAAATTTCCAAAGAGATTGCTGCCAATGAGGGCAATTGATCATGAAATTAAGCTTATTCCAGGTGTCAAGCCTCTTGCTAAGTCACCCAACCGCATGTCTCGACTTGAACTTGAAGAGCTTAAGAAATAATTGACTGAAATGATGGACAATGGGATTATCGTGTATGTGAAATTGCTATATGGAGCACTAGTTTTATTTCAAAAAAGGCCCATGGTTTTCTTCGAATATGCTGTAATTATCGAGCCCTGGACAAAATCATTGTGAAAAACAGTTATTCGATTCCGCTTGTGGAGAATTACTTCGACCATATGAGTAGGATGAAGTATTACACAAAGATTGATCTAAGGTCTGGATACTGGCAAGTTCGGACCAAGGAATGGGATTAAAAGAAGGCTTCAATGGTAAACAGATATGGGCATCTGAATTCAAGGTTATGCCTTTTGGCTTTACAAATGCTCTGGCAACATTTTGGACGATGATGAATCAAGTACTTCGCTGGTTTCTGGATGACTTTGTGGTGGTTCACTTAGATGATATTGTAATTTATAGTGAGACCCTGGAAGAACATGTGCATCATGTAAGAAAGGTTGTTACTCGGCCACGAGAGAATGAACTTTATGTGAAACCATCTAAGTGCTCATTTGTCTAGATCTCAATCAGCTTCTTATGTCGCATTATTGAGCAAGGAAAAGTCGACATATATCCGAAGAAGGTTATGGTTATCAAAGATTGGAAACCTCCATGGAACTCGTTCTTAGGTTGGCCAATTATTATCGAAAATTTGTGAAGGATATTCAGAAATCGCACTGCCACTGACCGAATTAACAAAGAAGGAAAAAACTTGGGATTGGTCACTACAATGCCAGACCGCTTTTGAAAAATTGAAGGAGTCTATGAGGACGAATCCGGTGTTAGCCTTTCTAAATATGATCAAACCATTCGAAGTGTAGAAGGATGCTTAAGATTTTGCTCTCGGAATGGTCCTAATGCAAGAAGAACATCCGGTTGCATAGGAGAGTCATAAGTTGAACAATGCATAGCGCCGCTACTCAGTGCATGATGTTGGTGGTAGTCCATTGCCTCAAAATATGGCATCACTATTTGCTTGGGTCTCCATTCATTATGAAGATTAACAATACTTTTGTTAGTCACTTCATGTCTCAATCGAAAATTTTGAGCAACCAGTCTCATTGGCAGGAAGTTCTTTTAGAGTTTAACTTTGTGCTGGAGTATCGTGCTGATTCCAGCAATCATGTAGCAGATACACTCAGTTGACGTGCTGACTTGGCTACTATCTTCTCAATGGCCACTCTTTCAGATAACGATTTTACTACAAATACAAGAGACCAATTACTGGCACTTCTGGAGAAGGACCCTACAACATAGTATTTGGTTGACCTCATCAAGAAAAGTAAGACTCGTTAGTTCTCGCTAGATGAGGGTCTATTGAAGACAAAAGGAAACCGCCTCTATGTACCGAAGGGTGAAGATTTGAGAAAATCCTTGATCACAAAATGCTACAACACGCTTTGGGCTGGACATCCTAGAGGAGAACGTACTTGTACGCTGCTGCAACGTGCATACTATTGGCCACAAATGATACATGACATTGCGACTTATGTAGAACTTATCTCGTTTGTCAGCAGGATAAGGCAGGCCAACAGAAAAAGACATGCTTGCTAGAGCCCTTTACTGTCCCTAATGGGCCATTTGAGAGTGCATCTATGGACTACATTGTTTGCTTTAGCCCTGGACGTTGGGTAGGTCAGTTTGGGTATTTCATTACCCAGATGCACCAATTACACTTTGGGTATTTCGTGAATGGAACTATTCAGTCCACATAATTACTAGAACTGAACTCGAACCATCGGTTTCGGTTCGAGTTCGGTTCTACCCATAATATTTTTTAAAAAGAAATCGTGAACTGACAACATGTTTTGGATAAAATTAAGAATTGCAAACCCATTAGCAATAAAATATATTAGACATTAAAATAATTTATGAAACATATAAACATTAATTGGAAGAATAGACACCAAAATTATAAACTCATAAATTAGGGTTAGGAAAAAGAGAATTACCTCTACTCGTCACGGTTACAGAGGATCTTTGTCTTCGGCGTTGCACTGTGTGTTGAGCGAGAGAGGAAGAAAGAGAGAGATGAGAAATAGAGAGATGAACGAGATTGTGAGAGAGATGACAGTATTTGTATTGTGTATCTAAGCGAATATCGATTGAAAATTTTGAATTTGGGTATTTGGAATTGGGTCAATTGAGTTTGTATTTAGGGGTTGTGGGTTTTGGACTCTTGTCTTTGGTGCCGTGGTGTTGGGTCAGGTCATTGTGTCAGGGTGAACAAATTGTAAAAAATAAAAATTTTATAAAAAAGGACATTCGGTTCCAGAGTCGAGTACCCCAAGGTTCCGATTCAAAAACCAAGAACTGACGAAGAGACAGCTCAACTCTTCTTCAAATACATAGTCAAATACTGGGGGCTGCCTAAAGACATAGTCAGTGATTGGGATCCTCAATTCACAAACACATTTTGGACTGAGCTATTCAAACTTCATGGTTCAACTTTGAGCATGAGTTCTTGTTTTCACCTACAAACTAATGGACAGATGGAACATTTCAATTCTATGCTGGAAGAATATCTTCGGCACCTTATCTACTTCGCAGAAGAACTAGGTGAAACTTTTAGATGAGGTTCAGATTTGCTTCAATGTCCAAAAGAGCTCATCCACCAATATAAGTAATTTTGAGATTGTCATTGGCCAGCAATCGTTACTCGTTACTCTGTGGATATTGATCTAAATATCAAGTCTCCTCAAGCTAATAACTTCTCTCAAAAATAAAAACGAAGTATTAAAATTACTCGGAGTTATCTTAAGGAAGCACAAAAATGATACAAAAAGGTTGCTGATAAAAAATGTTGTTTCCTAGAATTCAACATGAGAGATCTGACGATGACGATAGTTAAACTCCTTGACAAAAACTCTTATAAAGCACAAGATGGAAATATTCTTGATTGATACCAAAATATATCGGGTTGTTACCCATCATGAAGCGGGTTGGAAAAGTCGCATACATGGTAGAATTCCCTTCATGGTGCAAAACCCACAATGTCCTCCATATCAGTGTACTTAAACCATAATTTGCAGATAAAGATGACGCATCCAAAAATAAGTTGAAGCAACCTAAATTTGAATTGAAGAAAGCATGGAAGAAAGTTGCTAAAGCTATTCTTGACCACCGAGTTGCCAGGGATTCCAGAAAAGACCATGAAGAGTATTTTGTCAAATGGAGGATGCAACTACGAGAAGAATACCTGAGAAAGAGTTAAAGATCTTAGAGCCATCAAACCATTAATTGAAGCATATCATATATTGAAAGAGCCAAGAACGTCGTCAAAACAAATTGGAGAAAATGTCAAAGACCTCAGCCATACTTATCCCTTGACCACTTGCAGCCACAATTCGCTCAACTTTAACCACATTTAGTAAATATTTAGTTAAGTTGTAATTTCTTGTCAATTGTAAAGGATCGTGTCATTCGTAAATACTTATTATAATTTCTCAACTTTCAAACATCTACTTGTAGTATATTTTTTTACTTAAACCATTATAAGAGATAATTACTAATTAGTATTCGAAGCCTTGTCAAACTTACTAGCAACCTTGTTCGCCCCCATACTATCAATTTTAATTTATTGCTTTCGTTAATAAACAAACTATTTTTAATTCTAAAGCTTTTTAATTGTCAAAGCTTTTTTAAAATTGTCTTTTGTACCTAAATCAACCGAAAATAGGCAAAAGACAATCTAATGGAGCAAACTACTATCGCACGATACCCCTTTGTCTTAGAAGGAAAGGCGCCCATGATACTTAGTGCAACAACTCGGAGATTAGCATTAATCAATGATCTAATCTTATTTCATTGGTTGACAATAAAATTTCACAAATATTACAAGAAAACAGAGAATTTGTATATAGAAGTTTCTTTGTCAAGGTTTTTCTCAAACTAAGACAACCATTCACAAAGCTAATATAACCAACTGTAAACCAATCAAAATGAATAATACATGCATTTTCAAAATCCCAAATACATGGCAATCAATCAAATTTTTCTACCATTTGGTCTATTGTACAAAAAGGCTTAATTACATATTCTTGATCTCGTAGAACCTTTGTTCCCGGTGTAAAAAACTAGCAGTATTTAACAAAAAAAAATTCGTGTGGGATCAAGAAAAAGGAAGAATGAAACAAACCAATTGGCTTAAAATCTATTAAGTTGAGCTTTCGGAATCTGGAATCGGTTCGCCATTGGCAACAGACGGCAGGCCAATCTCCTTTCGGGATGCCTCCCACAGCTGCTGTTCTATTCCCAGTTTCCTCAGCTCCGTTAAACCTCTTTCAACTGTGACAGACCAAATATTGCAAACCATAAGCTGAGCCATAAACTATATTGTCAAAGAACTGGTCGAAATATTGGCTGACTAACCATATTTTCACTCTTGACTTCACATATTTTGGAAATGATATGAATCGCTATCAATTTTTCAATTTGGTAGGTAAATATTTCTATGTTTTGTGAGGGAAAAAAATACAAAAAGGAATGCTGCAATAGCTGAAATTGAAATTCACCAAATTGATGATATGATGGTTTGTTTCAGTTTTCCTTTTTTCCCCAAATCGATAATGTGTAGTCCTTCCATAGTTAATAACTGAATTCTAGTCACAACTATACCAAGACTACAAAATAGCGACGAAAATCAACCCAATTTTACACAATCTCAGCAAATTCTATATTAAAATTTACAATGAAAACATAAATCAAATTGAAATACAAGGATGTCCTCGATTATGTGGGTACTTGAAAAGCTCTGGGCCAGGTTTAAAATGCTTAGTTTCGTTTATAAAAATACTAAGGCTGAACTAATAAACAAGAAGACTTAGAACTCTGAACCTCTAAGAGTCAGAACATCGTGTAAAGCTATCATCTCACATGGCATCAATTGTTATTAAACTGAATGTTCATCCGGCTTTTATATTGTTTCCGCACCAAATGTCGAAAAACTAACACTGTATACGCAACTACGGGGTACCAAACATATGGGTGCCTGTTTTCCTTTCTTTTTTTTGGCGGGGTGGGTGGGGATGGGGCAGGTTTTAACATTCAGATTAGCGAAAGGCAGGAGGAGGTAAACACAGTTTTTCTGGGCATAAAGAGTTAGTAGTAGTTAAGGTAAAATAGAGGGGTTTAAATGTAATCAACCCAAAATGAATCGATTAGTCACAACCAGTCTTTCTTTCCTTCCTTCTATTTTATTGGTTTCACTTGAGATTACTTCCCTTTCTTCAAAACACCCAAGCCCATTGACACACACAAAGAACTGAGCTTTCTAATGCCTGCACTAAAACAGCAACCACTACCCAGACCATTGCCTAAAACTTCAAACTGAACTCCTACCATCTGTTGTTCCATGACAAGCTCATTATCCAAACCTACACGGCATGACCTTTTGCACCAAAGAAAGTAAAAGAAAAAAAAAACATGTGATATATTCAACACTAATCTTGTCAAGTAGCCGGTGTGAAGCATATATATAGCCAGTTACATCGAGGGGACACATAACCGACTTTCAGGATAACTAGACAGACACCACAGATATTGACCAATTGCTCCATAAATCTGTGATTATATGCTTGAATGGCTTTACACACGAGTCAGAGAAAATAAAATTACCGTCTACAGCATCATGTGAAGTCGGTGATTGTCCACTGCGACTTATCCATAATTGAAGTCTCTCTTCTGCAATGTCCTCCTCAACACCATGAACCTTGGCTCTTCTCCAGAAATATGTAAGCCATGCCTGCAAACATGACATGAAAATGTGAAATAGTAGATTTCAACATCTCCAGAAGCTCTAAAAGCTGACTATCAATTTATATAATGAATACCCAATCCTACAAGCATGAAACCTTGAAGCAGAAAAACAGTTGAAAAAGAAAAATTCCAAAAGCTGAGTAGCCAAATTATATAATGGAAACCAATTCTTAAATATAACTTTATTATGCTCGGTAACTGACTTCATCATAGTAGTGGCATGTCTAAAGAGCTCAATAACACAGAAACAAAAGCTTCATAAAACTAGAAAGCAGACCTCCTTGAAAAGAACATCTTCTGACTCCTCTTGACTTAATTCTGCAACCAAATTATGAAGAAGTTTGTATAAGTTCCCTTGTCAAAGAAACATCTTTTCATAAAGTGCAGTGTAAACAAAAGCAAACAGATCTAAGAAAAGTGTGAACAGACAAACCGCTAAGTACAGTGAGCCATATGTTTAAAGAATATCCACACATGATTAGTCTGAACCCATTTTATCGAGAAGGAGACTGACAGCATATAAACTTTTATGTCTATAACAGGAATCATCAGAAATCAGCTAAACTACTTGTCTATGACACCTCAAGTGAATAATAGAAGGGAGATGATATTGGCACTCCAGAGTCGAGAAATTACATCTAGTGCTTAATCCTCTTTCCTCATACATGGAAGTTAGGGATAGGTCCCTCAATTTGGACAAAGCTAATGTGGTAAAATTTGGAAGACAAAATTATCCTCTACTGTTTGTCTGTCTCTCACAAACACACAAAATCTTAACCTTCCAGAACCCACTAGACTCTAGTCTCTACATGACCCCTCAGCACCGCCAATCTCCAATCTGCTATCTCCACCATCAGCCTCAGCCCAACCACACCCTCCCCAAAATCAACTCCCACCCCTTGCACATGATTACCACAAAAACTACCACCTCTACCTTTACTATCAACTACGAGGAACCTGACCTCCAAAGGCAGCCCCACTCACATGGCAATGCAAAAAATCATTACTCCATCAAAAGCCCAACTTCCATATCTATATCACTAGTGTCATCATTAATTGATCAACCCAATTTACCACCAACACCAAATCACTCTTTTCATAATCCCATTTCTTTCTCAGATCTCAAAATTTCACACCCAAGCTCCGCTTAATAGAATTTGCAAAATAATTCGTCAAAACTTTCTTCATAAACAACTCTATGAGCATGTTTGGGTGTCTTATAAGCACACACATACATTCTCTACATCATGCAGAAATTCATAGTCAGAATTTGTTTAAGCGTAATTCTATTGCTTTCTTATTTTTATTTTAAAAAGGATCCATACAATTAGCTCTAAGGCAATGATAGGTAGAAAGGTAACTGAAATTTGTAAATTAAGTTGTCTTTGACACAAGAGAGAGAGAGAGAGGGGCAGTGTGTCCTGTGATTAAGGTAGCTTCAGAAATGGCAGCAAAACATATCGAGTAAATTGCCTGTGGGATCTCTTTGTGAATTTTCTACGAGGCATAAAATGTGATAGAAATTTAAAAGGGGAAGATAACCAATATAAAATAAAGCAGCCCACGTTACTCCCTGAACAAATTAGAGATGATTTTTCCAGCAATGCAACAAAATTAGCGTGTAGAACTAAGGTGACTTTATCTCATAGGAAGGAGAAGAAATGCAGCACATTTCTCACCAGATAACTCCATGAACTTGGGATCACCAGATGACTTAGGATCTGCAATGCAACAAGCACAATGAATACTGTCTGAACATAAACTGCAGATAGTATACTATGGTGTTGGGTATTGGGCAAAAATGTTATATTATCACCATAAAAGTGCATACACACCAATATATATGGGAGAAAGGGAGTTCTTAAGATAGATGCGATAATATTAGTACAGGAGCAAGATGCAGGCTTTCCACTATTTATCAAGATTGAAGGAAACCTTAAGAAACTGGATTTGATCTTAAAAGATGTAAGCAGATTTAAAATTGCAGTGTCTTCAAATAGTAGCAGCGAATAGTTCAGGAGACAAATTATATCAGGTAGCTGTTTCACAAGGACTAAAGAACAAGTCGAGAAACAATAAACGAACTCGACAGCAGTGTTCTAAAGTAGAAAATACATTTAGTTAGTTCTCCTATCATATTCTTCAAGAGAAAATCACTTGAGAACTATTGTGGGGTGGGGGTGACACTCATAGTGGACAATACCGGATAACGACTGCCGAACCAAATTTGAACGTCGGTTTTGAGCCAATGCGAGCACAACGGCATCCTCAACCTTAGAACAATATTAGTGAGAGAGAATTTCTTTAGAAACATATGGTAATGAGAAAAATTCATACTTATATGATGAAAATTAAAACAACAAAAAAAAAACCTTCAAGGAAGCTAATTCCCTCAAACCCATTTCAACCGAAAGCATACTCTCGATATTTCCTTCCCCAGTTAAATTGTTTAAATCATGTACAAGTTTTCTCCGATCTGAATCATCTCCACCTGCTCAAGTCAGAAAGAATAAAAGCCTCGCTTAGCTAAGTACAGCAATATTAAATAAGTAGAACCATAAAATATATTTTTTTTGCAGACTATGGAACAGGAAAAACGTTTCAAGGAAAAAGTTCGCACCATCCCAGGATTCCTCTCTGGCCTTCTGTCCAGTAGATACGACAACCTCAAAGGGCAGAGGTGCTAAGGATGACCAATGCTCGTACTTCGAGACTGCTATATCTGCACAGATACCTGTAGAGCACAAAAGTATGAGAAAAAACCTCATCACCAATCAGCTGATTTTAAGACCCAATTCCTTTTCTTACCACTTAGGTCAGAATGATGTTAGGAACCAAAATAAATAGCCGGGGTTACAGCAAATCGTAAGATCATACAACCCAATGATATATTAAAAAATGGCAAATTATGGTCAGGGTCCCCAAGCTTTAAAAAGTACAGCACTTAGGTCCCCATTCAATTTTTCTTGACATATACGTCCCTATACTTTCAATTTCAGCACATAGGTCCCTACTGGATCGAATCTGTTAATTTTTCTGTTAACCAATCATGTGGCTTTGCACACGACCTTTTATTTGAGGGGTATTTTCGGTAAACCACATTCATCTCTCACCAACAGGCAAAAAAAAAAGGAAAAGAAAAGAAACAAGGGAAAAAGATAAAAACACCAATCATGTGGCTTTGCACACGACCTTTTATTTGAGGGGTATTTTCGGTAAACCGCATTCATCTCTCACCAACAGGAAAAAAAAAAAAGGAAAAGAAAAGAAACAAGGGAAAAAGATAAAAACATCCCAACAACCTCAACACCACCACCCCTACCCCCGCCTAGCACCACCTCCCGTCCTTACCCCTGCCCAGCAACACCACACCCATCCCCAAAGCCCAGCATTAGCCTTTGTTCCCCATTCATCACAATCTCCTACCATAGTCGCATAGCTGCCACCTCCACCATCCAGCCCCGGAATCAAATGCAATAGAAAGAAGAATCAATTGAGATTTGAGATAGCAAGAAGCAAGGAAATAATTGAAACATGGAAAAAAGAAATGGATAGAAAATTAATTCAACCAAAATAATATCCAGAAGCAAAAATGAGCAAAACTGGCAAAAAGCAAATTCTTGATCACTGTTTTCATACTTTCAATACTTCCTAGTGACAGTAAATATCAGGGTTGAGCAATTCGAAAACGTTATGCCTACTGGTAGTTCTCATTTCTTGTATCAACAAATTATTCCTTGACGAACCAACTAGTTTTCTGGGAAATCAATTTTGCAAAGGAATTAATGGCCACATTACATCAATGGCAATCACAAATTACTTTACACACTAATGAAACTACCCCAATAATCAATGTTATTCTCTGCTAGATCCAGATTTTATTAAAGCTCTAGTTTCAGATTTTCACCAGACTTGATATTGCGGGACAGATCCTTGTGAAGCAGGACTAGATCTATGTCAACAACAGGGGTTCGCCTGGGATGGGTGGTGGTGATGGGCATCAAATGGCTGGGGATGGTGGTGGTGGCTGGTAGCAGGGTTTTTCTTTTCTATTTTAATTGTTTTGAAAGGAATAATATAACTCATGTGCAAAGGCAGTGAGGTTTTGACTGTAGAATAGACGGATTCAATCCAGTGGGGACCTACGTGTCATGAAATTGAAAGTTTGGGCAAGTATATGCCAGGATGGGAACTTAAGTGCTCTATTTCGTAAAGCTTGGGGACCACGGATGTAATTTTTCCTTAAAGTAAGGCTTCACAAATTCTGACACATGAATTCACAACAGAAACTTTGAAACATAAAGCAAGGCAGGGTGACAAAAGGGGAAAAAACAAAAAATAAAAAGCCAGCCAGTTGCATTTGTGCTTTTTTACATAGACATTGTTTAAAGTACTTTACCATAACGTGCAGCTAAGGTCCAATAACGAGCAAGCCAACACCTCTTTAGAACAACCTCCTCCTAGAAAGGAAAACAAAAATGGGAAGAATGAATGTTAAAATTTTGTGAAATGTCGTTAGAGAGCTGGTTACTAAATCTAACAAGAATTTACAGGACAACCATCTCTTCATGCGTCAAAATCATTCTCTGTGTCATCGTTCGAAGAGCTTTTGCTTCAGATTCAGCTTCATGAAGCTGTTCCACAGCATTACCAGCCTCCTCTTTTAAGTTCTGACCAAATATACACATAACAAACCAATTTGACAAGGCAGGGAATGGTTAGTAACATGCAAAAAATCCGGGTATCACCAAATAGCACAAAACAACCTCAAGTTCGCCACGAAGGCCTGCAATTTCTTCATCTCTACCATCCTTTGTCTGGTTGGCAGCTTTAAGAGCAGCCTGTAATAAAAATCCATATGGAGCATAAGGTCTTTGGCATGGGGTGTGCGTGCGAGCGCACGTGTATATACAGATATATAACAATATAAATATACATAAACGTGTTAGTTTACTGTAATGATCTTGAATGTATCAATAAAGGAATTCATAATGCAGAAAAATTTCCAATATTAACTTCATCTTGGACCCACTCACCTCTCTTTGGCGTAGAGCTGCTTCCTTCCTGCAAATAACCATACACTGCATCAAACCAACGCTGTTAAGTGGCTTATGATAAAATAAACAATTGATTTACCTGCTCAACAATTTAGCTTCCAAGGATACACCTTCTCCCAGGGAAGCAACCTGTAAATATATAATGAAAGCAGCGAATATAATAACCATGAATCCAAATTAATTCACCACAAAAGATAGCAGAAATAACAGAATAATACAGAGAGCAAGTGACAGTTTAAATTTCAACCATCGAGTCCACTTCATTGTGGAACATACTGGGGGATCTCTATGCAAGGTTCCACAGTGATTAAGAAATGAAGTAACCAATCAAAGTCAATGTCATCACAACTGCAAGCTTTACATAACTAGAAAAGATTGTCTTTGCAACCCAAAAAATTTATTATATATAATCTGAATATCCATAAACTTAGTGTTCATGATATACATAATTTAAGTATGATGTAGTATAAGAAACAGGGAGAGCAGAACCAGAAAACATGGGGATAAAACCAAAAAGAAATGAAAACTTCACAGCATTTTACAACTATAAATAAATGCAATGATGACGCAATGAAGAAATGGAAATCAAGGTCTGATTAAGTTTTAACCTGTTTCTCTAGCTCTCTGGCTCTGGCTTCCGCTTCTTCACGTTTCTCTTCTGCACGATGAAGCTGTGGGAAAAATTGGTCATTATGTTGGACAGATGACAGAGTTCATAAGCATAAAGGCCTCCATTGTTTCCTTCTAATTTCCTTCTATATTTGAGTTTCTTTCTTCTTTTATTCTGTCTTCATGGAGGGGCAGTTGGACAGGGACAGCAGAGAAGACTCACCTTATCTAGAATTACTTCATTCTCTTCTTGTAGCATGTCAAGCTGCAATTAAAGTTCAATGTTAATCCAGTTAAACATAGCATGATCTGAAGCTATAGTTATCTCATGTACATATTTATTATAAAAAAGAAATTACAAATGAGAAACATAAATATGTCCGGAAAAATTCAGTCCCATGTATTTCTGAAGTTAGCTTTAAAAAATCAAAAAATTATTGGAAGACGTACTTCATCACGGAGCGCAGAAGCCTCGTGCTGATTTCCGGGATCTTTCAAGTCAATACGTCCCACATCAGGTGTAAACCTAAAGTACTTGTCGACAAGGAAGGATATCAAAACTGGCTAATATACTATGTATTGCAATTAAAATCAATTCTACTAGTTGCACCAAAATATTAATATTGCTTGGCATATGTGCAAACAAGTTGACTGCGAATGTAGAAATTCATTTTTGAGTGCAAAGATTTTGACAACTGGAAGCATCAATTCAATCGACTACAGAGCCCAATTGCAAACAGATTAAGAGACCTTATCCATATAAATCACATCCAAATATCCAAAAATAATTGGAGCGGCTATGGCAGGTAAATTCTTTGTATTGTGCCCAACCCCGCCCCCCACCCCAAAAAAAAAAAAAAACAGAATTCTTCTATCTTAAAGAAAAGGATAAATAGGGTACCATAAGTGTTCTTGTATAACAATTTTTAATAGAAAATCATACATTGAGGGTCCAAACATTATTATACTCTACCAGTTAAAGTAAAATACGTTAAGAGGATGTCCCATGATTCCCTTGGCCCCCACCCCAGCCAAAAAATAATGTATTTACTGTAGTTTTGCACATATTGACTTGGTTAATTTAAGTCAAATTTTCAATAATCAATGTTATACTATGTTACTGGCAGCCAACATACAGGTAGCTGTTATTTGAAGAAATTGTTGTCCCTACATTGGATGTCTGTAGGCTTCCAAGATGTTTGTATTTCTTCCCAAGCTTAGCCATGTAGATTTTCAAAGACTAGTATAAGTCCATATGGAAGAGTACTGGTTTCCCCCCAGACCAGGAAAACCAAAATTCTCAAGCGGAAATATTAAAAACTCAAGTTACATGTTCAATTAAAACCATGACAGCATCATTAGCAGTACAAGTTCCGTGATGTTTAAACTGGTTCAGTCTACTTACAAGAAAAGATTGAAATGAAGAAAGATAAAGATCATATCACCTCTTTTCTCTTAGTCTGTTATTAGGAGGTTCTATTGGTGGGATGGTAACTGGAGTTCTCAAAGAGGATCTACTTGGTGGCACTACCGTAGTTGTTCCAGAACGTACAGACATCGAAGGTCTTCCAGCTGATGTAGAGCGAACTGAAGGAGCGTGCTCCATAAAATTCCGACCTAACTACAGACAATAGCATCCATTTTATCATCTCATCCACAAGCAAAGGCAAAATAGCACCCGTTTTGGAATGCCAAACCACATTCATATACACTACCAATGCTGACAGAATTTCAAAAATTCTCAAGAAAATGAATCGCATCTAGTCAGACAGATTTCTAAAAGCATTACATATTTCACCTGGACATACATATAAAGTCTCTTTCACAGTCCGATCATTTTGACAGAGAATGAAAACAGCTTAATTTAAAGTATACAAAACTAATCTCCATCCATCAAATGATTGTTAAGTGGAGTCAAAACTTCAATAATTTCAATAGTACGTCAGTCGCCTCAAATATAACTTTACCAAGCAGCTGTTAGTTAAGAATGAGTTATGCGTACGCTTTGCTTTCTGCATATGGCAAGGGTAGGGTTTAAAATTAGTCTTTATTTTGTCATCCTGGTGATAGCCTCACCAAACCAAGCATTTTGGCACTGGATGGAGAATAAAATGCATCTAAATAGCTTCCCAAGCATTACCATTCATGCAAAGGATAAAAAAATGTGGCACTTCACCTTCCAAGGATGAGTTAGGATTAGTAAATTTGGGTAAGATGGATACAATATCCACTGCCCAAACCCACTATAAATATTTTGTAGGCTTGGGTTAACTTGGACTTCAGACGGCAGCCCAAAATCAGAGGGATTTAAAACAGAAAATAATGGTGTCAAAATGGTCTGGATATATGCATTATTCAAATGATCTCCTGCATCTCTCATAAAACTATTGATTACTAGTCCTCAACGTCCCCTCCTCAAATGTTGCCACATGAGGCAGACTCCCCCAATGCTACCGACAGCATATACATTCCATACTAGTTTGGAGAAATCCCGTTTAACATCTTGAGTTTTTGTCATATTAAATTTGGGTTTGATTGTTGGACAACAATGTGATTGGGTGATATTCGTTATGGTGGTGCATTTAGAAAATGAATTCCACCCCAAAAGTCCATAAATCGCTTTCCAATACAGGGCAAAAAAAAGTTTTCATAACCTGATAGATGATATTTGAGAAAAAACACACAGAAGTAATTTATTGGTAACCTCCCTTGTTTATTTTTAACTTGACAACCTTTTAAGCCAACAATGTATGAGAGCCAGCTGTTCCGAGCATATCTGGGCTGGGGTTTTTTGTCACTGTCAATATCACTAGTGACTAGGGATTGGTTATGAGAAGAGTCCATTAATGTGTAGTCCACGACTGCAAAATTGAATGATAGCGATGGCTTGATTTAGCATCAATCATCAAAAATCTTTCTACTACCTCTAGAAACCCAATATTTGCTCTTTTAAGCAATTCAACAGTTCAGACTTTTTTTCAGCGGGCGGGGAGCAGAGTGGAGCCTGCTACATCTTTTACTGAATTTATTCATTCGTGTATATTAAGTTATAGATCAATTAATAAATTATTAAAATTACAGAAATTCATAATCTCATATAAATTCATAAATGCAAAATCAATACAAAATTCTAATTCATTTTCCCACATACAGTTGAGCTTCTGCAGTTTTAACTATTTTCAGCAAGACTGCCAATAGAAATTAATTTTCACTGATCATCAGTCAAACCGATCATAAACATTTCAAAGTAAATCCACAAAAATTCACAGAAATCAGTAGAGACATCAAAATTACCGCAGGGGACGGAGATCTATTCGGCTTGGAAAACGAAATCGTAGAGAGGCCACTATTACTATTATTACTATCACTTCTGCTAGACATCGACAAAGGAGGGGGCGGTCCGAACCGGAAATCCAGATCATCATCTTCCTCATCCTCATCAGGAGTTTTCGAGGCCATCACCTTGGCCAGGCGTTGGGCGGCCGCTTTCGCAGCCACGTTCTGGGTCCTCTTAATAGTCGACATCCCAGTTCCCGCTGGAGGCAACCGCGACCTGGGATGCGCCGGTGACCCAACAGGCGACGATGACCCGGTGCTGCTTGATCCCCCGCTCCACTGTCGGGTGTAAACCGGACTTTCCGTCCTTTTCCGATTCATGTGCTGTAAATTGATAGAAAATATGTGATGGCTAGATTTTGGGAGACGGAATTGGGTGCTAGATTTTTGTGGGTTGGAGAGAAATCGGAGGAAATGGAGATTCCGTTGAAGGTTGAAAATGGTATGTAAAACTATTTTTTCTTCACAGGTCAAAGGTACATGATGATTCAGAAGAGTGATGAACGTAAATTATGCAATTTGTTTTACTTTTACAACTCAGCAATTTTAGAATTGATTGTCATGAAGTCGTGTTAGTGACTAGTTAAATTTTACTGGTAGTAATTTGGGCAAAATTTCAAGTAATATTTACAATCAACTAGTCACTAGTAAATGCACTTCTGATTTTTAACAAAATTGCATTTATTGTAAAATTATAAACTAGTATACCACTTTTTTGTTATGAGATTCAACCGTACGTTTTATTATAATAATGGATTGAGACAATTAACAGATTTTTGAGATGATCGGTAAAAGGAGGTGATCAATTGAAATAGATAGATTGATGAGGTAAGTAAAGTTTAGAGATGATCGATTGAGGAAGATGATCGAATCAGATAGATGAATTGAAGTAGTCAACAAATTTTAGAGTAGATGATTTTGTGAGAGGGTAAATTAAAGACATATTGACACACGAACGTTTAAGTACTTTTTCTTTCAATATCGAAAAAAATTCTCTACGATCGGAATAATAATGAATATTTACCTACTTGAATTTTGATTCTCTATTTTTTCTCTCTCTATTTTATAACATGTTATCAATCAAGTTTGTTGAAGTGATTGGCCTTCTATACAATGACATATCAATATATGTTATTCTATTTGTTTATAAATTGTCGCTATTAGTTAGTGATATACATATGCTAGTGTTGCACCCGTGCGATGCACGGAAAGTGTAATCACAAAAAATAATTTTTTTAGTTATCTATAGAAGTTAATTAATTATAATAAAATCAAATACTAAATTTTAATTAGTATTAAACCCATGCATATGTTGACCAAAACGAAGATAATTAATTATTTAAATTAAATTAATTAGGTATTTAAAATATAAATAATTAAATTTAAAATACATTGAAAAATTAATTTTTACAATGATAACAAAACTTTGAAAATATGAATTTTGACTTTTTTTTCATTCACTTTGCATTAATTGTTTTCTATAATAATTTTAAAAATGCAATATTTTAAATGTAATCTCTTAAATCGTGTCATAATAGTGTTTTAATTGATTACAACTTTTCTAATAATCCTATAACCATTCAATCTATTCGAAACATGTTTAGCTATTTTCTTATGTATGTTACTTTTTGTTGTTTTTTTGAAAAGTTATAAAGTAAGGAATAATGAAAATTGAATAACACATTTAAATTATGACAAAAGTTTAAATGTGATTTCTTAAATCTAAATTAGCATTAAAATCCACGCATATTTTGACCAAAATGAAGATAAGATTAATTAACTATTAATTAATTAAATTAAATTATTTAAGTATTTAAAATATGAATAATTAAATTAAAATGCATTGAAAAATTAATTTTTGCAATAACAAAATTTTAAAAATATAGATTTTGACTTATTTTTCTTTCAATGTGCATTGATTGTTTTCTATAATAATCTTGAAAATAATCTTGAAAATGGGATATCTTAAATCTTAATTAGGATGGTGTATTCAATTAAGACTTGATAGGACTTTTATGGAATTTAAAAGTTTAAGTGTATTCAATTCAGACTTTTTAAACTCCATAACATTCTTAGAGTATTCAATATAGATTTTTAAAGACTTTTAAAAAGTCTTATAAAGTCATGCGATGTTCAATTCGGACTTTTTAAAATCCTACGAAATTCAGAGGTATTCAAAATGTCTATGATTTTTAATGACTTTATAGAGAATTTCATATGTACTGACTTTAAAGCACAATGTATAAATAAAAGATATTACAATTTCTCTCCCATTCACTCTAAGACTTTGAAAGACTTTAGAAGAAAAAACATCTTTCATTCCCTTATTTTTTTTATATGCAACATTTTTTTTTTATTTTTCCTTTTGTAAAGTCCAGATTAATATTCTTCTCTTTTTTCAATGTGTTTTTTTTTTCTTCAATATTCTCATAACCATTTTTTTCTCTCTTTTTATTTATTTATTATTTACCATTTTTCATTAAAAATAAGATAAGTTTATAATTAAATTTTTATATAATTGTTGATTGCAGTTTATTAATGAATTTCATCAAGTTAAAAACTATTTTTTATTATTGCATTTTTTTAATTCTTGTTTTTTTTGTTTATCTTATTGAGCATGGTTGTATTTTTTTCTTCGTCTAAATTGGTACTCTGGTTATTTCTTTATGTAATTGTAGTGACTAATGACGGGTTACCTATAGATTATTAAATATAATAAGGGAGATAATGAACTGGATAAATTTTTTGTTGGAAAATATTTTAAAATGAGTCGCATACCATAATTTTTTGAATTTATCCACAATCTATTTGAAAGTTTATAGTTTTACCCAAAAGAAAAAATAGAGTGAGTTATATCATTAATTTTCGACGTAGTTTACTTGCAACAATTAAATAGAAAATTAATTTTTATGAATATATTAATATTAATATAATTATAAATTATTATTAAAATTTTCTCCTGCGACAATTTTTTTTAATTGTGGGATATTAAATTTTTTAATTCAAAATTTTTAACTGAAAAAACAAAGTCTATAAAATTACATAAAAGTCTGTGAAAGTCTAGGAAAATCTTTTAAAATGAAATCAGTTTGTAGTCAATAAAAGTTAATGAAATCCATCAAAGTGAGTCACTTAAAAAATGTCAACAAAAGCCTTTAAAAGTCTAGATTAAATACACCCTCCTTTCTTAATATTGAAAAATCCATGCATTTTTTTTTATCAAAACAAAGATATTAAATATTTTAAAAATAAATAATTAAATTAAAACGCATTGGATAATTAATTTTGTAATGATAACAAAACTAAATTAGTTTTTGTAATGATAACTAAATTAGAAGGTGGATGAAGGGGGTCCAATTGGAAAAATAAAAAATCAGGCGGCTATTAAATGTAGTATTAAGAATGAACATGTAATGCTATTAAAAAAATTCATTTCTGGAAACTGGAAAAAAATAGAAATTCTAAATAGAAAAGTATTTAGACGGGAAAATAAAATTTTGACGCACTTCTGTTTATATATATATATATATATATATATATATATATATTGTTCAAACATTGATTTGTTGTTCTTGAAGAACACGATTTTATATATTTACACTATAAGAATATTATATTTTTCCTATTGATAATGCATAAATCTCTACACATCAATATTTTCAAAAATATGTTGCTATGAGTTTCGAAAATGCAGGAGTCATCGTTCTTGGAAAATCACAATTTTATACAAACTAATATTCTAAAACAATATTGTTACACGTGGAAAATAAAAAATTTACATATTCTTCAAGAAATAAATATTTTTATACATCAAGAATATTGTGTTAATGTTTCAGAAGAAACACTATGTTCATATCTATATTTCAGAATGGCATTTTATTGTTGCTCTTATAATAGCACAACTTTATATTATATCAATATTGTTGACAAATATTATTTTACTGCTCCTAAAGAGCACATTTTTATATATAAAAATATTATACTATTGCGTCGAAAGAAATATAAATTTTATATATAAATATTTGAGAATAATGTTGTGTCGCTATTTTTAAAGAAGCATAAAATTATATATATTAGTATTCTTGAAAAATACTGTGTGTTCTTGAAAAAACACAAATTTATACATATCAATATTACAAAAAAAATATTGTGTTGTTCTCGAAGAAGCACAATTTTAATTATTTAAAATATGAGAATTTCATAAAAATAACAAAACTTCTAATCTCATTAACACATATGAATTGTATGAATTTGTTTAATTTTTTTTTTCTTTTTTGTGAACATTATTATAATAGATTGCATTGTCCGCAATCAAATGACCAAATATTGATTTGGTACTGGATCAAATTTCTATCGGACGATTTTTTGTTTGATGGTCGAAAAAAAAAGATTAGATGTTCATGTTTGCCTATGACGAATGCGGCTGTTTTGTTGTTGCTAATTTTTACACTAACCATTCATGTTATATCAATACAAAATTATTTTAACTCTGTAAAGTTACAAGGGAGAATATTTGTTTTCTCGCCTATTTTTGGTACCTGTAGTATGTCAACTCTTTAGTTGAACTTATCGTGACTTTCTGAAATAATATGAAATAAAATTGAAGTTAGTATTTGTTGATCTATGGTTAACTTTAAACCTTGATGTTTTGATTATAACAAACAAATTGGTTATGTTTTCTAACAATCTATTTTCAAGCAAAATTCAAAGCGCTACAAATCGAACTCCCATGCAATGACAAGTTCAAAGTCAAAATCAATACAAGAGTTCAAGAATCTCAAGATCCACCGAAATTCAAGATTCGAAGATCAAGATTGAAGAATAGATTTTTAGATAAAATTGTAAAGGTATTAACTCTTTAATCCTTAGCAATTAAATGAACGAAAGCTCAAAAATATGTTTTATCACTTGCATAAAAAATTAGTTTGATCAAAGCCAAAAATCAGATTTTCAAAACTGTGAAAACGGATAATCCGTTTGGTAAACCGGTTGATCCGGTCGACCGTTTACCTTGAATCGGTCGACCGTTTGAAACGTCTTTTTTCAAAAAGTGTCCGTTCTAATTTTTTGCAGTTCAACGGCTAGTTCTGACCAATCTGACCGGTCGACCGTTTGGTCATCCGTTTGGTCAGAAAGTGACGAAAATTCATCTCTATAAATATCACTTCATTTATTATCATTCAACAACACTTACAAGAGCATTTATAGAGAGAATCATATTGAAAAACATCATTCAAAGCTTCATTGCATTTATATCTTCAATATCTCTATTTGAAAAACTTTGTTTGATTAAATCAAACTTTGGTTCATCTTTCTCAACAAAGTTTTCTTCTAACACTTGAGCTTTCCTCTTCCATTGCTATTCATTAAAGTGTTAGTCTCTCTTAGAACTAAACTTGTATCTATCATTCATCTAGAGAGAAATACTCAAATCAATCTCCTTACTTATTTGGGTCATATTGAGGTCCCTTGAAAAGCTCAATATTGTATAAGGATCGGTGCTCCTTGTTTGTAAGTCACCGGATACATTGTAAGGGTTTGGATTGCACCATAAGTCAATCAAAATAGTGGAAAGGCCGTGCTCGTGTTGGAGAGCTTGGTAACGGGGGACGTAGATCATTGGTTGGATCGAACCTCCATAAAAATCGTTTGCACTCTCTCTTCTCTTTAATTTACTTATATTGTGCTTATATTTTTGTGAATCTATTTTTATCTCTTAAATATCATTTTTGAGAATATTTTTCGAAAAAGTTTGAGAAAACCAATTCACCCCCCTCTTGGTTAGTTATTCTTGGGCTATCAGTATTATTACAATATCAAATTTCTCAAATTTGGTTGGAGACTTAAAAAAAAGCCAATTATTACGTTACTTGGAGAAACAAAATTAATATTGAAAATATTTTGTTTTCCTTTAAAATTAAAAAAGAATAGTACTCATACCATATTGAGATATTGAAAGTACGTGTTGAAAATGTTACCCACCATATATTTTTGGTTATACTACACAAAAATCTGTACAATAGTACTTACTATACTGAACTTTACTATATTAAACCAGAAGTTCAATATTGTGAAGATTTTATTATTTGGCATGAGCAGTTGTACCATCACAGATCAATAATGAAAGTTCTAAAACTTAAATTAATTAAATTAAAAACAATTTTAATTTTAATCAAATAAGCAGTAGACAAAACGCAGTCAGAACTTGCGAGTGACAATAACAATTCTAACTCACGCACGCAGGTTCTAACAGTGTTCATTTAATAGCAGTTTGTTAAGTGCAGAATTTAAAGAATTAAATACGAACACGAGATATAATATGGTAAAGTCCAAAGGAAAACATCCACTGGTCCCATGACATGGATAAAAACAATCTACTAATAATCTTGATTAAAAATACAATAGTATACAATTTTTGTAATTTCGCAAAATTAACAAAATAACAATCAAAAGACTACAGATCAAAAAACTTGTTGATACTTCTCGTTGTGACTTGTTGATGAAGTGGAATCAAACCCACAAGTCTTGACTTTATCGTCGCTTCTCTATTTTACTTGACCACAACCACCAATTAGATTAAGAACCCTCGTTTTTAACTTCATGCCAAATAGATTAATCAAGATATGGAATTGTTCCTTGAGCACTAATTTGTTTTTAATTCTTCCATAAGTTTGAAGAAAACCTTTGCTTTGAAAACTCAATCAATCCTCCATGAATTCGGTCAAGGGAGAGCTTGGAGAATAAGAACAATAATTGTAATTTCAAAGCTTAATTCATTATTGATTTTAATTCTTACTTATAGATAATCAAATTATGAATTATTTCTTACCTAAAAATCTACAATAAAAGTGGTAAGAATATGAGAAAAGATACAAAAAGATTTCTAAAATTTGTAGAAGAAAAGTATTTAGGAAAGTCAAGATTATCTCTAAATATTTTCTTCTTAAACAAATTTAAGAATATAAGAGATTGTACATGACCTAGAAAATACGAGCTATACATGTTTACCACGAAATCAAATCATAACATATAAGAAAATAGAATAAAATTCGCAGTCCATGTAATCTGGAAAAAAAATCTGCTCACCATCTCAGCCAGTCAAAACTAGCACCGGCGTTTTCAATCAGAATGTACATATTTACCTCTACTTCCAACATTAGAAATAAGCAATATAATTTAAGTAAGCCAAATTTAAATAATCCAACAAATAATTATTGAGAATATCTAGAATCAATGTAATGAATTCTCACGTGCTATTTGTTCTCAAGTATATTGGCCAGTAGACTCACTGGCTAAATTTGGGACTGGATACATTATATCTTAAAAATTATTAAGGGTAATATATGTGCACTCACCATCTACGTGGACTATTTAGATACTTTACGAATTTAAAGATGCATGTAATAGATGGTTACATATGTGTCTATTATCTACTTGTAACTTGAAGTTTGTGAAATTAATTGCTAGATCATTACTCAAGAGAACAAAATTTTACGTTTTCACTTTAAGACATGTTATTTTAATTATAGCAACACTTGTACTCCTTATATCCAAATCTTATTATGTGTCTTCCCCAGTACAATTAAGTGTTGGTAAGATAGCTAAAAATAAACATAGGGTTTGAATTCTTTTCTATACAAATATTTTGATCTCCTGAATGATGATAGTTTATGACATGGTTTGTCGACTACCACTATTTATTAAAAATTAGGATGAGAAATTAAACATCTAGAAAAGTATATAAATGCACGATAGTTATCTTGCAAAAGGTAAATTGAACCAAAAGTTCAAAATACAACAGCAAATTAATTGCTAGATGCATTACTAATATATATACCAGTTCTAAACGCTTTAACATGATTGATCTCCCAGGATAGTCCGTCATCATTGAGGTTAGTAGAATTAAAGCATGCCTTAAGCGTGTAAGGAAATCAATTCCAAAAAAGAAGAAAATCTCCAAATTAAAAATAGAGCAAATAGTCAAGATGATCATATTAAGGAAGTTGTACTCTTGAAAAAATCATAAGACATAACTAATCACATATACCCTAAAAGAGGTTTAGGTACCTGAAATTAGTGAAAGTAAAGAGATCTCGACAAAGTTATGTCGCTCTGAGAACAGAAAGAATAAAAAAAAATAGTTGTCGACAACATATGAAAAATATAATGCTTATAATTTAATTGAAAAGAGAAAATATTTAAACGAAATTCGTCGAAGAATGTTCACTTAGAAACCATTAACCAAAAATGAAAAGAAGTCATATAGGCAAAATTACATTCTTTAGAATAATGCAAACTGTTTGGAGACCTGTAGTTCAAACATATGAAATGTAATCCTTGTAGGATAAAAGTAGTAACTGCATGTATATGATTCACTTGATATGGAAATATAAATGAAAATTCTCGAAGGATTTAAAGTGTCAGAAGTAAATGATTCATTCCACAAAGTTGTATTCTTAATCAAATTGCAAAAATTATTATAAAGATTAAAATAATCTGGACGTATGTAACATGATGTCTTAGCAAATATTTATTGATAGATGGTTATAAAAATGACCATAAAAACGGCCATATATTTTTATACAGAAATCAATATTTGGATTTGCAAGTATTGTTGTTGATTTAACCACTATTGGAACTCCTAAAGAGCTTCCAACGGTAGTTGGTTACTTAAAGAATGAATTTATGATAAAAGTTTTTTAGAAAAATAAAATTTTACATCGACCTATTTAGCCAATTAAGTTCTTGTTCATTAGTCAACTATATAGAAAAAATCCTGAAAAGATTTCATATGGAAAAATGACACATTCATTTGATACCCGATGATTATGTGTTCACTTGAAATGAAAAGATTACTATTTTCGTCATCGAGATGATAATAAATAACTTATTGGTCCCGAATTATCATATCTTAGTGCAATAGATGCATTTATTGTATTTTGCTAATAGTTCATGATTATGTCTAGTTGATTATGATGATGCATGCTATTATTTGATCCACATAAAGCTCATCAATGAGTTCATCCATTCACATGAGGCTATCATGATGATTTTATGTGGCAAACATGTTCATAAAAGTAGCACTTGAGAAGTTGACAAACAAGATATACAAATCTCAAGTGATATTATCATGAGGAGAAGTAAATAAGTATTGTATTCTTTCTTTCTTTCTTTCTCTCTCTCTTTTTTTTACCAAGGTTTTGTTCTATTGGATTTTTTGGCAATATTTTTAACGAATCTACTTTCATAGCGTATTCAAAAAAATAATGTAATTTTTTTCATTCACTTGGATTTTTCCCATGTAGTTTTTTCTATTAAGTTTTAACGAGTTATAATCTTTGTGTAATGGATATCCAATTTATAGTTATGGTTGTCCAAGCCTACAAGACAATTACCCTCAAAACAATTATATAGTTTTACTTTCGTATGTTATAAATTGTATACGAGAACCCTAAAAGTGTAATAAAATCTATTTGTAATTTATTTGTATTATACCGTCATATTGACTACATTCAATCGAAGGCTAGTGTATGAAGATGGTATTACTTGGAAGCTATAACATGACAACAACATTGAACATATTTCATAAAAAAAAATTATACGATTTTTAGAAAGATGGTGGAATTGAAGACATTGGCACGCGAGATAAGAATAGTTGTACTCTTTTTCATTGATTGAAATTAGGGAGAGTTGCTCTACTCTTTTTTTCTTTTCTTAGGTTTTGTCCATAGAGTTTTCGTGACAAAGATTTTTAACAAAATAGTTATTGTTTAAATAGTCATCCAATGGAGAGTGTTGTTAAATGATATATTGTTTAATGACTATTTGGTCTTATTTAGATGTCTATATAGTTGTCATACTTACTCTAGAATCATGTATTCTATTCATATAGTAATTCTTATTAGAAAATTCAGGAGGAGGTGAAGTAGTCACCGTCAGTAACTAATTCTGACTATTAATTTTGATTGTATAACTATCACCCAAAGACAAAATGTAGACAGAGGTAGAGGTGAAGTGACTCAAGATTTTTAATATAAAAAATGGCAACTTCTACTAGAGACATGTAACTACAAAAATGATTAACACAAATTAAGCAAATTCTAATTAAAAAAAAATTGAGAATTTCATTTTGAATTATTCTACAAAGAAAGTTGTTAACTAAAAGCACAAACAATTTTAAATTTTACTAAATGTTTCATTGCATGTTTAGCGATGTTGAAATTATTTTCTTAGTGCTTATAAATTGTGTATTGAATGTGTGAATAATAAGTTAGTAGTAATTTGTGGGTCATATTGAATATGTGGGTAGTAAATTGTGAATTCTATGAAAATACAACAACAAGCTTTTCCTATGAACTTGTTATAGGGTCCTACGTCCTATCTCCTGTTTGATTCTATAAGTTTTTGCCATAATTAAGGGCCATTTTACCAAATTCACCCTTATAAGGCAGCGTGAAATTACGAATTTGCCCCTCAATAACAACTAGAGATGTCCCTAATTGGTAATACGTTGTTAGGGAAATTTCTCTACTCAAAAAAATATTTTCATGACTGCAAATGTGGACTATTTAGGTGTATATGTTTGGCAGATATGTGGGACGACAACATGATAAATATGCATTTGTTTGCCAAACACCATAATCACTTGAAAAACACTGAGATGATGTTTCATTGTATGTGTCAGTACAATTCCAAAGATATTTATCAAAGTTATTTTATATTACAATTTTGTCCTCTCTTTTCTATGGAAAATTACGACACTGCCCTTGAATTAACCGTTAGCCACCTACCCTTGTATCAATGTGACCCACGTGCAATTACAACTACCCATTGTTTTCTCCTTTTCCTCCATCACGTTCATTCATCCATTTTTTTTGTTGGGCCCATACCATTCATCTACTATTGGAGATCTGTGTATTCTATTCAAAAATACGCCGTCGACATCAGGGAAAAGGTAAATTCGTGCTCTTCTTAATGATGCTGTGAAGATATTAATCTTTTTTTTTCGTTTCTTCAATTTTTACTCTTACACCGGTGTTCCATGTTTACCCTTCCTCCGTTTTAGTTCAGACAAGCAATTTTGTGTTTACTTCACAAGCGAATGTAACTCACTCAGCACAAGCAACATGGTTGAACTTTTCTTTTTTCATTTTCAAATTTATGTTGTGCTCTGTCACCAAATCTCAAAAAAACTGGTTTCATACCCTGTGCTTCCATAGTTCTCCATCATTTTTCAATATTCATGCGTTGATATCCTCCCATTGAAATGAAATCTTGTCTGCAGCTCATTCAAATATGAACCACCATGGTTGTTCATCATCCGGTTTCGGAAGAGGTCAGAAATCCCACGTTCAACATCCATCCCGAACAAGTGCGCATTGGAACCTTGAGGCCAAGAGAATTTTCATCCACCTATGCGAGGAAGAGATTATTGTTGGCCATCGTCCAGGGACACACTTCACTCTAGAAGGATGGAAAAATATCGTAGATAAATTCTACGCTCATATGGAGATAAATTACACTAAGACACAATTCAAAAACCAGTGGGACGCTATGAAGGTCGAATATGTGACGTTTAACGAATTGATGCATAGAGATATAGGGATCGGGATCGACCTAGTTATAAACACTATTGACGTTTCGGTCGAGTGGTGGGACCACAAAATTAGGGTAAATAATGATTACACATTACCGTGCTAATTGTTGCCTTTAATTGGGTTATTTGGGTAAAAAACACTTATACAAAATATGTTTACTCAAATTGATATACAATAATTGTGGTTTGAAGACAGATATTTGATTGCACAACTGCTTCAGATTGTTACCTACCAAATGAATCTTTGATTCTATGAAATGATAATGTTAATGCATACTATTAGATTATATTTCATTATTTTCCTGCTATTTGTTTTTCCGTTCGTATATGGTGACTTGCCTAATTGAGAAATGAAAGATAGAAGAGCTAGTAGAATCATCAAGATACAGCTTACATCTTTTTTGTTTTATTTTGAAGATTTGGTTGCTATTCTTTTTTGTTCAGTCTTCAAAATGATGAGGCCCTGATGATGCATAAGCCACCATATAATTGTTTTCATCTACTTGATCATTATAAACATAAACTCTTCATTTTTCTTGATAATTATAATTCGCGAAAGTCCATTAGTAATTATTTGTTAGATTGGTAACTTGATCCAAGCACATGGTCCATCCCAAAACAACTTGTTTGTTGAATTCAGAATTTGAAGTATTCATTCTCAGAATAATAAATTCAACTTTGAATCATTTCTTCTCATTAATAGGAATATGTTGTTCAATCATGTTGTTCATTGCATGACAATATTGTTGATATCTATTCCTCACATTGTCCACAACAACCCGAATCATTACAAGTTATACATATAATTGCACGTTGTGATTGTTTTCATTTTTTTTTGGGTTGGATTATCGTGGTTATGTTGATTGTTGGCCATGATGTTTTCAAGTACCATATGAAAAAGTTTGGCCATATAATCATCTTGGATATGAAGATTGTCATGTGCTCTTTACTAATGATCATAAAATTTCTGTGTGATATCCATTATTCAATATGTAAGAGCACGAAAAGTACAGAAAGTTCAAAGGTAGAGATGTTTCCATCTTCCAACATGATTACCACAATCTGTTCAGTGGCATTCTTGCAACCTGTTTTATCGCACGTGTCACAGTCGATTCTCACAAACTAGTAGCTCCGATACGGGATATAGACAAGAGGGATTACATGACTACAAAGACTCGGAGCCCAACGAGACTGAATAAAGTGACAAGAGTAATGGGCCAATGCGTGATGACAACATGCCACGTAGTACTAGCACCGATGGATTGGGTTGGCCACGGCCAAAGAGAAACGGTAATCGACCGGAGGTTTAATGGGACCAAGAGAAAAAAATTAGAGTTGGGGTTGATTTCTAATTCCATTAAACAACTCGTGACATGCCAAAGGGATCTGGATGTACTAAACATAAACATAAACACATGCCTGAAGATCCCGTCTATTTTAGAGTGCATGGATATGGTCGACCGTATTGACGCGATACAGAAATGAACTCTATTGTACTTATTCGCAATGGATTACATATCCAAAGAATCGAACCGTGAAGTGTTTGTACATTTGTCAATGCCAGAATTGAAGTTTGAAATGCTACAATATAAGTTCTACACGTCTTGCAGTTGAAGGGAACTCGTGCATGCCAAAACTTTTTATTTATTCGAATTGAAATATAAGTCTTATACATTTAGCAAATGATTTGAGTTCTGTTTTTTTAATATTTGGCTAGAACTATGTGGGCTGATATGTTCGAATTTTGTACTACTAATTTGTTATTGTTAGCTTATATGCTGTTGAAAACTAGAAACAATTTGCAATACAACAACAACAACAACAAAAATCAAATGAGCATTACAAAGAAGAACAGAGAAAACGGTATAGGAGTTTGCCACACATATATTAGAAGATTATTTTGGTATAATGTACCAAATATCATCTTAAAACCATGGAATGTGACACAAAATTTTAGTATTGTTATTTTTCATCCCTTAGTGAGGAATTCTTTATTTTTATGCCTCTCAATTTTGGAAAGGCATAAAGAACAATTTAGCAATTGAGTACAAATAATACCCATTTGAAACAAAATTTTCCCACATCAACAATTGCAGCAAGGAATATATTCGTTGCAAAAAAAATGGTAGCAAAATGACACCCATAAAACAATAAATGTGAATCAGCACAGAATAACAGTACAAAAAATTTCATATATCAACTTGAGTGCTTTGTAGAAAGTGATTCAAATTTTACCTATATAAAGTGAGATTTTGAAGAAATGAAATTGTTAATGCCTTTGCCACAAATTGTATATCACAATATTTAAATCACCTTTCCACTTTCAGTTGATCAAAGTGCAAAATATATTCAATTTTGGTACTTGCAGTATTATAGTCAAAAATTGGAAATGAGATGAGTATGCTAGTTGTATTGCCACAACACTACAATTCTATTTTTACATTGTTATATTCATTATCGAAATATTTACTCTCTCACTTGCTGCTAGGCATAAGAACATCGTGATGGCTGGAAATAGTCACTACGAAAATGAGCTCGAACAGGTAGAGTGCGCTAACGCCCGATGGATGTTCTTTTGTCGACTTACGTGTGACATTGTTCGATACTATTACACACGGTACGTTGAAAAGGACCGTCATACATGTACAACCGAAATGGCGAACAGTTCGTTCAGGAGGTATTGCAAGCAAACGATGACAGGTGTTATTGAGATTTTTAAATGATGCTGGACAACTTCATTAGGTTATGCAACTATCTATGAGAAATTTACGCCTTGAAGTCAACTGGTGGCATCTCGATTGACGATGCAGTTGGTATTTTCTTGTTCATTGTTGGACACGGGATTGGACACCGAGCTGCTGTGGAGATCTTCAGGCACTCAACTGAAACAATGCATTGCCAATTACACAGTGTTTTGCACATTGCGACTGTCGGCAGATATGATAAAAATGCGGCCAAATTACAACCAAGGTGTTTAGTTTCACAAACCTACGGCTAATAAACACGCGGTATTCTGGGTAATGTGTTATGCATTAGAATTCTGTAATTCAGATAATGTAAAATTTGTAATATACATTGTGTGGTAATTGTGAGTGCATTCTTGTCAACCTGTATTAATCATACAGGACTACATTGGGGCGATTGATGGGACACGCGTAACGACAATGCTTCTTGTAGGTGAACATGTCCTGTATATTTACAGAAAGTGATATACGACCCAGAATGTTCTGGCTGTCCGCGACTTCAACATGTGCTTTACGTTTGTAATATCAGGTTGGGAAGACACAACACACAATAGTAGAATATTGCAAGTGGCGTTATCCACTCCTGCTAAAAATTTCCCATTACCAACAAACGGGAAGTACTACTTGGTTGACACAGGATTCCCAACATAAGAGGGGATTCATGGGTCCATAAAAAAGAATCGAAACTAGATATCATCTACAGGATTTTAATCGGGCAGAAATAGAGAAATGACGTACACCACGAAACTCAAAAGAAAAGTTCAATCATCACCACTCTTCTTGTCATAATATTATTGAGCAGGCGTTTGGTGTTTGGAAAAATAGATTCGCCATTTTGGAAAAAATGCCTCAGTACAAAATCGACACCCAAGCGAACATTGTTTTATTGACCATGGCGATACACAATTACCTGAGGACATCAGTCGAGAGCGATGCTGGTTTTACTAGAGTGTAGACTGACAAGGCATTCGAGGAGTAGGACATAGACATACCATTTGAAGAAGCAAATGTAGAACAAAATACAGCACACCTTTCAGCATAGGAATGGAAATATGTACAATGCGTTATTACAGCTGAGATTTGGAACTCGAACACATGATAGAAGAAAAATGAGCATATTATGAGACACAGCCATCTACATAATTAAATAATTGTAGTTTTATAAATTGTAAGCGTAATATAATTGGTTATTAGATTAATGGTAGTACTTGTTAGTTAAATATAATGACCGACACCGATCGTTGATCTTAATTGTGTATTGTTTCTCAGGCCTCGGAGATATTGTACACAAAGTAATCACAATCATGGCTGAAAATTGTTTTTTTTTAAATTAACGAGTATAACATTACATAATAGTCTCTGGATTGGGTCATCACTCATGGGGCTTTCTTCAATCTGAACTTGTTAAAAAGAAAATCCTTTTTCTGCATCACACAATTGTTGGTTGACCAATCCTGGACAATGTGCAGAATAATTTGTGCATGTTAACCAACTACAATTGCACGGTCACCAAGGAAGATTTAGAAAATGAAAAAGGACGATGGCATTTATGAAATTTGTGTGTAGATGCAGGTGGCATATGTAGCAAACACATGCACGGTCACCAAGGTATTAAAGATGAGTTGTTGAATACAGACAGGCATATTCAATTATATGGGGCCCCCTGTTGAAAAAATAAGCATCTTTATTTTTCTTGTGCTCCCAAACATATGCTTATGTCAAAAATTGTGGGGCTTGTGGACCATTCCAAAATTTCAAATTAGAAGTGTTTTTTTTTTTCATTGCTTGCCAAACAAACGCGTGTGCTATAACTTCTCATGTTTCAATCCACCTTAATTAATTATGTAATTAGGATTTACCAATAGATTATTTATATTCTTCAAATAATTCAATAAAGTCTCGTGCTAATACATATGAGTAAATTAAAAATCAAGAATAATAGTTTAGTACAAAAATATGTGGCACAAAATAGAGGAGAGATGCAAGAGGAAGAGAGACGTGAGAAAATGGGTGGATTGAAATTTTGAGGGGTCATTAGTAGAATTTTTAAAAAATTTGGTTTTTATATTTGTGGGCTCGAAATCCATTAAAATCTGTTAAAATCTTCTAACTAATGAAATCTTTAGAAATCTACTATCTATTGAAAACACCTAGAATTCTAATAAAATCTATTTAAATCGGAGTTGAGGACACCTAAATTTCAATATAATATATTAAAATCTAATCTTAGGACACCTAAATTTATAAGAATTTTTAATATTAATTATTGTCAATATCCTTAAACAGTTTTAACATTATTTATCCTAAAACACAAATTTGAAATTTTCTCACTTCACTGATTCGACATTTTCTCTATCTTCAAAACCACCACATAAGTGAATGGAAATGTTTACACCCCACCGATAGCTACACGGAAATACCAAAAGAAGGAAAGGTAATTTTTTTCTCTATCTCCAAAGACAATACACATTGCTCTCTTCTTAGAACCTTTATACTCCATCGTAAAAAAAAAAAGGAGAGCAGGGACCGACTCGTCCAATAAAGTGCCCAATTGGAAGGGTGCTTTCTTGGAGATTGGCAGTTCTAGCCTCAGACCTTCTGTCGAGTGTTAGCGTTCTTCGATGTTATGGAGAACTTGTTATGTTTATATTCGAAATGTTAATTATTTCATCTCTTTCCCAACTTTTTTGTCTTTGCAGTTTATGGTAAACCTCCGATCCCAAGGGGAGAACAAAGATCATTTCGAGTGAAGTGGGCCAGAGTTCGTTCGTTGGACAGTGACTTCAGGAACCTCGACAACTTGCTCTAAGACAACAACTACTTGATCCACTTCGGATTGATGGATGAGTTCTCTTGACTTGTTCTACTTTTACATGATCTTCATTTTGTTTTTGTTCTCTAACTCTTTCATGTTCATGTGTAGCCAAGTACGTCTTCAACAACATTCTCGTCTTTGCGGTGGACAAAGACAAGAACTAGGTACAAGGTGCCGCCCTATCTCCTGTTATGATGGAACAAATGAGCTACAGTGGCAAGGAAGGAAGAAGAGGACCAGCTGGAGAAGAAAGAACAAACCAGTAGCTGAAGCTGAAGAAGATGATGATAAACAGTAGTTGAAGCTGAGAAGAAGAGGATGAAGAAGAAGCCAACTGCTTTAACTGGAATTTGAATTCAAGAAACGACGTCGTTTGCACTTTGTTAATTAACAAATATTTTAATACGTTTTTTATTTGTGTTTTAAGAAACACATTTTTCTTTTTATGCTGATATAGGTATTCAGCTGAGGAAAGAAAATAGCCCACGTTTTGATGTAAAAGCTAACTGAATTTTCAGTGCTTCCTTCTCCATTTCTGCATTCTATTTTCCTTAATCTCTTTCTTATTCCGCATTTTAATTCTACCTATTCTATGATTGAGCTGATTTCATTAAATAGAAGCTGAGATTTACAAATTGAGTTCCAGTTTGTTGATTTTGAGTGAAATTTGCCATTGTTGAAGTTTCATTCATTACAATTGGTATCAAAGCATTAAGATCATAAACCTAGATGGAAACCAGACTAAAAGCTAACGATGAAGGTTGGAAATGATAAAGAGATAAATGATCTGGGGGCTGCCTACACTACTGTTGCTGGTAAGGTAGACTTAACTAAAAAGCTTCTCAGAACAATGAGCACTAAACATGATAACTATATGCTAGAGATTAATGATAAATATGAATCTATAGTTGCTATGCTTGCCAAAATGAGTATGTCTAAAGATAAACAAGTAGAAGGAAGTATGTCTAAAGATAAACATGTGTAAGGACTTCATCTGGGTGCAACCGATGGGAGTGTGTTGGGTGGAAGATTTGGTGGTGAAACAAGACTCGGAAGAATGGAAATGATGCCAGAATGAATCACAAACTCTCTAAAATTGATTTCTCTCAATTTTGTGGTGAAAGCCCAAGAGAGTGGGAGAGGAAAGCCAATAAGTACTTTCAATTACATCAAGTACTAGAAGAATTGAAAGTGCGTATAGCTGAAATGTATTTGAAGGAAAATGCAGATGTGTGGTTTCATAGATTTCAGTCTAGCCATCCAAATGTTGTTTGGAGAATTCTGGCCACTGAAGTGTGCAGGAGGGTTGCTGAAACTACTAGTGAAGAGGTAGTGGAAACCTTTTGTAAAATTAGACAATATGGAGTGATTGCTGAGTATGTGGAAAAGTTTGAGGAATTAAAAGCTCAAGCTATACAAGCTTTGCCAAACTTACCTGAGTCTTACTATATCAGTGTGTTTACAAGTAGATTGAAAGGAGAAATTAAATCCATGGTCAAAATAATCAAACCTACTTCCCTAACCCAAGCCATTGAAATTGCCTTATTACAAGAAACCACCATATCAGCCATCAGAAAAAATGCTAAAACACACAAATCTTACATCCACCCTAAGCCACATGAAGTAATAAATACATAAACCAATGACCAAGCCCTCATTTCCTTATAAAACCATTACCCCTGCTGATTTACAAACAAAGAGAAATTTGGGACTTTGCTTTAAATGTGATAAGAAGTATACCATTGCACATGTTTGTAACAACATAATGTTGAATTATATATTGGTGGCTGAGGAGGAAGAATGGGAGATAGAGGACAAGGTGTTAGCTGAAGAAGAAGATATGGGGGTCATGCGGATTTCTCTTGATGTATTAATGGAGAGTCTTATCCATAAAACAATCAGAATTTCTAAGAAAGTCAGAGGCAAGAACATATCTATTTTAATAGATAGTGAGAGTACTCATAGCTTCATAGATGATAATCTGGTGCAAACTTTGGGCTATCAAAATGATAATAACATACCCTTGACTATAACAGTAGCTAATGGACAGAAGTTAGAGAACAGATCTGTGAATCAACCTATTGTTTGGCAGATGCAAGGGATTGATTTTCAATACAGACTGAGGTCATTGAAGCTTGGGAGAAGTGACATGGTCTTAGGGGTTAACTGGTTGAGCCAATTTGGACCTATAACATTTGATTTTAACCAGGGACACATTAGCTTCATATATAAGGATAAGAGAGTGACTCTCAGCAGTAGAAATTCTGACTGCATGTTTGAATTAATCCAAGGTCCACAGATGGAGTCCTTAATGGCTCAACAACCATATGGATTAGTGGGGGCAACTTTGTACCATCTTGGAGAAAGGGTTAGCAGCTACACCAGAAGAAATTAAGCCAATTTTGGATGAATTTGAGGATGTTTTTAAAGAGCCTAAGGGATTACCTCCATAGAGGCTACATGATCATCATATACAGAAAGAAGGGTTTCAACCCTTCAAAATTATACCCTATATGTGTAATTTCATTCAAAAGGCAGAGGTGGAAAAACTGGTAGAGGAAATGTTAGACATAGGGATCATACAACCAAGCAACATCCCATTTGCTTCTCATATGCTACTAGTCAAGAAGAATGATAGAACTTGGAGGTTTTGTGTTGATTATAGACAACTCACTAGCTTGACTGTGAAAGACAAATATCATATGCCCCTCATTGATGAGTTGCTACATGAGTTATATAGAGCCAAGTACTTCACCAAGATAGACCTTAGGGCTGGTTACCATCGGATTAGGGTAAAACCTAATAATGTGTTTAAAACAGCTATCAAAACTCATCAAGGGTTATATGAGTTTAAGGTGATGCCATTTGGATTGACTAATGCACCAGCCACATTTCAGAGTCTAATGAATGAGGTTGTTAAAGAACAATTGAGAATGTATGTGCTAGTCTTCTTTGATGATATTCGGGTGTAGAGCAGGGATTTGGCCAGCCATGGTGAGCATTTGGGCACTATTCTCCAACTCCTGCGAAAACACCAGCTTTATGCTAAGTTGAGTAAATGTATTTTTAGGCAGATTAAAGTGGAGTATCTAGGCCATGTGATTGACCAACAAGGAGTGGCTGCTGATCCAAAGAAGGTGGAAGCTATGCAATCTTGGCCACCTCCTACCAATCTCAAGCAATTAAGATGATTTCTTGGCTTGACTGGTTACTATAGGAAGTTTGTCAAGGGATATGGCACATTAGCTAAACTACTAACTGAATTATTGAAGAATGTCAGCTTTCTATGGAGTGAGACCACTGAATCAGCATTCAATACTTTGAAGGGAACTTTGAGTTCCACCCATGTACTTACCTTACCTGATTTCACACAACCATTTATTATAGAGACTGATGCTAGCTATGGAGGATTGGTGCTGTCTTAATGCAGAACAGAAGGCCATTGGCCTATATCAGTAAGGCTTTTAGGCAGAGAAGCTTAGGGATGTCTATACATGAGAAAAAACGGCTTGCATTGGTAACAACTATGGTCAAGAGAGACATTACCTTGAAGGGCACCATTTTATTATTAAAACAGATCACCAATCACTGAAGTTCTTGCTGGAGCAAAGGGTTACTACACCTTTACAACAAAAATGGCTAACTAAACTTATGAGCTTGGATTATGAAATACAGTACACGAAAAGGATAGAAAATGTGGTGGCTGATGCCCTATCAAGAAAAGAAGAGAAAAGAGTGAATGCAATGCTGTGACCCAACTAATTCCAGCCTAGTTACAAGAAGTAGTAGATATCTATAAGGATGATGCAGCTGCAAAGGAAAAAATTCAGGCCCTGATAATTGGATCAAATGATGACCCTCTATACTAGTACTGCAATAGGATGCTGAAATATAAATCCAAGATCTACATTAGCAATGGGGAAAATATTAGACAGAAGATCATACAGAATATTCATTAATCTCAGAAAGGAGGACATTCAGGCATTCAAGCAAGCATTGCTAGAGCCAAACAACACTTTTTCTGGCCAGGCATGACACAAGAAATCAGAAAGGAGGTTTTGCAATGTGATGTATGCCAAAAATGTAAGAAAGAACATGTTCCCTACCCTGGTCTTCTATAACTACTCCCTAAACCACAGCATTCTTGGAGTCACATATCTATGGATTTTGTGGAAGGACTATCTAAATCAGAGGGCATTGATGTGATACTAGTAGTAGTGGACAAATTCACTAAGTATGGTCATTTTATTACATTGTCCTACCCTTTTTCAGCAAGAAAAGTAGTTCAGTTGTTTCTTGACAATATTTGTAAGTTATATAGATGCCCACAATCCATCATCTTTGATAGGGATAGAGTGTTTACTAGCACTTTTTGGCAGGTTTTGCTCAAGTTATTGGGGACTAAACTGCACATGAGTACAGCATACCACCCTCAAACTGATGGCCAAACTGAGAGACTCAACCAATGCCTAGAGATGTATTTAAGGTGCATGACTCATACCAAGCCTAAAGCATGGGCAAAGTGGATTTCCTTGGCTGAATGATGGTACAATACCACTTATCACACAGCCATTCAAATGACTCTCTTTGAAGCCTTATATGGAATTCCACCTCCATAGCTAGCAATGGAACCTTACCAGCAAACCAATGTTGCTGCTGTAGATGATCTTTTACATGAGAGGTATAAAATAGATCAACAATTGAGGAAAAGCTTGGCACGGGCAAGAGCTAGGATGAAACACTATGCTGACAAAAAAAGAACAGAGAGGCACTTTCAGATTGGAGATTGGGTCTATTTGAAATTACATCCTTATCAGTACCAATATGTGGTGAAAAGAACTAATCAGAAGCCGAGTCCCAAGTATTATGGACCTTACAAAGTTATGGAAAAGATTGGAGAAATAGCATACAAGTTGGACCTTCCTGTGGGAACTTGAGTTCATCCCACATTTCATGTGTCTTTGCTAAAGAAAAAAATTGGGGACAAAGCAGTAAGAATTGCAGAACTTCTAGTGGACACTTCTACATCAATTCTGGATAAGCAGCCATTGAAAGTTATACATGCTAGAATATTTAACAAATGAGGTAAAGCTGGAGTTAAATGGCTTATACAGTGGGTTAAGCATACTGAAGAGGAAGCTACATGAGAAGACTCCACCAACATTCAGCAGCAATATCCTACATTTAAACCTTGGGGACAAGGTTTAGATAAAGGAAAAGGTTGTTATGATGGAACAAATGAGCTGCAGTGGCAAGGAAGGAAGAAGATGACCAGCTGGAGAAGAAAGAACAACCCAGTAGCTAAAGTTGAGAAAGATGATGAACAACAGTAGCTGAAGCTGAGAGGAAGAGGATGAAGAAGAAGCCAATTGTTTTAATTGAAATTTGAATTTAAGAAACGACGCCGTTTGTACTTAGTTAATTAACAAATATTGTAATACATTTTTTATTTACGTTTTAAGAAACACAATTTTCATTTTATGCTGACATATGTATTCAGCTGAGGAGAGAGAATAGCCCACATTTTGATGTAAAAGCTAACTGCAGTCTATTCTCCTTAATCTCTTTCTTATTCTATATTTTAATTCTATCCATTCTGTTATTAAGTTGATTTTATTAAATAGAAGCTGAGATTTACAAATTGAGTTCCAGCTCGTTGATTTCGAGTGAAATTTGCCATTGTTGAAGTTTCATTCATTACACATTCTCTCCCAGAAGTGCATGCTGCAGTGCTTCAATCGATGGCACCAGTAACACAGGAGAATGTAATCACCGTTGAAAAGCCTGAGGCTCGTAGGTAGAAAAGGGGCCATCCCCACAACGGGCGTCATCTACTTATGGATGACCTATGGGCAAGACATTCCGAAGAATCTCGCAACTCAGGATTGGTTCTTCGCGCAAGCCCAGACTACTGAGCATGTCTCTACTTCTGCTCCTGCTCCTGCTCCTGCCGACTAATAAGTGTGATTTTACACTTATTTGGACCATCAAAAGTAGATGATTGTAAGTACTCTTAAGTGAATTTATACTTAATTGTGTGTTGATTTGATTGATTTAGGTAAAAACCCAAGTTCAGATGGAATTGGAGAAAAACAAATCAAAATAGGCAAACAAAGACTAAAAGTGTACAAAGACTTAGAATAGAGACCAACTTGCAAACATCTAAAACATGAAGGACTTATCGTACAAATAATCAGGGCCTTAAGCCTTATTCATCACCAGAATTCTAGTTTCCTTATTTAGTCAAACTCAAGTTTGGTAATTCTTTTGGGACAATACTTCTACATTAAAAGGGATGATTTAAAACAAATACCATATTCCATTTACCATATTCATGAATCAAAAGGGAGAAAAAGAGGAAGAACGGCCAAGATCTTGAAGATTGGAACGTGAAGACAAAGAATTCTTGGTGCAAGATATTTAACTTATTCTCATCTTTTATTCAAGATCCGGTTATGTATTCCAAAATTTTCATATTTTATTTCTTCTGAATTATGAGTAGCTAGATCTTAATTTTGGATGAACAATGTAACCAAGTTTAGATTCTTTAATTTTAATTCTCAAGTTTTTCTTATAAATTTGATTACGTATTTATTTTACTTCTACTCTTAATACTTCAAATAATTGGCCATTATTTTTCATTGAATTGTAGATTGTAACAAATCGAGAGGTAAGTTATTAATTTAGACCACGTAGTAAAATCTGGCAATTGGATAAAAAGTATAGATGCGCTTTTATTATTGTTGCAGTCTTAAATTGAATTCTTAAGAGATTTAATGCATCTAATTATGGACCATTCTGACTTCATAAGTTGACTTAATTAGATAGGACTAATTTAAACTCGAGAGAGGTAAATTAGAATAAATTCATGAATTCGACCGAATACAACATTAGGAATAAATCTTGAGAAGAGAAATTAGAGGTGACAACTATGGTAAACTCATGAATCCAAATTCTTTAATCATATTCCTTGATAAATTCTTAACTTTTGCATTCATAATTTTGTCTAAAATTCATAGTTATAGTTTAAACCTTCAAATCAAGTTAATTCAACGAGTTTTAAATAAATTAGAATTAAGATTAATTGAATTAGTATATAAATAGGATAGTCTTCATGAGAATGATAATATGGACTCAATAAGTCCACTTTATTGCTTGTTTACGATATTGTTTGCTTGCAATCTAATAATTTTTCATAACACTGATCGGACGAACACCATCAACATCGGGTTCTACTGGGATGAGCTTGACACAGCCTTATTGGAAATGCTACATTCTCTGGCGATGGTTGATGGTGACCTGTGTGTATATGTATTGGTCTCCCCTATGGGAGACGGCCGCCGAACAAGCTTTACTAAGGGAGCTTGTTACCATGGTAACGATGAACTCACTCGAGGCTTCATCCTCAACAACAAGTTCTACAACACGCTGACGGGTTTCTTGGAGAAGCTGGAGAAAGATGAGGCCAAGTCTTAGAAGCTCACTGAAGACCTAAAGACTATGAGTTTGACCAACACTTAGCTTGGTTATGAGAATGAAGCCCTTTAGTTTAAGGTTGACTTTCTGGTGGGGCCGAAGTTGTAGTGAAGACGAAGCTTGCTCTGTTGTTTTTCTTTGACGTTGATCATCCTTCTGTGGCAGGTCACATTCCAGAGATTTGGAATGTTCCCATGTCTTTGCTTTGATTGGTGGGATTCGACTTCGTCCTATGAGTGTTCAGTCGTCATGTTCTTCTAGTAGAAAATCTAAACACATTTTACCACGAATTAACTGGTCGTGTAACGTATTTTTGTGTTCCTACATACGGTGCCAATCTGTTGATTTTGAAATATGTACTATCTATGTGTGAACAGATATCCAATCACTCTTTTGTCAGCCTATATATTATCTGTATTCTTATACGATAGTTAAGCACCAATATTACTAGACAAAAATGGGCTGGCGACTGTTGGCACTCTGATGTCAAGTCAATTGATGGTATCAACGATAAAGAAATATATGGATGTGGGAGAGACAGACATATAAAGATTTGATCATAATTTAGGTTAAAGAATAATGGGTACCTTGGAATAAATGAGAGATGAATATTTGTAGGAGAATATTTCTAATTAATTAGGAAAATAATCAATTAGTGATTTGATTGATTTCTCCTTCCTTCTTGAGATAAAGCTAACCCTAGATTTATTGTGATCCCAAAGATTTTGCTTCTTTATCTTTGTCAATCCCTAAAATTATGCTGCTAGATTCTTGGGATTGACATGAGGTTTCCTTGCATGAGTTATTCTCTCAATCATGGACAATCTTCTCCTAAATTATTTCTCTGGTCGTTTAAAATATCAGACTGTCTTGGAGAGTTTTGTGGAATACGAGGGCCTTTAATGAGAGGTTGGGGTTCGCTGAATTGGCGAAGACCTTCCTGAAATCCAGTTAGGTAGAATGTTGAGGAATGGGGCCTCTTAGTGTAAAATGGGATTCTAGCTGCCACATGTGTTATGGACAAGCACAAGGGTGGCCCTCTTTGGGGCCAGCTTGTTGACATGGCAGCTTTGCAAAATTCGGCTGGTAACAAATTCCAAAAGGTGGATTGGTATAGTTGGAAGGTAGTGTAAGTCAGAATGTGAAATGTGTGGAGTGGGTGAAAGGACATTTTGTCATTTGCCAATTTGTTTTGGCAAATGGGTGAAAAGAATGAATAACTTCGGGTGTGTTTGATTGGAAGATTTTCCATGGAAAATGTCTAATCCATGGAAAATCTTGTCACATCAGTGGAAAATATTTTCTATCTTTGGCTGTTTGATTACACATGGAAAATAAAAATGATTTCCAAGGTACAATCAGTTAAAGCATGGTTAAAAAAGAAAAGTTGGAAAATATTTTCTTGCCAAAATAGGTGGTTTTTTTTTCTTCCTACTTACATGGAAAATCTTTTCTTTTCCATGGAATCAATCAAACACAACCTTCTTGTCTAACTTTTCTTGTTGAAATATTAATAAATTCAAACATTTATGAGATGAGATCATGATGAAATGTCTAAAATGACAGTTCATGGAGATGTATTATTGTTTTGACAGATGAACTATCTAAAATGACATTTCATTCCCCGTGAACTGTCCACTACGACAGTTCAAACCACGAATCTTCAACATTCCAGATTATAACTGTAACAAGCTTTAGGTTCTTAATAAAAAAAAATATTAACATTTCCTTACCTTCAAAAAGGAATTTCGGTTATCAAGATTTCAAGTTCCTACTTCCAATTTTAATCAACAAATTAAATGCTAGTTGGATTATAGCCTTTTGTTCTTAATTCACGTCTTAAGTCACAATAACAACCATGAAAAAGTATTATGAAAATGAGTTATATTTTGGAATTATGAACTATATGAGATTATTTTGTGTGTAATTGCAAAATCTACTTTGATAGCTTATTTTGGAAGCTATTCCATTAGTCTAAAGTATGGTGAAATATTAATTAAACAAAAAAGTGATCATTTTTTTATAAGAGAGTATAATTGACATTTTACATCTAAAAGTAGCTATTTTTGCAAATATTTTTGAAATTAGATATATTTCAAATTCACCACTCACTTTTGGCCACATTTCAAAATTTTCTACGATTTTATCCAAGCTATATGTAGAATATCTCAATAGTATTTCTCATACATTTCATTGAATTGTTTTACTAAACTCTTCAATTCATTCAGTTTTAAATACTGACTTCTCATTCGATGTATTTGATAATGAATCATTTCATATTTCTTTATTACAAGTTCAAAATTGTATCACAAACTAGCACCACCGTCTCTCTCAATAAAAAAATCCCTCTCTCTCTCTCTCTCTCTGCATTTTTCTTAATAAAACTCTATGTAAGTACTTTTTTAATTTTTTTCTTCTTCTTGATAATCTCAAATTGGTATCTTTATTTATGCATCAAAGATGCTAGACAGCATTACAGCAAACCCGTGTCAAATATATAGCTGATTTGGGTGCTCTAGCTAAAACGAAACATATTTTGGCTATTACCTTCACCATTACTAAGTTCTCATGCGCAGGAATACCCCCGTTAGCCGGCTTTTGTAGCAAATTCTAATTGTTTTTCGCTGCTTTGGGTTGTGGGGCTTACTTCCTAGCCCCAATGGGAGTAGTGACTAGCGTTATAGGTCGTTGGGCGGCTGGAAGGTTGCCACGAGTAAGTTAGTTTTGGGGACCGAAGGCAGTTCTCCGTGCATCGGACACGTAGCTTACCAAATCAGTTGTGACACAAATGGAAATGCATGCTATGAAAGATAGGATCGAGTCTGATACATTAACCGTCTACTCAATATCCTTGTACGAGTCCACAATCACTACACGAGATGAACATTGGTTTGGTGAATTGAAGTTGGCCTTAAGTGTAATAGGACTCCTAGTTACTGCGCGCGATTGTATACTGAGGTGCTCCCTTAGATTCACGTTCAATTTAATAACCTGTGTACAACAATGTAATGACAGAATGCACGCGCGAACGCGCGCGCGCGCGCGCACACACACACACACACACACACACACACACACACACACACACACATATATATATATATATATATATATATATATATATATATATATATATATATATATATATATATATGCCCATATTTTTATGTTTATGTATCAAAGTGGACATTTATAATGTAAGCAACATGATTCATATATATATATATATATATATATATATATATATATATATATATATGTATGCCCATATTTTTATGTTTATGTATCAAAGTGGACATTTATAATGTAAGCAACATGATTCATTTCTCGATCTATACGTGAAATGCCAATGTATTTCGAATTTTAAGATCTAAGGATAAAAGAATTATTTATTTTGTTGGTACTGGACTTTATGCAGTGACCTTTTTTTTTATTCTCATATTTGCTTAATGATTTTTGATTAATTAAGAGCGTGTTTGGTAGAATTTAAAAATCTGTTAAAAAATTGAAGTTAAAGTCAACAATTAATTTTAATAACATATTTAATGGGACTTACTACTTTTATTAACTTTTCAACCACACGTTTTATTAATTTTTTTTAATCAAAATCTGCTAAAAAGCTTTGTCAAATAAGCGATAAATATTTTCAAGAATTAACAAATGTCATGTATAATGTATATTTAAGTTGTGTAATAGGGAAATACAATACAAACTTAATGCTAACCACATAATTCCATTTGTTTAAATAAACTTCTCTAACTTTTTTTCATGGTATAGTATTGTTGACTTCAAAATATACACTATCTATGTACAAACAGATCTCCAATCAATCTTCTACCAGCCTGTATATTACCTGCACACTTGAACAATCGTTAGGTATTAAGATCACTAGGAAAAAGGAGGTTGGCGATCATTGGTACTCCAACGATCAAGTCAACTGCCGGTGTCAAATATATGGTGGAATATGGGTGTGGGGAAAGACAAGTAGGCAGAAATTTGTCCAGAGTTTTTAGGGTAGAGAATAATGCATACCTTGAAATGACACGAGATCTCATATTTATAAGGGAAGAGTTTTAATTGATTTAGAGAAGCAATCAATTAGATATCTGATGAGATGTAAACGTTATCTCCTAGATTTCATTCATAATCTATGTTGATTTCTAAGATTGCGTTACTAATTCTTAGAAGATTGAGATGGGATTTCCTTATAGGATTCTATCTGTCAATCGAATACGATCTTTCTCGAATTATCTCTTTGGTTGCCCAAAATATTCTATTGCTTAGGAGATTTCACAAGGTACGAGTAATCGTCGAGGAATTCCAGTTTGTTAGGAGGTGCGAAGCCCTTCATGGATTTCGTTTGACAAGACATTAGCATACGAGGGCATTTTATCGTAATTTGGGACTTTGAATGCCATAGAAAGTTGAGACGAGGACCTATGAGGCAATCGTTGGGCCTCCTTGCTGACGTGGAGGCCTTACCAAATTTGGGTGGTAACAATAATCTTCTAAGTCCAAGTTTAATATTTATACTAGACGTAGGACTTAAGAAAGTGCTGCTGCAAATTTTTTTTTTTTTACGAAGACGTGAGCCATCTAGATAGTCATGTATTAGCGAAACTTTGATGAAGTTTGCCTGCCAATGGTGGCCTTCGCTGTGTTGGCATATGAAGAACCTTTACGGATGCGAGCCATGGACTGGCTAGTAAGGACTCGATACATATTCCGGTAGGAACACTAACGAGATCAAGAGCCAAAAAGATCAAGGAAGACATACAAGGTCTTGTTCAAGCTACGTGGGCTGAAACCGATATCCAAAGTACGACACCAACTTTCAAAATGAGTATGACAAATGAAGTGTCAACTTTGGTACACTTGATTTAAGCTAAAGACCATATTAGAGGTATATTGGAGGCTAATGGAAGAATAGATGACCAAAATAAGTGTGAAATAAAGTTTGGTGGTCAAAACGAAGATCAGACAAAACTTTGCCTGCGTGATTGCCCCACCTGTTAAAACAATAACAGAATGCAATTGGTCAAGCCTGGGCGATCGCCCAGACTTACACTGGGCGATCGCCCATAGATATTCTCGGGATAAATTTCTGATTTTTATTATTTTTGTTTCTTTTTTTAACTAGAACTCTTATTTTGTTAAGTTTTAGTTAATTTCTAAATTAGATTATGATTTTATTGCTTTTACTATATAAACACTTTTCATTGTAAACAATTACAACTTTGATTTATTTTGAGAGATTTAGATTAAGTGAGATCCACTTATTTCTTCTTTGTTCTTAATTGAACTAACCTAAAACTTATCAAAGACTTTACAAATCTTTATGGCGTTCATAACTTTGGTTCTTTGATTCAAGTAATCATCGGATCAAGTTTTTGTGACCAGATTTTAGCTTTCTTGAGATTCAGATCAATCCTTTTGTAGGTTCTAGAATTCAATTCTTCGCGGGTTCACATAAGTTGGTATTAGAGCTTTGACTCTAAAATCAGATTCTATTTTTTCCATTTTTGCTTGTATTAGATTCATCTTGAATCAGATCAAATATATATATATATAATCTTTTTCTTAAAGAACATTTAAGAATTGTTTAGACAAAATTCATTATGGTACCAAAAGATTATATATATATATATATATATATATATATATATATATATATATATATATATATAATCTTTTTCTTAAAGAACATTTAAGAATTGTTTAGACAAAATTCATTATGGTACCAAAATTAATTTTTTTTTCTCGTTCTTACCCTTTGTAAATTTTTTTTAGTCCCTTGTGTTGGATTTAAAAAAAATGAAATTTCAATAAATTTCAAGAAAGAATCAAGAAACGTATTTTTTTGAGTTTCTTGTGTTATATTTGGCAAGAAAAATCAAGTGACACCTTCTTTTGAGATTCTTGTGTCATATCGTCATCCGGTGTTTATATCTTATTTTTATTTTGCTTTTCTTCTTTAGTCATTCTTGTTGTCCTTCTTATTTCTTATTTTTGAACGTTGCAAAGATCGAATTCTTGATTGAGTTTAGTTAGTTCTTTAGAGAACTTGGTAAGAAACACAAATAGAGGTAAAATGCAGGAGTGGTGAGATTATTATCGAGAAAAAGTCATAGAGAGTGAAACACGAGTGCAAATATGTGAGGCAAATATTTTTTTCTTTCCTAATTTTTTTTATTATTCAGTTGAAAAAAAAGTATAATAATGATGAAACCACACCTGGGGAAGAGAGAACAAGTTTTTTTTTTTTTTTTTGTTAAAAGTCATGCAACAACAATTTGATCGAATAAACATGGTGTTTGACGAAATGAGATAGAGCAATAATGCATTGAGGGTTAAGATGGATAGGCATGATACAATGTTTACAACTTTACTAAGAGAACAACAACCTGGAATTCCTCATGATAGGAGACATGATAGGCATAATCATAATCCTATGGCCAATTTTGAGAACGAGATTATAGTGAGAAGTGAGGATGATGAAGCCTATAACTATGGGACTGAAATGGGTAGAATGAGGCGTCAAGGAGATAGGCTTGAAAGGCCACCTAGAGGACTAGATTATAAAGGCCAAAGTGGGGTAGATAGAAATATTGGGAATATTAAAATGAAAATACATTCCTTCCAAGGTAAGAATAACCATGACGCCTATTTTTAGTAGAAAATGCGGATGGAATTAATATTTGATTGTCATAACTATTTGGATGAGAAAAAAGTCAAATTAGCTGTAATTGAGTTCACTGAGTATGCTATCATGTGGTGCGATCAATTTGTGACAAATAGGAAGAGAAATCATGAGAGGCATGTAGAATCTTGGTATGATTTAAAAGCTCTTATGAGGAGATTTGTACCTAGTCATTATTACTATATGGACCTCTATCAAAAATTGCAAGGCTTTGCTCAAGGTTCAAATAGTGTAGAGGATTACCATAAGGAGATGAAGATGGCTATGATTAGGGCTAATGTTGAGGAGGATAGAGAGACCGCTTTAGCCAGATTTTTGAATGGGTTAAATAGGGATATAGCCAATATAGTTCAATTACAACATTATGTGGAGTTGGATGACATGATACACATGGCTATGAAGATGGAAAGATAATTGAAACGAAAATGGACAATACGGTATTCTTTGGGATCTAATCTTCATTTGAAACCACGGTGGGATAGTAATGATATGAGTGATATGATTGTTTCAAAGGGGAAGATCGAACCACCTAAGGAAAACAATGTGGTACCTACCAACAACAAACCCAAATAAGATTCTCAACCTTCTAGAACTAGGGATATAAAATGCTTTAAATGTTTGGGTACCGGGTACATTGCATCATAATGCCCAAACAGAAGGGCAATGATTTTGCGTGACAATGGAGAGGTGGAGATTGAGGACGAGAGTGATAGTGATGAGATGTCCGAGTTGGAAGATGTTGGTGTAGAATACTCCGTAGAAGGTAAAACTCTAGTTATGAGTTGTGCTCTTAATACACAAATTAAGGTAGATGATATGGAGCAGCAAAGAGATAACATATTTCATACTAGATGCTATGTTAATAACAAAGTGTGTAGTATGATAATAGATGGATGGAGTTGCACCAACATAGCTAGTACCACCGTTGTTGAGAAATTGGATTTGTCTATGTTAAAACAACTTAGACCATATAAGTTGCAGTGGTTGAATGAATGTGGAGAGGTCAAGGTTAACAAGCAAGTCTTAGTGAGCTTTACTATTGAGAAGTATAGTAATGATGTGATGTGTGATATGGTTTCTATGCATGCTGGCCATCTTTTGTTGGAGAGGCCATGGCAGTACGATAGAAAAGTAATACATATTGGGTTTAGGAATAAGTACAACTTTGTCAACGATGGAAAACCAGTTACTCTTGTTCTTTTAACACCAAAACAAGTCTATAATGACGAAATAAAATTAAAAGGCGAGGCAGATAAAAAAAAATGAGTTAGAGGCACAAGAACAGAAGAGGAGGGAAGAAAAAAATGAGAGTGATGCTGAAAATAAAGTGGAATCACGAGAGAAAAAAGATAGAGAGTCAATAGAGAGAGAAAAAAAACAAAAGTGAGTTTTTTTTTGCAAAAGAAAGTGAGATTAAAAGAGCTCTCATGGAAAATCAACAATTGATTTTGCTAGCGAAACTAACCAATCCCTCTCCAGTTTAGCTATTTTTTTGTTGCAGGAATTTGATGACGTGTTTTCTGAAGAGATGCCTAGTATCTTACCACCCATTAGAGGTATTGAACATCAAATTGACTTTGTAATTGGCACTGTTATTCCAAACCGACCAACCTACAGAAGTAATCCAGATGAGACAAAAGAGCTTAAAAGGCAAGTTGAGGAGTTGATGGGCAAGGGATGCATGAGAGAAAGCATGAGTCCATGTGCAGTGCCAGTGCTACTTGCGCCAAAAATAGGACATGTAGAATGTGTATTGACTGTAGGGCAGTCAACAATATAACGGTAAAGTATTGTCATTCCATACCTAGATTAGATGATATGCTTGATGAGTTGCATGGATTTTGTATCTTTAGTAAAATCGATCTTAAAAGTGGATATCACCAAATAAGAATGAAAGAAGGAGATGAATGGAAAATTGCTTTTAAGACAAAATATAGATTGTATGAGTGGTTAGTAATGCCTTTTGGTTTAACTAATGCTTCGAGCACTTTTAAGAAATTAATTAACCGTGTTTTACGTGCATTCATAGGCAATTTGTGGTAGCCTACTTTGATAATATTTTAGTGTATATTAAGAACTTGGATGGGCATATTGAACAATTGCGTTATGTGCTTGATGCTTTAAGGAATAAAAACTGTATGATAATATTAAAAAGTGTACCTTTTGCATGGAACAAGTTGTTTTTCTTGGCTATGTTGTTAGTGCAGATGGTATTGAGGTTGATGAAGAAAATATTAAGGCCATTAAAGAGTGGCCAACACCAAAAAGTGTCACTGAAAGCTTTCATGGTTTAGCTAGTTTTTATAGACGTTTTGTTAAAGATTTTAGCACACTTGCTACACCATTTACTGAAACTGTAAAAAAAAGTGTTTGGTTTAATTGGGGCATTGATCAAGAAAATGCTTTTAATGTTATTAAAGATAGATTGTATTCTGCACCTATTTTAGTACTATCTAACTTTAACAAAAATTTTGAGATTGAATGTGATGCCTTAGAAATAGGTATTGGAGCTGTGTTAATACAGGGGAAAAGACCAATAGCCTATTTTAGTGAAAAACTAGGTGGGGGCAGCCTTGAATTATCCAATATATGACAAAGAACATACGCATTAGTGAGAGCCTTGGAGACTTAGTAATATTACCTATGGCTGAATGAGTTTGTTGTCCATACCGATCATGAGTCCCTAAAGTACCGAAGGGGCAAGGTAAGTTGAATATGCGGCATGCCAAGTGGGTGGAATTCATCGACACTTTTCCATATGTCATTCACCACAAACAAGGTAAGAAAAATATTGTGGCTGATGCGTTATCCAGAAGGTACGCCCTTGTTGCTACTTTAAATGCCAGGTTATTAAGATTTGAGTATGTTAAGGACTTATATGCTAATGATAATGACTTTGATTGTGTATGTGGGGCATGTGAGAAGACAATTTTTGGAAAATTTTATAGACTAGATGGCTACTTGTTTAGAGAAAATAAATTATGTGCGCCTTATAGTTCTTTACCAGAGTTGCTTGTGCGTGAGACACATGTGAGGGGCTTAATAGGACATTTTGGTGTGAGGAAAACCTTGGATGTATTACATGAACAATTCTTTTGGCCTAAAATGAAACATGATGTGGAGAGATTGTGTGCAAGATATGTCACATGTAAACAGGCCAAATCTAGATTCTTATCTCATGGTTTGTATACTTCTTTACCGGTACTTAATGAGCATCGGGTAGATATTTCTATGGATTTTGTATTAGGCTTGCCTAGGTCAAAGCAAAGTAAGGATCCAATCTTTGTAGTTGTTGATAGATTTTCAAAAATGGCACATTTTATATCATGTAATAAAATCGATGATGCAACTAACATAGCTGAATTTTTCTTTCGAGAAATTGTTCGACTACATGGTGTTCCAAAGAGTATCGTGTCTGATTGTGATGTTAAATTTCTTAGCTACTTCTGGAAAGTGTTGTGGGGTAGGTTGGGGACTAAGTTGTTGTTTTCAACTATTTGTCACCCTCAAACTGATGGCCAAACTGAGGTAGTAAATAGAACTTTATCTACTTTATTACGTACTGTAATCTAAAAGAATCTAAAGAATTGGGAGGATTGTTTGCTATTTATTGAATTTGCATTTAATAGAAGTGTCCATTCTACTACGAATCTTTCTCCATTTGAAATTGTGTTTGGGTTTAATCCATTAACCCCTTTAGATTTGATTCATTTACCTGTTGATGAAAAGAATAGTTTGGATGGACACAAAAAGGCAAAAATAGTAAAGCATCTTTAGGAGAGTGTACGAAAATAAATTGAAAAGAAGAATAAACAGTATGCAGCAAAAGCCAACAAAGGTTGTAGACAAGTTCTCTTGGAATCTGGTGATTGGGTTTGGGTACATATGAGAAAGGAAAGATTTTTTGCTCGTCGACGATCTAATCTATACCCTAAGGGGATGGACCATTTCAAGTCCTTGAGCGAATAAATAATAATGCTTATAAACTTGATCTTCTAGGTGAGTATGATGTTTCTGCTACTTTCAATATTATTGATCTTTCTCCTTTTGATGCAGGTGATGATTCGAGGTCGAATCTTTTTAGGGAAGGAGGGAATGATGCGAGCCATAGACCGGCTAGCAAAGACTCGATACATATTTCAGTGGGAACACTAACGAGATCAAGAGCCAAGAAGATCAAGAAAGACATACAAGGTCGTGTTCAAGCTACGTGGGCCGAAACCGATATCCAAAGTACGACACCAATTTTCAAAATGAGTATGACAAATAAAGTGCCAGCTTTGGTACATTTGATTCAAGCTAAGGACCATACTGTAGGTGTATCGGAGGCTAAAGGATGATTGGATGACCAAAATGAGCGTGAAATAAAGTTTGGTGGTCAAAACGAAGATCGGGCAAAATCGCCCAGGCAAAACAGATAGGCGATCGCTCCACCTGTTAAAACAATACTAGAATGCAACAGCTGGGGACATATATTAGGTGCCGGGGTGGGGATATGCAAATGGGAAGACAGAGTGCTTTTTTCTATTTTCATTTTATTTTATCTTTATCATTTTTATATTATATAAATTGGTCTTTTTTTGTTTTTTTAAATTTAAGAAGAGGAAGAGTGCTTTTTCTATTTTTATTTTATTTTATCTTTGTCTTTTTTATATTATTGGTAGATTGCCTAGGCATTCTTGGGATAAATTTCAGATTTTTATTATTTTTGTTTCTTCTTTGAACTAGAACTCTTATTTTGTTAAGTTTTAGTTAATTTTCGAATTAGATTTGGATTTTATTGATTTTACTATATAAACACTTTTCATTGTAAACAATTACAACTTTGATTTATTTTGAGAGATTTAGATTAAGTGAGATCCACTTATTTCTTCTTTGTTCTTAATTGAATTAATCTAAAACTTATCAAAGACTTCGCAAATCTTTGTGGTGTTCATAAATTTGGTTCTTTGATTCAAGTAATCATCGGGTCAAGTTCTTGCGACCAGATTTTAGCTTTCTTGGAATTCAAATAAATCCTTTTGTGGATTCCAGAATTCAATTTTTCGTGGGTTCACATCATTTACCCTTCAAAGGCCTTCACAGATGTACACAGTCCCCTAAGTCCGAGGCTTGCTCATTTATAGCACGCGAGGGCTTTGACTTGGGTGAATATAAAGCCTGTGTAGGTGGTGTCCACGTGTCGTTGTTCGGGCTGAGGTATAAGTTTCTTGTTATATAAGAGGTAGACAACCACACAAGGTAGCAAAGGCCAACAATGATGATGCTATCTTTTCGTACTTCAAAAAGACAGCACCATCATTGCTACATGCATCTTGGTTCAAGAACGGGAGCGTGTATGGTGCGTCACTCCTGGGAATTAATGCCAAAAAACCCTTAGCCTTCTGCCCACTGCCATGTGCCTTTTTATTTAATGGATGAGATTTGAGGATTTGAAATCAGCGGCCAAGATGTGTAGGTTTTGTCTATTTAAACTCTAGCAAACTCATTTCTTATCATTTTTACTTTTCCCAAAAAAGAAAACTTTCCAAGATTCCTATAGTTATCTGGCTATTTACCTGACCTTTTTTCAGCGATAGTGCAGTCAACTGTGCTCGTTAGTTAGGTAAAGACACATGTTTTCAGTTTTCCATTTCTTCTTTATGTGGTATTCTTTACCTTCCTAGTTTTCCACTCCGGTCATCCCTGTACTGTCTTCTCCGACAGCTCCTGCAACTTTGTGTGGTTTAGCCCTAGAAAACCACCCAACAATGTCTTCCGAGAATGATGATTCCCAGAACCAGTCAATCCCTGAAACCAACCCCGACATAATGCGCGAAGTCCCATCTTCACCGGACCACCAGGAAGTAGAACAGAGGCCCACCATTACTTTTTATCCAGTGGCCTCCACTAGTGGAACTATTGGTGCGGGGAGGGCGAAAGCAAAAGCCGAAAAAGGACAATGAGGTATTGGGGTTCCTGAGATAAGGCCGTCGCTAGATCAGTAGAATGTGCCAATGACTCACTAACTTGACGAAGAGCTGACAAACTCGGCCACGTCCGCAGCGTTCATTAGGAGTAAAATGATCGATGTGGATCTGGAGATTGTCAGGCTAGCCTATTTCATTCCTGCGTCAGTAATTCTTCAAGCCCCTCTTCCTCATAGCGAGCGAATGATCCGCCTAAGGATTTCATCCCTATTTACGAGCACGTAATGCAGCAGGGGCTTCGACTGTCCCTACACAATACTTTTTGCGAGGTGATGAAAGATTTCAATCTTGCTCCTGCCCAAATTACTCTAAATGATGGGGTCAAATAGTGGCATCGTTTTTCCTATGGCGAGTTACCGGAGACGATGGAGACCTTCCGAAGAGGGTGTTTAAGACAATATATCAGTTGTGTAGGTCTGGGAGGTTTAACATGTCCCCGAGACATGGTCAAAGGTGGGGCCTGCTACTGAGAGTCCCAATAAAGTCTATCGTTGGAAAGAAACCCTTTTCTCTGCCGGGGGTGACTGGGAGACTAGGCCGAACGAACCTCTCCTGATGTCAGGGTTCCTCATTGTTTTAGAGAACTCGGTGAGTCTCGTCTCCATCCTCGTATATTTTTCCATTGTTCTTGAATTAATTCGTTTTTTTTTGTCTTTGTTGCTTGTGGGAGGCCACCTATCTCCAATAGGGATCAAGCTCCGCTCAAGACCTGGTGGAAACAGATTCGCAGTCTTAACAGAAAGTTTTGGAGCCTTAGTAACTTGCTTAGGGATAATTGTTATTTGATCTATGCAGTCTGATGGATTGCTCATCTATCATCTTCTCCATTTAGTAATTTATTTGTTCAGGCATTCGTGCAATTTTCATTGATTTTGTCGGTTTTATAGCTATATATACCTTCCAGAACATCTCCGTATTTTTCGTGGACAAGGATGAAGATGACACATCAAACGTGGCCCTACTTTCCTCGCCACCAGAGGTGCATGTCGTCGTCTCCTTACAGTCAGTATTGCATCTGGAGCCTCCTCCTTCTTTGCCTACGGCTGTACCGATGTTGCCAATCTGTTGACATTGAAATATGTATTATCTACGTGTCAACAGATTTCCAATCAATCTTCTGCCAGCCTGCATGTATGCTACCCCGCATACTTGGACAATCTTTAGGCACTAAGATCAGTGGAGAAAAATGGGCTGGCGATCAAATCAACTACCGGTGTATATGGGAGAGATAAGTATGCAGAGATTTGACTAGAGTTTTTAGAGTTGAGAATATGCATACCTTGGAATGAAGGGAGATCTCGTATTTATAAGAGGATAGTTCTAATTGATTTATGGAAGCAATCAATTAGATATCTGATATGATTTCCATTCCTTATAGGATAAGGCAGAATTAGATATCTGATGAGATTCCTATTCCTTTATGTCAATTCTCACTACATATGAAAGAGTACAAGTTTATTTATGTCGATAACAAAGTATATTCAATAGGAGTATATTAGGAAATGGGAAAAAAAATCAAATACACCTTCAACAAGATAAATGGACTATAATTTGAGATGGACAAATAAGAAAAATAGCCTATGTAAATGGGACGGAGGGAGTATGAGATTGGAAGGAGCAAATAATAATAATAATAATAAAATACCACGTCAGCTTGTTAAAGTGTTGGCTAAAATTAGTAGACTTTGTTTAATTCTCTATACTATCTAAATTAAATGCATTAATAAATTTATGTCAATTCTCACTACCTTTGAGAGAGTATAAATTTATTTGTGTTGATAACAAAGTACATTCAATAGAGGATTAGGAAATGAAAAATCAAATACACGAACAAATAAAGAAAATCAGCCTATATAAATGTAACGAAGAGAGTATGACATTGAAACAAGAAAAAAAAAACGAAAATAATTAAATGTCACGTCAGTTAGTTAAAGTGTTAGCTAAACTAGTTAACACATTAGTCACTATAATAAATGTATTTAACTAACATAGTAATGCATTCACTGTAGAGATCAATTTGACCCCTATTTAATATATGATACTAATAGTTGAATTAACGCATTCAATACAGAGATTTTGCTATTTGTATATTCTCACTTGCACACTCACTTATACTTACTTATGTGGCAAAATAAAATGATAAAAAGAAAATTAAACATAATGTTTTGGTCAAATGTCCTAAATCATACTGCCACATAAATAAGTGTAAATGAGAGTGTAAATAGAAATGTACAAGTAGCAAAAATCATTCAGTACAGATCCTCTTAATGATGGGAAATGCAAGGATGGGTTATAATAGGAATGATAGCAATAACTATATTTAAGAGCATAAAATGAGTTAAATTACTTAGAACATCTCCAATGCACCCCGTCTATTATTTTTTAGACGTGCCACTTAAGCATATATAGACGGAGTTATAAAAAACTCTCTCCAATGCATGCTGACGAGGACTCCGTCTATCTGATTTGACATACCAAAAATAGACTCCGTCTAGAAGTTTGTCTAAACTTAGACGGATTTCTAGACGGAGTGACTCGGCAATTTTAAATCAATCTAAAGATTTTATTAAAAAAAAAGTCAGACAAGAAAAATATAAATTGAAGACCTGCCAATTTTAAAAAAATTTAATGCCACATAAGCGGTAATATTAATTTTAGACGGAATCAATTGGAGACAAATTTATAATTTGACAATCTATGCAATAGACGTAGTGCCACATGGACACTGTCTATTTTACCTACCATGTGGCACTACGTCTATAGAATAGACAATCAAATTAAAATTCATCGCTAATAGGTTCTGTCTAAAACTAATACTATCACTTATGTGGCATTAAATTTTTTATAAAATAATAATAAAAAAATCCACACCACAGTGGAGATTTAAATTTGCTGAATCACTCTGTCTAGAAGTCTGTCTAAATTTAGACGGACTTCTAGACGGAATCTATTTTTTGGTATGTCACATCAACTAGATAGAGTCCTCGTGATAATGTATTGGAGATGATTTCTATAATTTCGTCTATATATACTTATATAATACGTCTAAAAAACTATAGACAGAGTGTATTGGAGATGCTCTTAGAACTTCACCTCACCACGTTTAAAAAATGTGAAAATGACATTAGGCTAGGTCCCCAAAACTTATTTATTATTCTTGTATTTGAATATATATTTGAAAAAAAGAAAAAAATGTTAATTTGGGCAACACGCATATACAGGAGAATAAGACACGTGGCATTTCAGAGAACCCGGTCCAATCCAACCGCCTTGCGCCTCACGCCTATACATATATTTACATTACCGGCTCCACACTATAAATACTTCCACCGGATCTTTTCCCCAATCGACTACGAACAGAAATACAAGGAAGGGAAAATCAAGTTTTCCCATCAATTCAATCTGCCAAACAGAGAGAGGAATATTTATACAAAAGGCGGTTTAATCTTTTATACTTATATTGTAAAGCAAGGCAAATCTATTATCCACCCGAGGAAGAAAGAAGGAAACAAATTTCCATTTTCTTTGTTTCTCTGCATAAGGTATGTAATATGTATCGATTTTATTATATTTATATGTTGTTTTAGTTTACAAGTTGGGATGTGAGTATGTATGTAGATATCTTAAAGCTTCGATTTGGAGAATTGAAAGGTGTGTGTAATGGAAATGGTAATTAGGAAATCAATCTTGGGGACTATTAGGGTGGTAGTTATTTATGTTTCTTGTTTTAGTTTAGAAATTGGGATGTGAGTATATATTCAGATAGTTAGAGATATTTAAGTTAAGCTTCGATTTGAATAAATGAATGGTGGTGTATCATTGACAATGAAAATTAGGGTTTGAATGTCAATCTTTGGGCTTATTAGGTTAGTGGGTATTTTGGGTCTTTGAAATTTGTGTGAATTTTAAACGATTATCTGATTTTGTTTTGGTTTTTATTACTATTACAGATTGAAGCTAGGGTTTCATTTACTGGAATCATCTGTTACTACACTGTCGGGGGAAAGGAATTTCGGTAGTGTCACGTATCAGAGTATGAGCTCTTCAGTGCAAAACAGCAGGAGGGAGAATAATAATAATACCCGACCTAGAAACAATGGTTTTAATGGTACCCGTCGCGAGTGGGTCCCACGCGGTTCTGCTGCCACCACGCCCTCTGCAGTATTAACCCCGACAGATAGTGTCAACAGTTCGAGCATAAGTGGAAATGGGAATGGAAATGACAATGTTGGGGAGACTATTCATAGGCTGGTTCGACCGGTAATTCCGAATCAGAACAGGGTTCATGTGGGGTCAAGAGGAAATAGTCGGTATGTGAATCAGAGGAGAGAGGGGGATAGGGAGAGAGGGAGGGAGAGGGACAATCACGAACAGAATGCTAAGGTGTCAAAGAACACGAACATGCCCCAGCTTGTGCAGGAAATTAAGGAGAAGCTCTTAAAGGGATCAGTTGAATGCATGATATGTTATGATATGGTTAGGAGATCTGCACCCATCTGGTCGTGCTCCAGCTGTTATTCAATTTTTCACCTGAATTGCATTAAGAAATGGGCCAGGGCTCCCACTTCTACTGATTTATCAGCTGAGAGGGATCGGGGTTTTAATTGGCGTTGCCCCGGATGCCAATCTGTGCAGCTCATGTCATCTAAGGAGATTCGGTATGTCTGCTTCTGTGGGAAGAGACCCGACCCCCCTTCAGATTTGTATTTGACACCGCATTCTTGTGGAGAGCCTTGTGGAAAACCATTGGAGAAAGAAGTTCCTGGTAGCGGTCTGAGTAAAGATGATCTTTGTCCTCATGTTTGTGTTTTGCAATGCCATCCAGGTCCTTGTCCTCCTTGTAAGTCTTTTGCTCCGCCGCGTAGGTGCCCTTGTGAAAAGAAAGTTGTTATTACGAGATGCTCTGATCGGAAGTCTGTTCTCACTTGTGGGCAGAGGTGTGATAAGCCTCTTGATTGTGGGCGGCATCGTTGTGAAAGGGTCTGCCATGTGGGTCCCTGCGATCCTTGCCAGGTCCTTATTAATGCTGCTTGTTTCTGCAAGAAGAAGATTGAAGTTGTTCTTTGTGGAGAAATGGTTGTGAAGGGAGAACTCAAGGTGGAAGATGGTGTGTTCTCGTGCAGTTCAATTTGCGAGAAGAAGCTTAACTGTGGAAATCATGTCTGCCCCGAAATCTGCCACCCGGGCGCATGTGGGGAATGTGAATTATTGCCAAGCAAGATTAAGACGTGCTGCTGTGGTAAGACAAGCTTAAAGGAGGGTAGGCAGAGTTGTTTGGATTTGATTCCAACTTGTTCACAGATCTGTGGCAAGATCCTCCCTTGTGGGCATCATACCTGCCAGGATGTCTGTCATTCTGGTGTTTGTCCACCATGTCCTGTTCTCGTCAGCCAAAAATGTCGCTGTGGGTCAACTTCACGAACTGTTGAGTGCTACAAAACTGTCACAGGGAATGAGGTATTTACTTGTGATAAACCTTGTGGTCGGAAGAAGAACTGTGGAAGGCATCGGTGCAATGAGCGGTGCTGCCCTCTTTCTAATTCTACCAATAGTCCCTCTGGTGACTGGGATCCACATTTGTGCTCGATGCCGTGTGAAAAGAAGCTAAGGTGTGGACAGCATTCTTGCATATCATTGTGTCACAGTGGTCACTGTCCTCCCTGTCTGGAGACAATTTTCACCGACTTGACTTGTGCTTGTGGTAGAACTTCAATTCCTCCTCCACTACCTTGTGGAACGCCTTCCCCTTCGTGTCAATTCCCTTGCTCAGTTCCTCAGCCCTGTGGTCATCCATCTTCTCATAGCTGCCATTTTGGGGAGTGCCCACCGTGCTCAGTTCCTATTGCAAAGGAATGTGTTGGTGGCCACGTTGTCCTCAGGAACATTCCTTGTGGGTCCAAGGATATTAGATGCAATAAGCTTTGTGGCAAGACAAGGCAATGTGGCTTGCATGCATGCTCTAGAATTTGTCATCCGCTGCCCTGTGATCCTTCTGCTGGATCAAGTACCGGTGTTAGAGCTTCTTGTGGGCAGACGTGTGGTGCTCCAAGGAGAGATTGCAGGCATACGTGTGCTGCCCTTTGTCATCCTTCCACTCCATGTCCTGATGTAAGATGTGAGTTCTCTGTCACGATCACTTGTTCTTGTGGCCGAATAACTGCTACTGTTCCTTGTGATGCTGGAGGTAGCAATGGAGGGTACAATGTTGATACTGTTCTTGAAGCCTCTATAATACAAAAGTTGCCGGTACCTCTACAACCAGTTGAAGGAAATGGCAAGAGAATTCCTCTTTCTCAGAGGAAGCTCATATGTGATGATGATTGTGCAAAGACGGAGCGTAAAAAGGTTCTTGCTGATGCTTTCGGAGTTACATCCCCAAACTTGGACGCATTTCACTTAGGTGAGAATATGTCAGTGTCTGAAGTGCTGTCGGACCTTCTCAGACGTGACCCTAAGTGGGTGTTGTCTGTGGAAGAGAGATGCAAATATCTGGTCCTTGGCAGGGGTAGAGGTGGAGTCAATGCCCTTAAAGTTCATGTTTTCTGTCCAATGTTGAAAGAAAAGAGAGATGCGGTAAGGCTGATAGCGGAAAGGTGGAAGCTTTCTGTGAATGCAGCTGGTTGGGAGCCAAAAAGATTTGTTGTTGTTCATGTTACACCCAAGTCCAAAGCCCCAGCTCGTGTGCTTGGCGTTAAATGTTCCAATCCTAGTAGCATGTTGCAACAACCAGTTTTTGATCCTCTGGTTGACATGGATCCCAGGCTTGTTGTTGCTCTGTTCGATATGCCTAGGGATGCAGATATAAGTGCCTTGGTTCTGAGGTTTGGCGGGGAATGTGAACTAGCCTGGTTGAATGATAAGAATGCATTGGCTGTCTTCAGTGATCCAGCCCGAGCAGCAACTGCTATGAGGAGATTAGATCAGGGATCTGTGTATCATGGAGCGGTTGTAGTTCCTCAAATTGGTGGTGCGTCAGCAACTACTTCAGGTTCTAATGCTTGGGGATCTTCCGGAGCATCCAAGGATGGAAGTGGTATGGCAGTCCTGAAAGGGAATCCGTGGAAGAAACAGGTGGTGCAGGAGCCTGACTGGAAGGAAGGATTGTGGGGTGCTGAGGAGTGGTCAGGAAATGCTGCTGACTCTGACTTGTCTGTTTTGAAGGGGAAGGAAGCTCCAATTGCAGCATCAGCCAACAGGTGGAGTGTTCTGGAATCTGAAAGCACCTCGAAATTATCAGCTGCTTTTGTTAAAAAAGAGGATCTTCTGAAGCAGCCTGAAAATTGTTCTGTATCAGGCACTAAGCCAGAAGGTAGTGGTTCGAATTCGCCAGCACTGCAAGAAGGGACTAGCGTTGAGCTGTCTGATGATGTAGTGGATGATTGGGACAAGGCTTATGATTGAGTGTGTGTGTACAAATTCATGTCGGTCAGATATTCCATCCAATCATTAATTGCAGGAGACGAGTGTCCATTCAGTTGCCCCTCCACTCCTTTGTATACTTTTCATTTTTGTTGTTGGGGAATTGACTTTTTGGTTTTGATATTTCATGTGGGCTGTCGTATGCCCTTTCAGAAAATTTGGCAGGGACTTTTGCCAAGCTACCTTCTGTTTGTTCGAAAACGACTGATGGAAGGAAATTTAGCCGGGAAGATCTCCTCCCGGGTAGTGGAAGTTGGAAAACAATGATGTTGCTTTAAATGTGTATTTATTTGCTCCACCTTGAACTTAATACATTTAGCTCATTTGCTAGTCTCTAAATGACCATGCTTTTAGCATTTTCCGTATTAATGCTTTTTCCCACCTTCTGCTATATTTTCATTGCATTCTTCCTTCAAAATCCTGTAGTTGTTTCTCTCCTCCTTTTTGTCAACCAATGCACAGAGCAAGAAAGGGAAATCCTGGTTATCGCAGTGTTTTTGTTGTGAAACAATGGGAGAATGTGTATAAATCAGTGGATGCTACATTAGAGTGCATTGAGGTACAAGAATCCATCTGTGGGCATATTCTGTCTAAATCGCTGTGCGTGTTTTCTTAGTTGTCTTCATTAGGATTCTCATTGTCTTCTTGCTCTTTCAGGTTAAATATTTTCCAGTGCACCAGTTTCTTTCAAGTTACTCATAATTAGCCGTTGGAGCCGCATATATGGTATTTCATGAAGCAGGGATGTGCTGTTTCGGTATGATACTATTGGTAGTCTTGTAGTCTGTGTCTAGCTCGATGTCCCTTCTTCGTACCTTATTCTTGGCTCTTGCTAGTGTACACATCACCAGCATAACTTCCCTTTTTGTCCTGAGCTAGCATGAGAGCAGCTTTCATGCTAGCTCAAAATTTCTAAATTGCTTGCACACACTATCGCACAATTTCTGTACTAAGAATCTGTTGTTCCCCAACTAATTCAAATGGACAAGAGATCTACACTTTTACCTAACAATGTCCACATACGTAGCCATACCTATAGTAGCATGATAGCTTTTATTATAAGCGAACTTGATCAATGACAAGTGTTTCTCCCAATTACCTCTGAACTCCCATACACACATCAGAAGCATGTCTGTTAACGTCTGAATCATTCGTTAGGATTGTTCATCGGTCTGCGGGTAAAAAATTGTACTTAATTTCAACTTAGTTCTCATCGCTTTATGCAAACTTCCCACCCACCATTTGTTACCTTATTCTTGGCTCTTGGTAGCGTACACATCTTGAGTATGTTTGCCTTTTATGCAAACTTTCCTCCCTTCCCACCCAACCACCTTTTGTTATCTTATTCTTGGCTTTTGGTAGTGTAAACATCTTGAGTATGTTTCATCCTATACGAATTGAGTTGTTGGGTGGATTAAACCATCGTATACAATGCAACTGATATGTTAAATCAATGTTTATGAATTCAGATATTGAATTATCACCCTTTTTGGGATTGGTTTTCTTACTTCCTCTTCCAATAATATGCATATAAATAAGAGATGGTGATATCCATGTCAATTACATCAACTATCTCATATATTGATTTTGAAATCCTAACGTTGATCAGCACTCTACTAACTACTGACCTTGAGAAAACAAGCCTATGGACGATTCTTTCCCATCTCTCTCTCTTTCTTTCGTGCAAAGAAGATTGATAGATTGGCAAGTACTTGACTTTGTACTTGGAATTCTTATATTACGTTCATATCAAATATATGTTAACAATTGTCTATCTAATACCTCCTGGCCTACTCCAAGAACATTAAAAATATTATTACTTGGGCTTAGAGTTTGACAATGTTTCTCTGATTAGTTTTCATTGTAACCGTCGAAGTGACAAAAAAGATGCTTTCGACGTTGTCGAGGAAACTTTAACTAAAACAATGGCACTATTGCCAGATACAATGCTGTCAGCCGGCTTCTTTTTTATTTCTTTTCTTTTGGCTCCAAAATATCATTATTTCATGTGAACAATAAATTTTGTATAAAATTGGAAAAATAATGATTACTTAATGAATATGTTCAATTTCATGAACATCATCAATGAAGATATTGTCAAGCTAAACAAGCATATTTATATATACACTAAGAAAAAATAGTAGAATCGTGATTCGTCTCACTTTTTCAAAAAATTAACTAACAAAACAAAATTGTGAATGTGTCTTGCCTAAGTTCGAGTAGCTTGACGTGACTTATTTTACACCAAGTGTATGCATGTATGTGGATGTATAAAATGCAATATATTTCCCTACCAGCACCTTAAATTTTTGTTCTGTTCAATACTCTTTTCATATTAATTGTTTAAATCCTTTAATTAATTTCTTAATCAGATTATTTCTGCTTCAAAAATAAGTAGTTAAATTAATCTTTTCATCTTTTCCTAGGCCAAAAATGCCTATAAAAAGGAACCCAAATTGTCTCTTCACTTCTCTCGTTGAAGTAAGTTCAAGAAGAACAAAGGCTAGTAGTATTTTCTTTGTATCCAAGTGAAGAAGAAAAAATGTCTCTGCTGAACGATCTCGTCAACTTGAACCTTTCTGAAACTACTGAAAGATCCATTGCAGAATATATATGGTTAGTTCTTTCGATATTTTTTTTTAAATGTTTGATAACTCTTTCATGTGTATTGCCATAGACTTCGAAACATTTTCTCTTGGTTTCTGTTAATTTTATCGTCCTTTCGTGTCAAAGAGAGCTTTTAGGTGACAAGGATTTAGTAACATGCTTCAACATGATATCACAAAGGCCCTGATATCGAGTCTTATTGTCGTTCAGTTCTGAAAATTGTGCATTGGTCTGGTCATTGATTAATGTCAAAAATTGCTTATCTCAGAGGTTATGAGATCGAGTTTGTCTTGAACTCACTTTAAAACTTGTGCATTTGTCTCGCATTGATGAAAAATGAATCCGACTTGCATATGAAGGGGCATGTGAAAACATTTTATTTCTTTTTTGGGTTGAATCTCACCATGTATGACTTGCCTGATATGTGTTAATTGTCATTGCATTAAAAGTTTTGAAGTTTTGAAGATCAATTTTCTCCGTGTTTTGTTTAACTAACAAGAAGTTCACTATTTTCGACATGTTTGTGTTTTCTTGATCTTTGATTAGGATTGGCGGATCCGGAATGGATCTCAGGAGCAAGGCCAGGGTACAGATTTTAGTATTACACATACGCACCAAATTGTATTTTTGAGCCCTGATTCTTGATGAAATTTGATTGCTAATATTACTATGCTATGAATCAGACGCTCCCTAGACGAATTAGTGACCCCAAGAGGCTTCCGACATGGAACTATGATGGTTCTAGCACGGGTCAAGCGCCTGGTGAAGACAGTGAAGTCATCTTACGGTAGGCTTTTTCTTTATCGATTCTCCTCTTTCGTAAGGGCATAAATAATTATTGTTTTGATGCTTGTACAGTCCTCGGGCAACATTTCCCGATCCTTTTAGGCGAGGAAACAACCACCTTGTAAGTGTTTTACTTCAATTTACTTGTGATCCTTGTTATTGTGGAAGAAAATATGGAATTTTTCTCTTGCAATATGTATAGGTTATGTGCGATGCTTACACTCCGGATGGAGTACCCATCGCGACAAATAATAGGTATAAGGCAGCCGAAATATTTAACCATCCGGATGTTGATGCTGAGGAACCTTGGTAGGATTTTCTAGTTCTTCTGTGTTACAACTTTTGTCAAGATTCTATAATGAAAATTGATCAATCAATAAAAATACAGGTTTGGTATAGAGCAAGAGTATACTTTGTTACAGAAACATGTGAAATGGCCACTCGGGTGGCCAGTGGGAGGATTCCCCGGACCTCAGGTAATGGAGTGAGAGAGAACTTGTCGACTATCCCATATTATAAACATATAGATACTAAGAATGCATTTGCTGTTTGTTTTATAGGGACCGTACTACTGTGGGATTGGCGCTGATAAAACATTTGGTCGTGACATAGTCGACGCCCACTATAAAGCATGTCTTTATGCTGGCATCGACATTAGTGGAATCAATGGAGAAGTTATGCCCAGCCAAGTAAAAAATATTATGTTAATTTGTATAATTTGGATTGCTCTTCTTTGCTTTTACAAGTATTAATGTATTTGTTACCGCACAGTGGGAGTTTCAAGTTGGTCCTGCAGTGGGCATCTCTGCAGGAGATCAGCTATGGGTGGCTCGCTACATTCTAGAGGTATATTCATCACTAGTTTCGATTGCTCCAATTCGAATTAATGCACCTTAACTAACTTATTTCATTTATATTTACAGAGGATAACAGAGATTGCAGGGGTGGTCCTCTCTTTCGATCCAAAGCCTATTCCGGTATTTCAACTATTCACTTTAGGGACATAAAATAATATACGACCTAACCTTCGATTATATTATATCTTTTCTATGTCAGGGTGACTGGAATGGAGCTGGTGCACATACAAATTACAGTACGAAATCCATGAGAACAGATGGAGGTTACGAGGTTATAAAGAAGGCCATCTACAAGCTTGGATTGAGGCATGACAAACACATTGCCGCTTATGGAGAAGGCAATGAGCGACGTCTCACGGGAAAGCATGAAACAGCCAACATTAAAACATTCAAATGGGTATGCATTTCCTTTCCAAATAACGTGTGCTTCTTTGATGAATTTCGGGTTTTTTCTTCTGCAACAAATAGTCATTGCATGAGAACCACTTCGACTGAGTGCATTGACAAGGGATTCATGATTCTTTTCGTGGCACGCGACATGTTCTAATATGGGATATTGAGATGTGTGTTTTTGTGCTGAATACACCCGTATATTTTTAGTACACAATGATAGATAAGATTAGACAGGCTGCGTAAAAACTTATGCTGAGTTATCTGCATAGTCTCGTCTATATACTTATGGTGCTCCAAACGTTTATGAGTTTATAGGGCGTGGCGGATCGCGGAGCCTCCATTAGGGTTGGCAGAGACACAGAGAGGGATGGCAAAGGTTATTTTGAGGATAGGAGACCTGCTTCAAACATGGATCCCTATGTTGTTACTTCCATGATTGCAGAGACAACCATCCTCTGGAAACTTTAAAAACAGCAAAAGTATTAATTTGCCTATTGCAATTGATCTGTTTGGATAAATTTGTACCCTCCCATGTCTATACTCTTTTTTTTGGTGATTTGAAATTGAAATTTGATTATAATTGTCTTGATTTTATGTGTCATGAATAACAATAACCTCTTCAGCAAGAATGCAAAAAGAACTCGTCTGATAGTGTGTTTACGAGTTGGACTGACTGTATTCCTTGTCGTATTTTGTCCACTGTTCATGGCGACCTTGATTAAAGAAAGTTCATCTTTGATTTCAAAACAAAAGAAATATGACTTTAATACCAGTTGTTAGTTTCGAAACTCGAAAGCCAAGTGGAAGTAAATATTTCGTTCAAAACTGATAATGATCTATGTTATTGCATTATACTCTTAACCAATCACAGGTATTGAAATGAGACTACACATTCTTCAGTTGTACTCAAAATGTTTCTATTTTTCAGCCTTTTAATCTTCTTTGGTATTCTCCAAAAACTGTCTTATAATGCTAATAAGTAATAACCATTTGGTTTGATCCCAAATTGTAGTTTTAATTAGGTGAAATACGCATATCGTCCTTTCACTAAGAGTAAGAGACTGAACGATCCCTTATAATACAAGCTCTAACGACGTAAGCTCTAGTTCTTGTCCTACTAAGTTTAAGTCATTGATTTTGAGTTAGTTCGCTAATTGGTGTAAGGTCATGCATCTTCATTCTTTATCTAGTCAAATCGTTGCAATGATAACACTTGATTTTTATCATTTGTTATCACCACGAGCGTATCTCCGCGTTTACCTTTTTAGAATTATATTCTCCTCTTTATGTAATTCTAAAGTCATGAACGTCTCTTATCATTGGTACTTTGATTTCATATAAATAAGATATGATAGGAATAGTCAAATTTTCGTATTAGATCTGCGTGGAGACTTAAAAATCATGCATGGACTTCGATAGTGTTATATATATATATATATATATATATATAAACTACTTCTACAATCAGAAAAAAGAAGGTAATTCAATTGCACTATGGTCAATCATGTAAATCTTGTAGAAGAAAACGAGAGAGCAAAAGAAGGCTTAGGGTTTTAAGGAACCAATCAAGCTTACAAACTAAAGTGTCAATACATGAGTTAGGATACAAGGGTTTAAATGGTCAAAAGAGCAAAATGTCTAAACTATCCTAACCAAACTAGTAAAATGACAATTGTACCTTTCTAACATGACATAAGTATAAATGCTATAACTAAAAACACTAACATCCCCTCTTCAAACTCACAATGCGACAGCAAGAAGTAGCGATAATTTATCAATCAAAAAGCGAAAACCCTAAATGGAGTGTAACTTTGTGAAAAAGTCAGTAAGTTGCATCGAATAAGGAACAAAATGTAAAGTAATGGTGCCATGTTGAAGGTGGTGTCAAATGAGATGACAATCAATTTCAATGTGCTTCGTCTGCTCATAGAACACGGAGTTATGAGAGATTTGATAGCACTCTTGTTATCGCAATACATAGGAGTCGGAGTGGAAAGAGTAACACCTATATTCAGTGGCAGTGGATGCCATAGCACGATACTTAATTTCTGTAGAAAATCGAGAAAATGACAGTCTGTTTCTTACTTTTCCAAAACATAAGAAAATCACAAAAAAATAGACAAAAACAAGTGGTAGATTTACGCTCATTGGGGCCACTAGCCCAATCAGCATCAGAGTATGCATGTAGATCTAAAGATAAGGTCGATACAAATACAAGACTCTGAAAGCAAGTATCTCGAAAATAGAACAAAGTACGAACAACAGTAGCCCAATAAACTATAGTAGGAGATGCAACAAACTGACTAACAATATGAACATTATATGCAATATCTAGACGAGTAATAATGAGATCTACTAAGCAACCAACCATAGTACTATATAAAGTAGGATCTGTCAAAGGTATATCATCCGAAGGTGAATACCGAACATTGATCTCTAGGGGAGTATCAACAGTCTAAGTATCAGTAAGACAAGCACGCTCAATGACGTCTGTGGCACACTTAGATTGAGATAGAAGATAACCTTTAGGAGAATAAGCAACCTCTATGCCGAGGAATTAACGTAAGGGGCCCAAGTCCTTCATTTCAAATCGACAAGCCAATTCTGACTTCAGAACAACAATTTCATCAACATCATTACCGGTAATAATCATGCTATCAACATACAAATAAAGAATAATACGACCCGCCGAAGTACACCAAACAAAAAGAGCAAATCATGATGACTAGAGGAAAAACTAAGATTGACAATAATAGTAGAAAACACCTCAAACCAGGCACGGGGTGCCTATTTGAGATCATAAAGTGCATTATTAAGTTTAAAACGTCTCCATGTTATGGAAAATACCAGGATGGAGTACCATATAAACGTCCTCTGAAGATTCACATTCAAGAAAGCATTCTTATCATCCATTTGAGAGATACTCCACCGACGAATAGAGGCAATGACAATAAGTGTATGAACATTAGTCATCTTTGCAACATGAGCAAATGTCTACTCATAATCCATACTATACTGCTGGCCGAATCCCTTAGCAACTAATTTGCCTTTGTATCGCTCAACTAAGCTATTAGATTTAGTCTTGATCTTATAAATCCAATGAGAACCAATAGCACGTTTACCAAGTAGTAATGGAGCCAAATCCCAAGTATTAGTCTTATGCAACATAGTAAGTCCCTCAACCATAGCATGCTGCTAAGTCAAGAACTACCTTTTATAGGAAGAAAGCTTAGAAAATTTGTGAATAGAGGTAAAGAAACAAGCAAAGGAATCTGAATAGAAAGAATCTGGTAACTAAGTGAACTTACGAGAATGCTGACGATATCAAAGAAGATGAGGAGGATCTACAATCACATGAGGTACTTGGGAGGCCATAGAAGGAGATGGAACATCAGAGACATCCTGAACCGGTGCATTTGTACTTGTAGTGCATGGAGTATCGATAATACGTGTTGTATGATAGAGAGACTATCTGTATCAGCAGAAAATGAGTCAATGCAAATGAGTTCAGACTTAGTCATGTTATGAGAATTATCAGGTATAGAAAAAAATGGGATATGCTCAAAAAACACAGTATGACGGGAGACAAACAATTTTTGATTGACAAGATCAAAACAACGATAACCTTTTTGAACCTCACCTTAACATAAAATACACAAATTGCAAATTGTGAAGTTAACTTACTATGCTCTACTTTAGGATGAATAATAAAACAAGTACAACAAAAAACTCTCAAGAAAGAATAATCAAGAGGATGCCCATACAATGTTTCAAAGGGGTGACGAAATGGAAGTGTGAGAAGATGGAATTTTATTGATTACATGAACAGCAGTAAGGATTGCTTCACTCAAGAATGCACTAGGAACTTTGACAGACAATAGGAGAGAACGAACAATTTCAACAATATATGTCTATGTTTCTTTTCAACAACACCATTCTGCTGAGGATATCACTACAAGAGGTTTGGTGTGCAGTTCCATCAGAAGTAAGCAATTCACAGAATCAATAGAAGTATACTATCATCCTAAATCATATCTAAAACACTTAATTACATTAGAGTGTTGAGTTTTGACAAGTGATTGAAAAGATTTGTAAATAGACAAAAAATCAACGTTTTATAAGATAAACCCAATAATAACGACTATAATCGTCAATAAAAGAAACATAATATCTAGACCATTCCTTTGTAGAAATAGGAGTAAGTCCCCACACATCAGAATGAAAAAGATTAAATGGTGCAATAGAAGATAAAGTATTTCGATTAAAAGGTATAACAAGAACTTTGATAGTTTGCAACTACTACAATAAAAAATATCACGAGTCTGTAAATTTCTCAAAGTTCCTTTAGAAACTAAATATCTCAAACGACTAACACAAACATGACCAAGATGAGAATGCCACAAATAAAAAATAGAAGGATGAGGACTCAAATAAAAAGATGACAAGTCAACACCACAACATCCGGTCCTCTCAGATTGTCCAAAACATATAATCATCCCTATCTACCGCCTATCCCAATCAACTTCTGAGATTGATGATCCTATACATATCAAGCAGTAGAAGAAAATTGAACTAAGTATCTAGAGTCACATAATTGACCAACAGAGACGAGCAGGAATGCAATAAACATTGGAAAGCGATAACTATGTGTACTAACAGAACCAACATCGGCCAATTGGCATCGAAGTGCCATCAGCAGTCATAAAAGACACAAATGATTTAGAAAGACACAAAGAAGTAAAAGATGTCGAGTTAAGTGACACGTGATTAGAAGCACCCCAGTCTAAAACCTATATAGAAGAAAAAAAAATACTCGAAGGACTTTGGAACGATAAACCTACATGTGAGAAAGTTGACATAGCATATATGGCTATGACGCGAAAAACTTCTGAAACTGCTCAGTGAAGTCAGCTAAAGTGGGACTAGGAGAGGGTGGAGCTCCAAATCCAGACGAATTGAAAGGAGGTACAACTGTCGCTATTTTTGTATTGGGCCTATAAAATCGCTGTTGTGATTTACCTCCCAAATTCTCTAAAGACTAATATTGCAGTTGGTGTGGGGCTGTTTCTTCAATAACTTAGGACATTGAGTCGTCCAATGTCCCTTCCACTTGCAAAAGCTACATTCGTCACTAGCAACCCTCACATAAGACGTGTTTTGATTCTGTGCGGGTGACGAGAAGGGACAACCAAAACTAAAGTAGTAGATGTAGAGAAAGATGATTTTTCTGCATGAGACCTCAAACGTATTTCCATAGCCAAAATTTCACTAACAACAAAATTGACAGAAGAAAGATGATTACGACGTAGTGCCTGAAAATATCAGCTTCCAATTAGTATTCTTTTGTAAAATTATGTGAACATTGTGCCAAATGATCTCAAATTTACTTAGCTGTTTCATATTTTGTCAATTGTGCACAATAGAGTGTTCATCAGAATTGAATATCTAAATCGTAATTTTGGTATTGTTCATGTCCCAAGTATGTAGCATTTTTACAGATTTATCATCTTCATCCTTATCAAGCTTAGGTTTGGTCTCAATTCCAGTCACATAATCTCACATTTGTTTACCCTTAAAAGAAAATTTCATCACAATATTTCAATACGAATATTTTTTTCCATCCAATCTCACATTAACGGACTGGAGCGAATCATCTTTTGCACCCTCCATCATAAATATTCAACCCACAACCAACATCTAACAACCAACAAATACAAGCAATACAATATCTCAAATAAATACTAAAAGCCCAAACAAAAAATCAAAACTGAAAATGAAGCAACTATTTCTCAAGCATCTATGAAAGTCTAAACAAAATGTCAAAATTGAGATTAGCGAGAAGAATACCGACGTGATACTCCAAATACTCCATATGTTGTCAAAACCAAGTGCTGTCCAAATACTCCGCGAGAGCTGTGAATGATATTAAACACTTCTTCCTTCACACCATAAGCAAAATATTCATATTAAACCATATGAATCTTGTAGAAGAAAACAAGAGAGCAAAAGAGGGCTTAAGGTTTCAATGAACCAAGCAAGTTTACAATACAAAGTGTGAATACAAAAGTGAAGAGACAGGAGTTTATATAGTCAAAAAAGCAAAAGGTCTAAATTATCTTAACCAAACTAGTAAAATGATAATTGTACTCTTCTAACATAACATAAGTATAAATACTATAAGTAAATACACTAACAAATCTAATGCTATATCGTTGTTCAATTGATTTAAATTTGAACACATTTTATACGATGTAATTTCCATAATGGGAGGCTCAATTAATTTAACAAGCATTTCAAATGCAATCATTTATAATTATTTTTTTAAAGTAGTGCTAAATATTTCACATACAAGTTGACCGATTTGGATCCAAAACCTACCCAAGACACGAGTTATGTCGATTCTAACTTATTTGGCACCTCTAAATCTATTGGATAACATGTCTAGAATGTAGTCATTAAAAACATCTATTTCCCTATTTGTTTCTTCTTTTTTCCTTTTGGAATTCCAAAAATGATATTCGGAAAAGCTATAAACGAAAACTTCAAGGAAGTATCCATCTATGTTAATATACATAAAACTTATTTGGTTCGTGAACATTAAATTTTCAAAATTGTCATTTAACTTCATTGTTTTCCTTATTGGTTATTGAAATCAATGTTTGTTTGGTAGAGTTTAAAAATAAATTTTTAGGAGATTTTGAAATTTTTTTAGTAAAATATGTAGTTGAAAAGTTGATAAAAATTGTAAAAGCCTTTTTCTGGGATTCCACACCCTGTGATTTTATGTTCATAATGATGTCATGCCTGCCTTTGGTACTCCAGAAAAACAAATTTTGATCGAACCTATATTTGCTCAATGGATACAATCAGCTCATGAGAAAACATAAGGCTCCTCCTCCGAATGAAATCCAATGGGATCCAGAAAGACCATGTCTTCATCCATAAGATCCCAAGTATCGAGATCGATTGAAAGTTCGATTCTATCTGAGTTACTCATTTTCAAATGATATCCACATTGTTCACAAATATGTTTTTGATTTCAAAATTTTCTTATAATTTAATCCATAACGATGTTCGCATTGAACCCACAAACGCCTGTATTTTTGAGTTACGATTGAAGCACGCCCACCCAGTGTGCTTCTTTCACGACATGCTCTAGTCTTGGGTGTCTTTCAGTGGTCTTCTAGCTTTAGAATAGAAGAAGTCGTATCCGCCCCCCCATGAAATATGAAGTTGAAAATAAGTTTGAGAAGAAAAGAACTTTTTAAAAAAAAAAACTCTTCCAAACATACTCTCAGTTTCGTCAGTTCCAACTAACTGTCAGACCGCCTTAATTCATAAAAAATTTATGTGGCATAATTATAGATGCTTATCGTCCAAGTCTTAGTCACAATACATAATTTTTTTTAAAAAAAGTACCCACCCAATTAAGTATTTTTTATTAAAAATTGTCGAAAGTAGAATAATAATAATAATAATAACAATATTATTATTATTATTATTATTATTATTATTATTATTATTATTATTATTATTATTATTATTATTATTTTATCTTTTCTGATTACATGATGAGGAATGAAATCCAATGGGATCCAGAAAGACCATGTCTTCATCCATAAGATCCCAAGTATCGAGATCGATTGAAAGTTCGATTCTATCTGAGTTACTCATTTTCAAATGATATCCACATTGTTCACAAATATGTTTTTGATTTCAAAATTTTCTTATAATTTAGTCCATAACGATTTTCGCATTGAACCCACAAACGCCTGTATTTTTGAGTTACGATTGAAGCACGCCCACCCAGTGTGCTTCTTTCACGACATGCTCTAGTCTTGGGTGTCTTTCAATGGTCTTCTAGTTTTAGAATAGAAGAAGTCGTATCCGCCCCCCCATGAAATATGAAGTTGAAAATAAGTTTGAGAAGAAAAGAACTTTTTAAAAAAAAAACTCTTCCAAACATACTCTCAGTTTCGTCAGTTCCAACTAACTGTCAGACCGCCTTAATTCATAAAAAATTTATGTGGCATAATTATAGATGCTTATCTTAGTCACAATACATAATTTTTTTTAAAAAAAGTACCCACCCAATTAAGTATTTTTTATTAAAAATTGTCGAAAGTAGAATAATAATAATAATAATAACAATATTATTATTATTATTATTATTATTATTATTATTATTATTATTATTATTATTATTATTTTATCTTTTCTGATTACATGATGAGGAATGAAATCCAATGGGATCCAGAAAGACCATGTCTTCATCCATAAGATCCCAAGTATCGAGATCGATTGAAAGTTCGATTCTATCTGAGTTACTCATTTTCAAATGATATCCACATTGTTCACAAATATGTTTTTGATTTCAAAATTTTCTTATAATTTAATCCATAACGATTTTCGCATTGAACCCACAAACGCCTGTATTTTTGAGTTACGATTGAAGCACGCCCACCCAGTGTGCTTCTTTCACGACATGCTCTAGTCTTGGGTGTCTTTCAATGGTCTTCTAGTTTTAGAATAGAAGAAGTCGTATCCGCCCCCCATGAAATATGTAGTTGAAAATAAGTTTGAGAAGAAAAGAATTTTTTAAAAAAAAAACTCTTCCAAACATACTCTCAGTTTCGTCAGTTCCAACTAACTGTCAGACCGCCTTAATTCATAAAAAAATTATGTGGCATAATTATAGATGCTTATCGTCCAAGTCTTAGTCACAATACATAATTTTTTTTAAAAAAAGTACCCACCCAATTAAGTATTTTTTATTAAAAATTGTCGAAAGTAGAATAATAATAATAATAATAACAATATTATTATTATTATTATTATTATTATTATTATTATTATTATTATTATTATTATTTTATCTTTTCTGATTACATGATGAGGAATTGGACAATTGATATTCATCATCGTTACGCCACAGACTACTCCATGAACAAAATTAGCCTTTTAAACTCACGGAAACGATTTCAATGACTATCGGAACAAACATTGCAAAGTTGAGTGACAAATTTTGACAATTCAAATGAAACTAGTATTTCTATTTATAGAATAGAATTCTTTTATGTACCTTAATATAATTACAAGAATTGAACATATTTGAGTGCTACAATTAACCACTCCCATCTCCCTCAATATATGAAAAAAATATCTAATTTCTTTGTTCCAAATGATCACACCATGCTTTTACAAGTCAACATGAGAAACCATCCGACATGTTTGGCAAGCAATAAAAGACAACTAGAACTACAGAGGAAATGATTTTAGGTTTTATATATATATATATATATATATATATATATATATATATATATATATTGTCCACTCCACGTTACCAGACATATCATCAAAGTTATATTTTTCCGTGAGAACTTTGTAACGGCTTCAATGAAGCCACCTGTACTACCTTTAGTTATCTCAACCTGGCAAATGAATCAATGAGACAAAGATTAACTCGCTAATTGTTTTAGAAACATCGAATGCCACTCAATTGAAACAAGCTCTGCATGTAATTTAACAAAATAGTCTGCAAATACAAGAAAATTCTACCAATTTATCCACCAACTTTTTTCAAGGATACATTCTCTGGGACGTGAACACACTGTTCCCCATTCCATAGTTAACGACTCCTATGCCTTATCCTACTGCTCTACAGTTATTATTGTAATTTCGATTGCATCACTTCATTTTAAATAATATTTTCCCTTTTTCAAAAGGCTCTATATATACCTCCAAAAATTGCAAATGGGTGAGTTATGTATGAATAACATGAACTATCCAGAAAATATACCTTGAACGCTCAATCTCTGCAAAGAATTCATATTACAAATTCATGTTGTTGGCCGCGTCATTGTGGATGAACCCCGACCCACAGGAATAACACTGTGGAGTCCCTCAACCAATTGTTCATCTTCTACCGAAGCTGCAAAGAGAAATGAGGTCATTGTACTTCTGTAAGCAAAATGTCAACCACTATCTTAAAAAAAAACCAAATTTCAAAAAGTTAAGACTTGTAAGTCGTAATTACATGGCGTTAGACCTGAACTTTTTATTATACAGAAGAATGTCTTCACCTGTGACTTCTTCTCCAGCCTGAGCCCCAGCAATTCCAATGCACAAGTACAAGGAATTCTCATCTATTTTCAACTGCTCATATGTCATATAGATGTCTTCAATAGTAGCATCTTCATATAGGGAAGTGAGATCCTTGATGCAAGAAATATCCTGGCAATGAGAAGGAAAACATATTATCAATTTAAGATCTTGATCACGGAAGGCAAATTACAAAATGAATTGCCAATGGAACTTCTTAGATTGAAAAAGTTCAGGATGCGGTCAAGATGATCTATCATGCATTTATTTTCCTTCGTATAATTTTCTTTTCTTAAATTCAACATGAATGAGATATAAATATTTCAAAATTTACCTTCCTTGGGACGGATGTTGCTTGCAAGTGAACCATCAATCCAAGCCAATAAGCATTTGACTTGATTTCAGCTTCGTGTCGCATCAGCAATGTTCGTTTTCCCTGCCAACAAAGAAAAAATAGTAACTTAACGATGCTAAAGCACTTATTTGGTTGCATGAGAAAAACATAATTTGGATGCCAAATTGAAGTCCATATGTCCTACAACAAGAAGGGTGCGTTTGGCATGCCATATTACACCGGATAAGGACAACTTTTATCCTATCCAGTGTTTGACGTGGATAGTATCCATATTAAATTAATCCGGTCAAGTTATCGTATCTTAACTCAACCGGGCCGGGCCGGGGGGGGGGGGGGGGGGGGGGGGGGGGGGAACATGTAGTTATGTAATTATTACTATAAAGCCCCCCACTCTTTTCAGTTTTTTACTTAAAAGTAAGAATAATAAGTAAATTAAACATGACATAACTTTACTCTTTTTAAGTCTACTTTACAAAAAAGTAACTTTTTTTACTTATAAGTAAATAAGTTTTAAAATAAATTAGTTTTTGGGGAAATTGCTTATAAATCACTTGTACCTGACTTGTTTTAAATGATATCAAAACATTTTTCAAAATTGTGATTAAGTCACACTTTCATTAATATTTTAAATTAATTCCAAAATTACCCCCGTAATCCAAAATCAGGGCCTTTTTCTACCACCACAAACCGCCTCGACCTCCGGCGAGTGCTTTGTCTACGGATATATGTCAGTCTGTGCTATCCTCAGCTACATCTCTATTGTTTTCTTGAAAATAGTGCCGCTACAGAGGATCAAATCCAAGTCTCAATTCTTCAGAATTGCCATTCTCAGCATCGTATTTTGTGGGTGGCAATATTTCCTTAAAGTATTTGCTAGTATCCTTCAATCAGGCTGTCGGTGCAACCACTCCATTTTTCACTGCATTGTTTGCTTATTTTATGACCCTTAAAAGGGAGGCTTGGGTTACCTATGCTTGTCTTGTTCCTTGTCTTGTTCCTGTGGTTGCTGGGGTTGTCATTGCAAGTGGGGTACATTTTTCTTTCTCTGAAAATTTGGGATTAAATTGATTTTTGTTTTTCAATCAATTCTATCTTGATTTGGTCTCTGTAATAATTTTTTTTTCTTTCTTATATTTTGGTATTGATTTGGGGTTATCCATAAAGAAAATTTGGTTTTCGTGTGTGAAACTAAGATATCATGCTTTATTTTGATATTTATATTGTGATATGGGGTTATGTATGGAAAAGATCCATTTTTTCTTGGTGGGTATTGTTTATCGTATGTTGTTTGTAGCTTAAGTTATTTTAGACTTCTTGTTTCAGGATTAAATATCAGATCTAAAATCTTGGTGTTAAGATTTGAATTTGCAATGTAGATATTACAAACATTATGCATTTGGATTTATCTTCATTAATTTACTTTGGTCTGTATTTTTTAATGAGAGGTAATATATATGGCAATAATGCATATTTATATTATAGTATTTTTCTATAGGATTCTATAAAAATTGTTTGCTTTGTGTACAGACGGTGGTGTTGCCACCAGGCAGCTTCATCAGCAGAATGCTTGGAACTTTGCATGCTACTAATTATTTGATAACAATAGATGTAGTAAATTAGAAGAGTTGTGTGTCCACAACTTGTGTAATAATTTTCACGTAAAAGAGCATTACCTGAAAAAACAAGAAGAAGAAGCAACAGCGACAGTTGCAATAAAGAAGAAAAGTGGAGTGGAGTGATGTCCATGAGTGGATTGTAAGTAGCAGTCCTGATCTAGCCCCCACTGTGGGGAAATCTTATAACCCCCACAGCTTATGTGGCGGCTGACTAGGATGCCACTGGACTTTAATTTTTTTGTCCCGCCAAATCCCTCCCACCCACCCACCCATAACCTATCAGAGAACTCTCCCTCTCTCTCTCCACGATTCTCCCCCAATTTCTTGGCCCTAGCTCCCCGCGTCCGGCGCCGTTGACCACCATCATCGTGCGACTCCGGCCGGAGTCTCCTCTCTCTGGGTCTCTCCACCGCGAGAGTCTCTTCTCTCTGCCGCGGTGACCTCCCTCGCCGTGTTTCCTCTCTCTGCGCGGTGAGCATCCACCGTGAACCGTGGACTTCCACCACTGTACCACCATTTTCAGAACGCGTGGTCACCACTGTTTAAGGTATTACTTCATTTTATTTTTACTAGCAAGAATTGTTGTGTTGACATATTTCTGCTTTGGCCAGGTGCAAAGCGAAGTACATTCATCTTGAGATGGATCGAATCCTCCGGCCAAATGGGTATGCGATCATCCAGGAATCGAGCTATTTTTTGGATTCTGTTGCTACCATAGCTAAGGGGATGAGATGGGGATGTCGTAAAGAAGACACCGAATACGGTTCTGAAAAGGAGAAGATTTTAATTTGTTAGAAGAAACTATGGTATTACTCTAAGCAAAGTTGAAGGGCATAAACCAAGATATACAAGCTCTGCAGATGAGGCACATTCATTATACATGCAATTTAGGAGAGATGGAAACTTGTATACCACTCACAGGACATGTTTTTCCTACAAAATGTTGTTAAGTTCAAGTATTGAAATTGTAGAATTAGCCAAGATAATAACAAGGTTTTTTCTGATTTTTAGTCTCTTTTTTTTGTTTTACACAAAATATTCTTTGTAAGGCTCTTTGCTGATTTCTTGTTGTATTGTTTGGATTTTATGATAATTAATGAAATGCCATAGATTTATTGTTCCTGTTATTTCTACCATTAATCAAATGTAGTTGTCTACCTATTCTATTGCAGGACTTTGTATAGTTGGATAAGAGAATGTTTGGCGGTGATTAACAGCCATGTTTTTAGCTGTTGTTCTTGATAGAATGTCTCTACGTATCGCAAAGTCAGATATTTTTCATTGTGAGATAAAAAATTAAGATGATGCAACATTAATAAAAATAAGTCAATATATTAATGTTGAGTAAACTTACAAAAAATCAACCAAATGACATTACAAGATCTTTCTAAACATAAGCAAATTAAAAAAAAAAATCATAACAATCGAAACTCTAATGTGTGCGGCTGCTGGAGTTCTTCATGGTTGAATGAAGAGTTCGACCTTCATATCCCCATTCTTCCCAGATTTTCAACTTCTTCTGGGGCTCAGATAAATAGCTTTAGAACCATGGTCTAAACTTTCCAAGAACATGAGCACGAGTCTCATCGAATCTTTAGACTAAAACCTCTAATCGATCAACCCCTTTCTCTTACCTACACCTTAAAACAATATCCATGTTACTGTTCATGACACCATCCTGCAATAGCATAATATAATTCTAGTCAATTCAATTGAACAATCCAAAACATACATATTAAAAGTCACTTACCTTCACACTATGACAGTTCCTTTCGGAGTGCGAGGTATGAATCTTCTCATAAGTTCGAAGGTCACACCAATATTACAAGAATACCAATAAGTTCATACGCTATACATTACATTACGAATTAGCAAATACATTAGAGGCTCAGATCATTTTTCGGACTACATTGATTAGCACCGCCATGGCTGCAAACATCGGTTGCATGAACGTACGGGCTACACCCCTTTACTCATGCCATCCGGGCTGCCAAGCCAAGATACGGGGCTGATTGTGTAGTTGCCGAATTCCAACAATCATAAGAAATCAACAACATTGATCATCACAGCCCGTTTATCTAATTACAGTCCTGATCTAGTCCCCACATTATCATCACATACCATATCTCCCTCTCCCCTCATACAACAAACATGACAAATCATTGGGTTAGATGGAGATGGAGAAAAAAATAACCTTCAGACAAAGCATGCCAAATCAGGCAAATCATCACAAATCAGCCAACAACACTCCTAATCAACAAAAATCATCACAATTCATCATAAATCATCACAAATTCATCACCCATTTTAGATTCCATCAAAACATCCAAACCCTCACATTTGGCAAATCATTGGGTAGGATTATGATTGGCAACAAAATAATTGTTCCCCAATCTCACTATACCCTCAGAACACGTTAACCAAAAATATCAGTACCAATGGGTGAACCGCGGACAGTGATGACAGTGGGAGGACTAAGTCTGAAAATGGTGGGTCACCGCGGACAGTAATAACAGTGGGAGGACCACGCGTTCTCGGGTGGTACAGTGGTGACCACGTGTTCTGAAAATGGTGGTACAGTGGTGGAAGTCCACGGTTCACGGTGGGTGCTCACTGCGCAGAGAGAGGAAACACGGCGAGGGAGGTCACCGCGGCAGAGAGAAGAGACTCTCGCGGTGGAGAGACCCAGAGAGAGGAGACTCCGGCGAGAGTCGCACGATGATGGTGGTCAACGGCGCCGGACGCGGGGAGCTAGGGCCAAGAAATTGGGGGAGAATCGTGGAGAGAGAGGGAGAGTTCTCTGATAGGTAATGGTGGGGGGGAGGGATTTGGTGGGACAAAAAAATTAAAGTCCAGTGGCATCCTAGTCAGCCGCCACATAAGCTGTGGGGGTTATAAGATTTCTCCACAGTGGGGGCTAGATCAGGACTGTTGTAAGTAGTGTCTATGATTTGTTGCTGTAAAAAACAGCTTGAATATGAATGATTTGTTTGATGAATTTTTATAGAATAAGCATGATTTGTTGCTGTAAATAACAGTTTGAAGTTCCGTAAGAATGATACTGTATTATAGAAAATAATATCATAATAAATAGTATAATTATATTAATTGTGGCATTGCTGCTGTAAATAGCAACTTGATACTATATTATAAAAAACAGTCTGATACTGTATTATATAATATCAGCTTGATATTGTATGAAATTGGCTATTAGATTATTCTCTGTGTTGTTAATCATGTGTGTTGTTTGATACTGTATTATATAGAACAGTATCATAGAAAATAATATCATAACAAAAATAGGCATAGAATTCACATACGTGCTCAGAATTTTTATTATAATATGTTTTCGGAATGGTCTCGACGAGCTGATCAAGACCAGTTGCTTTGCTACTGCGTACGATGGATTTTAGTCGTTTCAAGTCGTCTCTTTAGCTTAAAATGATAATATTTAATTTTTCTTGTCAAAATAGTATCATATATACTAAAACAGTATCATATATAAATGTACGTTAATATATTAGTATCATACATGAAAATATCTTAATAAAACAGTATCACATACACAAACTACAATCCAAAATAATAACAGTATCACAGATTAAATAACAGTATCATAATAAGACAATATCAAAGATAAAAATATAGTATAAATATATCATATCACTTTATCTAAATAAAATAGTATCATAAATCTATTTTACTAGTTAAAATAATTATATTATTTTTAAAATATTTCATTAGTAGTACAAGACCATTGATACTGTTTGCATTTAATAATAATATCATAGATTAAAACAGTATCATAGATATTTTACTAGTTGAAGTAATTATATTGTTCTTAAAATGCTCCATTAGTAGTATAAGACTATTAATATTGTTTGCATTCAATAACATTATCATAAATTAAAATTGTATCATATGTTGAAACATTATCATATTTCCATTCTCTTGCCCATGGTGGGCAGGAGAACAGTTTACCCACAGCTGACGTGGCTCATCCACGTCATTAAATTTTGCCACGTCAGCTGTAGCCAAAATTAAATTTGTGGATCCCTATCTCGCCAAACAACCCCTCTTCCAAATTACACCAGTGTTTCCTTTCCCCATTTCTGCCCATCTCTCTCTCTCTCTCTCTCTCTCTCTCTCTCTCTCTCTATATATATATATATATATATATATATATATATATATATCACACACATATACATATATACACACACACTCCAGTTCATTGTTGCTTTTACAAAAATTTTACAAAAGTTAGTTCACAATTAATGCTTCTATCCGTTTTTTTTTATTTTTATGATTTTGGGTTTTGTTTCTATCCATTTTTTTAAGTCGATGCGAAAATCAGTTTTTTTTAATCGTCCGTTCTTTTGTATGAACTTTTGAATGTTTAATGAATAAAAAAATTATGAGTTATGATTCTATTTTGTTGTGTATTTTGTTGTTTCCTTGTTGAATCATTTTGCTAATTAATAGTTTTTTCCCCTATGAATTGATACAGAGTGAATCATAGATTTAAAGTTGTTTCCTTGTTCATTTTGCTAATTAATGGTTTTTTTCTCTATGAATTGATACAGAGTGAATCATAGATTTAGAATTCGGAGTTCTCATTGTTTCCAGCAACGGTATGAACCAGGGAACTGCGGAAAAAATTGAATGGACATACCAGTTCTGAAGGGCAGGCGGAGGCGGCAACGGCGACTAAAAATTCTGGCGAAAAGTAATTTTTGGCATGGATGTTGCAAGCAGAGATTTGGGACACAGTGCAGAAACTGAGAAGGTAATCACTGGTGGTGGTGGTGGTGGTGGTGGTGGTGGTGGTGGTGGTGGTGGTGGTGGGGGAATATCTAAAAAGGGGATCTACAAATTTAATTTTTGCTACAGCTAACGTGGCAAAATTTAATGACGTGGACGAGCCACGTCAGCCGTGGGTAAACTGTTGTCCTGCCCACTATGAGCAAGAGAACTGGAGTGATAAAACAATATCAAAAATAAAAGCATAGTGTAAGTGTACCATAGCATGTTATCTATATAAAACAGTATCATAAACAAAACAGTATCATATATAAAATTAAATACAAGATATTTTAATGGTTGAAGTAATGATACTATTCTTAAAATGCTCCATTAGTAGTACAAGATCGTTGGTTTAAATATTGTCATAATAAAACAGTACCAAAGATAAAAACATAGTATAAATACCAATGTACATTATCTAAATAAAACAATATCATAGATAAAATAGTATCATACAAAACAGTATCACAACAAAACAGTATCACAATAAAACAGTATCATTAAATTAGTATTTTTTGGCAATTGTAAGGGTATGTTGGTCTTTTAGCTCTAAAATGTGATTTTAATTGAATTAAGTTTTGACTATACGACTTTAGAGTCTATAAGTGTCAAAACAGTGACCGATCTTGAATTTTCCCTTAGTTTTTTTATTTATAAAGTTCAAAATAAGTTACTTACAAATTATAAAAAAAAAGTTATTAAAACATTTATGTAGACGAAAAGTAAATTAACAAAAAGTAAATAAGTAAGTTTTAAAATTATTAACCTTTTTTGGTTAATCAGAGTTAAAAATAAGTAAGTCACTTATTTTCACACAATCATAAGAATTACTTTCATACAAAGTAAATTTTTTACCTAAAAGTAAGAGAAAAGTACTATCTAGACATTTGTAAAAAAAAAGTTACTTAAAAGTAACTTCATTTTTTTAAAGCTTAGATAATAAATGTTGTCATAATTTTTTCGTCTTGCAATACTTATTAGTTCTTCCAATAGGTGTAGTACCAAATTCCGTATTACACCAATACACCTTAATCTACCTTATACAATCTCCCTTATCCAGTACGGTTTACCAAACGTACCCGAAAGGTACTAGTGGTCAAAAGGAAACTGTCGTGGATGATTTCTATTAAATCAACAGAAACACCCCATATTTGATTGTTTTATCGAAGTTATCAAAAAGTACTTCGATAATTTGAAGATTTTATGAAATTGTGGAAATATATTATATATAGAGATTTGAATTACCGAAGTACTCCTGTGTCCAATTTTTGGATTTTGCCGTATTCCTATATTCTATAATTCATGAAAAAATAAAGAAGAGAATCCGACTCCTAGATATATATCCAACACCTGCACCCAAGTCCAATCAACATAGGTTAGGCCTATAAATACTTATTGTTGAGAAAGTCAAAAATTGATTTTATTAGGAAACAATATATTGTAATATATTACTTTCATTCTTTGTAATATACCGTTAAATTAGTAGCAGATTTGAAAGAGTTAATTTAGAAGATGTGAGCTATATATATTTATACATTGCATACAGATATTCATTGAATAAAGATTATTAATTCTTCCAATTTTACATGGTATTAGAGCCACGGTTTGTCCGTTTTCAAGTATTCTTTTGGTTTTTCGGAAAAATACTTGCATCGTCCGTTTTTGGTGGAAACAACCATCTAAACAATACTTACCGCTTTGTTGTGACGTTCAACATTTTTAGGCCAAATTCCATTGTTTAGGTCTCCAAAATCGCATTTTTGTATCCATTTGACTTGTTTTTCCTCTTTTCAAGTCATTGGAGAAAATTTTGAACAAAACCAAGCTAATGACTCTACTAGCCCTTTCTTTGTTCATCATTCTGATTACTCGGGGATGATACTTGTTTCCACTAAACTTACATGTGAAAATTATGGCACTTGGTGTCGTTCCATGTCAATTGAGGCGAAGACAAGTTTGAGTTTGTTGATCGGAGTGTCAAACAGCCATATGTAGATAAGAAGCCCACAGAGTCTGTTCTTTAGCAACTATACAATGACATGATTCTTATGTAGATTTTCAATGCGCCCTCTGGCGATGTCGTCACCAGTGTGGTATATATGAAGACGGCCAAAAAACTTTGGGATGATCTCTGAGAACCTTTTTTCTCTAAAAAATATGTCACGTCTCTTTGAAATTCAACGTGATCATACACGTTTTACACAAAATCAACAGCGTATCAATGTGTGTTTTACCAAACTTAAAAGTTTGCGAGATGAGATGAATTCTTATCAAACTGTCACACCGTGTCCTTTCGGTGCTATTAAGTCCAACCATGAACAAGCTGAGAGAAACAAAGTGCTGCAGATTTTAATAGGATTAGATGATTCTTATTCTACTATTCGTGGACATATATTGTTGATTCAGCCGTTGCTTTCTATTCGGTCCGTATATTCTATGTTGAGTCGAGAAAAGAAATAGAGTGGCATGGCTGCTAGGGCTAGCATCATCGAACTCGTAGCCATGGTTCAAACAGGTCGTGGAAAGAGCAACGGGGGAAAATGTCGGTCGACTGAGAATAAACTACCACACTGTAATAATGACTATCATACCATTAATACATGCTAGAAGCTTAATGGTTATCCGCTGGGACATCGCCTTCATAGAAAGTCCCTTGCCGCTTCTCGTGGTTCTAGTGGCAGTGGACATGAAAAAAAGGGGAGCAGAATATCATCAGTCAACAACATGACAACAGGCTCTTCCTTAAAAACAGCACTCTTCTTCGCCAAATCTTACTACGGCCCAGTTTCAGCAACTTTTGTCTATGATGAGCAAAAAATTGGGCCTTGATTCTAAGGCCAATCTTCCAAGTGGAGTTCTATCTCTTCAATAGTGGTGCCACTGACCACGTATCTAGTCTTCCATTAACTAGTGCTACTACAAATCCGTCTCGGTCTCCAGTGACATTACCTAATGGGACTCGAGTTCCTATCAATTTTGTTGGGACTTATCATTTTTGTTCCAAATTGTCTCTTTATAATGTTCTTGGGATTGCTTCTTTTTTAACCAGTTTGATTTCTATTAGCAGAATTATTCGATCATTGGGATGTTCAGTAACATTTTATTATGATTTTTGTATTTTACAGGACTTGGAGATGAGGACAATTATTGGTTGGAGGAGACAACGTAATAGACTCTATTATTTGGTGGATTCCAAGCAACAAGCATCACCAACAACTATTTCATCTCCAAAGACTTTATTCATCACATGGCACCGCTGACTTGGTCACCCTTCACCTTTGCGCTTGTAACTGTTAGCTAAGAATTTTTCCTGAATTTTCTTATTCTTTAAATAAACCTTGTGACATTTGCCCTTTGACAAAACAAACTCGTTTGACTTTTGGATTAAGTCGTATTAGTACTATAATACTTGGAACCAACGTAGATAGCCATTAAATTTGAATCTATAAGTAAGATTTATTATCTGAAAAATTAAGGATCAATTTGGATGTAAACCAATAGTATGGGACCAAAGCATAATTTACTTTATTTTACACATGTTGCATATTTTATTTTATTTGGATAATTAGATATAAATTTGAATGGACTTTTAAGATAAATGAGATTCAACTAAGTGTCTTGGTAAACCTATAAATAGAACATGAGGTCCATCATTTATTTCACACCACGACATATGTTTCCCTCTTCCTTCTCTCTCAATTTGTATAATAAGCACACAATTCAAAGAATAGTGAAGTAAAAGTTTAGCAAATCAGTGTTCTTCAATTATTTAAGCAAGGTAAGTATACACGTGTTTTATATATTACTATTCTGGAATATATATGATAGGTCCACATGTATGTTATAAGATCGAACCGGAGTTTTAGTAGCGCTACACACGAACAACTATTACCATCTAAGTTCGGTATAATTTTTGTGTCTCCACTATGCAAGTTCAAGTGAAAGTTCAAGTTCAAGTTTCATGTTTCAAATTTCAAGTTCAAGATTCCATAATATTGTTAATATATGAACACGTATATACTTATTGAAATTTTTTCTCACCCATTTCATTTTCTCCTTTCTAGGTAACTAGGATTTGTGGTGATTCGAAGCGTGGACTACACCCGTAGTGGAATAATTAAATTAGGAGTTTTTATTTAATAAAGAATTTTGAGTATATGTTTTACGAATTAAGCTCGTTTTAAATAAGATATTATTTGGTTATCTTTTAACCATGAATTCTAAATTTTATTAAGTATTTTTTTTTTACTGTGTTTATGATATGTCATTATGACCCTCGGGTTTTAGGATCTAGGCGTAACAAGTACTAAGCATGCTTTTGAACTTATACATTGTGACATTTAGGGACTCCATAGAATACCATCCCGTTCTGGTGCTCTTTACTTTCTTACTATTGTTGATGATTTTACTCACTGCACTTTAGTCTATCTCATTAACCGCATTCCCACTCCACTCTTATCGAACCTCACGAGGTCCTTATGAGAATTTAGTTGGTCACAGTCCCTCGTATAAACATCTACGTACTTTTGGATGCTTAGCCACTGCCACTAATCTTCAACCATGACACAAATTTGATGTTCGAGCAAAAAATGTGTTTTTATTGGTACCCTTTTGGACAATAAGCATACAAGTTATACGACCGTAATTCAAAACAAATTTTTACGAGTCGAGATGTCACATTTCATGAAAATATTTTTCCTTACCAAAAAGAGCAGCTTAGCCTTGATGACATAAACAACATTGATATTGATCCAACACCCGTCACTCAAACAGACCACCCTGGCCTTGATATTGGGCAGGGCTAATACAAAGACAACCCAACTCTCACATAGTGACAAATGAACCTGAGCCAACTATTCCTCATAGCATTGAGTCGGAATAAGCCATTCCAAATAGTGGTGTCAATCTAGAACAACACACTAAAACTGTCTTGCCTGATGAACTTTTTGCTTCTCGAGCACCTTTACGACGTTCCAGTTCCATTCAAGTCCCACCCACTAAGCTCCATGATTATGTTACCCTACTGTTATGTCACCCCCCACGCATTCCTTGATCTATGGTCCTACTACAAAGTACCTTATTTCCAATTACTTGTCATATCGGGGACTATCTCAACCATATCAATCTTTTATTGTACAATTGTCTTCTACTTTGGAACCTAATAGTTATGCAGAGGCCTCAAAAAGTCTTGAATAGCACTAGGCCATAGATGAGGAACTTCAGGCTTTTGCTAGCGGACTGCTAGACCTATTTCCATGGTATTGCTTACTAAAGGAAAAAGCATTGAAACTCGGATAGATGACAGGAGAAGTATCTGGTAAAGCATCTGGATTAGATTCCGTTTTTAGTCGGTTCACTGGAGAGGAAAAAAGACATGGAAAGAATAGTGAAAGTTCAATCAGTAAAACTAGTCTCCATAACTCTTTTTGCTCTCGAGCAAAGATGTTCCTTCCATTGGCTAAGAATTGGAAGGACATTTGGCGATGGAATCGAAATATAAGGTTGAGTACTTCTCTTGTAGGTTTAACCAGATTTATTTCTTTCCAGATGGTTTGAGATCCCGTTTCACACGTAGACACTTTCTCCTTTGCCAGTTGACATGGTACCCATTGGATGTCGGTGGATTTACAAAATTAAACGAAAATCGGATGGAAGTATCGAGCGTTACAAGGCTCGTTTGGTTGCTAAGGACTATACTCAACTAGAAGGTATTGACTACCATGACACCTTTTCTTCAACCGCTAAACTTGTCACTTTTTGTTGCTGCTCACTCATGGTCCCTTCATCAACTCGATGTTCATACTGCCTTCCTTCAGGGTGATCTTATGGAGGAAATCTTTATACTTCCACCGCCTGGTCTTCGGCGACAGGGGAAAAATTTAGTGTCACCTCAACAAATCACTTTATAGGTTGAAAACAAGTCTCTCGTCAATGGTTCTTCAAATTCTCACAAGCCATCCAATCTGCCGATTATGCTCAATCCAAAGCACAATACTTGCTTTTTACTAAGAGAGGAAAAATTGGTAATTATGCTACTCATTTATGTTGACATACTGATAACAGAAAATGATTTGACAGCAATGAGTGAACTCGAAAAGTGTTTAAATACCAAATTTGTATCAAAGACCTTGGTGATTTAAAATTTTTTTTGGGAATCGAGGTGGTACACTCAAAACAAGGTATTATCATTTTACAAAGAAAATATCTATTGAAAATTCTGAATGATGTTGGATTTCTAGGATCGCGACTTACAAGCTTTCCTACGGAGTAAAATTTTAAATTATTTCCTGATGATGGCGATCAATTGGATGATCTGGCCAAGTATAGAAGATTGGTTGGTCAATTGATATATCTCACTATTACACGGCCAGACATTACATATTCTATTCATTTATTGAGCAGATTCATGCAGTCACCTCAAAAACATTATTGTGAAACTGCACTACGAATTTTGAAGTATCTAAAAGGCACACCGGGATCAGGACAAAGCATGATGTTCTTTTCCCAAAATACATTGAAGTTGAAAGCATATTGTGACTCTGACTGGGGCAAGATGTCCAGCGTTCTACAACTGGTTTCATGGAAAAGCAAACTCCAGAAAACTGTATCGTTATCCTCTGCCGAAGCCAAGTACAGATCCATGGTAGCGACATGTTGTGAGCTTACATGGCTGCAAAACTTTTTTTGAGACCTTCAAATTCGAGTTCAAGGGCCAATTACTTTGTTCTACCACAATCAAGCTACTCTTCATAATGCAACAAATCCAGTATTTCACGAACGAACAAGACACATCGAGATTGATTTGTCATTTTGTTCGAAATAAAATTATGGAAGAAAAAATCGTGACGAAGTTTATTCCATCCATATCACAACTTGCTGATATATTCACTAAAGCTCTCGAGAAGAAAATATTTCATTCTTTGTTGGTCAAGTTGGGAGTTCTCAACATTTACTCACCAATTTGAGGAGAGTGTTGAAAAAGTCAAAGATTGATCTTATTAGGGAATAAATATATTGTAATATATTACTTTCCTTCTTTGTAATATACCGTCAAATTAGTAGCAAATTTGTAAGAGTTAATTGGGAAGATGTGAGCTATATATACTTGAACATTATATAAAGATATTAATTGAATAAAGATTATTAATTCTTCCAATTTTACATGGTATCATAAGCTCTATCTTCAATAGAGTAGATTGTCATTGAGAAATGATACAGCATGTGTGCAGATTTGCCTAAACCCTTGCCAGGGTAAAGAATTCTACTTTCTTCTCTTCTATGCAGACATTCTCCCTCAGTTCTATTACTAATAAACATTTAGAAAATACAATCAACCCCAACTACAAGTTCCATCGCCCAGACATGTGAACAGCCCCTTTTCCTAAAACTTTGCCACACTTGTTCTATCTCAATCAATTAGAAGCATAAAATCGATAGCATTAATTCTTAAAGGACAAATATTTTCGAAGGAAACAAACCCGATCCAACTCCCTTGGAGTAATCTTGTTGCTATGAAGACCTCTGAGGACATTCTTGCAAGCATCAACAGCTTTGTGTACCTGTATATAAAATAATTAGCCAGAAAATGATGAGACAGGTACAGTTAAGGTTAAAAAACACCATAAGTGATTAATAGAAGGACAAAAACACACCTTCCCAGGAGTTGATGTCACTGAGATAACATACCACCCAAGATTCAATCGATCAAATAGGTTTAATTCAAATGATACATCATATGTCAATCCAAGAGAATCTCTTACGGTTGTAAAGAGCCTGCACAAAGACCAGAGAAAAAGTATTAACATTATTGTTTACATCTAACAATGTCTCATGTCTAGTTGACAAATTGGCACAATGAATTGACGGAAAAAAGGATGTCCAAAGTAATTCTCTCCAGTCAAATCTGAGGCCAAACTCTTTATAAATTACCTGGAATTTATGACCTCTGCCAGTAGGCCCATGGTTATGGCAAAAATCAATGGATGAGCATGCAATCTCCCTTGCAAGTCCTTTTCAGCACACTCCAACTCTCCAGGCTGTTTGCCAGAATGTTCATCTGCAAAACAAATTATTAACTAATTTTTTGGTATAAATGAACCATTGGATAAATGATCATTTCAGTTTCCCAATAGTATGATTCAATTTTGTTCTTTATCAATAAGCAGATATAAAACAGATTTTTTGTGCAAGTTATTCGGCTAGGCAAGTGCCTTCTACAGTGGGGAAGAGCTATCAATGTAGAGATGTATCAAGGAACAGGATTTGAGCGCTAAGAATAGATACTTAACTCCTGAGACATACAGTTTGAGGAGCTATTTACATAGTCATCTCCCTTATCATTGTCAATTCACGACTAAATATATGTGAGTTCCATATCAGTTGGAAACTCAGTACTTACATTTAGCTATCTAATCATTTCTGACATTACAAAATCAACAGGGGCATTATGAGTCCTTTATGTATTATTTCATGCAGTAGGCCCGTCTACGTAAAACAATTTAGTATCTTTTCTGGGAGGCGTTCTGATGTGAAGTATTGGATTATATTCTTGTTATGGCCCTCCCCCTTTTTATGAGGACTTGCTCGTAGAGCTCAATTCACTAATGAATGAGACTTCCACAAGCTTTTGCAACACCAGTCTTCATCAGATTCATCTCTAATATTATCCCCTCAGAAAGCAGGGGTCTACATCAAAACTAAATGTACAGCGCGTGGACTGGGGCATGTATCAAGAAACCAAAAGCATATCCATTCAAAGATAGGTGAAAGATCCCAAATCTTAAACAAGAGAGCTTGGGCATGGGTGACATGACATAAGGTCGAAACAAAGAGCTTATAGAAGTTATCGAATTTGTGTACCTTAAGATATCGTTTTAGAAGAATTTCTGAAATTCAGAATCTTAATAGAGTTTTAAACAATCTAATAAGATTGGATGCTTATCCCGAAGGATTCTGAACCAAATATCATTATTTGTGGAAGGCTTTTACTATGAGTCTATGGTAGAGTCCAAGAACAACACTGTAGAAAATAAGGCATGCATTAACAGCTGAGAAAATATGAGCAAACAATTACCGATTATTCGTTTCTGTGTCTGAACTTGCAAGGAATAAATGCCCATCCCAAAGATAAAATCAAGAAAAACAGCTTTGTTTTCATCATTGTTCTTAACATAAGATACAAATAACAGATGTGCTACTATGCAGTAATAAAGCACAAGTTGCTTTAACTTTTTTACACAATTAGAACTGTAGTTCGATTTTTTCTTATTCACGCTATCACCACCATCCTAAAGGATTTGACCCTTTGTGATTTAACTTTAGAAATTGCTCTTAATAGAGTTCAGTGAAAGAAGAGGATCCATGTAACCAACGCTCAATAATTATGGATGAAGATTGGTCGACTTGAGTCAATTAGTATATCAGTTGACTTGACCCCCAAACATCAAGACTTTACAGCACTGGCAGCCTATCAAAGCTTGAGAAGCAAACAATCACATTCTTCCCTTAGAAAAGACTACGACAATTTAGCTTTTTGCTTCTCTAGTAACACATCTATTAATATTTTACAGATCATCATTACAAAACCATGCTCCAATTTTTAACTTTTATAAAAGAAATTTAAATTTATTCCCGACATTACCATAGAGCAAAGAATTTGATAAAAGAGGATATGAAAACATAGAGCAACAATATTTATCTAATATTTGAAATGCAAGAGCATACAACATTCTATGCCATCTTCTTTCACCTTCTTCGTCTCTCCATTCAACTATTTGTCTGGGAAATTAGTACTAGGACACATTTCTTCTAATCCTTAAATCACAAATAATTTAAACAAGAAGGGTGGTGATAGGAGACTCTTTATATTAACATGAGAGAAACGATAGAGGCAAAAAAAAAAAAAAAGAAAGAAAAGAAAAAAGACTACTCTAAACATAAAGTAATAATAGTACGACATCACCCTCAGGTGATGACCTGAATCAGTTTAGCAACATTCTGACACCAAGTTACACTGCACCTCACAGACCACAAGTTGGACTACAGAAAGCATAATAATATTAATTTCAGTTTTCTACTTTCAGAAAGTGAGCTGAAAATTGTTGAAAAATATATAAATACAGTGAAACCATCACCATAAAATTTTAACCAAACATATAATATTGTTCCTGGATGTGGACTGATATGTTGGAGAGGTTCTTGAAACTTGCACCAAAAAAATACAGTTATGTTATTGGATAAGCACATCCATAATTCTTTCTCACACAGAGATACGTCATCTGAAGATCAGTGAGGGAATGGAATAAGAATGAGCATCCACGACTAGCCTCAATGGCATCCATACCACAAGTATACATAAAGGGTAAACTACACAGTCAGAATAAAATACAACTTACCATATGTGTTGATATTTCTGTATGACTCAATAAGGTCCTTTCTCTGGTGTGTAAATCCCCAGCGATTTGGCGCAGGGCCTGCAATGTAAGCGCATGCTCGCTCGTCTGTGTCCTTAAAGAATACCTGCCAAGAAGCCAATAAATAAAACTCCATAGGACATGTATTAGAAAAACACACATACATAAGAAAACTCAAGTATGCCCTGAATTAGAAAAACACACGTACATGTCGAAAGCTCAAGTATGCCTTGAAACAGATCTAAGAACCAAACAAAACTTGAGATGCAAAAAAGATTCATTTTGCAAATAAGAAAAACAGTATTCTTAAAATTAAAATTCTCTGTTCTCACTTGTTGATGCTGCAGATTAGCAGTACATGGCCGGAATATGACCGGGTTGTATTTTTGAGCTATCTCAGAACCTCTTGTAGCTCTAACTGTACCCAAGTACTCCAGAATACAAGCCTCAATATCCTCCGCTGAGAAGTCTCCAACGATACTAACCTAATGAACGAACATAAGGTTGCAATATTCAAGAAAATTTCTCATCGTCATGGGATGATAATTTACAAACAATCTAGTATTAGAAAAAGAAACAAATATTCAGACCTCCATGTTATCACTGACAAACTGATTCATCACTGCATCCTTGACACATTCTAATGTCAACTGTTGCAATGAATTTGGTGTGGGCTCGACAAACCGTTCATCTCCATCCAGCATAGCCAGCATGAGCTTGTGGGCAGTCGAGCGTTCTAAGCTTTTAGGAATAGAGAGGTAGTAGGACAAGTATAACTGCCTTGCTCTATCAAATGCGTCATCTAGCCAAATGCTATGCTGCATAGAAGTGATGCCCATGAAACGAGACTAGTGTAGGAAATTTCTAAGTTTAACATCGTGTTGTTGCAGTATGAGTAATTTAACATACAGTTTCAGAGAACAAAACATCATCAGCCCTCATTGTGAAGCAGTAAAACTGCAAGTCTTATACCATGTCTCACAGAACAGATTGGGCTCCTGGCCCCTGGTAACTGTTCCAGCTCAAGAAGCATAACATATTTCTAGGTAATGGGCAAGATTCATGTACCTATAAAAGTACCCCGACCCCTCTCGGTTTAACTAGCTATTTATTATCCCCTAACAGACCCAACCCAACCCAACTGATTCCAAACTACACAAAAGATAAGGAAAAGTGGGCGGTAGGGGAGAAAGGAAAATACTCATCGATGATACAAGTAGCCGGCTCCATAACTGAGAGTAATCAGACTTAGGGAGCTAAAACATAGGACTGGACTGAGAATAAAATTACCTCAAGTACCATATGAAGCAACTGAAATGCTCCACGCATCCCATTGTCTCTTAAAGTAAAACGAAACTCCATACATATGAACTCCTCGGTTGACTCCAGGGAGCAATTTATCAAGTGATTCACACAGAAAAGCTCTACCTGGAGATAAATGTTAAACAATAAGACAAAATATATCCACACTCACAATGAGAATAGTAGCTCTAGGTAGAATGGCACCCAGAAGCGAGGTAGCACAGAAGCTACAGTATCCATACTCACCCATGCATCATAATGGAAACCACAAATTCACATCTCATTATACATAAAGAGAAGCATCAAGTATTAGATTGAAAACTTGAAGATAATATCAGGGCATCATCTTTTTCTTTTTTCTTTTATTTTCTGCAATCCACAAAATGAAGTTCTACCTGAAAAGACACATTATGCATCAAAACCATTTCTGAAGTTCAGAATAGCTAATTGGGAATGTTTATGGTGCAGTACCACAGACACAGCATCAAAATAGTTTCCATACAGTTGTCTAGCGTACCCCCTTGTATCACCCCCACCCAGCTCGAAGAAGTAGCTCTTTCTAGTTATCGTAGGGGAGACCGCAAAAAGTAGGGATTAGTTGGAACAGCTCTAGCTGCCACGGCTTGAAGTGTATGCCAAAATTGAGGAGTCATTCCCGCTGCTAGGAGATGGCAAATGCGCCTGCCCGGTCTCCTCTCTCTGAGTTACGGCAAAGGTAGTTCGGTAAGTCTCGGGTCATAATCTAGTATGACTGAAGCATTAGCCCTGTCTCTATCCTTGGGCTAAGTGCCCCTAGACTGGACTGAGTGCGGTGAGGTAGCTTAGGATGATGAAACCGTACCTTCTTACTTTCGGACTTTCTTGCTGGCTTCACTTCTTGACTTAGAGCTTTCACGTGGCAATCGAGCTGCCATTCATTGATGGAGAAAATCCTGCTATAAAGAGGTAGAATCGGCATCTGTCTCGCCTGCGGGAAAGCTTGACTTGGCTATTGAAATCAGCAGCGAGCCTTCTCAAGCAGCTGCTTATACTCCTGCATATTCACGACTAATGGTAGCAACATAGTGTGGATGCTTTTCACATCCGATCAACTTATCCTGCCTGCGTTCGATCACTCTCAGCATTCCCAAACACAACGAGCTCCTCTGTTGCGACTGCAGCTGCTGTGAAACCTATTCGTGAGAGATCGGATCTTCTTACGCCAGCCAATGCGTCTGATAGTTCCCTCTTACTTAGGCATAAAAAATGCCCTCAAATAGTATAGCAATGCCTACTCATAACAGCAGTTCTGCTACTTTCAACGATGTAGGCATAGCGGTCCTTTTTCTGGTACCTGGGAAGCCGAGTTAAGGAATTCAACTCTTAACCGCTTTATATTTCAGGACTTATTCCCCCGTAGCTATGCCCTCATCAATAGCCGCCTTCTTGTTGCCTCCCACTCCGGTCCAACAAGCAACAAAGGATAGGACCAATCTCCTGTGGGTTTCATGTCCAAAAAGAAATATCATACATGATCAGTGAACCTTCTAGCCGATATTCCTTCTGTTTAGCTGCCCTAGGCAAGGACTAAAGGAAAGGCGGGTTGGAGGCTTTATTTACCCAGCCTATACAAGACTCTTTTTACGGTTCGCTTCTTGGGTTTTTTTTAACAATATGAAGAGTTGTGAAAGGATGCATTAAATAAGTTGGCATCAGCCGTTTGTCTCAGGGGCACACGTGTAGGTAACAATAACCACAAAAAGTTGCAGCTGAGAGTGGTTGTAGATCAGAAAGAAAGTATCATCCCTTGCTTCTTGGGTACGAAACGATCCCATTATCCCGGAAAAACCATAAACTCTTGGGTACAAAACGATCCCATTATCCCGGAAAAACCATAAACTCGAGAGCCAACTGCTGGCTATACTATTGGCAGTAAGACCCCCCACCTACCGGAGTTGCAACCGCGGAAAAAAGAACTAAAGACGAATAATGAGGGCCACTGATCCTATAATTCAGATTGGATTTTGACCCTTGTTAGAGTCCCGAATGGGACACTGCAGCCTTTTTCGGGATGCGTCTTCGAGGAGGATTGCTTGACGGTAGCTTTCAACAGCCTACTTAAAGAAAATGTTGACGAAACGAAATAAAATTCACCACAGAAAGGAGGGGATAGTCCTAGACTTAAGGTTAACAGACCCTATCATCCATTCTACAATGAAATAAAATGTTTTTCAATCACGTGCTTGCCTCGTATTGAATAAAATCTACAGAAGAGGTAACTTGGACGCCAGACAAACTTGAGAGATTCAATCACATGCTTGCTCCGATACCACTTATTGTTAAATATGTTTTCTTGTATATTATGAATGAATCAGAGCACAAACTTATAGTTACAAATTACAATTCAAATATGGAAATTAAATCACCTAGAATCAAACCTATAATAAAAAAGGAAAGACAATATTTATACAATAAAACCGGGATTTCAACACTCCCCCTCAAGTTGGATCATAGATGTTAATCATGTCCAACTTGACAATAAAATCATCAAATGTTTGTCTAGAAAGTCCTTTGGTGAAAATGTTTGTGGTCCGGTCTTTTATAGGAACATGGGTCATGCAAATAGTTCCCATCTCCACTTTTTCTTTAATGAAATGTCTATCCACATCTAAATGATTGGTCCGATCATGTTGCACTGGGTTAAGAGAAATATTGATAGCTACTTTGTTGTCACAGTATAGTTTGATTGGAAGATTTACCAAGACTTGCAATTCTTCTAAGAGTTTCTTCACCCATAACGCTTCACACATCCCTTGTGCAACTGCTCTAAACTCAGCTTCAGCACTGCATCGAGCCACCACATTTTTTTTATTTACTTCTCGAAGTCACTAAATTTTCCCATACAAAGGTACAATACCACTAGCCCAATCTGCATCTTTATCCCCGAGACCCTTTGAGATATCTGAGAATCTTGTACACAGCTTATAAGTGAGCTTCGTTTGGTGAATGCATGTGTTGGCTCACCACAATTACCGCAAAAGCAATGTTGGGTTTAGTGTGGGATACATAAATGAGTTTGCCAACTAGTCTTTGATATCTATCCTTGTCAATTAGTTCTCCAATATTTTCAGTCTTTTTCCCTACTTCAATTGGAGTGTCACTTGATTTGCACTTAAGCATGCTAGTTTTTGTTAGAAGATCAAAGACATTTTCTTTGAGAAACACTAACCCCTTTCTTTGATCTAGCAACCTCCATCCCCAAGAAGTATCTCATCTCTCCCAAATCTTTTGTTTCAAACTCTTTGGCTAAGATGTTTTTTAATATTTCTATCTCTATCATATTATCCCCAGTTAGGTTTATATCATCAACATATACAAACAGAATGGTCTTCGTTCCATCTTTGGCTTGTTTGAAGAACATAGTATGATCCAACTGTCTTTGCTGACATCCTTGCCCTTTTATCACCCTCGTAAATATATCAAACCATGCTCTTAAGGACTGCTTAAGGCCATAAAGTAATTTTTTTAGTTTGCATACTGATAAGTGCAAGTTTTGCACTTATTTTGGCTACAAAAAATCAATGTTCTAAAAAGAGCGCCTAGGCTTGAAGCGTGAACAAAATGCCTCGCTTAGGTGATAAGCTTGAATTAAGAGGTCAACTACTTTGTATGACCGCTTAGTGCCCGCCTAGGCGCGACAGGCGCATTATTTTTTAGTTTCTTCTATTTTATCTGGAAATTGTAAAATAGTCTTTACTATATGGGGTTGAAGTTGAATTTTTCCTTCTCCTATGATTATTCCTAGAAATTCTATTTTTTGTTTATTTATTTCTATTTTCTTTTTACTAATAATTAAACCATTTTCTATAAATTTATTAAAAACAATTTCTAAATGCTTTATATGCTCTTTATGATTTTTGCTATGTACCAAAATATCATCAATATATACACAAACAAATGGTAAAGAATTAAAAATAGAATCCATTTTTCTTTGAAATATAGATGGAGCATTCTTTAAACCAAATGGCATAACAATTCACTCAAAATGACCTTGCGGTGTTGTAAAAGCTGTCTATGGAATAGAATCTTTATGCATTTTAATTTGCTAAAATCCTGATTTACAGTCAAATTTTGAAAAGATCTTGCTATTTTGTATTTTATTTAAAATCAAGTCTTTATCTAGTATTTTATATCCGTCTTGTATAGTATTATCATTTAGTCTTTTATAATTTATAACCATTCTAGCTTTTCCTCATTTGATTTCACTATGATTTCTAACCATAAAAGCTGCTGATCTATGTTGACTAGTAGAAGGTCTTATTACTTTTAACTCTAATAATTCTTTAATCTGAATTTTAAAGTCTTCTATATCTTGATTAGTATGTTTTATCTCTGCTGTCCTAATCTTTATATTTTCATTTATGATTTCTATTTTAGCTTCTATTTTATTTCTATCCCAATGTTTTAGAGGGTCTTCTCCTATTATTTGGGTTTATTCTGCTAATTGTAAAATCTTATCTATACTTTCTACATGGTCTATGTTTTTATAAAAACAATTGTTTTTATTAAAAACAATTAGAAGATAGAGTAACCAACACTAATAATAGAATTGATAAAATACATGAAGCTTTAGAAGAAATACATTATAGACTTATAAATCTAGAAAAAGGAAAGCAATCCGTAGAAAGCTATACTGAGAATAATTATTTAGAAACAGAAAATCAAGAAGAAATAATATGTCAAATATCTAGAATAAAGCCAACCAAAAGTATTAGAATATATATATATATATATATATATTTTAACACATATAAAAGTCCAAAACTAAAACTTAAATGGTAAAAATTGTAGGCTTCCAAAACTTTTGGACCAAAAGAGATAAATAATATAATATTAAATGGGGAAAATGAAAGTGTAAAACACTAAAAGTCTAAATCCAATTGCCGCCTACTGTAGTGTTGCGTGAACACTGAACCAGACTTTTGGGTTTTCAACTTTTGAGTTCCTATTGTCAAAAATTGGGTTTTTGTTTGAGTTCTTGGTGAAAATTAGAAGTTGAAGACAATTTGGGCTCTTCTATTAATCACCCATGGTATGTATGTTTCTAATTTCTAATTATTATTTATGTTTCATAAAAAAATATTCTTTGTTTTTCATTTTTGCTTCTTGTTCATTTGATTTTCAAAATAATTTGTTATTATTGGACATTTGGTATAACATATGATATGAATAATAAATTGTATTGTGATATTGTATAGAAGTTTATTTTTATTTTGAGTTTGTGATATTGTATTCTAGCTTTTCAAGTGTTTGATAAAATGTGTGAAAGAGATTATTTATGTTTCATTATTTGTTAAGTGTTTAATAGTGATTTATTCATGATTATTGTATGTCATTCCAAATATAAATGAAATAATTAAACCCTAATGTTTATAAATTTTATATTGTTTCAATTTTTTTAGGAAGAAATGGAACAAGATGATTCTTCAATGGCATCTAAATCCAATGTGAGTCAACTAAAAAGAGATTCCGGAGATGTTGGATGGGAAACCGCGGTTTTGGTAGATCCTAAGAATCTTAATAATGTGAAATGCATATTACGTGATAAAGTTACTAGGGGGGGAATTTATAGGCATAAAATCCACATAGCGGGAATCAAGAAAATAGGTGTGGCACCATGTCCTAGAGCAAGTGAAGAACAAAAAGCCAAGTGTGTTGACGCGATTAAAGAAAATAAGTCTAAAAAAATAGAGAAGCTAGTGAAAGATGCTAAGTTGAGGGAAGATGTGGCTATATCTTTGCCTACAATATATGAGGAAGAAGATGATGAAATTTCTATTATTGAAAGAGGGACTAGGAAAAGGCCTATTAATGTGGGTCCTATAGATGAATTTGCAAGGTCTACCAATGTCAATGATATGTCTATGGGTGCAAATAAGAAATTTAGACAACAAAATGTGAACGATGCAATTTCTAAGAAAATGTTATTAGAGGTTCATCAATATTTGGCAAGATGGGTATATGAAGCCAGAATTCCTTTTAATACCATTGACAATGATAGTTTTAAACAATTTGTTGAATATTTTGGTCAATATGGTCCAGGTTACACTCCTCCTTCCCAATACCAACTAAGGGAGCGACTTTTGAAGGGAGAGGTGGAGAGAACAAAAGAAACACTAAAGAAGCAAGAAGAAGAGTGGAAAAATAATGGGCGCTCAATCATGACCGATGCTTGGAGTGATAGGAAAAGAAGAAGTATCATGAATTTGTGCGTGAATTGTAAATTGGGGACCACATTTATTTCATCAAAGGAAGCTTCAAATGATGCTCATACCGGTCAATACATATTTGACTATGTCAATGAATGTATTAAAGATGTTGGGGTTGAAAATGTTGTTCAAATTGTAACCGATAATGCTTCCAATAATATGGCCGCCGCGAAATTGTTAGAATTACAAAGGCCTAATATATTTTGGACATCTTGTGGCACTCACACCTTAAATCTTATACTTGAAGGAATCTCTAAACTTTCTAACTTCAAGGGAGTAATTAACAAGGCAAAATCTTTCACTATTTTCATCTATACACATCACAAGACTTTAGCATTGATGAGAAAGTTCACAAAAAAGGAGATACTTAGACCGAGAGTCACTAGATTTGCAACATCTTTCTTAACATTGCAAAGTTTGCTTGATAAAAAAACAAGAGTTGAGAAATATGATGACTAGCAATGAATGGGATAACACGAAATGGTCTAGAAGCAAAAAGGGAAAAGAGGCATTTAATATTGTTGTTCCAAACGATTTTTGGAACTCCATAGAGTTGTGTTTGAGGGTATTCACTCCACTAGTGAAAGTGCTTAGACTTGTTGATGGAGAAGAAAAGCCTTCAATGGGCTTTGTTTATGGAGAGCTACTAAAGGTAAAGGATGAAATCAATAAGACATTGAAGAGGGAGTGTGACAATATGCCAATCTTAGACGTTATTAATGCAAAAAGCAAGGGTCGCCTTGATAGTCCACTTCATACAACGGCTTATTTTTTAAATCCGTTCTATTTCTTCAAGAATCCACGTATCAAAGATGATCAATTGATGACAAATAATTTGATTGTTTGTGTTGAGAAATTCTTTCCCAATGATCAAATACAACATCATGTGATAAATACGGAGTTACAAAGATATGTTCAAAAAGAAGGTTCATTCGGAAGAAAGCTAGCAACAAGTGGATGTGAAAACAATGATGCAAATTATAATCCGGGTATGTTAACATTATTCTCTTTTTCTTCATGATATTAATTTATTATATTTTATATATGATTATATATTTAACAATTTTTTCTCTTTCATTTATATTTATTAGTGAGTTGGTGGGACTTCTATGGCAATGAAATACCAAATTTAAAGACAATGGCAAAAAGGATCCTTGGTTTGACTACTAGTTCATTGGGTTGTGAAAGAAATTGGAGTGCCTTTGAAGGGGTAATTACCAATTACTAATTAGGTTGTTTCATTATTTATATTTTATAAACATTTGTGATGCTAACATACATGTCTTTTTTTCTTTTTTCTTTTTTCTTTTTTTATAGATACACACCCAAAAAAAGAATAGACTTGACACCACAAGGATGAACAATCTTGTTTATGTCCAATTTAATGCAAGGTTGATGAACAAGAAGAGGAGGAAGGGCAACAAAATAGAGACTCTATTAGCAAGTGATGCTACAAATGCACAATCTTGGATTGTAGAGGAGTGTGATGAGGAGGAGGAGGAGATTGATATTTTACAACCTAGAAGAGGTAGTAGAAATGCTGAAATTGAAATAAGAGAGCTCGAGGAAAATGATTTTGTATCTAATGACACGGAAGACGAACTAGATGAAGAAGAAGAAATTGAATTGGAGTCCGATAAAGAGTTAGATAAGATTTAAGCTATGATGCTATCTTCAATATATAATTATGATTTTGAGACTTCCCTTTTTGTTGGAAACTTCGATTGTATGTATGAAGTTCCTATAAATCTATTAAGTAAGACTTGTCTAATTGAAAATATGAAAAATCGTCTAGTTTTTGCCTTTTGAAAACTTGAAAATTGCATAATTATAGGAATTATTAAGTAAATATAGTATTATGTAATTTTAGATATTTGGTATGTATTATTTTAACTATTTAATGACTTTTAAAATGATAAAAAAATTCAAAATAATAAATAAAAAAACGCTTTTTTATGCCTAGGCTCGTAAAGCTTGAAGTTTGGCCTCTATGCCTAGCCACGCTTTACGCTTTTTAGAACCTTACTAAAAATAGACATTTGTGAGTTCTTTTAAGTAGTTTATCACCGACCGTAGGGAGGTTTTCTCCACAACAAACAGAAAAAAGAACTCATTTGTCACTATGTCACTCTTCATCCTAATCAAACAAAACCCTATCTCTCTCAATCTTCTCCAGATTCTTCTTAACATCTTCAAAATCAAACATCCTCAAACAAAACCCCCTCTCTCTCTCTCTCTCTCTCTCAATCTTCAACAGATTCTTCTCAACTACTCAATTCATTAAAATCTTCTCTCAATCAATCATTTCCTGATTTTTCTAAAATAGTTGTTTTAATCAATAGATAGAATGAATAAGCGGCTAAAGGAGGGATTATTGAGAAAAATTTATTGAGAAGGTAAAGATTTTGCACTAGACTCTACGGTCGGAAAGGAAAAATAGGCACCTTCTTGAGGTTTCCAGGTCACTCATGTTTACTACTCGTGTTCCTAAACAATTTTAGGGAGAAACAGATCTAACAGCAGCATATCTCATAAATAGAATGCCCTCTTGAGTACTCAAATTTCAAACTCCAAGTCACACACTCCTAAAATCTTGCCCAAACACGAGAATTATGTCAACCATTTCCATGAGAGTTTTCGGGTGTTAGGCCTATGTCCATATACATAATAGGAGTAAACTTGATCCCAAAGCTATAAAATGCATATTCACAGGATATTCGTCCAATCAAAAGGGTACAAGTGCTATTCTCATATTACAAGACATTTTTACAACTCCATGGATGTTACTTTCTTTGAACAGAAACTATATTACACCAGAACTGATATTCAGGGGGAGAATTTTTCTCGCAAATATCAGCTTAGGGACATTATTCCTTCTGTTGTTACAACAGTTGAAAATTCCATGTCCACTAGACCTAGTTCTACTAATCCTCAAGTTAAAATCATGAGTGACGTACCACCTACTAAAGTCATCCCACAAGCCAGAGCAGAGCCACAAAGTACAACCTCCTTAATCTAAGTCCTAAAAACGATGACCTGCTTGTTTATTCTAGAAAGAAAAAAATACAAGGAGTACATCATCCGACACACCATAGGCAAGGTCAGGAGTCTAACCTAAGTTCAGGCACTCTTGAAAATTATCAAGATAACACCTCCTCTCAACCTATTCATATTGAATTGCCTAGTGATGACCTAGATAGACCAATTGCCTTGAGAAAGGGTGTGAGATCTTGTACTAATCACCCTATCTATAACTTTGTATCCTATGAGAGTCTTTCTCCTAGCTTTCGTGCATTTGTAAGCAATATCAATCAGGTACAGGTTCCAAAGACCATACACAAGGCAATCAAAATACCCGAATGGAAGACAGCCATCTTGGAGGAGATTCAAGCACTTGAAAAGAACAAAACATGGGATATTACTGTGTTGCCATCAGGAAAATCACCAGTAGGTTGCAAGTGGATTTTCACTATCAAACACAAGGCCGATGGAAGTATAGAAAGGTTCAATGCACATCACTGCAAAGGAGTTCACTCAGTCCCATGGAATTGACTATCAAGAGACATTCGCCCCTGTAGCAAAACTCAACACCGTTAGAGTACTCTTATCTCTTGCATCTAACTTGGATTGCCCCTTTACCAGTTAGATGTCAAGAATGCTTTCCTCAATAGTGATCTTAAAGAAGAAGACTACATGGAAATTCCCTCTAGCTTTCACACATATGCTACTCCTAACAAAGTCCCTATATGGCTTAAAGCAATCCCCACGTGCTTGGTTCGACAGATTCACCAAAGTGAATAAATGATATGGGTACATGCAATGTCAAGCTAATCATACATTGTCAAAAGATTACTTGAAGGTAAATCAGCTATTCTAATAGTATATGTAGATGACATTGTTCTCACAAGATATTAGAGATGGCAAAAATATCCGATCCGCTCCGAATCCGATGGATACTCGATCCGAATGAAGTGAAAAATACCTGATCCGCAGATCGACGGGGCGGATCGGGATAGATATCGGTGATCCACCGCGGATCTCGGGACGGATCGGATCGGGGCTGCCCTGATCCGACCTGCCCCGTATTTTAAAAAAAAGATTAAATTATAACAAGATAAAAAATTTGGGGCAAGGGCTGCAATTGCAATTTCAAATTTCTTAATTCCAAATTTGTTATACTTAAACCTAGGTGAATTCCCGTTTTCACAATTTCACTTGCTTTTGTCAAATTGAACATTTCTTTCCTGATTTCCAATTCTCCACGACTCCACCGGCTGCCGCTGCTTCGCCCATCGACTGCTCGCCACTTCGTTGCCGCCCCTTGCTCATTTTTCATCGACGATCTTTAGTGTTAGTTTTTTTATTTTTTCACTTTTGATGAATGTTTTCTGATTTTTTAGTTTCGTTCATGACAATTTCTTCATTTCTCATGTCTTTTATTTAAATGAATTTCCTAATTGCTGGATTATGAAATCTTCTCACTGATTTGAATTTGTTACTAATTACAGAATTGGAAATTATTTTAGACCTAGTGCTCTGACTAAAGGTTAAACATTTTCTGTTGAGAGGCTGCATCCAAACAAATTTATATAGTGTGAGTGTATCAGTGTATGACCCTTTTTTTTTTATTGTGTATTTTGGAGTGTTCAACTTTTAATTAAGTAATTGATGTTGTTTGTTTCTTTTGGATACTTAATTAAGTAGTTAATGTATTTTAGAATGTTTTCTAAATAGTATAGTAGTAAAGCTTGTTTCAATATATTTTAAATTTTTGGAATGCCAAAAAAAAAACAGATCAGTATACGGATCAGGACTCTGATTCGCTCCGATCTGTATCCGATCCGCCCTGAAAAATGACGAATCGCGAGGCAGATTTGGATCTCCTACAATTATTGCAAGGCGGATTTGGATCATGCCGATGTGCCCCATTGCCATCACTACAGGGGGTCTTGTAGAAGAGATGAGCAAACTCAAAAGACTCCTAGCCAAAGAATTCGAGATTAAAAACTTTGGAAATCTCGAATATTTTCTAGGTATGGAAGTGGCTCGATCACAAAAGAGAATCTCAGTCTCACAATGCAAATATATCCTCGATCTCTTAAAGGAAACAAAAATGTTGGGGTGCAAACCGGAAGATACTCCCATGGATTCAACAGTTAAACTTGAAATCAAAGATGATAGTGCTCCAATGGATAAAGGTCAATATCAAAAACTTGTTGGCAGACTAATCTCTCTCTCACACTAGACCATATATTGGTTTTCCATTTAGTATAGTGAGTCAGTTCATGAATAGTCCTATTGAGAAACATATGGAGGCTGTTTACCGAATCCTAATATATCGAAAAATGACTCCACGTAAAGGGCTATTTTTCCAGAAAAACTCAAACAGGAAGATTAAGGTGTTCACCGACGCTGACTGGGCAGGTTCAATTATAGATCATAGGTCTACTTCAAGATATTGTACATTTGTGTGGGGAAATTTGGTAACTTGGCACAGCAAAAAGTAATATGTTGTTGCTCGAAGTAGTGCTGAAGCTGAATTTGAGCAATAGCTCATGGAATCTATGAAGAAATGTGGCTAAGAAGACTTCTCACTGAATTGATGTTTCCAGTACAAGAACCAATGAACCTGCTTTGTGATAATCAAGCAACAATAAGCGTCGCGAAAAATCCCGTGCACCACAATTGGAAGATAGACAGTGAGATTGTAACTCTTCTCTATACTCCAACTCACCTTCAAATTGCAGATATTCTCACCAAAGCTCTACCTCGAATTGTTTTTGAAGAATTGAGTTCCAAGCTAGGAATGATAAACATCTACAATTCAGCTTGAGGTGAGTGTAGAAATTCAAGATTATTTGTGCAGTTAAGGCCCACAGGAATTAAGGGATCTTGTTGTGATTTTTATTCTTTCGGATTTGGGTAAGATGTTACCCACATTCCTAATTTTCCTAAATTAGTCTTTTCCTATTTTAGAAGAATTAGTTTAGGAAGTTTATTATTCTGTATCCCATAATTGGAGAAAGGGGTCACTTTTTCTCCTCTATTTATTTCCCTATTTACCCCTTATTCGATGTGAGGAAAAATATTCTTCTAATTATAATTTCTTCACTCTTCATGGCTCAAATCCAATTCTTGCCACAGAGATTTTATCTCGATATAGTAATTGGTGACTTCTCTCTTGCCTTGTTTCATTTGCCACTGACGGGACTTAATTTCAAAGATTTGCGAAGAAACCTCCATGTCGGGGTATGTTTCGCGAACGGCATCCCAGACATCCTTCGCCGTTGGAAGAAACGGGTAGGTCTTCCCGATGGAGGGTTTCATGGAATTGACCAGCCACGCAGTCACCAACAAGTTCTCCGACTTCCATCTCTGCACAGACGCATTGGTTGGGGTGGTTACTTCGTTTCTCTGGTGAGATATCCTAAATTTCACTTGCCATCGATAACGAGTTTGATCAACTGAGCCCATTCTAGGAAGTTTTTTACGTCCAATTTTTCGACCGTGAGTTGAAAAGATGAATTTTCCGGTCCATTCGAGTTCACAATCTCCCTTGTTGTCAGTAATTTTCGATGGCATAGATCCTCTATTTTTCCGACATCTTTGGCCTTCTAGCTGCTAAGGTATGGAAGCCATAGTTCTATTACCATATTGTTAAATATGTTTTCTTGTATACTATGAATAAATCACAGCACAAATTTGTAGTTACAAATTACAATCCAAATATGGAAATAAAATCACCTAGAATCAAACCTATAATAAAAAAGGAAGACAATAATTACACAATAAAATCGGGATTTCAACACAATTCAAAAAATCCCCTCCTTCCCTACTCTTTCTGAAACAAAGGTGTTGCATTCTATTGTAAGAAACATGAAACAGCTATATAGAGACAAATAAATGCCATAAAGAAAGGAAAATACAACTATAAACAAAAAACTATTGAAGGGTAAAACAAGAAAAGAATTGTTTGAGTTATCACCTGTTCACGTGAGAAGTTCCCCACACAACCTCCCTCACTCAAAGTTCGAACACCCACAATGACAGCTCCCTTTGCTTCAGAACTTTCAGCTGCTCGACCACCACCAACTATGAGGCGCATGACACCACTATTGGCTTCATTTTTGGTTATCTATTCATAGCATAATAGTAGCAGAAAATATGTGAACATTCTGGAGCTAAAAGGCGATTATTTTGCAAATTATTTACTACTACCCATGTCTAAAACCAAAGTTCATGGTTTAAATCTGGACAAATGGTACGAATTGAGAAGCTGTGTAATTTGTATAATTTTCTGTTTTAACCATTAATATATAGGTGACCTGAAATTGAGGTTGTGCTTTTCGAAGTTAAATATGTCAAAGTATAAAAGCGGGATAATTTCAATCAGGATGGTCTGGAAATGAAGATATGAAACGGTTATTTCATTGAAGCGGATATTTAATCAGAAAGGTCTCAAAAAAAAAAAATGACAACGTTCAATTTTGGTAAGAGAGTAAAGAATTCAAAAATAAATTTCTCCATGCCTAGTATTCAACCAAATATAAACATAAATATGATATACCTTGTAATTTACAGCAATTCCATTTGAAAGTCGCCGTTGGGTGATTCCTGTTTCCTCATCGTAAACCTTTATCATGTTCGTACCAAGGCCCACAGGGACAAAGGATGGTCTTCGCTCCAACTTTAATTCCTGCAGCTGGTCCGAGGATATCAACTCTTCTGGCACCTCAAGCTGCAAAAGTGAGAAAACAAATAGAAGTAAGCAATTACATTAGAAATAGTACAAACAATCTATGACAATGACACGAATTATAATTTAACAGTAATATCTTTCCAAACCCAAGAGGACTTTTTTCAATTAGAAACAAGCCTTGTAAAGTTTCATTAAGATATCTTACTATAAATCAGAGGGCTAGTAATTAAAAAAGAGAAGTCCTGAGGAATAAATACCTCGGGCTCAACCTCTATGGGTTCCTTCAAACCAGTTTCAATAGCAGCTAAGATCTCTTCTGCAGTTATCTTGAATTCAGATTCACCAATTCCATCAATATGCACTATCTTAGGAACACAAGCAACAATTGCAGCAGGGAGCGGTGCAGATGGTTTTCCATAATCAGAAATGAACTCCAACACCATTGCGCCAATAGAATTGACCTGAAACGTAACATAAAAACAGTCAAGTTGGACCTGTTTTGCATGGCTTTTGAAAAGCCAAAATTGGCTTGAAACTGCTTTTGGGCCTGTTTGGATAATTTTCTAAAAGTGATTTGTCTGATTATAAGAGATTTTAGAGGAAGCTGGTCCAAAGTGGCTTCCTTTAGGAAGCTCTTCTACGAGAAGCAGAAGTAGAAGCTATCCCAAACAGGCCGTATAGTCTCTTGGAATTGTCCAGTGTGTTTTAATACTCTGAAGAGATACAATTTTGTCACTAAAATCACCCCTAGTTCTTACTGATAGTTACATGTAGATAGAGAGTCACACACAGCAAATTAGACTCAGGAGGCATCTGATCACATCTTCATCTTTATCATTTGGATTATAAGTGGGGTTCTAAATATTGTTCACTGAACAAAAATCCCTGAGTTCTGAAGATCAACTACAGGAACCCAAATATTCTTTTGTTTCTCTTTTAGCTAGCGTTTCTTTCTTTTATTTTTTTTCCCTCTTCAAATATATGCTCTAGTACATGGGTCTCAGATCACACGAAGAATGAGTAGTGCAAATGTGCATTTTAAGAATGTCCAAAAGGAAATACATTAGAAAGTAGAAACTTATGAAGGACTTGCTAATTTAACAATTTCAAAGTTTGTATAATATAGAAACTTTTGTGAGGCCGGGATCATTTTTATATATAGAATTATGTAAAAATCTAGAGACCAAACATAGCATCATACACTTGTATCCTTTCAAAAAAAATTAATCAATTTTCAGCAGAAAATTATTTCTGACATGGCTAATTATTGGGTCCTTGATTTCCAGAAAGCATTAAAAGTGACAAAATTATTTCTCATTCATTTCATTTATTGAAATTGTGAAGTTCTAACAGCTTTATTTGTGATTAAGATTTTTAAGCTCTCAATAGTACTATTTTCAGCTCTTAAAATGAAATAATACAATACTCTAATTTCATCAATTTGAAAGATCTTTAGAATTGCAGTGGAGGTCCACAACCTATAGAAATTGTACAACTGAATCCCGAACCTATACTTTTTGGACACCCAACCTTTCAAATTTGGTTGGTCCTCGGGTGGACAATTTCCATCCATATCACCTTTAAAAAGTTATGTACAGTGCACTGAAATGTTTTTTGAGAGATAAAATAGGTAAACATTTCAACAAAAAAATTGATAAAAAAAAAAAGAGAGAGAGAGAAGGAAAAGAAACGAAAAAATAATGAATGAAAGGAAAATGTAGAAAAATCCAACCAATGTTTCAATTTTAACAAAGCATAAATTGTAGGATTGTAAGATAGACTCAAATTTAAACACTACACCGAGTTTCCTTTTTGTTGTCTTTCTTTTCAGAGAATTCAGATTCAGTTTCCATCAAAATGTTGGTGTCGCTCCGTTCGAGATAGATTCAATGATTCAATCACATATTTGTCACTAGCAATGCTACAACATTAAGGTACAAGATTCAACTCTGATCACAACATATGGAGGGTCAGTAATATGATCTGTAAGCTTAATCAGGCAGGTTTATTACTGGAAATGCTGGCATGGTTCTAAAGGGAATCCAGATCCGGGTGCTGGATGAGGGATCATTAGGGAACATACTGCATTTGCTGAAAGCATTCAGTGAAGGATATGGACATTGCTCTAAAGATGAGGCAGTATCTCCAAGTTCAAATTTTTTGAATGTGTTTTTCTTCATCTCCTCCTCCTGTGATCCTGGAGGTAAAGTATATGCGCCCCTCCCTTTTGCATTTCATGATTTATAATCCACATGTATGGGTGCTAGCTAAACCCCACACCTAGGCACAGGTGGTGGTGTTTGAAACAAAAAATTCTTTTAGCACTCTTGCTTTTTAGAATCCCAGGAAATGATAAAGATGCTCTTTTTGAAATCAAAATCCATCCGAAGTGTGAAATGTAGGACTACCCAACTAAGGTTTGGCCACTACTGTTCAGTTTTCCTTCTATTTCTTTCTTTATATAATTCTCTTTTGCCGTTTTTTGTTTATTGTTGTGTTTTCTCGATTTTTAAAAACCTGGGCTAGTCATTCAAATAATTGCAACTGAAAAGTCAATGAAATTGTTGAACCATTTGATCTAAAAACTTGTATTAAACACGCCCCCTCATGTGTGGATGGGCTTCTTTTTTCCATCCTAACCTAACACGTGCACAATTTCATGAAATGGGTGACGACGAGACTTGAACCTAGGACTATTAAAAGATTGTAAAATCCCACATCACTTGAATATGAGAATATTAAACAACATATAAAGGTTGGGCTACTCTTCTTAATAAAGTTGACATTTTAAGATAGAGCCCAAGTCTTTATACGGTATTAGAGCCCATAATGCTCAAACAAGTTATTTGATCCGTTTAAAGCTCAAAGGAGCAATCGAATTTTAGATTGGTGTTCTATGAACCACCATCTTGAGAGAGCATGTTAAAAAGTAAAATCCCACAATAGTTAAATATGAGAATATTAACCACCAAACTACTCCTCTTAATAAAGTTGATATTGTAAGATGCAATCTCGAGTTCTCTATAGAGCTGTATCATTAGTGATCCGACATGTTAACTGATAAAATGATTATGAGCCACCATTCAGAGGGAAAGGAATTGTACTAGCAGGGTAGAATGAGAATTACCTCCTCAAGAGTCACTGTACCAGCAACAGAAACCAAACTCTCATGTCCTTGTCTTTGATCCATCACAGTATGACCAAGTGCATCACTCTCCATAATGAAATCCAAATTGTCCACAGAAGATATATTATCAATCATAGAAGCCAACTGTTCACTATCTTTTAGCAGTGCGTCTAAATAACGGGCTAATTCACCTTTTGTAACACCAAATTACACCAAATTCTTTAAGCCTTCTAACCTGGAAAGCACATAATTAACATATTTGAGAAACAGGATTGGAGTGACCAAACCACTGTCAACCGGTTTTTTTTTGAAGAAAAAAAGGAAAAGCATTGAAGGAAATAATATTTAGGTTCTCTGTGACTATGTTTGATGCTATGGCACCAAAACGTTAAATTCTGCGAAGTAAGAAGAGAAGGGGAGGAGGTACTTCGGGATCGGTTCTTTCTCTTTTTATTCACCGACTGGGAGTGCGCGGGGGGTCAAAATGCCGGGATTGAGAGTAAAAGAATGAAATTAGGAAACTACAAACCTCCTGGACAGCAACTTTAATTGCATTGCACCAATTTTGAGGTTCAGCAGTCACTGTAAGAGTGGTAACTGTGCAACCTTCCCTTCCAGAGTCACTATGGTCCAATTCAACTGAGGTGAATGGAGGATTCGAACTCTGAGAAATTCTTCAAATTAGCAAGTAATAAAGAATGTAGCTTCAACAACTGATGAGACAAATTAAAACCACCTACAATTTTCAAAAGAATGTTGATAGTATGTATTGGGAGACGCAAAAGCAAATCAAATGCGGGATCATATCATTACAATTAGTAGTAATTTTGGTAAAAACTCTCCATATTACCACTTACTATATGGTCAGAATATTGTAGAGTAATGATAATTTAGGTTATTAAGCATATGTTAGAAATTTAAGGAACACAATAATAGTTAACGACTGTCGTATTTTCCAGCTTCACTTGCTTCGAAAAATCTTTTCAGTAATTGAATTGAGAAAATATTAAATACAATCTTTACAATTATTACACTGCCTTTAAATTGTCAATATTTGAATATGTAAGATAGCCAGCCCCAGATTTATTGGGAATAACATTTTGTTTGTTTGTTGTTGTTGTTGTCGTCCTTTGAATATTTAAAGGATGCTTTGACTTTGGCATGGATCTTGAAGGAGAGAAAATAAAAGGATATCATTTTACTTCTTATTCTCTCTTCCTTCTTCAACCATCTGAAAATTAAGTAAACCTTGCGTTTTGATAAGTAATTTACATATAGGATGAGAAGTTCAGCTCAGGTACGACAACAGCAAACTACAAAATATAGTGAATAATATGTACAGCTAAATCTACTCCGTGCCAGGAGCAATTGACAAGGAAAAAGTAGATAATTGATAGGATTTGCACAGCTGAAGATCCTACTGATGGCAGCTGCAGAGGGAATTCCAGCTCTCGAGTGAAGATTGCGATGTATTGTAGCGGATTTGTATTGATTGCAGAAATATGTATAAGAGATAGGAGATGCAAATTGAACTGATATTTATTTATATGGATTGTAATTGTAAAAATTTGTAAGATATGATTTACAGGGAATTCAAGAGCCCTATTCTCTCCCACCCAATGTCTCAAAATGCTAACTGAATGAATCTCTCTATTTCCATGTGCTCTATTTATATCCCTCCCCTTACAGTTTAATCACACGGCTCTCCTAATAACATATCAAAAGGAAATTGTTTATTACATTGCAAGTACTAATTAAAATAAAATGACAATATGTATAACAAAACAATCATGAAGTCCCCTGATTTGTTGCCGTTCCAGCTGCTTCCATTTTGTCTGTCTTCTTATTCTGTCTTGCGTAAACCATCTTGATCTCGGGTCTTGAACTCTTATCAATACTCCCCCCCAAAACAGCCACCTTGTCCACAAGGTGAAGATCCGGACCAATTACAAATTTAAAATACCATAAAGCCTAACAATTTCTTTTGCAAGAACTCCATCCACGATCAAAGTAGAAAAATGGTATTTCAACACAAATGAGTGTGCGGACTTCCCTACAACCATGAGTATAGCATCCATAAACACCCCGTAACCAGTTGGTCCTATGGGTGGAGCTGATGAAGTTGCAGTGACTGAATGAGTCTGTCTGGGCAGTGCAATTGTGGTCTGGACTGGAGGTGAAGGAATTGCAGCGCTTATCACCTTACTTATGTTCACAAAATTAGGCCCAAATTGCTGTTGTTTGACCAGCCCATTTCTATCTTCTACATGTTGGGCCACCTCTATAATCTGGCCCAAGCCCACGGTTCGTAGCAATCTGATTTCAGCCCGTATGTCTGGTTCCAATCCATTCACCAAGTTCCCCTCCACTACTTCTTCAGTCAGATTCGGTAATGGTGAAGACAAATCCTCAAATCGCCGGCGATACTCCTTCCCTGTCCTCTCTTGCTTACGGGCCAGAAATTTTTCATAAATGGATCCTTCTACCAATGAACGGAATCTCTCCAACAATAAAGTCTTCATCTCCTCCCATCTCCTCATCGGACGACGGCAATCTTCCCCTTGATACCATGCTAAAGCTTCCCCGTCAAAACACCAGGCTGCCGCTTCCAACCGCTCCGCCTCCGTCAGAAGATTCACCTTGAAATACCGTTCAGCGCGATAAATCCAATTGTCTGGATTATCTCCCACGAACACCGGCATCTCCAACCTCCGCTGGTGTTGGTGTTCCCACCGATTTGGTTCTGTATTACGGAATTGAGTGGGTGTATTACTCGACTCCGACTGAATTCCTCTCCCACTTTCTTTGAGCTCCACGTGGTTCTCTATCCCCAATCGGTCCAATAATTGTTCCATCTTTTCAATTGCAGTCAATTTGCTCAAAACCTGACCTAGACCTTCCTTAATCGACTCCATTTCACAGTGCATTTTGCCGTAGATCTCCTCAAGGCGCACTTCTACCGCTCCGACGCGATCCTCCAATTGTTTCTTCGACGTTGCCATATGTGTAGGATTTAGTGCTCTGATACCAATTGATAGGATTTGCACAGCTGAAGATCCTACTGATGGCAGCTGCAGAGGGAATTCCAGCTCTCGAGTGAAGATTGCGATGTATTGTAGCGGATTTGTATTGATTGCAGAAATATGTATAAGAGATAGGAGATGCAAATTGAACTGATATTTATTTATATGGATTGTAATTGTAAAAATTTGTAAGATATGATTTACAGGGAATTCAAGAGCCCTATTCTCTCCCACCCAATGTCTCAAAATGCTAACTGAATGAATCTCTCTATTTCCATGTGCTCTATTTATATCCCTCCCCTTACAGTTTAATCACACGGCTCTCCTAATAACATATCAAAAGGAAATTGTTTATTACATTGCAAGTACTAATTAAAATAAAATGACAATATGTATAACAAAACAATCATGAAGTCCCCTGATTTGTTGCCGTTCCAGCTGCTTCCATTTTGTCTGTCTTCTTATTCTGTCTTGCGTAAACCATCTTGATCTCGGGTCTTGAACTCTTATCAATAATGCACCTTGTATCTTGTATTAATACGAAAATGCAAAGAAGAAAGAAATATCCTCTTCATCAGCACATTCCGCAAATCACCATATGTTCGAACCTTGTTGACAGGTATCTAACATCAAATAGCACAAAAAGTGTAAACCAATTGACAAAGAAAAACAAACTTAGCAAGATAAAGGAAAGCAAATCATTGTGGGAAATAGATTATAGACCGCTAGTATCGACAAACAAACAAATAAAATTAACTCCTGCTACAGCTCCTCCAATATGAGAACCTCGATGTGCAACGAGAGGATAGCAGAGTTTTGATGCTCAAGCAATGAAACAAAGTAGCTGAATCTTATTTATTAACATGTGAAGGATCTGGATATGAAATCTGAGGGGAAAATCTGCTAAAAACTTTAAATGCTAGTATACAGGAAAGAACCACCCTGGCAAAGAAAGGCAAGAAAGAGACACAGAAAATGAAAAAAGGAAAAATGGAAGGAACTGAAAGGTGTTCAATTTATTAGTTGTAATCTCTACTAGAAAAAGGGTAAAGTACTGTAACCTATTTAACAGCTAAAAGCACAGTAAATAGAAATATTTTTCAATTCAGCCATATCATCAAATGTAGGTTTTGGATAAAAGGATCATTACATGTGAAAAATTCTTCAAAAATGGGATGGCCCATTTGCATTGACATTAATTATAGGGAAACAAATCCTCAATAGAAAAAGACAAATATTTAACTTAATTTACAGCGAAAGGAAACCAGGAAACAATTTCATAGCATAATGTGGCAGAAAAGATAAATGAATGCATTTTTTATCCATGACTACTTACAGAGTCGCAGGAACCTATGATTGCTAGCTTCCAGTCGTAATAGAGAATTTTATAATATACTTTACCAAATAACTAAAACATTGACAGGATACTGCCCTTTTTCACTTGGATGTTCATTTACATCAACTTTGTTCAAATAAGCATTGTGTTTGAGATATAGTGAAAACTCCAAAAAGAAAAGTCTTAAAGAATAGTAAAAGCATGAAAATAACTCAGATATGGTTTGAAACAAAAATGCAGTAAGACTCAATAATAATTATGAACATTGAGCACCTTGCAGAACATATTAATAGAAAATTTCTGAAGCAATCCGTGCTGAAATATTTGTGAAGGCTTCGAGTCCATATTGCTCCCAGGAAGGGACCAAATATGCCGGACAGGTGGACGAACAGCGTATTTTTCCTTTCTAATATTTTTTGTTTGCTCCATGGAAACAGATGACCTTTCATGAGAAAAACCACCACTAAATCCAACTGACAGCTTAGGAACAAGGAAACTAGCCATGGCACCAAACGCGCTGGGGGTGGGTGCTGTAGCTGTATCAATTTCCCGGCCAGTCTGTCCAAACACTGCCTGCAAAAGACTTACCATGTAACTACCACTTTAAAGAATGACCGTACAAGCATATTGATTAAAACATAAACACATAATAGGTGTTCCTAGCCCATGTGGTCCTCTCTAGATTGTTGACGAAATAACAGATCACATACTTCAATGTGGTCAACCGTCTTTGGAATGTTGTCAATGTCACCCACAATGTACAAAGTAGCATTGGCTGGATAATACCAACGCTCATGGTATTTTCTGATTTTATCTGCATCCCATTTCTTAATCTGCTCTTCCAATCCAATCGGGAATCTTTTGCTTAACTTGTTCTCAGAATGCAAGAGTTGTAACAACTATGATCAACAAACAAAAAGAAGAAATTGGTAAAAAAATAACAAACAAAAAATACAAACTAATAAAAGCAATCTATCACTATAGCTGATTATGAAGACCTGGCAATCAACACGGTACTCTATGGTATTCATCATTTGGAGTTCTGATAAAATTGCTCGTCTTTCCTTTTCAACTTGAGAAGCTAGAAATTTCGGGTGAAAAGCAATCTAAGTGCATAAAGAACGATAATTCATCAGTCAACCAAATTCAAACAAGAAAAAGAGAGAACAATGTGTAAAACAAAAAGATACACAAAAGTTTTACATAAATTGTCCAACCAGGATAAAAGACAAACCAATTGAAAAAAAAAAGAAGGGTAAATTATACCTCATTCAGAGCATCCAGAACAACTGGCAGTAAATCACCATCAGAATACTAGAAATCAAAACCGCCATCAGAGTAAGAATAATAAAAAAGCATTGGCATACGCGTAAAGCAGAATAATTTGAAGGTAAAGGCAGACAATTAATGGGGAAGTTCTTAAAAACAAGAAATTATGGAAGAATTGTTTTAGTGAAATAATATTTCATTGATACATACAATATTTATAGACTATCAAGGTACTCAAAAAAGGAACAAAATAATTATACAGCTCATTTTCCTAATTTACAACAATAAATATCAGCAAAATATTTTCAAATCTCAGCATTATATTTTTCCCTTCAAAACTCCCCCTCAAACTGGTTTGAGTCTTCCATAGCCAGCTTGTTCGTCATTTTTTCAAATTGTTTCTTGGACAGTCCCTTTGTAAGAACATCTGCAATTTGTTCATCAGTTGTATAAGTCATACAAATCTGCCCATTCTCTATTTTTTTCCTTGATGAAGTGCTTGTCTACCTCAACATGATTGGTTCTGTCATGAAAAACAAAAACAGGATTATGTGCTATTGAGATTATTACTCTATTATCACAATATGCCTTTATCGGAGAGGGACTTGAGACTTTCAATTCGTTCTAAGAATCTCTTCACCCACAACACTTCACAAGTTCCATGGGCAACCGATCTAAACTCAACTTCAACACTGCTTCTTGCCACCGCATTTTGCTTTGTACCTTTATTGAAACTATGAAATTTATAACATTAAAGTTTACTTTTTAATCCATGAACAATGAGAAAAGAACTGTAAAATTATTTAAATACTTCTTAGTTTAACAATTTTAAATGTTTATTTATGAAAAAAACATTTGTGGGTAAACAGTTGTTCTCTATGTGGCATAGCCACATCACAAGTGCTTATACTACACATAGATACATAAAAACTCCATTGGTCAAGTGAACTATCTAGACAGTGTTCACCGTGATTTTGCCATCTTGGAAGGAAGAATTGACATGCCTCCTTGGGTTTCGTAATGTTTTATGCCACTTAGAGTTGGGCCTTATCTCCCATTTTCTAACTAAAAATTGATTTACTTATGCCTTCTATATCTCAAATTCTAAATACATACAAAACCCAATTGCAAAAAGCAACATATGGAATATCATGATTCATGAATAGCATCCACAAACATCAGTTTTCAGCTAATTATACTGACGCAAAAGACGAAAACATGACAAACCTTGGTAGTAGTTGGTGAATGGATATGAAACACAGTATGATGAAAATCTGTATAAGCATTTGATCTTGCCCCAGTGCCAAGAAGTTTCTCCCGTTTCTTACTTCCTAGGAATGCAACATGTTCAATCATATGGGAAATTCCCTGTTCATCATCTTCCTCATCAATCAATCCGACGCAAACTTCCATATGAGCTTCAAACCTTTAACAGAAGGTATACCAATATGAGCAAGAGAGTACGACAGGTATGAGAGAGATGGGAGGAAAAATTTCTTTTAGTGATGGTATATAGCCTTGTACTCATCAGGAGCAATAAAAAGCTATATTATAGTATCTAAAATTAGGCTCGCTCAGCAAGCAACAGGTACTGGATTATCACTACCATCACCACTGATTCTTTTCCAATGGTATAGTTCCCTATCTCCAATTCTCCACATGACCTGGAACCTAAAATCAGCTGTCTCCCACACAGGCAATAAGAGAGGTTATTACTCTTGTTTATAGTCAACTCGAAAAAGGAAAATATATCCATTCATAGATTGGGTTACTGTTGTTCATAGTCAAATTGGGAAAAGGGCATCCAATGATTGTACATAGTCGGTAGAAATCACATACAATCCAATTTTTACCATCTAAGAACAGTTTTGCTCCCCTAAAGTTCTTTTAGGATAACACTGTCCTCCCTTCCATAATTTTTTTCAAAGACGTCCACAACCTAACAAAAGTTAGTATTGTTCTAATGGCCTTTAGAGTCAACATGCAAACTATTTATATGTGGCATGCACTTTAAACTCTTCCTAGTAAGTTTATATTGTTTTTATTCCTTGCTTTGTGCAGAGTTAGTTTTTAGACTAATTATAAGATAAATAAAGACCCGTTATGTTATGATTGGCACCTAAAAACAATCAAATCACAAGCAAAATAAAATCAAGTAATGATTTTTTTACGAATTTGTTTAAAGAGTAATTATGTGTGAAAAAAGAGAACAGTCCAAATGACTGGTTGGGAATAGATGAGGAATTAGTAGTTAGTTGTACAGTAACTATGTATAAATGGATGGGTAGAGAAAAAAGTTTTTGTAGGTTTTGAGATTCTTGGGAAAAATATTAGGTTATATACAAAAAGGGCAAACATAGTGCACCAAGTCCCCGCTATCGAGTGTTGGGAGAGATAGATGTACTCATGTACATAGACTTACCCTACAAGTAAGGGTGTTTACAATAAGCAACCTTACCATTGTGCCAAAGTCCGCCCTATTAATAAGTAACTGAATGTCCTAAAGAATTTATAGGATTCTTTTGAGTGGCAAATAAATACTTATATATAGTTTTTCCAATCATTTATTAACACTAGCAAATTTAGTCAAATGCTTTGTGTAAATTGGAAGAATTGATAATCTTTATGTAATGAATATATGTATACAATGTACAAATATATATAGCTCACATCTTCTAAATCAACTCCCAAAAAATCTGCTGCTAATTTGACTGTAATATTACAAAGCAGGAAAGTAATATATTACAATATATTTGTTCCCTAATAAGATCAATCTTTGACTTTCTCAACACTCCCTCTCAAGTTGGTGAATAAATGTTGTAAACTTCCAACTTGACCAACAAAGAATGAAATCTTTCGTTTTCCAGAGCTTTGGTAAATATATGAGCAAGTTATAACATGAATGGCACAAACTTCGTCACGATTTTTCTTTTCATAATTTTATTTCGAACAAAATGACAATCAATTTCAATGTGTCTTGTTCGTTCGTGAAATACTGGATTTGCCACAATATGAAGAGCAACTTGATTGTCACATAACAAAGTAGTTGGCCCTTGAACTTGAATTCGAAGGTCTCAAAAAAAGTTTTGCAGCCATGTAAGATCACAACATGTTGGTGCCATCAACTAATACTTGGCTTACCATCGACCTATACTTGGCTTAAGGATACAATTTTCTGGAGTTTGCTTTTCTATGAAATAAAACAATTTCCAAGGAAAACATAGTAACCAGTTGTTGAACACCGAGTACTTGGACATCCTGCCCAGTCAGAGTAACAATATACTTTCAACTTCAATGTATTTTGAGAAGAAAACATCATATCTTGTCCAAGTGTGTCTTTTAGATACTTCAAGATTCGTAGTGCAGCTTCATAATGAGGCTTTCGAGGTGACTGCATGAATCTGCTCAATAAATAAATAGAATATGTAATGTCTGGCCGTGTAATAGTGAGATATATCAATCAACCAACCAATCTTCTATAGTTGGTGGGATCATCCAATAGATCACCATCATCAAGAAGCAATTTAAGAATTTGCTCCATAGGAAAGCTTGTAGGTTGCGATCCTAGAAACCCAACATCATTTAGAATATCCAACTGAAAAATTCTTTGTGAAATGAAAATACTTTGTTTTGAGCATGCCACCTCGATTCCCAAAAAAAATATTGTAAACCACCAAGAGCTCTTATAAGAAACTTGGTGTTTAAACACTTTTTGAGTTCACTGATTGTTGTCAAATCATTCCCCGTTATTAGTATGTCGTCGACATAAATGAGTAGCATAGTTATCGATTTTCTCTCTCTTAGTAAAAAGCGAGTAGTCTGCTTTGGATTGAACATAACTGGCAGATTGGATGGCTTTTCAGAATTTGAAGAAGCATTGAAAAGAGACTTGCTTCAATCCAAAAAGTGATTTGTTGAGACGACACTCTAAATTCTCCCCCTGTCACCAAAGGCCAAGTGGTGGAGCATATAAATTTCCTCCATAGATCACCATAAAGGAAGGCGTGATAAACATCGAATTGATGAATGAACCATGAGTGAGCAGCAACGAGAGCAAGTAAACAGCGGAAAATGACAAGTTTGGCAATTGAAGAAAATGTGTCATCGCAGTCAATACCTTCCAGTTGAATATAGCCCTTAGCAACCTAACGAGCTTTATAACGCTCGATACACTCATCAGATTTTCGTTTAAATTTGCAAACCCACCGACATCCAATGGATACCTTGCCAATTGGCAAAGGAGAAAGTGTCCATGTGTCATTAACTTCAAGAGCCTAAAGTTCCTCATCCATGGCCTGGCACAATTCAGGACTTTTTTAGGCCTCTGCATAAATGTTAGGTTCCAAAGTAGCAGACAATTGTGCAATAAATAATTGATATAGTTGAGATAGTCCCCAATACGACAAGTAATTAGAAAAAGGGTACCTAGTATTAGGACTAGATTGATATGGTTGAGATAGTCCCCAATACGACAAGTAATTAGAAAGAGGGTACCTAGTATTAGGACTAGAGATCAAGGAATGCGTGGGGGACAACGTAATAGTAAGACAAATATAATCATGTAGCTTCGTCAATGGGACTCGAATGTGACTAGAACGTCATAAAAAAGCAACAAGTTCATTAGGCAGGAGAGTTTCAGTATTTTGTTCTAGATTGATAGCACTATTTGGAATGGCTAGTTCCGACTCAGTGCTACCAGGAATGACTGGCTCAAGTTCATTTGCCACTACGTAAGGGTTGTATTAGCCCTTGCCTAATATTAAAGCCAGGTGATCTGTTTGAGTGATGGGAGTTGGATCAATATCAATGTTGTTTATGTCATCAAAACTAGGCTGCTTCTTTTGGTAAGAAAAAATATTTTCATGAAATGTAACATCTCGACTCGTAAAGATTTGTTTTTAATTAAAGTCGTACAACTTGTATGATTTTTGCCCAAAAGGGTACCCAATAAAAACACATTTTTTTTGCTAGAACATCAAATTTGTGTCGTGGTTGAAGATTAGTGGCATAGGCTAAGCATTCAAAAGTACGTAGATATGTATATGAAGAACCGTGACCAAATAAATTCTCATAAAGTGTGAGGCCCGATAAGAGTAGAGTTGGAATGCGGTTGATGAGATAAACAGATAGGCAATGTTTATGTGTCAGATTTATGACCATAAGATAGACCCAAGTTCAGCGGGTAAATCATCAACAATAGTACGGAAGTAACGAGCACGAGAATATGATGGTACTCTATAAGGTCCCCAAATATCACAATGTATAAGTTCAAAAGCATGCTTAGTACCAATACAACTCAATCCAAAAGTCAAACGAGTTTGTATTGCAAAAGAACAAATGTTACAAGGTTTATTTAAAGAACAAAAAAATACAGGAAAATTCTTAGCTAACAGTTGGAAGAGCAAAGGTGAAGGGTGACCAAGTTGGCGATGTCCTGCGATGGATAAGGCCTTTGGAGATGAAGTAGTTGTAGGTGATGTTTGTTGCTTGGAGTCCACCAAATAATACAGTCTATTACATGTCATCCCCAACCAATCATCGTCCTCGTATCCAGGTCTGTAAAATAGAAAAATCAGAATAAAATGTTACTGAACATCCCAATGATCGAGTAATTCGACTGACAGAAATCAAGTTGATCAAAAAAGAAGTTATCCTAAGAACATTGTAAAGAGACAATTTGAAGCCAAAATGATAAGTCCCAACAGAATTGATAGAAACTCGAGTCCTATTAGGTAACGCACTAGAGGCAGAGACGGATTTATAGTAGCATTAATTAATAGGAGACTAGATACGTGGTCAGTGGCACCACTATCTAAGTATCTATAACCCATTGAAGAGAGGGAACTCCACCTGCAATATTGGCCTTAGAATCAAGGCCCAATTTTTGGCTCATTATGAACAAAGTTGCTAAAACTAGTCCACAGTAAGATTGGGCGAAGAAGAGTCTTCAATTTTTGAGGAAGAGCATGATGTCATATCGTTGATTGATGATATTCTACTCTCCTTCTTTTCATGTCCACCAAAAGCGGCATGGACTTTCCATGAAGACAGTGTCCCGACGAATAGCCATTAAGCTTCTAGCATATATCAATAGTCTGATAGTCATTATCAAAGTGTGAACAATGTGGTGGTTTCTACTTAGTCTGTGACGACTTGAATCCTTAACGATCTAAGTGCCACTAATTTGTAAATTAAAACTACTTTGAAGGGACTTAAAATATAAATAGAATTATTAATACAATAAACTAAAAATAAAAGTATTTATCATAAGAGACCAATCTTTCAAATAGCATAATAAATTCAATAAATTTAACTTAAATATCTTTAATACTTAAATCTAAAAAAAATAACATTGGCTCCATAAATATAATTTATTATTAAGAACTCCTACAACCATAAGCCATCTCTATACCGACCACCTCGAACTGCTAATTTTCTAAAAAAGGTGAAACAAATATAACGTGAGATAAAATCTCAATAAGTGTGCTTGAGTAATATTCTTTTTTTGTATATGTATTTCAACGGAAAAATCATACTTGCATAGGGAGACACGAAAATTGGACCGAACTTAGATAATACCAAATTTTCGTGTGTAGCACTACTAAACTCCGGTCCGTTCTTAACATATCTTGCATAATGTGGACTATAACATAAACATAGCCGTGAAATAACATATAAAAAGAGTTACTTATAGTCAACATAACAGCGCACTTACCTTATGCTTGAAACTTAAAATAATGTAAGATCACTTTAAGAACTTGAAATTCTCTTCTCTTTTCTCTCTTATTCTAAGAAAAAGAAGATTGTGTGTTTGCGTATTTCTTGTTTACACAATAGGTGAGTATTTATAGGGGAGGTTGAGGTTTGCCATGCATGGAAACTTTAAATTTCATTAATTACTTTCCTATATTATATGTATGTATTATTAGAAAAATATAGATTCTTACCTTAAATTATATGCATGATTAAATGCTAATTTAAGCTAATCACATAATCATATGCAATTATATACATATTAGTATCCAATTACATGTATGATTAAAGAATAATTTAAGCTAATCACATAATCATATGCAATCATATACATATTAGTATCCAATCACTATTTTATCTACCATATATATTTAACAAAGCATTAAATATATAAATTCATACCTTAAATAATATGCATAATTTAAGATAATCATATAATCATATGTGTGTACATATAATCATATATACATTAACATCTAATCAACTATTTTATCTACCATATATACGTAATATGATATTAAATATATCTATTTTTAGCAAATTATTGGCAAGCAAGATTACTGTTTACGACACTATTCACGGGACAAAAATCTGCATATATCTAATAATTACTATTAGGTCCTCAACTATGAGCAAACATGTAATTTGATCTCTAGACTTACGTGTTTGTGCAATTAAGTGTTAAATTCCAATTTAACTACTACTAATGAAATTTTTGGGTGTTACAAACTACCTCTCTTAAAAAAAACTTGTCCTCGAAATTTATCTTGGAACTCTTCCCACTTGTGTCTTTGTGACTGCTCATGATGTTGCTTGTTCTCCTCACTAATGAAAATTCTTTTGAAATAGAGGTTTCTAAAAAAAATATAAGTTTCGTAGAATATAGATTTCTTGAAATAGAAGTTTCTTAAACATTTCCGAAATCAGAATTTTCTTAAAAAAATTTGGAAATAGAATTTCTAAATATGGGAATTTATCTTAAATTTGGAGTGAGTTTGTAATATTTCTTTTCGTCTTCTTGATTTGAATAACACGCAACTAAAAGGCTTCCAGGTGAGGAGGAAGGTCACGAGTGGACCACTTAAATCTCAAGCTCTCCTTAGACAGTTTAGGTCCTTTTGACAAAGTCTTTCAGTCTTGCGAATATGCAAATCAAGAAACTCGAACAACAAGTGAATGAAAGTGTTTAAAATACAAATTCTCTGAATTAGACCTTACCATCTAAACTAGAGATTCTCTAAGGTCGACTGTTCTTATAAGCAACATGTTCTCTAATGTAGTCATTCATGTCAAAATTGAAGACACTCCATAACCAAGTAATATCATACACGATAAGTAAACATATAATTTCTATAACTTGCAATCTCTATAACAAATTTTTCGTAATTTAACATGCATTCATAGAATCATAAGTGACATCCATATCTTGCAACGTCACTATTTCTACAATGTTACAAAAATTAATAATTGTTGTTTCACATAAATAACATGGCATTAAAATGGCTACTATAAATAATTATAAAGCATACAGTATACCTGGTTCAAAGAATTAACATGGAGAATGGCGTAGCGGTTGGTGACTAAAAATCCTTTATTTCTTATTAAAAAAAAATGACCCATAAAATAAATTATTTTTGAACCCAAAAAAAATAAAAACAATATATATATATATAACGCCCAATCCATCTTTAACCGAATACAAATAGTTTCAAACAAAAGCTCAACTTATAGGGCATTTGTACTATTCACGTGAATAGTACCTTGGTACTGTTCATGATGTATAAAAAAATTTCCTCCTTTTTTTTGTGAAAATTGAAAATAATATTAAATAATGTAAGGTCTACAAAACCGATTTAAATTCGTGCTCTGATACCATTGTGACGACCCGAATTCTTAACGATCCAAGTGCCATTAATTTGTAAATTAAAACTACTTTGAAGGGACTTAAAGTATAAATAGAATTATTAATACAATAAACTAATAATAAAAGTATTTATCATAACAAACCAATCTTTCAAATAGCATAATAAATTCAATAAATTTAACTTAAATATCTTTAATACTTAAATCTAAAAAAAATAACATTGACTCCATAAATATAATTTATTATTAAGAACTCCTACAACCATAAGCCATCTCCATACCGACCACCTCGAACTGCTAATTTTCTGAAAAAGGTGAAACAAACATAAGGTGAGATAAAATCTCAATAAGTGTGCGTGAGTAATATTATTTTCTTGTATATGTATTTCAACGGAAAAATCATACTTGCATAGGGAGACAAAAATTGGACCGAACTTAGATGGTACCAAATTTTCATGTCTAGCTACTAAACTCCGGCCCGTTCTTAACATATCTTGTTTAATGTGGACCATAACATAAACATAGCCTTGAAATAACATATAAAAAGAATTACTTATAGTCAACATAACAGCACTTGCCTTATGCTTGAAATTTGAAATAATGTAAGATCACTTTAAAAATTTGAAATTCGTTTCTCTTCTCTCTCTTATTCTAATGAAAAGAAGAAGATTGTGTATTTGTGTATTTCTTGTTTATACAAGGGATGAGTATTTATAAGAGAGGTTGAGGTTTGCCATGCATGGAAACTGTAAATTTCATTAATTACTTTCCTATATTACATGTATGTATTATTAGGAAAATATAGATTCTTACCTTAAATTATATGTATGATTAAATGCTAATTTAAGCTAATCACATAATCATATGCAATTATATACATATTAGTATCTAATTACATGCATGATTAAAGACTAATTTAAGCTAATCACATAATCATATGCAATCATATACGTATTAGTATCTAATCACTATTTTATCCACCATACATATTCAACAGAGCATTAAATATATATATTCATACCTTAAATTACATACATAATTTAAGATAATCATATAATCATGTGTGTACATACAATCATATATACATTAACATCTAATCAACTATTTTATCTACCATATATAAGTAATATGACATTAAATATATCTACTTTTAGCAAATTATTGACAGGCAAGATTACAGTTCACGACACTATTCATAGGACAAAAATCTGCATATATCTAGTAATTATAGTTAGGTCCTCAACTATGAACAAACATGTAATTTGATCTCTAGACTTTCGAACAACCATGGCTGCGGGTTCAATGATGTTAGCCTTAGCAACCATGCCTCTCTGTTTCTCTACTTTTGTTAACATGGAATATACAGACCGTATAGAAGGCAACAGTTGAATGAATAATATATGTCCACGAACAGCAAAATTAGAATCATCTAATCCCATTAAAATTTGCAACACCTTTTTTCTCTCAGCTTGTTCATGGTTGGACTTCATAGCACTGCAAGAACACGGTGTGTAAGTTTGGTAAGAATCCATCTCATCCCACGAACTCTTAAGTTTGGTAAAATACATATAAGTTTGGTAAAATACGCATTGATGAGACTATTGATTTTGTGTAAGGCGTGCAAGATTACGTTGAATTTCAAAGAAATGAGACACGTTTTGTTGGGAAAAACATTCTCAGAGATCATCCCAATAGATACTACACCAATGGCGAGATCGTCAGAGAGCTTATTGAAAATCCACATAAGAATCATGTCATTACACCGTTGCCAAAGAGCAAACTCTGTAGGCCTTATCTGCAGATAGTTGTTCGACACTCCTATCAACAAATCCAAACTTGTTCTTCGCACTAAGTGCAATTGACATGAAATGACACCAAGTGCTATAATTTTCACCTGTAAGTTCAATAGAATCAAGCATCATCTCCGAGTGATCAAAAAGATGAATGAAGAAAGGACTAGCAGTCATTAGCTAGGTTTTGTTCAGAATTTTCTCCCATGCCTGAAAAAGAGGGAAAGCAAGTCAAAAGGATCGAAAAGCACGATTTTGTAGGCGTAACGATGGAATTTGGCCGAAAAATGTGGAACGTCGCCGCGAAGCGGTGTGTATTGCTTAGACGGTCGTTTCTACTAAAAAAATATATAAAACCTCTAAAAACAGACGCTGTAAGAATTTTTTTGAAAAACTGGAAGACTAAAAAATAGACAAATCGTGGCTGAAGAAGGGGTTAAAACCTAATGCTCTGATGCTATGTAAATTAGAAAAATTAATAATCTTTATTCAATGAATAATTGTATACGATGTACAAGTATATATAGCTCGCATCTTTTCAATTAACTCCTACAAATTGCTACTAATTTGACGGTATATTATAAAGAAGGAAAATAATATATTACAATATATTTGTTCCCTAATAAAATCAATCTTTGACTTTCTCCAACACTTTCAATAGCCATGTACTTCACCATAACTTAGACTCAACTTTTGGTGCAGAGAACAAGGAGTCTTTGTTGATAATTTAAATCTCAAGAGAGTATGTTGTTTTCGCAATGGAACAAGGGAAGTTATAACATCATTTGATTATTCATCAAGCCTCCAAGGAGAAAATATAATCCTTGGAAATCTATTAGCCATAATGTATGACAATAACATAATCTCTGGACTGCTCATTTTGACTACTAAAGATTTAGAATGAGAAGACAAAGAAACTCATCAATTCACAGTTTTGACTAACGAATAGCAGAGCGGTGATAGCTTGTCTTGCATCTGAGAACTGAAAGTTAAGGTTATTTAATCAGCAACATATGTAACATGTTATCATGGTTCTTACAAGACAGGAAATGCAACAAACCTAGATAGGGTAAACTATATCCTAAAAGGAAAGACGCAAATGGTCTCCTAAGTCTAAGTAGCAGCAGTGTGAATAGAACTGTGTAGTAAGTGATGCCCTGACTAGAGCACCTGATGATTTGTCATCTTTTCCCCAGTAACATCTAAAGGCAACACTTGAGCGAATGGTTTGTCTCCTGTATCACCGAACTACTGAAAATGGAGTTGAATATGATTTTAATGTAAAATGTTGCTAAGCTAAAATGTTTTAAAGACAGCAACAGTGCACATCAGTTATATTACACTCAAATGGGCCTCAGGCAACTCTTTAGGTTTTCTTTTTCTATTTTTATTATTCTTAAAAGAGCACAGTGATAGAATCCTGTGGTGTTTTGATGACAGAAACAAATTGCAGATGGAATTGCAGCTCTGGAACCTAAATTGCAGTAGAAGTATTTGTTTGTGTTGAAAATCAGCCTCTCTCGGTTGACTGATATCCGAGAGATTAAGAGTCAATCAAGGATTGATTTAGTCAATCCAATCAATGATTGATTTAGTCAATCCTTGTTTTTAGGAATAAAATCAGGTTTTTATTATTCTATTTTTATTTGTATTTATTTCCTGATTTATTGCTGATTTGTTTCCTAGTTTGTTGAGATACTTTCTAACCAGAATATCTATATTTATTCTAGGTCTTTATGTGTATTTTAAGAGAATGAATTATAATAAGAAATTAGCAATGTTTTAAGTTTTCTTCTCCGGTATCTTTCTCACATGGTATCAAAGCTTGGATACCGTTGAGAGGAAGACAAAATGGCCAGCTTCAGGCAGGCCCTCACTGGGTTAAGCAATGATGGAAAGGAAGAAGTTGCTGCTCAAACTTCCCCTATACCAACCCTTACAATTAACCCCACTGCCTCCTTTGAAAGCTCCCCTCTAAAAATCACTCCCTACAAACTAAATGGAAAGAATTTTTTCCAATGGACACGGTCTATTTAGATGATAATACGAGGGAGAGGAAAGATAGAATTTCTTTATGGCTCCATAAAGAGACCAGGCCCAACCGATCCAAGTTACACCACATGGGACACCCAAAATGCTTTGATAATGTCTTGGCTCATCGGCTCTATGGAAGAACGTATTGGAGCATCATACCTTGTTCATACTACAGCCAAAATCATTTAGGATAAGGTGAAGTTGGCCTATTCTGACCTGGAGAATTCACCACAGTTGTGTGAGTTAAGAGATCAAGCTAGGGATCTCAAACAAGGAAGTATGGATGTCATAGAGTACTACACGGCCCTTACTAAGGTTTGGCAGGAGCTGGACCTATTTGAGCCCAATGATTGGTGTGGTGAGTGTTCAGAAAAATATGTAAAACTGGTAGAAAAAACTCGCACCTATGATTTTCTTACAAGTTTGAATAAGGATCTAGATGAAGTTCATGGTAGAATGATTGGAACCCGATCTCTATCTTAGATTGAAGAAGTCTTTGCTGAAGTCCGAAGAGAGGAAAGTAGATGCAAGAATATGCTTAGTGATCCTAAAGGTGCTACCCTAACAGAAGCTTCGGCACTTGTCTCCAAAAGCCATGAACAAAACCGAAGAGCTGATGGTTCTAATGAGTTGAGACGTACACGAAGAGGGAATCTGTGGTGCGATTTTTGTCAAAGAACCAATCACACTAAAGAAACCTGCTAGAAGTTACATGGAAAACCTCCCAATCTAAGCAACCGTGACCATCAAAGACAACCTGGATAGTTTCAAAACCGTGCCTACCAGTCCAATATTGAACACGCTAATCAGAAACTTGAAGAAAATGTGGGATACATCAACCTTAATAAAGAGCAACTTAAGCATCTCTACAAGCTACTCACACCTGAGAAAGTAATTAGTACCTCTTTAATTGCCCAGCAAGGTAATTTTCTTTCAGCCCTAAATTGCACAAAAAGAAACAAAAGATCTTGGATCATTGACTCCGGGGCATCAGATCATATGACAGGTTGTGCTCTATTATTTTTCTCATATACCCCTAATCATGGTCATACTAAGATTCGGATTGCTAATGGATCCTTGTCTCCGATTGCTGGAATTGGAACTATTAGAATTAATTCAACCCTTGTCCTTAAATCTATATTACATGTTCCAAAGTTATCCTGTAATCTATGTGAGCAAAATCTCTAAAGATTGTAATTGTAGAGTGGTTTTTTCACAAAATAATTGTGAATTTCAGGACCTACGTTCGGAGAAGAAGATTGGCAATGCTAGTAAACATGAGAGGCTATATTACTTTGACGAGGACACCAACGAGATCAAACAAGTTCATACAGTTAGTTGGGAACCTTCTTCAAGGCAAAATCAAATAATGTTGTGGCATTTTAGGTTAGGGCATCTTAGCTTTGGGTATTTAAAACATTTATTTCCTTCTTTGTTTAAGAATAATGACACATTTCAATGTGAAATTTGTCAGTTAGCTAAATATCAAAGATATGTGTTTAAACTAAAACCCTATAAAGCAACTAAGCCTTTTAGTACTGTTCATAGTGATATTTGGAGACCTACACGGTCTCACAATCTTTATTCTAAGCGATGGTTTATATCTTTTATTGATAATCATACTCGTGTGTGTTGGCTTTACTTGCTGAAAAATAAATCTGATGCTGAACAAATATTCAAAAGCTTTCACAAAATGGTTAAAACTCAATACTCCACAAATATTCAAATTCTTCAAACTAATAATGGAAAAGAGTATTTTAACCAAATTCTAGGAGAATATCTTAACCAAAATGGAATTGTTCATCAAAGCTCTTGCCCCAACACACCACAACAAAATGGCATCACTGAAAGAAAGAATAGACATTTGTTAGAAGTTGCTAGGTCGATCATGTTTACAACTAACACTCTTAAATATTTCTGGGGATGCTGTTCTCACTACTTGCTACCTTATAAATAGAATACCCACCAATGTCCTTCAGTTTCAAACTCCACTAAATGTCTTCTCTAAATTTTTCTTTGAGAACCGCACTATTAGTACTCTTCCTCTAAAAGTTTTCAAGTGTACTGTCTTCGTTCATAACCATGAACCCAACCGAAACAAACTTGATCCAAAAGCTTTAAAATGCATTTTTCTTGGATGTGCAGCAAATCAAAAAGGGTACAAATGTAACTATCCCAAAAAGAAAAAAATGATTGTGTCCATGGATCTCACCTTTTTTGAAAACACTCCATTCTATTCCAAAAATTCCCTTCAGGAGAAGATAGGTAGTGAAGGAAATTTTTGGTCCTTCTCTTCTGAAATTCTCAATCCCACCACTTTACCAAACTCTACTATAAACTCCACTACCTTACCAAGCTCCACCTCTTCACCTACTTCAGAACCTATTTCAGAATCTAATTCCACACACTCAGAAAGTCTTAGTTTGCCAATAATTGAAAATCTTGATGAGGAAGATGTCATTCATGAACAAAAGGAAAATAATCAAAATGAAGTCAAGGAACTTGACCTAGATTTCCAACAACAAAACACCCAACCGAATATTGAACTTCGTGTTTACTCTCGTCGAAAGAATCAACAAATAGTAGAAACTCTACTAACTTATGAGACTTGTCATGAATCTGATCCGGACCCAGGTAATTCACTTGTCTCTTTTCCTTTAGATAGTTCTAATGATCTACCTATTTTAAGGAAAGGTATTCGTTCTTGCACTCAACATCTTATAGCTCAGTTTACACAATATAATCATTTATCCACTTCTATGAAAGCTTTTGTGTCTAATCTTGAAGAGATAGAAATTCCTAAGACAATTGAAGAAGCACTTCAACGAACTGAATAGAGAAAGGCAATCGAAGAAAAAATGCAAGCCATAGAGAAAAATAGGACTTGGAAAATTGTTAAAAAAACCCCAAGATGTTGTTCCAGTAGAGTACAAATGGTTGTTCATAGTAAAGTATAGATCAGATAGATCTGTTCAAAGATACAAATCATGATTGGTTACAAAGGGGTTTACTCAGACCTACGGGTTAGACTATCAAGAAATATTTGCACATGTAGCCAAGCTTAATACTATCCGTGTCCTTCTCTCTTTAGTAGCAAATCTAGACTAGCCTCTCCATCAGCTAGATATCAAAAATGCATTTCTCAATAGAGACTTGACTGAAAAAGTCTATATGGAACTTCCTCCAAGATTTAAGAGTGCTAGACAAACAAGACAGGTGTGTAGGTTGAAAAAATCTCTCTATGGCCTTAAACAGTCACCAAAGGCATGGTTTGAGAGATTCACAAAAGTTGTACGCCACCAAGGGTATAAGCAGGCTCTCACTGACTATACATTGTTCTACAAACATAAAGGTGGTAAGTCAACTATACTTATTGTATATGTTGATGATATTATCTTAAAAATAAATTCTTTAAAGAGAAGACTTGCAGATGAATTTGAAATCAAAGATCTAGGGATGCTAAAGTATTTTTTGGGTACGGAGATTGCTCGAAATAGGTCTGGTATCTCTGTTTTACAAGGAAAATGTCTTAGACCTTTTAAAGGATTACTTGGGTGCAAGCTTGTCGATACTCCAGCTGATCTGAATGTTAAACTTGGAGATCAAAAGGCAAGCACCTGTGGACAAGGGTATCTACCAACGACTTGTTGGAAAGCTCATTTATTTAGCCTACACAAGACCTGATATAGCTTTCGCTGTCAGCATGGTGAGTTAATTTATGCATGCTTCTTATGAAGAACATCTAAATGTAGTCATCCGAATATTGAAATATCTAATAGAGAGCCCAGGAAAAAGACTCTTCTTTAAGAAGGGAGAATCACGGGAGATTAAAGCCTATACTGATGCAGATTGGATTGGATCAGTGGTTAATAGACGATCTACATCGAGGTATTGTTCTTATGTTTAGGAAAACTTGGTGACATGGAAAATCAACCTCTCTCGGTTGACTGATATCCGTGAGATTAAGACGCAATCAATAATTGATTTAGTCAATCCAATCAATGATTGATTTAGTCAATCCTTGTTTTTAGGAATAAAATCAGGTTTTTCTTATTCTGTTTTTATTTGTATTTATTTTACTGATTTATTGCTGATTTGTTTTCTAGTTTGTTGAGATACTTTCTTACCAGAATATCTATATATATATTCTAGGTCTTTCTGTATTTTAAGGAAATGAATTATAATAAGAAATTAGCAGTGTTTTAAGTTTTCTTCTTCGGTATCTTTCTCACAAATTGAAATATGGGACAGATGTATTTTTGTATTTGTATTCGTATAGAATGAACAAAAACAGAAAGCAGTTGCAATGGAAATCTGAAAAGGAAAATACAATAGAATGTGAGCTTTCAAGAAGGCTCGCTCTCTCCCTCAATTCACTCATTTTTTGCCTAATTGATCACACTTCCCACCCCTTATTTATAGTTTGATGCCTATACAATTTATTCTACTAAATCCCGCAAGACCCCCCAAATACAAATGACAATTGAACTAAGTAATGGTCTGGTAAGAGCATTAATTTGCTGCCTCTGCTGCATCAACATGCACGACCCCATCGACATTTGTTTCTCCAGCTTTTTCACCTTGCCTTGTGTATGTGTTGTGAGAGAGGGGGGGGTGTCTACTCAAACCTCCTACTTTTTACTATAAAATATATTTCTACTGAGGAATAGATCACATTTGAGCTATCTGTCTTGCTTAGAGCTCACGACATTTTATCAAGAACCAGTTTTTATTTCTCCAGACTTGAGTTCTCTTTCCACCATTTTGTCTTGGACTTTAATGGATTCCCATCTCATATTGGGTTCTCACTTTTTTTCAGTTGGCAAATATTATAAATGTTATACGATAAAGAAACAAAAAACTGGAAAAGATAAGATATATTAACAAATTCATGCTATATGTTCTGGCAAGGAGAAGGAAATAATGAAAGAAAGAGCGAACTAGAAAATACTTTATATCTGTTTTTCGTGTGAATAAAAAAAAGAAATGTAGACCCTTCTACGCTCTGAGTTGGAAGAAGGATGGACCAAAGTGGCCAGGTCTAGATTCACATATTCCTAGTACTAGGTAAGAAGAAAAAAGGCATTAAGGAAAATTTAAGAAGGATTGCAGCAGAAATTGTATGTTATCATCCATTTTCCTTCAAACATCATATTGTTTGGAAACACTAAAGCTTGCTTATTATCTACATGAGCATAGATTGTTAATCACTTACAGTCACTGCCGAAGAATAGTACCTATTTGGAGGAACTTTGTTAGGTAAAATGAGGTAGCGGAGACCATTCTTCAATTGTCCTCTGCAATTTTGGATGAGATGGAAGTTCGAAACTTAAAAACTGCTCAAACTCGATCCTTTCTACTTCAGGATCGAAAACATCCAAACCCGGTTCAGGCCAGGTTGTACCAGCCACATGTGGCTCTTCAGGACCCAAAGCAGCACGTGGGACACAAATTTGATTCACCTAAAAATCGACATCATGAATCAAACATATGTTGAAATCCTGAAATAAACAAAATTACCAAATCCTGAAATCAAATAGAGGTATTTGAAAATAAATAATGGAACTTGTTGAAATCCTGAAATAAACAAAATTACCAAATACTTTCAATGATCATACTGGCAAGTTTTTTTTACAGGTAATACAAGTCCATCTTACGAAACAAAGAATATGTAAGTATGTGTTGAGCACAAACTTATCAGTAAGACGGCCATGGAAAGCTAACCATATGTTAATGAAGATCCTAGAGTATAATCTTTGTCCTAAGGAGCAGGGGGAGAATATGAATCATTTGCTTTTGCATTGCAGTGTGGACCAACAAAGGAAGAATGACACCAAAAAATGATAAACAGACAAAAGCTGGGCAAAAACTAACGCTAATGGTAGAAGTTTGATTAAATGACAATGCATAATCATATGGTAGCAAAAAGTAATTACCGCCATTTAGAGCCTCCTCACCTTTCCAACAAAGAAGAAACCGACTCAAATTCAAATAATAAAAGTTTCGTGACACTTAGATGGAGGGAGTTAATCACTGTATAGAGATGAAAGCTGGTTATGTTAGATTAAGTGATTAACTATCGAATAAATTATCAGAAAGGGTCGAGCACCATTGCTGACAGCTTACATTAGCACTGGCAAGTCCTTGCTTCGACAGATGAAAGGTGGAGTTGTCAAGAAAGATTCCAGTGGACAATCTGTTTAAACCAATTTGCTTTATTTTATGAGAACGGAAGCATGAGACCTCTTTACCCTTATTCAAGAATAGTGCTTGAGGTAATGATTCCTTGAGCTCAAAAGGATATCTTCTCCATCTATTCTGCATCAAGAAAAATTTTAGTAACAGCATGACACATGAAAAGGAAATTATGCAAATTAAAAAGACAAGATCCATGAAAAATGAAATGCTGTAATTCAATGTGTGAAGTAAACTGGATGAATTGGATGTTATTATATGTACAGGGGAACGCATGATTTTTCTTTTGCTTTTGCACATTCAATTCATGACAACTGGTAATCAGTTCTATTTTCCATCAAGGATCTTATTGTGACCTTAAAAAGCTTTCTAGGGAAATATAATTTGAAGCATGCCATTTCGCTTTATTAACAGTGATAACCTCTACTAAACAGCAAGTTGTATTGCAATTTAACAATGAAATACTTAGTGTGACCTACTATAAACATTAAAAAATTATATGTTAAAGTTCCCAATGAAAGAGACTGATGAGATTTATTCGAGTTGCCAGACAACCTTTTTATTTTTAAACAATGTAACACTGTGAGCAACCAAGGCAAGTTGAGCATTTGAAGCTTCATTAAGCAACATAATAGGAAGAATGTTCGAAATATTTATGAACTCTAACTCCATTTTGCAAGCAGCCAAACATTTATTCGATAAAGCACTTATTTAGGCTAAACACACAAGCATGGGAATGGAAAATTCAAAATTCTATGAAAACTAAAATTTCACCACTAATGACAGCTGCATTTACTTGAAAACTACAGTAAACAACTAAAGCAACTATTTTCCCTCACATAAGTAACAATTAACCAAACATTTGAACACAACTGTGAATTTTCAACTATTCTAGCATAAAAAGAACGCAAATGTTTTAAAATCCAAAATCTCGCATTGTGAAGACAAAATTAGAATCCCAAAACAAATCAAAACCTTTGGTAATACTAGAACAAACCTTGATGCTGACAAGATATACGCGGCTTTGGGAACGTCTACAACGATGCAAAGTGATACTAGATTTCTTCCAATTGAAATGAGTGGTTACTAGACTATAATCAGAATTATCCTTACTATAATTATTTGCATGAATCGGAGCCAAAAGGGGCTTTGTGTTGAATATTACAGATGAACTTTGCATAATTAGCAATTATTGTTCTTCTACAAATGAAGAAAACCTGAAAGAATTCAGGTTTTACTTTTTACAAGAAAACGAAAACTAATTGGATTTAAGAAAAGAAGAAAGGTCAGAGTGAAAAATTTGGGGCTTGGGTGGAATGGCCGGTGTAAGTGGTGGCGGTTTAGCCAACTTGGCTGGTGTAAAATCTTCACCCTCACAATAAATTTTTCTCAATTATCACAGCAAGAAAAATGGAAATACATTTAGCCCCTTGTTCGTTTTATCTATTGATTAAAACAACTATTTGAGAAAAATTAGGAGATAATTGATTGAGAGGTGATTTTAATAGATTGAAGGATTGAAAAGAATTTGTTGAAAATTGAGAGAGAAATGATTTTGTTGGAGGAGAGCTGATTTTGAAGACATTGAAAAGAATCTAGAGAAGATTGAGAATAAGATGACTTTGTTTGAGATTGATGAAAATGTAGTGATATAATGATAAATAAGTTATTTTTCTGCTAATAGTACACTCAGTGATAATAGTTGTTTAGAATCCGTTTGGCACTCAGTGATAATAGTTGTTTAGAATCCGTTTGGCAGCAACTCTTATGAGTAGAGCTTTTGGCAATAGAATTTTTGTTAAAAAGTTGTTGACTATTTGGTTGTTAATTCAAAAAGTGTTAGTAGTGCATAACTATAAAAGTAATTTTACATAAATTTTATATTTATTGCACTAAATATTAATTAATTGTTGTGAAACTAGAAAAATAGAGAGAAAAGATAAAAGAACAGAGATAGTCAAAATTCAAGTCTGTTAATTTATTATAACAATGACCCTTATTTATAGGGTCCAAAAGGGAGTTACAACTTGATTAGAATACACTCTTCTGGAGTAAGTAGATAACTACATAGACATCTAGATATAACTAAATAGTCATTCATCATTATCTATAATTTTACAACACTCCCCCTTGAATGACTTATTACAAGATAACTGTTTAGTTGTTTGGCAAAAATCCAATGGAACAAAAATACCAATAGGGAAAAAAAAATTATCAAAAATTGGAGTACTCAAATGCTGCCTCATTAAAACCTTGTCAGGAAAACCTAGTGGGACAAAACCTGAGCGAAGGAAAAAGAATACAGATACTCCTCCTGATTTCACTCAATGAAAAAAGTTTGTATCGAGCTATCTATATCTTGTACGCAAAGTCTTCAATGTCGCTATCTTCTTAGAATTTGTATAAAACAATTCTGGTGAAATGTATTCCATGTTATAACCTCCAGCAATATCATCTTCATACACTATATCTGGTTGACTGTAATCAGCATGATGGTCTGATGCTATTATATTAAAAATAGATCTTGTTGTTGTTCCCTTCAGGGATCTCATATACAATTTATAATACATGGGAGTATAACCATAGAGTTATGATGAAAGTAAATATTTTGTAGGTTATAGACATCCATAACTATAAGAATTATAACACTTCTTATTGGATATCATTTACACAAAGAATATGCCTCATTAAAACCTTACTAGGAAAAAACCCTGTAGGAAAAAATCATAGTAAAGGAAAAAGAGTACATAATTCTTTTAATACGCCATGCAAATTGCCTCATTAAAAACCTTGCCAGGAAAATCCAATGGGACAAAACCTCAGTCAAGGAAAAGAGTACAATGCGTATTTACTCCCCCTCATTATAATATTAGTTCAGATCTGTACTTTGATCGATTGAGTTCTCGAAAAGTTGAACTATATGCTTCAAGCATATTAAATCCTCTAGGGATTTATATACATTGTTTTATCAGTCATGCCAGATGAGTTGGTTATAACAATATTCATTATATACATATATGTCATGCATTGACAGACTAACAAGATATCAACTTATGATTGATTTACATAAGCTTTTGCGAAATTCATAATGTTAAAAGTCGTGCATTACATGTTACGACTTCATTTTTCCATTTCTTTTTCGCATAAACATACACCTTTAGGTTCTCTGACTATAGGTCCAGAAACTTCAGGTTTCTCTAGTCAGTTCAATTTATTTGGATTGCATCCTTTTATTTGGTCAATTTATTCTTTGACAGATTTCTTTCAATATCCTCGCTACCTTTCATAATATGAAGCGCTTCATTATGTACAATAATATTGTCAACAACATTTATTTTTGAATCCATTTCTTTCTCATAACGACATAACTTAACGAGATCTTTTCGTTTTATTATTTCAGCTAGCTGATCCTCTTCTGGGGTTTTATAATTAGTTATGTCTATATACTCTCCAAGAGTATACACCTCCTCAATAGGACCATCTTTATAATTAGCTCCATTTTTTATTTGAGAATTTTTTGGAATCAAATGTCACCACGCTTCAGGCGTGTCATTAATTTACCTGATATAATGTTAATGGATTGTCCTTCAAGGACGCTAATATAAATTGGAGCATTTAGAGCTGGTATATGAGATTTGATTTAATCTCTTTGGTCAGTAAATGCATCTGTCAATTGTATAACTTACAAATGAGTTATTTGTCGAACTTCTGGTTCATATTGTCTTGTGCAAGGATCTAGAAAATATAATATACAGCATTTTCATGTATTCTTTCCAGCTACTTAATTTCTCTTCCCTAATGTTGAGAAAACTATCTTATCAAAATGACATTCGAAAAACCGCATTATAAAATATCACCCGTTAGGACTTAATATATTTTATAACGTTCCATACTAAACATGTATTCTCAACATTTTTCAAAGTCCATCTCAGTGCACTATGGTGGACCGATTATACATATATTGCACTATAAAAAAATTCATTAGATGGATAATATTAGGCTCTGACCATAAGCCAACTATAGCAGGGGTAACTTTGATATTGGCATGATGCGTATAAGTGTTTCTGCATATAACATAGCATTCCCTAGACAAAAATGGGAAGCGCTTTGTTCTCAATAGTAATGGTTTAGAATTTAATTGGAGGCGTTGAAAAACAATATTCCTAAACCATTTAAAATCATCTCAACTGATATTTATTAAAAGTTTGAGATTTAGACTCACTAGTATTGACAAGACACATCATCGTCTTGGTTGTATAATCTGAAAATTATGCTCATAATTTAATATTTGAGCAAGTAATCTCGCAAACTTCAAGTTGCCAATAATAACACCATACAATCATCTAATAGATGTATCTATCAGATACAAATAATATATAGATGGTCAACATGGAGGGTGATGGGGCCCCATAAATCACCCTAAATAATTTTCAGAAATGTAGGGAATTCAGTCCTGATTTTATCTAGTAAATGTCTACTTGTTTATATATCATGATAACAAACATCACTTGAGAATTCATTATATTGAAAAATCTTCTGGTTTTCAATAGATATCCTCATTAATAAGTCACATCATATTGATCCGGGATGGTCTAACCAGTATTGCCAATCAATAAAATTTCGAAGTATTAAACTTCTGGTTCCATACAATTTAGCAAATATATTTTTCGTTTATTTGAGTAACTACATAATGAACAAGAAAATATAATTAATTTTCTATTAGACATTGTATAATCATATAATTCACACTAATCAATGTCAACATAACATGATTTATATGCTTTTCTTCAGGAATAAGCATTAGTTGATTAATTACTCATTTATATCACAATTTAATTTTGTGATATGATATTTTTCAAGACATGTGCTTCTTCTAGAGCACAATAAAATATTATTTCTAATACTGCTCAATATTTTTCTGGAATATAAAAATTATAACGTCATAAAAATTAATACTCTTCTGGAATATTTAAATTGTAACGTTATGCTCTTCAAGAGCAACTAATATTTTGTCAGAATATTATAACGTTGTGCATCTTCAGAGACAACAACAAATCATTATTCTGAAGTAAAGATTTATTATTTATAAGTAATATTATAATATTCTATAAGAATATTATATCTTATAAAATTAAACTTTTCATGAGCAATTAATATTCTACTGAAATATTAATATAATATAAAATATTGCTTATTTGAAGCAACAATAAAATATTCTTCTAGAATATTTATATGTTAGGTTGTGACATATAATACAATATTCTTCAAGAATATTGATATTATTGTAAAATTGTGTTTCTTCAAGAAAAGCACAATTAAAACAAATCATTATAAATCATTATTCCTAAATATTATAAAGTTGTGCTTATTCAGGAGCTACAACAAATTATTATTTTGATGTAAATATGTGCTCTCCAAGAGCAATATTATAATATTCTTATAGAATATTATATCTTATTGAATTAAGCTATTCAAGAGCAATTAATATTCTACTGGAATATTAATATATAAAATAAATTGTGCTTCTTCAGAAGCAACAATACGATATTGATATATGTAAAATATTACTACTTCAGGAGCAATAGTTCATATTCTTCTAGAATATTTATATGTTTAAGTTATGAAACATAATATTCTTCTGGAATATTAATAGAATTATAATTCTTCAAGAAAATAAAAAATAAACAAATCTTGTTCAAGAATATTTTAGAACAATAAACACACTGATTTGTTGTCCTTTGCCGTTGAATAAAAGTTAAAGCATTGTTATATCTAATTAAAGCATGAATATTTCTTTTAATTGCTTCTCATAAAAATATCATAATAAAAAGTCTAATATGAGTTGGACTCATAAATCAAAGCAAGGATAGAGATATAAAGACTAACCAGTTGGTGCCGTTTGAATTTCTTTTGAGAAAGTGAACTTTGGGCCACTAAGCTTTTGTTTGTTCTTTATGGTATTTTGATATCACTGTTTGGCTGCCTAGTTTTGCTTCTCCTTTTTCTTTTTGAATAAAAGAAAATAATATCTAATTGCTAACTCAGTTGGTTAGAATCTCGTGCTGATAACGTGTTGTGAAACTAGAAAAATAGAGAGAAAAGATAAAAGAGCAGAGATAGTCAAAATTCAAGTCTGTTAATTTATTATAACAATGACCCTTATTTATAGGGTCCAAAAGGGAGTTACAACTTGATTAGAATACACTCTTCTAGAGTAAGTAGATAACTACATAGACATCTATATACAACTAAATAGTCATTCATCATTATCTATAATTTTACAACATTAATTATTATATATCTCATATTATTATTTTTAAATAAATAATATTTTTCCATGTCCTATAATAACTATTAAAATTAATATCTTAATTAAACTATCATAATACAATACTTAAAATTAATTTATTTAAATCAAATATATTATGTGTAATTTGTATTATAATATTTAACACACCAACATGTAATTTTAACTTCATATAAATATAATGACAATTTGAAATAAGTAATTAATGTGACAAATGAATTAGGGAAATCGGCGCAAATGGTCCCTAACATATCACGTTAGTGCGCAAATGGTCTCTAACCTTTCATTTTTGGCGCAATGGTCCCTAACCTATCCATTTAGGTGCGGAAATGATCTTTGTGGACGGATTCCATTAAAAATCCGTTAAACAACATTTTATTTAGGTGCGCAAATGGTCCCTCTCATTGTTTTTGTCTTTATTAGTGGGGGTAAAATTGTCAAGTTACATCTTTCTTTCAATTGGCGCAAATGGTCCCTAACCTTTACCTTTTTTGGCGCAAATAGTCCCTAACCTATAATTATATTTTGGTGCACAATTGATCCTTATTTGATGAAAAAGATAAAAATATCGTTACTTTTAATTAAAGAAATTTGCAATTGGATTCCTAACCTTTAAAAAAAGTGAAAATGAATCCTATACTTTAATTTTTTTATTAAAAAAATTAAAAGAAAACTAACAAATTGACAATATACTAAATTATTTTATATATTTTACGAACTGTTATAAAATAACTAAAATTTAAGCTTATAATTATTAACGAATGTGATAATTAAAATTATTTTATTATTATTAAATAATCATATTATTTAAAATTCAAACTTTAATTTTAACGTTACAATATAAAAAGAAAATAAATTTGTCATAAATAAAAGTTTTAATCATGCTCAACCTAGCTCGATTTTATATAATCTCATATTTACTGCGTCAATCCAACCTACTTTTGAGCCACAAGACTACTGGATCAGTCTTATTTTAAATTTTAATTTAGTTTTGTATTTAAAAAAAAAAAGGTTTCACCCCACCATACCCCGAAAATCCAACCAGAAGGAAGGGGATTTCTTCCTTTCCCGGTCGCCGCAACGGCTACCGGGGAGGGGAGAAATCCCATCTGGTTTTGTGATGGTTTCGCGACCAGAAGGGAGGGGATTTCCCCCCCCCCCCCCCCCCGGTCGCCCCCCCATTCACTGCGAAACCAGAGGGGATTTCTCCCCCATGGTTTCGCAACCAGAAGGGAGGCAGCCGGGGAGGGGAGAAATCCCCTCTCTTCTGGTCGGATTTTCGGAGTGGGGTGGGAAAATGGTGAAACATTTTTTTTTTAAATACAAAACTAAATTAAAATTTAAAATAAGACTGGTCTAGTAGCCTTGTGGCTCAAAAGCGGATTGGATTGACTCAATAAATATGAGACTGTATAAAATCGAGTTAGGTTGAGCATAGTTAAAACTTTTATTTGTAACAAATTTATTTACTTTTTAGATTGTAATGTTAAAATTAAAGTTTGAATTTTAAATAATAAGATTACTTAATAATAATAAATTAATTTTAATTAGCACATTCGTTAATAATAATGAGCTTAAATTTTAGTTATTTTATAATAGTTCGTAAAATATACAAAATAATTTAGTATATTGTCAATTTGTTAGTTTTCTTTTAATTTTTTTTAATAAAAAAAATTAAAGTATCGAACTCATTTTCACTTTTTTTAAAGGTTAGGAATCCAATTACAAATTTCTTTAATTAAAAGTAAAGATATTTTTGTTTTTTCCATCAAATAATGATCAATTGTGCACCAAAATATAATTATAGGTTAGGGACTATTTGCGCCAAAAAAAAGGTAAAGGTTAGGGACCATTTGCGCCAATTGAAAGAAAGATGTAACTTGACAATTTTACCCCCACTAATAAAGACAAAAACAATGAGAGGGACCATTTGCGCACCTAAAATGAAAGGTTGTTTAACGAATTTTTAACGGAATCCGTCCACAAGGACCATTTCCGCACCTAAATGGATAGGTTAGGGACCATGGGGGGTGATCTAATGCCCCCCATGTGGGCACTTGATGATAAAGTGCACTTTATCATCAAGTATTGCGCAAAAAACGAAAGGTTAGGGACTATTTGCGCACTAACGCGATATGTTAGGGACGATTTGCGCCAATTTCCCAATGAATTAATATCTTATTTTGATGTATTGATAGTAATTTTATTAATTGTAAAGTTTTATTAAATGAATAAATGTTAATTACAACCTTTTGTACAAAACTCAATTATAGTTTTTTTTAAAAGTTCAAAATTTGGGCTTTTCTAAATCAGCTTTTTAAGATCTTTTTCAGTCAAAAAGTACTTATTTGACTTTAGCCAAATGACCATAAATATAACCAAAATTATTTTTGCTCTTTAAGAACTGCTTTTGGACTTTCAAAAATATCTTCCAAACACACTTTTAATCTTATTTTGATTATACTTAGCAAATAGTCCTACTTACTCTACAAGTTTATATCTTGATCAGATTGTAACTCTCATTGAGACTCTATATACATGAATCCATCATTATAATAAAATACACAATTGAGTTTTTTATTCTCTCTATTATATTCTACTTTTTCTCTCTTATTCTATTAATTTATAATACGTTATCGACACAAATGAGCTCGCCCAAAGTACAGAGAAAATCCGAGAGTAATACTGTAGAAAATTTGCAGAATCTGAGTAGCTTGTGTGGCTATGATCAAACGTTGATATCTCAGCACCCTGATGCTGGTGAAATTTGGACATCAAGTTCACAACTCATTTTTCTTTAAATCCAACAATTAATATTAAGATCCAATGGTTCATTCATGAAAAATTGTTATGTGAACAATAATGAATTTTGAATTGGTTAAAAGATCGTGAATTTTTTAAAAACAACAAAATTTTTAGATTTGCATTTTTTTGAAGAATTTGAGAGTGCACAAAGTTCTCTAAATCTATAGAATTCAATTAATAGGTAATTGACAATAAAAAAAAATACGTTGATGCCAATTTTTCTATTCTTTTCCATATTTCATACCTTACATATAGGATATAGACGTGTGTGAATTAAATTTGAATAAAATTTATTATTTTGTTCCAATATTTTAGAAGAATAATATATCATTATTCTTAGAGAAGTACAAATGTATAATAAATATTCCATAAAAATATTGAAAAGAATATTATAATATTGCTCCTAAAGAAGTAAAAGTTTACATACGAATATTATGTTGTTGCACCTAAGGAAAGCACAACTTCATACTTATTAATATTCTAAAGAAATTTTTATATTGTTTCAAAAGAATCACACCTTTATATATATCAAGATTGATAGGTATGTACTTTGTGTAATAAACATATGAGGAGAAGTGTTATAAATATTATAGTAATTGATAACAACAACCTACAATATATTTACTCTCAATATAATTCTACAATTATACTTTCCTCTGTTATAAACCTCAAAAAGATCAACAACAAGATACGTTTTCAATGTAATTGCATTAGACTATCATGATGACCACAATTAACTAGTGATAGATGAATATCTTGCATGAAGATGATACTGTTTAAAAGCTATGACAAGACAACAATATGAAACTTATTTTACCATAATTATTTTATACAAGTTTTAGAAAGATTGGTGTACAAAATATGGATGACTTAATACAAGAATTATCATTGATTGAAATCATGGGAGAGTGGCTATACTCTTTTTCCTCCGCTCAGGTTTTGTCCTATTGGGATTTCTAGATAAGATTTTAACGAAGCAGCATTTGATTATTTCAAATTTTTTTATAATTATTCTTTTTCCTTATTTGGGTATTTTTGTCCCACAAAGTTTTTGTCAAAAAAAATTTTTAACGAGACAATTATAGTATAAATAGTCATCAAATAGAAAGTTTTGTAAAATATAGATAATTGATGTCTATTTAGTCGATACTTAGCAAATAGAATATTTTAGAAGTTTGTATCTTGATAAATTGTAACTAATTGGAACCCTATATATTTAATTTTGTCATTATAATAAAATACACACTTTAGTTTTGATTCTCTATTATCTTCTCCTTTTTTTCACTAGCTCTCTTAGTTTTATAACAATTTTCATATTTGTTTTACCAACTTTTAATTTTGGGCCATGTTTGAAAAGGTGCTTGTATGTTAAAATTTGATGATTAGGATCTTAACTTGATAAATTCTTTAGTTAGTCTCAACTCATACGTTATCAAACACAATAATGTTATTTATTTCTATTGCTGATAATTCGTAGTAGATGTGGCATTCCTTGTGGCGTGGACTCCACGTCTAGTAGACATTACTCATTTTATTAAATAAAAATTCAAATGGATATTTTAACTTCTCAAGGCTATAACGAACTCAAACAATTTTTGGAATTTGACGCCACCGACAGAATAGTTATTTCTTCTACTATTTTATTTGCTTTTTTGTCTATACTGGATTGGCATTTGGTGTTGTTTCTTTGTGATAATGTCACCATTTACTACAAAATATAAAATAATTCAAAAAATACTATCCAACTTTTTTTATTCTAAAAATACTATTTTTTTTTTATTTTTGTAACACTTGTTGTGACATTTGTTATGTTTGTTAATAACAAATATAACACATTTATTGTAACTAAAATAACAAGTATAACAAAAAATGTTATAAAAACAAAAAACAGTATTTTTAGAATAAAAAAATATGATAGTATTTTAAGAAATATTTTATTTATTGTGGTTATTTGTGAAAAAACTCATGTAACACTTTTGTAAGTGTTGTAACCCTGGCCTTTTTTGGCTCATTGGGTGCGGTGATGGCGGGTGAAACAAGCAAATTAATGTTGATTGTTGTAGAGTGTAATTTTATGAAAAGTGAGTACATTCTTTTTGGTGCTTCTAATACAAATTAGAACATTGAAACGTAATCAAAATTATATTTATTGCTAAAGATTTTTGAATTGTATGTACTTACTGATTTTAGAATTTTTGGAAATTTTTCATATGAATAAAATTTTGGAAAATTGGCATAGAGGGTCCCTAACTTTTGTCCCTAGTATAGAAATAGTTTCTAACGTTTGTTTTTTAGTACAGAAGTTCTTAACCTATGTGTTTTGGTGCGTAATTAGTCCATATTTGATGAAAAAGATAAATATGCCCATAATTTTAATTTTAAAAAATTGCAATTAAATTTTTAACATTTGCCAAAAGTACAAATGAGTTCGATACTTTTATTTTCTTATAAAAAATTAAAGAAAACTAACCATTTTTTTTAATTAACACTTTATTGACTAAATTGATAATATATTAAATTATTTTGTATATTTTACAAACTATTATAAAATATTTAAAATTTAAACTCATAATTATTAACAGACATGTTAAATAAAATTATTATTTTTTATTAAGTAATTATATTATTTAAAATTTAAATTTTTATTTTGTCACTGTATAAAAGAAAAATAACTTCGTCACAAACTTGATGCTCAAATACTTTTATTTAATTAAGCTATTCGTTTATTAATTACAAATACTAGATCTACAACTTTATTTTTCATATTTTAATTTATCATTCAAAAATAAAAATAAAGAACATATAATGTGTAAATTAATTATTATTATTATTTTTATATTAAAGAAAAAATATAATAAGATTGGTTAAATGGCATAAAATTATATACGTCATTTAGATATTTAAAGCTTGTTTGATGTGGATTATAATCTAGTTTATTTGACAAGAATAGTTTATTTAACCAAGAATAGTCAAAAATATAATACTGCAAAAGGAAGTTTTATGGTCAAATAAATCATTTTTGGTCAAATAAATAATTTTAATAAAATAAACTAGTTTATAATTCATACCAAACGGGCACTTATTTAACATTATTTTTATTCAAGTTTTGCACATCACATAAAATTTACATATACTTAAAGCACAATAATTTTACATTTTTCTCTTATGAAATATTTAATTGACACGACTATAGTGATATATTTAATAAGTTAAATTAAATATTATTTAATAAATGTTTTTGACCCATTTGTAACTTTTGCAAATGTTAGAGATTCAAATGCAATTTTTTCTATTTAAAACAAAATGCATATTTGTCTTTTGGAAAATTTGCACTTTTGACCCCCAACCTTTGCAGTTTGTTGTAAATCACTTCTTTATTGACATATTTTGATGAATTTATCCTCCTTATTAAATAAACAAAAATAAAAAAAAAAACTTAAAAACAACAAAAAATTAAAAAAAATTACAAATAAAGTCCTATAACTTTTAAAAAGTACAAAATAACTTCATCTTATTCAAAAACATTCCTGGCCAAATCAACTGCGTACTTATTAAAGAAACCATTGGAAGCACAAGTGCTGTTTCCAGCCACAGTGTTTGTGGCAGCTCTTGCCATGCTTGAGCTGCCCCAACCTGCCAGTCTGTCTTTATTTCATATAGCTCGCCAGAAATAACTTGCTCATCATGGAGCACCTGGCCCTGTACTAGCATAGCACAGCCTCCTAACTATGGTCCTTTTATAACATCTTCCCCCTTCAAGCTCATATTTGTCAAAACCATCAATGAAGAAGAGTGGATCAGCGCCGCTCAGAACCAGCCTTCCACCTCCACGTCTGTTAGAGATTGCCCCAAGTCAACCTGCACCCAGTACTCTACCTGCCGCTTTAGCTCAGCCGCCACTATCTCCTAACATCTCTAGTAAGCTTAGATTCTCTTTAATACATTTTCTTGAGGCAAGAACTATTTAATTGATTATAATTCACTTAAAAATAAAGTATCCTTTTTATATTTTCACAATCAAGTGGAAATAATTCATGTTATCTCATTATGTAATATATCACCTCTCCCCTTTTGCATTACCAATATGTTAATATGGGTTTATATTTTCCATGTTAGCAGACTGTTGTAGACCAAACATGGTGTTCAACAGAGAAAGCCAGGAATACCACTGTGGGGTGGTAATTTGGCCATGGGGTGGGGTATATTTTTGGAGAAGATGAAGTTATTTTGTATTTTTTAACAGTTATTAGACTCCATTTGTAATTTTTTTTTTTCTATTTTTGTTTATCTAAAGAGGAGGGCAAATTCATTAAAATATGTCAATAGAGAAGTGATTTGTAACAAACTGCAAAGGTTGGGGATGTCTAACGCTATAAAAATTGGTTGATGGTAGAATAGTAACAAACTTTAAAGGTTAGGGACCAAAATTACAAATTTTCTTGTCTTTTTCATCAAATAAGAACCAATTGTGCACTAAAATATATAAGTTAAAGATTTCTGTGCCAAAAATCAAACGTTAGGAGACCATTTTCGTACTGAGGACAAAAGTTAAGGACCATTTGTGCCAATTTCCCTAAAATTTTATTTTATAGTGGTACTATTAGTAATTAATGTCTGCACTTTATTATGTTAATAGATTACATAAGCTCTTGAAGTTGAATGCATTTTGATTAATTGGAGTTACTTTATGAGTCCTATAAATAATGCCGGAACCATTAAGGCTTTGAAATTATAAAGAAATCATCAAGGTCATTTAGAAATTTAAAATTTGTTTACTTATATCATGTTCTCGAGTAGGAAATTCAAAGTCTCAAAAACATAATTACCTTATTCCTAATCCATTAACAAAAATGGGGTGTAAAATTAAAGTTAATGCTTTTGTATTTAGATATGAGAAGTGCAAAACCAATTCTATTACACTTGAGCATAATCATGGTAGTTCAAAAAAATCACGATTTTACTCATTCAGTAGGAGAATTAGTGTAGGTGCTCAAAGAAAACTTAAATTGAATGATCGAGTTAGGATTGACGTGGCAAATAATTATCAATTATTTGTAGTGAAAGTTGAGAGTCATGATAATGTCCCATTTTTTGAAAAATATTGTAAAAATTATATTGATAAGAAAAGAAGATTACAAGTTTGTATTGGAGATGCTGAAGCAATCCATAATTATTTTGTTTGGATGCAAGCAAAGAATTCAAACTTCTTTTATATGATGGATATAGATGGCAATACTCGAATTGGAAACTTATTTTGGACTGATTCAAGAAGTGGGACATCTTATGAAGAATTTGTCGATGTGATTACATTTGACACAACTTAATTGATAAATAAGTATGACATGTCATTTGCACTCTTTGTGGGTGTACAGTCAACTTATTTAGATGTAGATTACTATCAAATGAGTACACTACTACATTTAATTGGTTGTTTCAAACATGGCAAGCATATACGTCGAGGCGTGCATTGAGTGACATAACTACAGTTTCCTAACACTCGATATCGTTGGTGTCTATGACATAAAATAAAAAAAGGTACTAGAGAAGTTAATAGACTATAGTTTATACAAAAAAATAAAAAATATCTTGTATAATGTTGTTTATGAATCTCTAGAGAAAGAAGATATTGAAGAAAAGTGGGAGTCTTTCATTAGTGATTTCAATCATGGTGAAAATGTGTGGTTAGGCAATTTATATAAAGAGAGATATCGTTGGACAACATTGAACTAATTTGTCTAGCAGTATAATAATGCTTTAAGAAGTAAGGTTGAAAAGAAAATTCGTGATGATTTTCAATCTTTTACTATATGGATTCCGTGTGTAACGCATTTTGATTTATTAAATCAATTTAAAGTGTTGAAAATTATATTGTGAAGTTTCTTGTGTTAATGAGAAAAATAGATTATTTGATGTGGTCGAGGATATATTAGTTGGAGATAGACATACAAAAATTCATTTTACTGTTTGTTGTGATGAAGGGAAAAATTAGGTTAAATGTGTTTGCTAATTCTTTGAATTTAGAGGGATTTTATGCAAGCATGTTGGATCAATTCTTTTGAATTAAATATTCAGAAATTTCCAGAAAAAAAAAATATCTTAGCACGTTGGAGGAATGATTCAAAGATATTTCACGCAATGGTGAAAGTTACTTGAGAAAGGTGACCAAGTGGCTCAACGTTATCACAAGTTGCAAAAGAAATTAGATGATGTTGCTGACTTGGCCGTCATTTTGACGAGAACTGTGCAATATTTTGGAATATGTACGATGAACTTCACTAAAAAACAAACAAAAATAAATCAACTTTGATAAGTTGTTCATTGATAAATACTAATGCCACTAGCGACCTTTGTAAAGCTTATGGTGAAAACCATGGACTTCATAGTTCTCTAGCTGTTCGAAGAAATGAGCGTCCATCCAAGACTAGAATGGTGTCCAATGTAGAGAAGTTTGTACCAAAAAGAAAAAATGTGAAGACAAAAAACCAAGAAAACGAGAGAGAAAATTGAGGTGCACAATTACATTTTATCTTTTATTTTTGTTTAAGAAAATATAATTTACTTAAATATACTAAATTTATTATTATTTATATTTACTTTAGCCTTAGTCATTTGAACAGGATGTTTGCATACCCATTGGGCAACACATATGAGAAAGTTCAAGTATTCAGGTAATTTAATATTATTTTGATAGTCTCTAAATATTATATTATTTTGAGGATAATTTTTTAATTTTATTTTCATTTTATTGGCTTTATAAGCAGGAAACACAAGTATTTACACCTTATAATTTTCATGTCAACGAAGTGGTAAGATTCCATTAGAATATAGTTTACTTTCATCACTTGACACCTTACACTTTCAGGCTTCTAGCTATACCAAATTATGTATTCATTGCTCAATGTAAGTACAAGGAACTTTTGTGCTATCATTTGATTATTTTATGTGTTACCTTTTTTTTTTTTTTTTTTTTTAACATTAGGTGATGGTACATTACCATAATCCATGTATGCAGTAAAAAGATGTTACAAGCTTGTAATTTGAATCAGCTACTCAATTATCTTATAGGCCTTGCATATATATAAGTAGAAGTGGCAAAAATGGATCGATCCAAATAACCCAGACTCTGGGATGGGCTGGCCTAATAAAAAATTGTTCAAGTAAAAAATTTGACTTATTTAGCCCGGTACAACTAATCCACCGAGACAATCGGACTGAATCAGGACTGGCTCGGTAAAATTTCTTAACCCAAGTCTCCACCCCCCATTCATCCACCCAACCTCCACTACCCATCCACTCCCCACTCTCCACTCCCCTTGTTTCCAGCACCCGTGCTGGAAACAAATTGGGGGTGGGGGTGGGGGTGGGGGTGGGGGTGGGGGTGGGGGTGGCGGGGGCGGGGAGGAGAATCCCCCCCTGTTTGCTGCGAAACCAGAAAGATTTCTCTTTGGTTTCGCAGGGGTTCCCCCCTTGATCGCTGGAAGTCCCGACGATTAGTGGGGAGAAACCTCTCATTCTCAATTTGGTGACTTCGGGGGGGAGGGGGGAGGGGGGAGGGGGGAGGGGGAGGGGATGAAGTTCCACTTTGTTTTTTTGTTTATAGATATCCTTACTATAATATAAGTGTGTATGTGATATTTACTATTCACCATTTCATCCAAAACGATGTCGTTTTGGCCTCTCTTTTTTTCCTCCAATGAGAACAGATAACAAGTTTCCCGATTGAACCTCATTCCATTTGATTTTCCCATCCCGTTTTCTTTTCTCGAACCACGAAATCTAGGTTTAGTTTCCTCCGTCTTCCACAGTCGTCGGTACCATCCCCGTTCACAATTTGCTCTGAAGGCTAAGCTGATCTCCCCTATTTCTTTGTTTCTATGGTTTCTTTCTCTTCTTCGATTTACTTAGTTGATGATTCTATAGCTACTTTATTCAATTTTTTCACCAATTTTCTTTTTTATTGTATTTGATCTTAACAAGCAAATTATCTACACAATTCGTTAATACTTTATTTTTGATAGTTGGGTCATTTCTTCATGAAAAAGTTGGAGCCCTGAGTTTGAATTATTGAAGGTTTGGTCCAATTCAATAAAATGGATTGTTCAAGCGCCACCCATCACTTTGCCAATGAGGATTTCGGCCGAAGGTTTGTAAAATATTAATGTTTACGAATCTTAGTTTTTAATTTTTGTGAAGCATGTATTTAGTTTTTTTAGTTTTTAAATTTTATTTTTGTATGAGTTATGTATTTATTTGGTTTATGTAATTCATAATGTTGCATGTTTTGCTTTTTTTAATAGCTAATTTGAATTTCAACATTGTACTTCTATGGTCTTCTTATTTAAAGCTTATATGCATTTCTGGTTACATTGATTTAAGAGTTAATTTATAACGTATTAAATTGTATGTTCAAAATTATATTTTTTATATTTGTTATTTGCGGATTATACATTTAGAATTTTTTTTCCTTTTCTTTTCACTGAATAATTGAGGTCGATTTTGTCCCATTTTGAAATGTCGACAAAATAAGATTGTCGACATTGTAGACAAATGATGGGAACAAAATTTTGTTCCCAATTGTAATGTCAATTGTCAACAAATTTTGGTTCCCATCAGTCGACGAATGATTGGTTTCCATTTCTAATGTCAACAAATGGGCCTTTTGGCCCATTTGCCCATTTTGTTGACAAAATGGGAAACCAATTCCCATTTATTACATGAAAAAATGTCATATTTTGTCGACATCTATAAATCTATTTAACATCGACAAAATGGATAATATGAAAAAGTTATTAATTTAGTAACTATTTTGTCTGCGCCTAATTTGTCGATATCATCGACATAATTTGTTTGATGTTGACCAAATATTGTCGGTGTCGACAAACTTTTTGTCGATATATTTTTTAACATCGAATATTGGATTGTGTATGCCATGAATAATATTGTATTGATTCACTCCAATATGTATATATCTTTTCTGCTGCTATATAAAGTATACTATATGTATATATCAACTTGTGTATGCCATGAATGATTTTGGATTGCTTCACTTCAATCTCTATATATTTTTTCTGCTACTATATAAAGTATACATCTATATTCATATATTAAAGCAATAATTATAAATGCAAAAGATGAAGAGCTATTCCATTACAACTACCATATGAAGAGTTATTCTATTACAACTACTAAATATGCAAAGCACATGCCAAAACTAGTATATATATATATATATATTTTAGAAAAATAAATTAAAATTTTAAATTGTGCTGACCTAGTAGCCTTGTGGCTCAAAATCGGACTGGGTTGACCCAGCAAATATGGGTCCGTGTAAAATTGGGTTAGGACTAGCCTAGTCCAATTTTTCGTACAGTCCGTCTAATATCGAGCCTGCCCGAACCATCTAGCCCATTTGCCACCTTTATATGTAAGTGATCAACTTTTTATGCTCTACTTATACCAATGTGTTTTTAGTTTTACAAATGACATGAGAAGTAATTTAGAAGTCGACAATTTGGTCTATGAGAAATAAAGTTACTTTGAGAAAATTTAGTCACCAAGACTGCCCAAGAATTACATTACTTCTAATGTTATTTTTGATTTCACATGCTATGCATTGGGTGCAGGGCCGGTTATGTAATTTTCATAAATTAGGCCCTCAATAGGCCCCTAAATTGTAGTATGTATTCAATACTAACAAGTCTTTTATGAAATTAATTGTTAACTTAAAACTCTAAAAATAAAGGAGAAATTGCCTATAAGTCACCTGTAGGTGACTTGTTCCAAATTAGGTCAAAATATTTTTTAAAATTGTGATTAAGTCATATTCTTGAGCAATATTTTAAATTAATCTCAAAATTACCCTTGTTATATATATTTTCCATCGATGTCTTCTTTCACCTTCACAAAACTCTTCTGGCGCCACAAAATTACTTTACAAAATTTCTTCAAGCTCTGCTTTTGGAAGCAACATGCATTTCTTCTCAAACCACTTGGGTTTCAATAGTGCTCGAAATCCCAGTTTGTTGTAATATACCCTCATTACCGACCCACCATCAACTTCGACTGTTGCTTTTGCCCTAACAGTGACTCTCAACCCACCATCAGCTTCAACTGCTGTGTCATTGATAGGGTCTAGTGTTGCACTGGGGCTTATATGCGAGACATTGCTATATTTGCTGCTGAAATTGAGAGAGCTGGATTGTAGTGCTTTCCCCTTCTCTAGACCAACGTCCAAATCCAGTGTCGAAGATGAAACCATTATCAGTCCATGAGAGTTTAAGGTAGAAATTAATACTATAATTTTTTCCTCTTTACTGGTTTATCTCTGCTTGTTCTATTTGTACTTGATTAGCTAATAAGTAAATTATTCGAATTGGGGACTTTCTAATAACATTCTTAAATGGATAGACTATTGCAAGCAATTAGTGTTGATATTATAGTTATTATAGGCAAATTATGTAATGTTGTTGTTCGTATGTAATAAAGAATAGATAAAGCTATTGCATTTGACTTGATATTGTTGTAACATTTGGTAATGACCTCAGACGTTTAATTGGGTTAAGCATTCAGTAGCGTATTGTGTTTAAAACCACATTCAAAATTTTGGTATAGACTATGAAAAAGTTTGATGTGGGCATGTTCTGGCAAAAGTTAGTCATTAGATTATTCTTTGTATTGTTAGTCCTGTGTGTTGTTTGATATTGTATTATAATAAAACAGTATCATAGAAAATAATATCATAATGGAAAAGGGCATAGAATTCGCATACGTGCTCAGAACTACTACTGATGATCGATTTTAGCCGTTTGAAGTCGTCTCTTGAACTTAAAACGATAATCTTTAATTTATCATGTCTTAACAATATCATAGATAAATGTATCTTAATAAAACATTATCATAGATAAATGTATCTTAATAAAATAGTATCATAGATAAATGTATCTTAATATATCAGTATCATACATGAAAGTATCTTAATAAAACAATATCACATACACAAACTACAACCCAATAAAATAACAGTATCATAGATTGGAAGAGTATCTATGACGACATTTTGTATAAAAACAGTATCATAGATAAATATAAGTATAAGATATTTTAAAGGTTGAAGTAATGATAATGTTCTTAAAATGCTCAATTGGTAGTACAAGATCATTGATGCTGTTTGTATTCAATAATAGTATCATATGTTGAAACATTATCATAGATAACACACTATCATAGATATAACTAAGTAGAAATATTTTACTAGTTGAAGTAATTGTATTGTTCTTAAAATGCTCTATTAATAGTATAAGACCATTGATATTGTTTGCATTCAATAAAAATATCATAGATTGAAACAATATCATAGGTTGAAACATTGTCATAATAAAACAGTATCAATGATAAAAGCATAGATAAAACAATATCATTTATAAAACTAAGTACAATATATTTTTAATGGTTGAAATAATGATACAATATTATATATAGCACATTATTTAAATAAAACAATATTATAGATAAAACAGTATCATATATAAAACTAAGTACATGATATTTTAATAGTTGAAGTAATGATACTGTTCTTAAAATACTTCATTTGTAGTACAAGATTATTGATACTGTTTGCATTCAATAACAGTCTCATAAATTGAAACATTATCATAATAAAACAGTATCAAACATAAAAGCATGGTATAAATATACCAATACATATTATCTAAATGAAATAGTATCATAGATAAAATAGTATCATAATAAAACAATATCATACAAAACAATATCATAATAAAATAGTATTATAGTATAACAGTATCATTGAATTAGCAATTTTTGCAATTGCAGGAGTATGTTGGCCTTTTAGCACTAAAATGTGACTTTAAATGAATTAAGTTTTGGCCATATAAATTTAGAGCCCATAAGTGCAACAATAGTGACTGACCCTGAATTTACTAAAAAGAAAAAAACAACAAATATGGATCAGGGTAATAAAGATGGACCCCTTTCAATTTTGGGACATATTTGCACACACACACACACACACACACACACACATATTTTTAGCCAACTTCAGTTATCACAATTTTTTTTTTTATAAATGGGCTTCCTTGGGTTTTGTGCCCATGTCGGTTGCCTCACACGTCTCGATCAAAAACCAGGTCTGATTCGATGTTTGAATGAGAAACAAAATTATTTTTAATTCATCAATGGGATCTTGTTTTGGAGTGCAAACTAGCATGTCTAAATATACTTGATTACAGCCACGATACATCATTAAGTTTAGAAGTGCAATTTGTACAAGTAAAATTAACCAGCAGCAAGATAAACAGAACCCTAAACCAAAATCATTACACATTTCAAATTGTTTCAATCATGACTATTCCTCAAATTTTTATAAGTAATATATACTCCAAAATTGTAAAAACAGCCACATTTGTTCAAGAGCCCACATTACGAAAAAAAGTGCATAGTTCAATGTAAAAACAACCACATTTAGTCCATTGCTAGCCATAATCTCATTAATCAGACGAGCAACCATGAACGCGAAACACTCCACGAGAGTGACCTAAAATGACCTAAAGATCTAAAATGCATCCAAAAGCTTGCAAATCCATGCAATTGAGAGCAGTTCTTCAAGAATCTATGGCCGCCAAGTTGTGAAACCTCTCAGCCATCTGTTTTGAAATGATTCCAATTCAATTTCTTGGCAAGGAGAATCCATGGAGTGGACCTGTTCAAAATTGAAAATCCAAAGCCCCGAAAAGAATATTGTTGATGCTTCTCGACAATCCATGACTTGCATTTCTTAGCTTTTACTTGAAATAAGAAAACGTAGTTTCCAAGAAAATCTTGAAATTAAGAAATGAAAACCAAACTCAAAAAACAAGACTTTTAAGATTCTTTTTTTCTATTTTCCTTTTGTGAAATTAAGAACTCCAGATACATAATAGGCTACAAAAAAAAAATCCTACAACAAGATTCGAGAATCGCTAAAAAATAAAAAAGGATGCCAGAAATTAAGAAATCTTTTTGGCAGAAACTTGCAGTACAAGAAAAAGAAAAAGAAAAAGAAAAAAAGGAAAAGAAAAGTTGAAGACTCAAACTTTAACAAGTAAAACCCAATTGTTTTTATTTAATTATTTGAAAAATGGATTCAAAGATCAAGAAAAAGATGAGTAATTGAGAGGATTGAAATTGAATGTTTTGAAAACCCTACGAGGAGTGATGGTTGCTGACGTCAAAATTCGACACGACTTCGAAGTCAACATAAATTATCCACGCCACGATCTGTGTAGAATTAACATGCACACTTGGGCACACATTGGACTGCCAGCGGCCATATACACAGGGTGTTGTAGTGGCTGTTGGCACTCCAACAATTAAGTCAAGCACTAGAATTATAAAATTGTAAAGAGTTTTTGTACATGTAATCTCACTATTTTGTGTGTACATAATTTTTGTATGTGTTATGTGTGTAAGAATTAATGTCCAAGGTCCAAATAGTTGGGTCGGACTTAATTCCTTATTGGATCAAATTAATTAATTAGATTAATTAATTGGGCCCGTTTGTTGATGGGTTCTAGTTGGACTAGAACTAGGGCTAGGGTTAGCCCTACCTATATATACAAGGCCACAACAGATTAATAATAAGAGTTGTTTACATTACTTGCTAGCACAAAAAGAAAAAGACAACCCAATCAACTTCTTCCAAAAGTTCTGCTTTCATCTGTTTTTGATTGTGGAAGTCCAGATCTGTTCTTGCTGTGTGGATCACCATTGGAGGCTGGACATCTGGACAGCTGTGGTATTGAAGATCGCACCTCCAACTAATCAGAGAATCAGATTCCACGGTGTTCATCAAGGTAAACTCCTATCACGAATTCTCTATAAGTGCAAGGTTGATCCGGCTTAAAGGAATTGAACTTTTAATTTCCGTTGTGCATGTATACATCAATTCCTTACAGTGGTATCAGAGCCTACCTTGTTACTTGTTAGAGTCCGTTAGAGTGCTTTAATGAATTGAACAATAATCGTTATTGGCATATTAATTTGATTTGAGTTTTGACAGTAAAATAAAATTGTGAATTTTAAAACTACGATCTGAAATTATTTTGGATTTAATCGGAACGGATTAAAAAAAAAGGTGGGTTGGAGATGACAGCGCAGCCGCCGGTGGAAGAAGCCACCAGCGGCGAGTCCACTGCCTTTTGAAGACAGTGAACTCAGATGCGGCACTGCTAGAAGTAGCAGCGGCGCGGGCCGCTTTATCGAACAGTAGCTTTTGCTGCTGTTCGACACAAACCAGCAGTGGCCGCCAGTGTTGGACACCGGCGCGACCACCGCCGGCTGATCCATTGGCGGCGCCGTCACAAACGGCGCCGCCTTGCAGAAACGCTAAAGGGTTTCTACGTTTTGAATTTGGGGAAGAGGGCTTCCCATGCAATTTTGGAAATTGCATGGGAAGCCCCCTAATTTCAAAAGGGGATTTAGTTGGGGGCTTCTTGCAATTTCAGAAATTGGAAAGGAAGCGCTCACTGTTTTTAAATTAAAAGGGGACTGATTCTGTAATTTCAGAAATTACACATTAAGTCCTCAAACTTTAAAAGAAAAATAGGGTCTCAAATGCAATTTTAATTTTTTGGAAAATTTGTAATTATTAATTTATTTAATGTTGGCCAAATATTCAAAATTAAATTAAAATCATTTTTAAACTATATTTTGAATTTTTGACCAGATTAAATTTTACTTATTATTTTATAAAATTGTAATTTTGACCCTATATAAATTTTATCTTCAATTTAGAGTATGACTTTAAATTGAGAGATAAAATAAATTTTGAAATTTTCCCATTATGAATAAAATTAATTGATTAATTGGATTAAGTGATTATTTTTATTGTTAGAAAAATTAATTAATTAATTAGATTAATTATTTAATTCCGTCTAGTCCGTTCCAAAATGTCTAAAAGGTTTAGACTTATACTGTCAAAACTGGAAATTTAGAAATTAATATATTTTTAATATTAGATATTAAAATGGATTTTTAGTGGATGATTATGGACTCGACCCATGTGATTGGTTGTATGGTTAATTATTCTTGTTGCTTATTGGTTGGGTCTGCGAGCCTATTATTTAGTTAAATGGGTCTGCGAGCCTATTATTTATTTAATTAGATTTTCGAGTTATTTATTTATTATGGGCCTGCGTGTCCATTGATTAGGGCCTGCGTGCCAACTAGTATAGGATACAGGTTGCAGCAGAAGATGGAGATGATTGTATTTAGCATTCGATGAACGAATGCAACGTCCCTTAGGAATTGACCGACTAATCTTCCTTTTGGCTCAGGAAGATTAGATAGATAAAGTCCATAATCATCCAGAGTAGTTATTATATATGATTGATTGCATGTTAGATGTTAATTAATATATATACATAAATATGATGTGACAAACCCCTCTTTATCAAAATATTAAATTCGTATTAAATGGTTAATACAACGTACCTTCTATTGTTATAGTGAAAAACCAGAGTCCATTATCGATGTCAGTTTGTTGAGTCACTCAAGGCTGCTCGCTCATGGATATGTTTATCACTATGAGACATTTGATGTTTCTGAACAATGGGTCGAATTTAACTAAAATTTTATTTTTTGTTGAGTCACTCAAGGAAATAGAATTTTAGGGGCACAATCAAGTAAACACATAAGATGTGTACGACAATAAGTTGTCTACTTGATGATCTAGGAGTCACATAGAGATGTGATTGATAGAAGTATCTACCTGGATGTTTTACTAGGATTTGTTGAGTCACTCAAGGTTCTAATAAAACAAAAGGGATCCTAGCCCACTGGGAATCTGACCGATTCTATTGATTAATGTTTGAGGATCATTAATTCAATTTAAACAGTGGGAGTACAATTAATTTAATACAAGTCCATAATTAAATTAATTTTCTATATTTAATTAATTTTCTGTCTTGTTATTTCAGTATTGAATCATGAGTAACCACATGAATTTGAGAGGCATATTGGATGCCAACAAACTTACCGGGCCAAATTTTCTGAATTGGCACCGCAATTTGAGAATTGTTCTCAAGCATGAAAAAATTGGATATGTCGTTGAGCAACCTATGCCGGAAGCTCCTACTGAGGAGGCTACGCCGGAGGAAGTGCAGGCTTATAATAAACACAGCGATGACGAAAATACTGCAACATGTGTGATGCTTGCAGCTATGTCACCTGAGTTACAAAAGCAGCACGAGGGTATGGATGCTTATACCATTATAATTCATCTCAAAGAGTTGTATGATGAACAGTCACGCACTGAACGGTATGAGACATCCAAAAAGTTATACAGATGTATGATGGCAGAAGGATCTTCAGTCAGTGCTCATGTACTGAAAATGATTGGTTATATTAAAAAAATAAATCAATTGGGTTATGCCATGGACCATGAGCTGAGTATTGACTTGGTTCTACAGTCCCTGCCTGATAGCTTTTCGCAGTTCATCATGAACTTCAACATGAATAAGATTCAATGTACCCTGTCTGAGTTGCTGAACATGCTAAAGACTGTTGAGCCCAATATAAACAAAGGAAGGGGACAAATTTTGGCTATTGATACCTCTAAGGGCACTAAGAGGAAATCAAAAAGGACCTTTCAGAAAGAATCCAAGAAGGCCAAATCTGTTGGAAAAACAGTCAAAGCAGATAAGACAAAATCCAAGTCTGATGATCCTTGTTTTCACTGTGGAAACAAAGGACATTGGAAGAGGAACTGCAAGGCATACCTCGCTACCTTGAAGGGAAAGAAGTCTACTGAGGCTTCTACTTCAGGTATCTTTTTCATTGAAATTAATTTATCTACTCCTTCAGCTTCTTGGGTATTAGATACCGGATGTGGATCTCATATTTGCACAAATATGCAGGGGCTAAAGATCAGTAGATTACTGCAAAAGGGAGAAGTAGACCTACACGTTGGGAATGGAGCAAGAGTTGCTGCCTTGGCTGTAGGAACATACTTTTTACCGTTGCCTTCGGGCCTTGTTTTAGAATTAAGAGACTGCTATTACATTCCTGCTATTACTAAGAACATCATTTCTATTTCATGTTTGGACATGGATGGGTTTTTCATTAAGATTAAGGATAAACGTTGTTCTTTATATCTTGATAATGTGTTTTATGGATGTGGGAATTTTTTTAATGGCATCTATATTCTAGACTTGGAATGTCCTATAATGAGTATAGACAACAAAAGGCATAAAGGCAATAAGGTTAACAACTCATACCTTTGGCATTGCAGACTGGGTCATATAAATGAAAAACACATCACCAAGTTACATAAAGATGGATACTTGGATTTAAATGATTATGAATCATTTGAAAGATGTGAGTCATGCCTGATGGGAAAAATGTCCAAGACCCCATTTACTGGAAAAGGAGTCAGGGCTGCAGACGTTTTGGGACTCGTACATACTGATGTATCTGGACCAATGTCTACAGATGCTAGAGATGGCTTTTCTTACTTCATCACGTTTACAGATGACCATTCTAGATATGGTTTCATCTACTTGATGAAATTCAAGCACGAAGCCTTTGAAAAGTTCAAAGAATTCAAGCAAGAGGTAGAAAGGCAAACTGGGAAAAATATTCTAACACTCAGATCTGATCGAGGTGGAGAATATTTGAAGGGTGAGTTTTTAGACTATCTAAAAGAGAATGAGATTCTCTCGCAGTGGACTCCACCGTATACACCACAACTAAATGGTGTATCAGAAAAGAGAAACCACACCTTACTAGATATGGTGCGATCAATGACGAGCCGCGCAGTTCTCCCAAAATCGTTTTGGGGATATACACTTAACACTGCATGTCACACACTAAATCGTGTCCCATCTAAATCGGTCGATAAAACTCCATACGAGTTATGGAAAGGAAAAAGACCCAATCTTTCATACATAAAGATTTGGGGCTGCGACGCTTATGTGAAGCGTGTAGAATCAGACAAGCTAGAAGCTAAATCTGATAAATGTTTATTTGTGGGGTATCCAAAAGAAACTGTTGGATACTATTTCTACAATCCCATCGAGATGAAGGTCATCATATCGAAACATGCTATATTCTTAGAGAAAGAGTTCATTCTAAGAGAGGGTAGTGGGAGCAAAGTAGATCTTGAAGAAGTTCAACAAACCACTAATAAAATCGACCAATTAGATAAATCAATGGCTGAGCCTGCATTTGATGAGGCACAGATTGAAAATGGGGAACCTTTAGTCCCCGAGGACACAGCAGCTCTACGAAAGTCAAGTAGGGTCATTCGTCCTCCTAGGAGATACGATCTCTTAATTACCAATGATGCATTGCTAATCGAGGAAGATGAACCCACTACTTACGCAGAATCGAAGTCAAATGTTGACTCAAAGAGATGGCAGAAAGCCATGGAATCTGAAATGAACTCCATGTATGAAAACAAGGTTTCGACCTTGATTGACCCACCTGAAGGGATAAAACCAATAGGCTGTAAATGGGTTTACAAGAAAAAGGTCGACATGGATGGTAATGTTCATACTTACAAGGCAAGATTGGTTGCGAAGGGTTACAAGCAAAGACAAGGAATTGACTTTGACGAAACTTTCTCACCAGTAGCCATGTCTAAATCAATTCGGATTCTGCTTGCAATAGCGGCATATTATGACTATGAGATATGGCAAATGGATGTTAAAACCGCATTCCTTAATGGGAATCTTAGTGAGGATGTGTACATGACACAACCAGAAGGTTTTGAATCTACAGAGCCAAACAAGATATGCAAGCTACATAAATCCATATATGGATTAAAGCAAGCCTCTCGGAGCTGAAATCTTCGTTTTGATGAGACAATCAAAATGTTTGATTTTATAAAAAATGAAGATGAACCATGTGTGTATAAAAAGGTTAGTGGGAGTAAAGTCGTATTTCTAATTTTGTATGTGGATGACATACTATTATTAGGAAACGATGTCCCAATGCTAAAATTAGTAAAATTGTGGTTATCCAAAAATTTCTTCATGAAAGATATGGGAGAGGCAGCATACATTCTCGGAATAAAAATCTATAGAGATAGATCTAAGAGAATGCTCGGCCTATCTCAATCTACGTACATAGATAAAGTCTTGAGAAGATTTAGTATGGAAGAGTCCAAGAGAGGACTCTGTGCTATCGGGCATGGGATTTATCTCTCAAAAGAGATGTGTCCAAAGACACAAATTGAAAAGGATCGCATGGATAGAATTCCTTATGCATCAGCAATAGGATCTATCATGTATGCCATGCTATGTACTCGACCAGATATTTCATATGCTTTGAGTGTCACAAGCAGGTTCAAGCGAACCCTGGCGAGAAACATTGGATTGCAGTCAAGAACATCCTTAAGTACTTAAGAAGGACTAAAGATATGTTCTTGGTGTATGGAGGAAATGAACTTAGAGTTTAAGGTTATGCCGATGCCAACTTTCAGTCTGATAAAGACGATAGCAAATCTCAATCTGGATATGTATTTACTCTAAATGGTGGTGCAGTCAGTTGGAAAAGTTCCAAACAAGAAACGACTGCTGATTCAACTACAGAAGCCGAATATATTGCTGCTTCAGAAGCAGCAAAGGAAGTAGTCTGGATCAAGAAGTTCATTTCAGAACTTGGAGTAGTTCCTAGCATTGTTGATTCAATATCTTTGTATTACGATAACAATGGAGCCATCGCACAAGCGAAGGAACTCAGGTCTCATCAACGATCCAAGCATATATTGAGGCGATATCATCTCATTAGGGAGATAATCCTGAGAAATGACATAAAGATAGAAAGAGTCCCAACTGATGACAATGTAGCAGATCCTTTGACAAAGCCGTTGTCCCAGCACAAGCATGATAGTCATGCTAAATCTATTGGTATTAGATACATAAGTGATTGGATCTAGTTTGTATGGGACGTTTTATATACTCTTTGTTAGATATCGAAGTGTATGAATAATTTTATTAATTAAATATTTTGTCTACATTTTAATGGCAGATCTATTATTATTTAAATTTTATTATTATTATTTAAAATAATAGAGTCCGAAGAAAAGTTCATAGTAACTTATTGATCACAAGGTATTGTGATTGTGAGATACAAGTTATAAATAACTTATTCTTGAAATATCCATAGTCATAGTACTAATGAGATACGGATATCATTATTGCGGATAGACTAGCATGTGTTGCATTTCTTTTAAAGAAAGTAGCTGATCTCACGAGCTAAGATGTAGAGGGACATCTGAATGAACACATGAATGCATTGTTATGAGAACATGACATTGGATGATCCGCCTAGAGATTTCATATGGATAACTATCCAAGCGTCAGTGGTAAATCTCTAATGCGCGGTTGTGGATTTGGTCCTTTGACTTGAGGACATCATAGAATCTTATGTGAGGACCACTATACTTTGGCGAGCGTTTGATGGGGCTTGAAGATTTGAGTCACCAGGAAGACGTCGTACGGGTATAGTGAGAATCATATGAAGGTTGTGAATGTCCAATATGAGGATTTGTCACTCCTGGAAAGTAGGAGATTATAACCTGATTTTTGCCCACTTAAGTTGATATAAATTTCCTCGGCCGGGGTGGAGTTATGAGTTGAAAATATTTCAATTATAACTAGATTAGATCAACGAAGAGTTGAGGTGAATAACATAATTGGTTGAAATGAGATTGACGCTGATCCATATCTCTTAACCAATTGGGTTATATTGATGAAGGGATTATATTTTCACGGTAACCGCACATATATTGGTTCTGTCATACCACATGACATTTTCCTTCACATAGATTGCCTTGACATATTGCTAGATGTCAATCTTGGACGGCGACGTGAATTGATCGATCTTGGTGAATCGATTAGAATATCACTGTGTTTGCCATCGTGAAAGGGAACCTAATGGGTTACACACATAAAGTGAGAATTGAGCATCTGGAATTGGACCTTGTCCAAGTGGGAGATTGTAAGAATTAATGTCCAAGGTCCAAATAGTTGGGTCGGACTTAATTCCTTATTGGATCAAATTAATTAATTAGATTAATTAATTGGGCCCGTTTGTTGATGGGTTCTAGTTGGACTAGAACTAGGGCTAGGGTTAGCCCTACCTATATATACAAGGCCACAACAGATTAATAATAAGAGTCGTTTACATTACTTGCTAGCACAAAAAGAAAAAGACAACCCAATCAACTTCTCCCAAAAGTTCTGCTTTCATCTGTTCTTGATTGTGGAAGTCCAGATCTGTTCTTGCTGTGTGGATCACCATTAGAGACTGGACATCTGGACATCTGTGGTATTGAAGATCGCACCTCCAACTAATCAGAGAATCAGATTCCACGGTGTTAATCAAGGTAAACTCCTATCACGAATTCTCTATAAGTGCAAGGTTGATCCAGCTTAAAGGAATTGAACTTTTAATTTCTGTTGTGCATGTATACATCAATTCCTTACATTGTGTACCTTAAAATGATAGGAAAATAAGGTATTTATAGGTAAATAGTAAGGGTATTTAGGTCATTTTTGAACCTTTTTAATCATTTGATTCAAGAATAATCTTCCATTCTGATTCCCAAAGTTCCTCAATTTCACCAATATTATAAACTCTAGGGAATGGATTTTACATGCAAGCATGAATGTTCTTTGTTGTGCTCGTAAAGATGTGGCGCATTAAAATTATAATGAAATTGTCGAATTTTGCACTATGGAGCCTCGTCCAGATTCGAGGGTTAGATGAGGCTGCATAGGCTCCATTCATTGTCTCAAATTATTTCTAAGTTTTTGATTCATCCAACATTTTTCAGACAAGTCAGTTGCTGATGCTGAAATATTAGGCTAAAACGTTGCTTCTGCTGACACGTAAGCGTCCGTCAGCGTCATCTAGAAGGCTTCTAACGTCGTGTCACGTGTACTTTTAGCCTTACGCGACATCCACATAGGATGTGAATATTTTTATGTCCAACATCAGTCCCTTAAGTCTAAGCCTTACATTTATGTTGGGTGAAGGATTTCGTAAAGTGTTTAGCCTGTTGCGAAGCTGTAAGTATCAATTCCCATTATTTCTCCATTTTGGACTTAGTCAAAAACTTCTTGTTGTTCCGAGAATGTATGCTTGTCAGTAGCTAAAGTTTTGAAGATTTGGTAAACTTAGCTTATTTTTTATCTGTAGCTTTCATGCCGTGTAGATCGAAAGCTTACTTGTTGAACGTCTTTTGACCTGTACCTTCTATGCCAAGTAGATCCGAGGCTCAAATATTGGTTTCTTTTCTTTTTTGAGGCATATCATTTCTAACGGAGTTAAAAACTTTTTGAATTTATGGAAATTTGCTTTAGTAGAGCCGAATTTGAAAATTTCATGCGTATACACCACTAGCTTCTTCCTTCTTACCATCACCAGTCCCCCAAGTTCGAGCCTCATATTTATATGAGGTGAAAGACTTAGATGTGGAAAAACTACCACTTTGACATGCCATGTTTTAATTTGAGCATACATTAGTGGAAACGTAAGCGTTTTTATTAGCTGTCATAGTGATTGGAGTTATGTATCCGAGGAGGCACATTTTCTGATGTAATGATTTCAATTTTTTTACAACACAACCCTTGGGATGACGTGCGCATGAAGAGCGTTGAGCATATGGACCACTGGTTTGAAACTTAATCTAGCGCCCTTTCGGATTCTAGACCCATATTAAAATGTTAAATTAACAGTTGATAAGATTCTCCAATTGATCCAACGGACGATATTTTGATCTCGAAATCTATAAAAGGAGAACTAAGATGTCATTGCTTCTCTTTCCCCTTGATTTAATCCTTCAAGAGCTAATCTCCATTTTTGGGTATGACTTTTCCCATTCTCTTTTAAACTTTCTTTCAACTTCTCTTTTTTTTTACTTCCACTTGCAAAGTAAAAATGTCACCTCATGAAACTCACGTACAAGAGATAGGTGGGACCTAGCGTTTAGGGGTTGGACTGATGGCTAAGATGCTACTAGGATGAGCCTAGGGATGAGGAGTTCTCAGATGAGGGTATGAACGACCATTGGGAAGATATTAGAGGAAAGATATTATAGGTGGAGATGGTGCTGATTGTTATGTGATTTTAATCTCGCAAGTGGACAGATCGTTACAAGTATTAAAATGAGAAGTAGAGTGTCGAACCCATGAAGACTAGCTACCAATTGACCTATTAATTTATAATTCGACTTTTAACAATAAAAGTACACAGATTCGTTTTGTGATTTTAATTCTAAAATTATTCTACTTATGTTAAATTAAAACTAATTATCTCGCAATCAAAAGTAATTTTTAAGAATGAATTCAAATTGTACCAACACTAGGATTTGCGAATCCACCTACACATTCTTTAATTAATTATCCGTTAATCGCTTTAGCTTATAATTACCTTAGATTAAAAATCGGTGATCCTATAATAATCAAAAGCCTCTCTCGATGGTTAATTTATTCAATATCGATATGCAAACCTAATTATCTCTAATTAAGTTTCGAATATAAAAATATTCTTTTAATTCACAAGAACACCTAACCGGATTTCACAAAGCATAATAGTAATTTCTATATATTATTGGACCTTATGTTATTCAATACTATGTGCTTAGTCTATATTGAATCTCTCGACTTCAATATAGATAACAAAATATTCTAATGGTGATCAAGCATTAAAACATTAGAAAAAATGAATAAAGAATAATCAATCCACAAGCAATTAATTACTAAAACGAAAAACTGCTAATTAATTAAAAATACGAGGTTTCATCGTTCATCCTAGCAGTAAAAGATTTAGCCGGACATGATTCTTATGAATATAGCGATATTAATAAAAGAATTCATGAACTGGAAGAAAAAGAAGAAAAATAGATACAACCCTTAATCTTGAATTAATTCAAGACCTTCGATTGCACTTGATGAATTTTGCCCAAGAATTTCTCTTTCTCTTGCTCTTAATCTCTATCTCTCTTCAATTCCGTAACCCTCTTCAATTGCGTAACCCTTTCAAAAGACCTAGAAGAGGTCTATTTACAGTCCTTGGAAAATCTTCAAAATTTTCCTAATGGCACATAACTTTAGAAAACTGCATTTAAAACTTTCCTTTAGCGTATGTCGCGCCTAGGTCGCACCTAGGCCGCGCCTAGGTCACACAATGCATTGTGCTACCTAGGTGCAACCTCCAGTAAGTTTTCACTACCGCACCTAGGTCGCATTACCCAGGTGTGATATAAGTTTTGAAAACTTACAATTTGGTCTTCGATTTGGTTTCTGATGTACGGTTTTGGTCCTTTCTTCTTTAAATATTCTCAATTCAATCCAAAAGCTTTCAAATGCATTCTAATTGGTTCTCACCCTTCTAAAGTCTTCCAAATTAGCCTTCTAACTATTTGAAATTGTGCAAATTAGTCCCTAAACTTATAGAAATTTGATTTTTGCTCCCGAAACTTTTGAATTCACCACAATAAGCGTCAATTAAGTTTCAAACTCTTTTTTTTTTCATTCCAAATTCATCCAAATTGGGTACCTACGTATACAGTAATTATACTCATTTAAATAGAAATATGCTCATATAGTGAATATATAATAAGTTTACAAGTATAAATAAGCGTATAAAATACACTTATCAAACACTCCCAAACTTAAACTCTTATTTGTCCCGAGCAAGATTATCTAATCAAAACACACAATAAAATAAAATAGAAAAAAATAAAAATAGATTCGTTAGATAGCATGCTGTATTCACCTTAGAATTTGTAACTGTTCAACCAATTCATGAAAAACTTATAAATAATGCTACCAAAATTAATTTTTAACTTATTCGATGTTTGTCCTCTGTGTGTGTGTGTATATAGTCACACCCATTGTCATGAAGCTCTAAGCTGGTTCCTTTCCAACCCTGAAGGGTCAAATGTTTTCTCTCCCTCTCGTGAGATGCATCTCCAAACTTAATTTTTTTTTTTGAAATCTCTAACCCGGGGTGTTAATTCTAAGGTTGCTCTCAAATCACTCATTATTTTTCTACTTAAATTTGGTTGGGTCTAACCAATAAAATCAATTACTTGAATATATGATGATTCTCCTTAGATTTAAGTGTTCCGACCTTCAAGCTTCCACTAGGCAATTCAAACCCATTAGTTATCTAAATCTTCACGTTAACTCCGCAAATGACCTTTTTTGCTGTCTTTGCAAATATTTTTTTTAAAAATCTTATGTGTAAACCTCAGTCCCTTAAGCTTTCTGGATGACTCTTGTAACGAGCTTTAGGCCGATGACTCCTAGATTTTACAAATCTTAGGGCACTGGGTTTTTAGAACCCCTATGGACTTTATCACTTGAGTAAAAAATGCTACGAACAAAGTTATAAGACAGAGCCAATGCCAAGTTTTATGTGTAAACCTCAATCCCTTAAACTTTCTAGATGACCATTGTAACGAGATTTAGGCCGATGGCTCCTAGATTTTACAAACCCTAGGGCACTGAGTTTTTAGAACCCCTACGGGCTTTATCACTCGAGTAAAAAAAGCTACAAACAAAGGTATAAGATAGAGTCAGTGCCAAGTCCTTTGCGTGCAAGAGTTTATATGTGAGGTCTAGATTTCTAACATCCGGTCATCACCTAGCTTCATTTTGTTAGCCATAACACTTCACACAATAATTGGCATGCATGGAATCAACAAATCTCAAAATAATCACTCTCACCAGCTCTACCATTCCCAAACAATCTCACACATGGTCATATGGTATTTTGGATTTATGTGGTATATGATATATTTATAACTTGGCAACCTAACTCTCACAATCACACAAATATGGCCAGCTTGCATAGCGAAGGTTGTAACTATGTGCTCATAGTATTTAAGTCTCACATAGATAAGTAATTACTTGATAAGGATATGTAGCATCACTTAATCAGCAATCATGAATTGGTTACACTTTCCAATATAAATTTCATCATCATAAGCCAGCAAGGCTATCTAACATCACACAAGCATGCACTAAATTTTTTATATATTTTTTTGTTTATTTAATTTTTTTTCTTTAAATAATAGACTCTCATATAGATTAAACTTAAAAGACTCGATAAGTAGATAATGTCATATTACTCACAATCTTTCAAACTAAAAGCAAAACACAGAAACGGAGTACACTCCCAACTTGGACACTACATTGTCTCAATGTAAATAAAAGAAATAAAGGAGAAGAGTTTACAAGACTTTCCTTAGGGGCGTGGTGAACTTAGACTGTTTTGTGCTCATGTATCATTCGGAGGTGGTGGGTGAGCTTGTGGTGTTTGTGGTTGCCAGAGACAAGAAAACATCGCCCTCACCGCCTCATGCTCACCGGTGCAGGTCTCATCCTGGGCGTGCAGTGAAGCTCGTATTTTGTTCTACTCATCCTACAACAATTTGAACTATTGGGCATTTTCTTCTCGGTCTTGCTATAATTGAGCTTGAATGGACTCTAGAATCGGTCCAAAATTTACCTATCCCGGTCTTCATCTAGGCGGAGGTCTCATCGCTGGGTATTCCTCTTGTGCTATCATCTCCTCTTCGTCATCTACATCGTCCTCTTTATGTGCAAGTCTCGCAACATTCCAGTGATATCCTATTTGAGCGTGGGACTGCCGCATGGTAGTAAAGCTAATGATCAGAGATTTGATTTTCTTAATCTCTGATGGCATCATCGGGACTTTCTCTTTTTTACAAAGTCCCGAAATAAGGCATGGAAAATAGATCTTTTCCTTATCCCCTGTTGCTCGTGCATTCTCAATTATTGCATTAAAAATCAATATTCCAAATTCAAGTCATGCCCTTTGGTGAGCTAATAGAGCAACTGCATCCACGGGTGGTAAATTTGCGTCATGTGAGATGAGGGGACAATGTTGTAGGCGAGGATGTACTGGAATAGTTTAAGCTTAGCGTTCAACTCACTGTGCTTTACCGTATTGCAGTTTGGCCATTGTTGTGGCATGTTTGATCTAAAGCTAAATCGAGCCACATCATTCCACTCCTCAATATCCAGTGTATCCGTTCCGTCCTCCAGCTGAAATAATTTTGGATGTCCGCGGGGCTAAATCAAATCCACACGCCCCGGACATATGTTTTAAATGAGTGATCATTTTCTTCATCTTCCACATTCCCAAAAATATTTGGGTTGATGTTGGCCAAAAATTCACGTACTACTGGTGTGTAGACTTTGTATGGTGTAGCACAAAGTTTGGTCTATCCCTTTGCCATTACCTCTTTGGGGACACCGGATGACTCGATGCTTGCAAGATCTACCTCCCTCTCTGGGTGAAGAGTCCATTTAGAAATGATTTTAGCTCTCCTTGACGTATTCTGTTAAATATGTTTTGTATTGTGGTGTTTCTCTACGTGTCCTCTTATTGACATTTGAGCTTTCAACAATCTCCTTTCCCTTTCTTGAGGTTGTTGTATTTTGAACTTTTGGTGGCATGATGAATGTGTGAAGGTACCTACAATGCACATTGAAGTGTAAGCCATTAATCATGGAGAGTTCAAGTGAAAGAAAGAAAGAAAAAACATTTGTAAGTTCTAAGTGTTAGTGGCAAATTGGTGTTGGTTTGCTAATGTCAATCATGTCAATTTATCCACAAAGTAGTGTAAAAATTGTGTGAATAATCTCTCCCTACTTGGTAAAATAATCTCTCAAAATAACTTTTCATGTTGCACTTAAGTATTTGGTTGGGTCATTCTAGCAAACACCTTGAGGGCATAGTTAAATTAAGCCTAAAATCACAAATATGGGCAACTTGAGCAAACCCAAAAGTTCACAATGCAAAACCCACATCAAAGCACAACAATCCATGTCCTAACTATATCCCATACACCATTAACAAGCAAAATCCAAAGGTGAAGCACAACATTCCCAAAATAATAAGTGTTATGCCATACTTACCTTCCAAGATTCGAATTTGATATGAAATAAGAGTTGAACTTGCTTGAATCTTGGTGTAATGTGTATTTCTTATCCAAATATTTGGTAGTGGCAATGAATTGAGGGTGTGGGTAGGAGGATTTTGGGGGAACATTTGAAAAAAAAACTTGAATAAATGAAGGAAGAGGGCCAGTTGTGCGGTCTTACCGTGGAATGCATTTCGCAGTTTGACCGCGAGCTGCATAAAGTTTCTGCAGGTCGCGCTAGGTTGTGACAGCGCGACCTGCTGCCATTTTTTTTGCTGCTATCTTCGTCCTCCCTTCGTCCCCTATCAAAAGAACTCCGATTGACACCAAATTTAAACCACTAACTCATTACACTATAAAGTTTATGATGTGCAAGAAAAAAAATTGGAGAAAGGGTTATGATGATTATTTTTCCTCGTTACCTAAAAATTGATAAAGCTTTAAGTTTTAAACAGCTAAAACATGCAAAAATATTTATTGAAATCCTAAAATTAAAATGAAATGGAAATTTAAATAAAAGGGTAGAAAAATGGGTTGCCTCTCATTGAGCGCTTGTTTACAGTCTTTAGCTTGACTTTGTCGTGGTGATCACTCCGGATTGCTTAAAGTGGTAAAAGACTTTTCTTTCGAAAAATCACCCTCCAAGTACTACTTTAGCCTTTGTCCGTTCACCTTGAATATGCCTTTTGTGTCATGAGCAACTTCTACCGCTCCATGTGGATAGACTTTCACTACTGTGAATGGACCGGACCATCTTGAACGTAGTTTCTCCGGAAAGAGCTTGAGTCGTGAATTGAATAAGAGAACTTTTTGCCCCGCCTCAAACTGCCTTTTTTGAATGTTTTTGTCATGCAACTTCTTGGTTTTCTCCTTGTACAGTTTGGCATTTTCATAGGCTTCAAACATGAATTCTTTCATTTCGTTCAATTGAAGCAGTCATTTTTCACCGGCTTCTTCTAAATCAAAGTTCAACTTCTTCAATGCCCAGTAGGCTCGATGCTCCAACTCAACCGGTAAATGGCACGCCTTCCCAAAGACTAGGCGATATGGTGACATTCCAATTAGAGTTTTAAATGCAGTTCGATATGCCCAAAGAGCATCATCTAGTTTGTTCGACCAATCTTTTCTTGATGTACTCACGGTCAGCTCCAGGATCCGTTTCAACTCCCGGTTGGAGATTTCCACCTGGCTACTAGTTTGTGGATTGTAAGGAGTAGCTACATGGTGCTTCACACCGTATTTTGCCAAGAGAGTTTCAAACTGTCGATTGCAAAAATGTTTACCTCCGTCACTTATGAATGCTCGAGGAGTCCCGAAACGTGTAAAAATATTCTTTTTGAGGAAATTCACCACCACTCTGCCATCATTGGTTGGTAAGGCTACATCTTCTACCCATTTTGAAACGTAATCCACAGCAACCAAAATGTAGGAATTTGAGAACGATGGTGGAAACGGTCCCATGAAGTCAATTCTCCATACATCAAAAAGTTCGACCTCTAAAATGCTTCGTAGGGGCATTTCCTGCTTTCGGGATATGTTTTCCGTCCTTTAGAACCTGTCACATTTTTTTACCAATCTGTAAGCATCTTTGAATAATGTCGACCAATAAAATCCAGATTGTAAGACTTTGGCTGCTGTTTTGGTAGCACCAAAATGACCTCCGTATAGTGAAGAATGACATTGCTCCAATACAGCTTCCATTTCTTTTACATGTATACACCTCTGAATTATTTGATCAGCACCTCGTCTGTAGAGAATATGATCTTCCCAAAAATAATATTTGAGTTCTGAAAAGAACTTTTTACGGCATTGGTGATCACAATTAGGCTAAACGATGTTGCTTGCAAGATAATGCACATAATCAGCATACCATGGTGCGCTATCTAATTGTTCTATCCCAAAAATCTGCTCGTCTGAAAATTTCTCATTTATTTCACCCTCTTCATTCCATTCTGACTGCTCTATTCTTGACAAGTGGTCGGCTACCACATTCTCGCTCCTTTTTTATCCCGAATTTCTAAGTCAAATTCTTGAATAAGTAATATCCACCGAATCAGCCTTGGTTTTACATATTTTTTAGCAAAAAGATATTTCAATGCTGCGTGGTCCGTGTGCACTATCACTTTCGATCTAATGAGGTATGATCAAAATTTTTTGAAGGCAAATACTACTGCTAGTAATTCTTTTTCTGTAGTGGCATAATTCATTTGAGCGTCATTGAGAGTTCGGCTGGCATAATATATGACATGGGTGACTTTTTCTCTTCGCTGCCCCAAAACTATCTCGATAGCAAAATCACTTGCATCGCACATGAGTTCAAACGGTAGATCCCAATCAGGTGGTACGATGACCAGTGCTGAGATTAGGCTTTCTTTGAGAATGTTGAAAGCTTTAAAACAGTAACGGTTTAGTTATTTTCAAAAAATCTTATATAAATCATCTGTAGAACCCTGCATGTCCTAGAAATGATCAAATTTCTTTAACTGTTATTGGAGGAGACAGTTTCTATATAACTTGGATTTTTGCTTTGTTGACTTCAATGCCTTTAGCTGAAATCATGTATCCCAACATTATGCCTTCTTGGACCATAAAGTGGTACTTTTTACCAAGTTTGTTTTCTCGCAACGCTGAAGTACCATGGTCAAATTTTTGAGACATTCATCGAATGATGATTAAAAAACTGAAAAATCATCCATGAAAACCTTAATGAATTTTCTGACCATATCTGAGAAAATAGACATCATACAACGCTGAAATGTGACAGGAGCGTTGCACAGGCCAAATGGCATATGCCTATATGCAAACGAACGTAAGGGCAAGTAAAGGTCGCCTTTTCTTGATCTTCTGGTGCTATATGAATCTGGTTGTAGCATGAATACCTATTAAGAAAACAATAATGAGAATGACCTGCCAAACGTTCTAGCATCTGATCAATGAACGGTAGAGAAAAATGGTCTTTTCGAGTGACATTGTTCAATTTCCTGTAGTCAATACAAACTCGCCAGCCGGTAGTCAATTTGACTGGTATGAGCTCGTTATTATCCTTCTTCTCAACCGTAATTCTTCATTTCTTAGGCACTACTTGAACCGGGCTTACCCAAGGGCTATTTGAAATAGGATAGATGATACCGACATCAAGTAGTTTTAAAACTTCAGCTCGGACTATTTCTTGCAAATGCAGATTTAATCTGTGTTGATGTTGCACTGTCGGTTTGTATGACTCTTCCATTAGAATTTGTGCATGCATATGGATGGGCTGATATCTCTGATTGTCTGCTATAGTCCAACCGATGGCTGATTTGTAATTCTTCAGGACTTGTAGTAATTTATCTTCCTGATCTTGATTGATGGAATTTGCAATAATGACTGGAAGAGTAGACGATTCATCGAGATAAGCATACTTAAGGTGAGAAGGTAATTGCTTTAACTCGAGAGTCGGAGCCTTTTGAATTGAAGGTGGCTGTTGAGGAGGTGTGGTACCCAAATCTATGTATTTATTACTTCTCTCCAGCTGTTCAGCTTCTTGTAAATATCTGGCACATTCCTCAAGAGCTGGAGAGTCGAAATTTTCTTCTTGAGAATGCATAATACACACTTCCCATGGATCTGAAGGAATTTCCAAAGCAAATGTGTTAGCTGCCTCGTGATCGCTGATATCGATCTGAAACCATGAGTCAGAAAAGCTTGGATATTGGATTGCTTTGAACATGTTGAAAGTGACTTGCTCCTCCTTCAATCTCAACATTAGCTGCCCTTTTTGTACATCAATTAGCGCTCATCTAGTAGCTAAGAATGGTCATCCCAAGATAAGTGAAACATCCTTGTCTTCCCCCATATCCAAGATAATGAAGTCAGCTGGGAATATGAACTTGTCCACTTTTACCAAAATATCTTCAATAACCCCGCGTGGGCACTTAACTGATCGATCAGCTAACTGTAGTGATATTGTGGTTGGCTTTGCTTCTCCAAGACCTAGTTGCTTGAAACTAGAATAAGGCATCAAATTAATATTAGCACTTAAATCACATAATGCTTTCTCAAAAAATGAACTACCAATAATACAAGGAATAGAGAAACTCCCTGGATCTTTTAATTTCGACAGTAGCTTGTTTTGCAAGATAGCACTGCATTCCTCAGTAAGCATGATTATTTTGTGCTCTTCCAACTTTCTTTTGTTTGAAAAAATTTCCTTCATGAATTTTGCATAGCTCGGCATCTGGGTTAGAGCATCAGCAAAATGTATGTTGATTTGGAGTTTCTTGAATACATCGAGAAATTTCTCGAATTGCTTATCTAGCTTATCTTTTCGTAGCTTTTGAGTGAATAGAATTGGAGGAACATAAGCTTTGATCGATGGAGGAATATAATCTGGTGGAGAGCGTTCTTTTTCTTGTTCAACTTCTACATCTGATTTGTTATCTCTCTCTTTACTTAACACAGTTTTTTTTTCAACACCCTATCTTTTCACATGAATTTCTGGCAACTCAACTCCACTTCTCGTGGTGATTGCATTGGCTTGCTCTTTTGGATTGACTTCGGTATTGCTTGGCCATGTGCCTGGTTGTCACTCGATCAACAGTTTAGCCAACTGTCCAATCTGATTTTCTATATTCTTTATCGTAACATCTTATCTTTTTTGCATCTCCTTTAATTCAGATTCCATGCGCGTAACAGTTTCTTCCAATCCTCCTTTTCTCTCTTGTGGTCTCCCTTGATTTGGCAGATTCTGAATGTTTTGGGTATTGCCATAGGAGAAGTTTGGATGATTTCTCCATCCTGGATTGTAAGTCTGTGAGTATGGATTATTCTACTGTCGCTGAAAGTTCTGAGCATATGCAACTTGTTCAGGGCATGACATGTCAACTTTGGTCTAAGGGCATTCTGATGATTGTGGTTTGCTCCACATGTTACACAGATTGGTAGAGACATCTAAACTATATTGGCCGAGTGAGAATATTTCATTGCTGCCATCTGCTTTGCCAATGCATCGATTTTTTCCAGTACAAACGAATTGGTGTCTACTTCATGCATTCCTGTTGCTTTCTTCTGCAACTCTCTGTCTAGCCACATAACGAACTGTTCACTCATCGTTTCATACAAGTCATAGAGGTCGCCGGCAAATCTATTTTGGATAGAGCCACCTGTTGCAGAATCGGCTGAAGAACGACTACTTGAAACTAAACCAGAGTAGAAAGTGATTCTGAGCTGCTAAAGGAAAACCATGACTTGGACACTTTCTGAACAGTCACTTGAATCTTTCTCGTGCCTCGTGAAAATTTTCCAACTCAGATTGTTGAAAATTGAAAATTTCATACTTCAGTCTATTTACTCTGCCCGGAGAGAAATATTTCAGTGTGAATTTCTGGATCAGATCTGCCGAAGTAGTGATGCTCTCTGGCGGTAAAGAATCTAACCATTCTCTAGCTTTATCCTTCAATGTGTGTGGGAAGAGCCTCATCTTCAGTGCCTCTTCATTAACACAGTGGCATTTGAAAGCTCCGTTCGATTTCTGGGTCTAAATTAAAGAGATCAAGATCTTTGGTACGTCGCATATACACTTGACACCTGAAACTTTAGAAAATATTTGGAATTCAACAGTAGCACGAAGAACTGAGAATAAAAATAAAACTAAAAATAAAATAAACTATAATAAAAATTGTTAAAACTAAATTATCAATTAATGTAGTAATTGATAAAACTAGTCTCCGTCAACGGCGCTAAAAACTTGTTGTGTGATTTCATTCCCGCAAGTGGATGAATTGTTAACAAGTAATATAATCATGTGTAGAGTGTCGAACCCACGGGAACTAGCTACCAATTTGACCAATTAATTTATAATTCTAATTTTAACAATGTAAAGAACACAGATTCGCTAATGATTTTTAATTCTAAAACTATTCTAATTATGTTTAATTAAATATAAATTATCAAACAATCAAAATAAATTTGTTGAGGATGATTTCAAGTTTTACTAACACTAGGATTCGCGAATCTACTTATGCTTTTCTTAATCAATTATCTGTTTAATCGCTTTAGTTTATAATTACCTTGGATTAAAAATCGGTGATCCTATAATAATCAGAAGTCTATCTTGATGGTCAATCAAATCTATATCGATATGCGAACCTAATTATCTATAATTAAGTTACGAACATAAAAATATGCATTAAAATCTCAAGAACACCAAACCGGATTTCATAAAGCATAATAGTAATCTCTATCTATTATTGGACCATATGTTATTCAATACCACGTGTTTAATCTATATTGAATCTCTCGACTTCAATATAAATCACAATATATTCTAATGGTGATCAAGCATTAAAATAATAGAAATAATGAATAAAGAATAATCAACTCAAAAGCAATTAATTACTAAAACAAAAAAATTTCTAATTAATTAAAAGCATGAGGTTTCATCGTTCATCCTAGCAATAAGTAAATTAGTCAGACACGATTTCTTAAATTATCACAATAATTGAATTCATCATGTTCCAAAGAACGAAAAAGAAAAAGTAAATAAAATCTGTGATTCCGGCTCAAGAATCTTCAATCCCGTTCTTTGATATTCGATTCTTCTCTTCTGTGTTTCTTCACAAAATTCACCTCTCGCGATATGTCTACTCTCTAGCTTTTATACTCCTTATCTAACTCTCTAAAATGTGAGTCAACTTCTCTCTTTATCCTGGACTCGGTGGAAGTCTATTTCTATCAGGAAACTACTTAACTGCTGCTGCGGAAAGCTATGCGATCGCATGGTTTGATCAACTAAGGTTCTGCTAAAAATCTTGACGCCTTATGATCGCAGCTTTGGATAACCATGCGATCGCAGGGTTATTTTGATTGATTTCTTGGATTCCTTTCTTTGTTATTTACTTGCCAAGCCCCTGCAGTCTCTTTGTCTTTGTATTTAAGTCCCACTTTCTTCTGTTTGCTCTCTTTTCGTTACATCGACACTTGATTTTGATTATTTTCTAAAACGATAATAAACAACACGCCATTATAGTGAAAACATGCAAGAGTACACATAATTGTCTTTTTTTGTGAGCTTCGATAAGTACAAAATTGTACTTATCAGGACCCACTAGCATATAAAAAGCATAATTTTGTCCATAAAATACCTCTTGTAGTCAACAATTACGGTCCAATTGCTGGAAAAATGGCAGCCTTTTTTTGAAATGTCAGAATTGTTTTCAATATAATAATACATTCACTATTTGGTCAAAAAATTTAATACGGCAGAAAGTGATTCCAGACACAGTCTTAATAAATTACAAAAGTGGGCGAGCTAAAGACTCAATTTCTATTGTTAATACTTCATCAAGTGTTCAGTGTTACAGGATTGAGAATGGCTCGTCCCATCCAAATCTTCAATTTGATATTGTTTGGGTCAGACTTAGTAGTAACACGATAATGTCCTTCACAATTTGGGCCTAAAGTTCTTGAATTGCTTTCCTTAGATGATGGGAACACTCACCGACTAGAAAAAATCTTTTGTTGACATTGGAATTATAATACTTGGCCATTCTTTTTTTATATATGTCCACCGTCGTCTGAGATCTATCTCTAGCCTCGTCCAACAACAAGTTCTATCAACCTAGACTCATTAGACAACTCATTAAAATGGATTCGCCAAGGTGAAGAAAGCCCAACTTCAACTGGCACCACATCCTCAACCCTATAAGTTAAGAAAAATAGAGTTTCACCAGTGGCCGTCTGGCTTGTGGTTTGGTAAGTCCAAACGACATGGTAAAGCTCGTCCACCCATACAGCTTTTAAGGCGTCCATCTTCATTTTTAAAACAACTTTAATTATTTTGTTCACAGGCTTGACCTATCTATTCGCTTAAGGTTGATAAGGAGTAGAGAATTCTTTTTCAATCCCTAAGTAACTTCTATAATTTCTTGTTGTCAAATTGATTCTCATTGTCTATAATAAGAAAATGTGGAATTCTAAACATATAGGTAATGATCCTCCAAATGAACTTAGTCGTATTAGCCTCACTGCTAGAAGATTATTCCTCAACTCATTTTGTAAAATAATCAATGGCCACTACCATATACTGAGTGCCAGCTTTACCTTTGGGAAGTGGATCCACAAGGTCAACTTCCCATTTGGCAAAGGGCCAAGAACTACTTACGGTTGTCCATTCACTAGGACGAAGATGCTTGGCACTTGTCACAATATTTGACATAGCTCCAAGTATCCTTCTTGATGGTAGTCCAACAACACTCCCATCTTCTGTGTCATTGGCTATCCTCCTTCGTGACTGTAACAAATTTCTTCGTGGATTTCTCGTATAAGGTACTCAGCCTCGGTTGGTTCAACGCAGTGGATGAGTGGAGTGGAAAAACTTCACTTATAAAGCACTCAATCTTTAAGGACGAAGAGGGTGGATCTTACCCTTGGTCCTATCCGATGGAAGCTTTTGGGTCATCAGATAATCCCTGATTTTTGCCATCCACTTAGGCTGTAACATGATGATGATTTTTTTTAACGTTTCCTTTATCTAGATCCGACCTTCACATTTAGTTCGGTGTACCGGACTATCCTGCTTAATTAGTTCTAGCAAATAACCCATTTTGACTAGGTCAAACGATGCAAAGTTTGATCTGACGTGGGACATAAGATCAGTATCTACATAGTGCATACATGTGTGTGTAGGTTATGAGGTTTTTACCTCTATTTATACTTAGATTTTATATAATATATAAATTAATAATTGATTAAAATGACATAAAAATTTAAAAGACATTAAAAAATCTTTTTATTATCTTATTCTGAACTTCACAATTTATTCTTGAAAAAAAAAACTTGACAACTTCTTTTCTTAATTATTCTCTTTATCAAAATATGCATCTATAGTCGTTTGATTTTTCTATTTTCCTAAACTGAACTCAATCTCATCCTTGATCTTTTGGAGTGAATACACCACATTTGGTATATATTTTTCACTTTGTAGCAAAAAGTTGTTTAAGACCACTACTGCTTGAAAGACCTCTTTTGGAGAAACAACTGGTAAAACACAACTGTCATCAGAATTGTGATAATCATCATTAGATGTATCCATTCATCCCTTCATTCTTTTATCAAACAAAAAAAAAAAGATCTTGAAAAAGTAAACCAATCATCTATACTTTCTTGTTTGCTCGACAACGACAACTTAGATTGCTCAAGTTCATGTGTTTAAAGCATCTAAGATTAGCATACTTACCAATAATCCAAAGAGGTACTTTGTCTAAACCATCGCCATTGCAACAAACTTCAATAGTAATTCGCTCATTGTCCTTTTTGCGTCCTTCCAATTGCTTTGTAGCAAGCAGATCGACTTCCTATTGATAAAATAACCATGTTTCATCCATATTGTAGATATTTTTCCAATCAAATTGGTTTCGTTTAGCTCGAATTTCGGTAAAGCATCTTCAATATTCTCTATGATAGCCGAACCACTTTCACCAAACCTTCGATAAGAGTTAATTCCATGTCTTACCTTGAATCTATCTAGCCAATAAATTGAGAAGTTGAACTTTGAATTAATTTCTTCATACATTTTCTGGGAAAAAAATATTTGGCTTTGCTCTGGATGATTTCTCTAGTCATATTAGTTTTCTCTTAACTTTGGAGAAACTATTCATACAATACTTTTTATAACTCAAGATATTTTGCCAATTTGTGCCTCTTAGAATTGCTAGTTTCCATCTCATTTAACAAGTATTCGACTGATCTTTTGAGAGTGTTTGATATTGTTCCTTAGCTGATGGAGAGTTGGAACTTTTCTTGAACTCATTGTTATAATTTCTTTTGAGTAGACGACAAATACTCATTTATGTACTTGCACAATGCTCTTCTCATCTTACTAGTCAATGTTGATTTTTTCACCCATTTCAAATGAGACGCCATTCATAGGTGCAAGAAGAATATGAAAATTACTATCATTCTGAGTCTACAACTAAAGTTAATGATGATTGTATTTATACAGATGATGTTCAATGAATATGCATGTAACATCTCGAGATATTTGATCTTCTATAGAATTAAATTTTGAAATACTTGATCTTCTATGGAATTGCTTATTATTTTGTGTATGTCTTGATTAGATTATGTACTTAACTCTTGATATACTATGTATCTACATACTAACTTCGATATTCATTATTGGATGAATTCAAACGACTTCGAACGATTTCAACAAACACCCAACCGATCACACTGAGTTAACATCATGCACATCCTATTAAACTTATCTGTTGTTTATTATTTATCTTTTCTTTTTAGACTTATCTGTTGTTTAGTGTTTATCGTTTCTTTTTAGGCTTATCTGTTATTTAGTGTTTATCTTTTTCTATGTATTTTATAATTATAATAATTATAAAATATATTTTGTAAACCTATAAATAGACATATGAATGAAAAGTATTTTCATGACTTCACAATCAATTCTCTCTTTATATTTTAATATTCATCTAACATAAAATTCTTTATGGAGTATTATTTTATTAATAAAATAATAAAAATTAATTTATTGATTAAATAATAATTCTGCTAAATTAATAATTTCTGGTGGTTTATATATATATTGTTTTGACAAATTTAAAGTTTACCGAGTGGAAACCATCAGCTGGGCTCAAAATTCCTATTCCAACTTTTTGTGTTTTGTATGTCAGTTTTGGGGAACAATTTGTGATTGTAGAAAAGATTTCTTATTATCTTTTCAAAGTATGCCGTGAGTTCTTCACACGCCATTCTCGAAATGAAAAACCATTTGAAAGTTCTAAAACCTAGATTAATTAAATTAAAAATAATTTTAATCTTAATTAAACAAGTAGTGGACAAATCATAGTCAGAACTGGCGAGTGACAATGATAGCAGTTCTGACTCACACAGCAGTGTTCGTTTACTTAATCTTGTTAAGTGCGAAATTTAAAAAATTAAATACGAACACAAGATGTATCGTGGTAAATCCTGAAGGGAAACATCGACGGGCCCCCATGCCATGGGTAAAAATAATCCACTAATAATCTTATTCAAAAATACAATGGTATCGATTTTTGTAATTACGCAAAATTAATAAAATAACAATCAAAAGAAAACATATCAACTCCGTTTGATACTTCTTATTCTGACTTGTTGATGAAGTGGAATCAAACCCACCAGTCATGACTTTATCGCCACTTCCCTATTGTACTTGACCCCAACCACCACTTGGATTAGGAACCCCAGTTCTTAACTTCACGCCAAGTAGCTTAAACAAGATATGTAATTGTTCGTTGAGCACCAATTAGTTTTTGATTCTTCAACGAGTTTGAAGAAAACTTTTTTGCTTTGAAGTTGAATCAATGAAGCATGAGTCTTGTTTTTCCACCAATGAATCCAGCGGTTTGGAGCTTGGAGAAACAAGAACAAAAATGATATTTCAAAGCCTTAATTCTTTATTGATTTTTACTCTTACTTATAGTAAAAGAAGTAATCAAATTAGGAATTATTTCTTATCTAAAAATCTGCAACAAGAACGGTAAGAAAATTATTAGGAAAGAATATATAGAAAGATATTCTTAGATTTGTAGAAGGAAAGAATTTAGGAAACTAAATATTTCCTTCCTAAACAAATCTAAGAGAATAAGAAAAGATTCTTTAACCTACAAAATAAGTTGTTAATAATATTCACATGGTCAGAATATATTATGTATAGAAACAGAATAAAAACGCAGCTTTACCGATCTGAGAATATAATCTGCTTATCAACGCAATCAGTCAGAACTGGTGTTATCCAGACTAGTAAAAAAAAAATGTTGACTTGCATTTTTATCATTAAAAATCAGTTATATTAATTAAGAAAGCCAAGATATAAAAAGTGAAAAATATAACACATATTTTCCAACAATCTCCTCCTTTGGCGTTGGTTAATTACAAACACATAACTATCATATTTTTAATGTAAGAGTGAAGTGTGTTATGGCATGTGAATAATTAAAAAAGCCACGAGCATCAACATATAAGGGTTATTGCTCTCCTTTAGTGTGTGAACCAAAAAACTCATGCAAAGAAGTTTAACAAAAAAATGCAAGGTATACACACATTAGCCACAACTTTAATATTGCTCCCTTTTAGCAAGATATCATCAAAGTGTAATAATCAAAGTATAAACAACAATCAAAGTATAAACAATAATCACAAACTAACACCCACAAGCTTAAAATAAATACCTACTACTCTCCCTTTTGTAAGAAGAACGCCAAAGGAAATAGTAAGGAGGGAAGAGAAAACAAGTAAAGCAGTGTTTGAAATGAAGAAAAGCAGAGTGTAAGAGTTAATACAATCCATATGAAGTTATAACCAAATAGTTAGAAAGTTAGAAGTTAGAACCAAAAATAGTTAGTTGTGTGAAGATCTTGACTTCTTTGCATCGGATGCAGATGCTTTTACATCTCTCTTACGAATAGGAGTATCTGATGGAGCAACAGGTGGAGGAGCATCTGGCATAGGTACAGCAGCTGGGGTAGTAGTTGTCTCAACTACTGGATCAGAAGCCAAAATCTCCATCGGATCGCCGGGGTGTGTAGAGAATTCTGGAGTAACTATTCGGTATGTAGACTTTATATGCTCATCGCCCAGATATTCAAGTTTACCCAATACCTTACACATGAAAATAAATTCATCAGAAAAACTTTTGGTAAAGGCGAAAAGTTGGTCTACCTGTGTTCTAACCAGCCCCATCTGAGTTTTTAGTGCATCCAGACTGGTCCAACGAAGACAGAATGTGCCCAAGAACTTTGGGAATGGGATGCGGTGTGCTACCCAAATTTGTAAACTCATGAACACCAAGTGCTGGAATATCTTCAGAGAATCTGTCTGAATCCATGGCAGACACTTCTTGATAAACCAGAAAGTGATGGATGAGAGCTAGTTACGGTAGCCTGTACTACTTGGCCCTTATCGACCCTTCATAAAAAATTCTATCAAAAACCATCTTGACCCAATCAACTGGCAACCTCATCCTTAACTTGTATAGCATTACAACCATGTCCCCCGTAATGTCGGATCGATGAGTCAATTGATCGATATTGTTGATAAGAATCCGATTAAGAATTTTGTATTTGGACAGTAGTTGGAAAGCAGTCAGTTCTTCTGATTCTGGCCAGGCAGCCAGTCATTTCCTGCACAATGCTGTTCTTGGTCAATTCTTCATCACTTGTGATAGCCACAGTAGTCACCCCAAGCCAGTTCCTGAGAGAGTTAGGACTGAAGGTAACATGTCTTCTCCGGACATAAACCTGCCACCTGAATTCATTGCCAGCCTTCTCTAGATTCTTTGGAATATTGACCATAAATTCCTTGACCAGAGTTTTATTGAACGGCCCAGAAAAACTTAACAGATTATGTAAGTTGTGAAAATCAACAATTTCAACCAAACCAAACGAACTAAATTTAGGAATTGCAACCTTGCACTTAATGATAAACTTACGATAGGTGGTGAATGAAAGAAACAGACTCTCAGCACTATCCGACAGAAAATAATAATTGAGGGGGTTAAACAGAGTGTCTACCTCTGGTTAATGTTTCAAGTCTGAACATTTATGGGTCTGAACTAGGAGTAGACAATACTCTGTAGGAACCCCCTAAGGCATTGGGTGGCCTGTTTTGACCAGTAGGTGTGGACTCTCCAGCAGCAACACCAATTTTACCTTTTCAGCCCTCATGGCTCTTTTCGTTGGAAGAGGTGTGGGAGTAGATTCTGAAGATTCATCAAGAGTAACATCGAAATCAGAATCTGATTTTTGAAAAGGAATCTTACTTGAACCTTCTACAAATGGAGGAGGCTGTTCAGACTCCTCATCTCCAGTCCCTTCATCCTCATGAACTTCATCTTCAATTTTAGCATTGTCAGACCCACTGTCACCCATTCCAGATCCGTCAACCTCATCTCTTTCTTCATTTGGTTCTTGAGCACTTAGAGTAACTTTCTTGCTCAGAAAAGTAATTGGATCTTTAGATGTTGGAAGAGGCTGTGATTTAGTATGGCTGACCGGTGGCTGATAGGCAACAATGTTCGTCGATTGTTTAGCCTGAGATGCAACAGCTGTTGGAGAAGTCCGGGTCTGAACTGGAGGGTTCCAGTCTTCGTGTGTTTCGCTGGAGACTCCTTACCGATGACATTTGAGGCCCCATTGCAGTTTCAGCAGTAGACACTAGAGCAACAGTGTCCTTGGATGAACTTCCAGGATTTTTCTTTGATTTTGGCATCTTAGTCTTCACCATTGTTTGAATCTGAAAAAGACAACTCAACACAACTTCGAAATCAAGTATAAGAGACTTTGGAGTTAGGAAATCGAAAATCAAATGTGAAATATGAAGAAGAAAAACCTTAAGTCACAGTTTAATAAGAGAAATTTTTAAAAAATTGCACAATGAGGGAACAGTTAATTTGGGACGTGTGTAAAGCAGTTACCAAAATTAAACTGATGATTGGCAGTTATGGATAAAAAAAACTTTCCTTAACCATATATTTGAAATTCAAATTTATTATCCTAAAAAGCTATTTTGTGGAAAATGAATTTTTTTTTTAAAAAAAAATTGGAAGATCAAATTAAATAAAAAAAGAACAAAATACGATCAGATATCGTGAAAGATTTATCTAGATTTTTCGCTGTTAAAGCTGATTGTTTGCCAAAATTAGACTGTTGATTGAAAATTCTACGAAAATGCCCACACAAGATAATCACACAAAATTAACAAGAATATTTTATGAGATAAAATTGAATCTTTTATTTATGAGCAAATATCATAGTCCACAAATTATACAATCAGTCCAAAAATATCAAAATCAACCGGAATCTCCCAATCAGATATATGCACATAATTAGATTCAATTAATTGGTCAGATTTATAAAGTGAGTGTGTGATAGGACATACTAGACTAGTCAATTATGACTTGTCATACTAAGCCAAATTGAACATTGTCAAGAAGATAAGTACTGAGGTGTATTTCAAACCAGCCATCATCTAAACATATCTCTTTAAGTAGAAAAAATATGTGCGTGCCAGACAAGAGTACTATAGCAATTTTCCTTTTTTTTTGAGTGCTCAGAGTATTGACTTTATTTATATATTTTTTGTTTTGTCAAAACACTGAATTTATAAGATCATGGAGTTGACTTTCTCACAACCATAAATGTAGCCCTTTTCTACATGATTTATGTTCATTATCAAGAACGGCTGCACACATATATGTTGGTAGCCCTCTCCTTCATGAAATTGTCTGTTTAACACAACAACATACTATAGTGCCGAGAGATATAGATACTGATCAAAGGTCACAACAGAGTACGAAACTAATTTAAAGATAGCACTCCAATCAGTAGAAAGGCACAATCAAACAAGTTAATATGTCCTCAAAGTGTACTTAACTGAGCATATTTTACCACAAGTATAGAGAGCATACCATACTGATTGGTTAATCCAAGTAAATCTCAAAATTTATAGACCAATCATATATTTATATCATATGCTATTTGCAATAATACTCCTCATTTTTTAAAAAAAATAAAAGAATAAAAAATAAGCAAATGCAAACAAACACACATGATAAAATCAAACAAAAAAAAAACATTACTTCGACTAAATAAATTTTTTTTGAACAATAAAATTAATGCATCAAGCAAATGTCCACGGCCTTTTGTAGAGTCTCAAATCTAGCAAGATGTCCCAAGCATCTTTTGCAAGCTGACAAGTAGAGATCAAATGAAATTTATTAGAGTCTACGAAGGAGAATATGGCATTTAAAGCTTTGGAATTCCAATTAGTATAATTAAAATCAGCTGTAGCCCACTCGTCTGCTTTTTTCTCTCTTTCTATACCATTTTCAATAATGGTGGGAGTTTTATAGCCATGGACAATAGAGTTCCAATTTTTCACAAGGGATTGACTATAAACTTGAATCCTAATTTTTCAATAGGTATAATTAGTACTATCTAAAATAGGTGGTCTAAACAGAGCTTCGTCCATATATAAGTTTCTTTGGATCGCACTTATAAAGTGTACCCGTTTTGATACCAATTGAAAGTTCTAAAACTTAGATTAATTAAATTAAAAATAATTTTAATCTTAATTAAACAAGTAGTGGACAAATCGTAGTCAGAACTGGCGAATGACAATGATCGCCAGTTATGACTCGCACAGCTGTGTTTGTTTACCTAATCTTGTTAAGTGCGGAATTTAAAGAATTAAATACAAACACAAGATGTAACGTGGTAAACTCTGAAGGGAAACATCCACGGGTCCCCATGCCATGAGTAAAATAATCCACTAATAATCTTGTTAAAAAATACAATAGTATCGATTTTTGTAATTACGCAAAATTAACAAAATAACAATCAAAAGAAAATAGATCAACTCCATTTGATACTTCTTCTTTTAACTTGTTAATGAAGCGGAATCAAATCTACCGGTCTTGACTTTATCGCCACTTCCCTATTGTACTTGACCGCAACCATCATTTGGATTAAGAACCCTGATTCTTAACTTCACACCAAGTAGCTTAAACAAGAGATGGAATTGTTTGTTGAGCACCAATTAGTTTTTGATTCTTCAATGAGTTTGAAGAAAACCTTTGTGCTTTGAAGTTGAATCAATGAAGCATGAGTCTTGTTTTTCCACCAATGAATCTGGCGGTTTGGAGCTTGGAGAAACAAGAACAAAAATTATATTTCAAAGCCTTAATTCCTTATTGATTTGTACTTACTTATAATAAAAGAAGTAATCAAATTATGAATTATTTCTTACCTAAAAATCTGCAACAAGAATGGTGAGAAAATTATTAGGAAAGAATATATAGAAAGATATTATTAGATTTATAGAAGGAAAGAATTCAGGAAACTAAATATTTCATTCCTAAACAAATTTAAGAGAATAAGAAAAGATTCTTTAACCTACCAAATAAGCTGTTAATAATACTTATGTGGTCAGAATATTATTATGTATAGAAACTGAATAAAAACGCAGCTTTACCGATCTGAGAATATAATCTACTTATCAACGCAGTCAGTCATAACTGACGTTATCTAGACTAGTCAAAAACGAAAATGTTGACCTACTCTTTTATCATTAAAAATCAGTTATATTAATTAAGAAAGCCAAGATATAAAAAGTAAAAAATATGACACATATTTCCAACACCATTGAATTGTGTGTTCGAATAGCAAGCCAAAGTCAGCTACTCGAGAACACATAATTAAGTTTGCAGATTGCCGCCACACTTTGCGGCTTATTTTCGGGACAAATTTCTTAGTTATCAAAGTGATTTCTTGACACCGTTTTGAAGAGCTCGTGACATACTTCACCGTACTTTATTTGAATGAAAAATGGTTAGACAATAAGGTTGGAATAGTGGGTTAAAAATGGTCACTCGAAATAGTGTAATTCATCCCCATTTCACTATCGTCACACCTGACCTCAACTTGAATAAGTTCTTATTTGATGTCGTCATAATAAAGCGCAATTGACTAAAAGTTAAATATGAAAAGAATTACAAATTTTCGAGGCATTACAATTTTTTGTGTGAAGCATAGGTGATTCACAAATGATGGATCCTATGTATGCAAGTGGCTTTTTACTCAAATTCATCAATCAGAAGCAAATAGATTCATCTTTGTATGGATTTGAAATTGAATGGCCTGAAGGAGAGCATACATTAGATTATCATTTAATTTAGCCTAAGATACAGACTATGGACAAGGTGCTCTCCTCCAATGTGGAACGTGCTAAGTTTTTGTACTGGTTGCTCCAATCTAAAGACTCAGTGCAAGTGATTTCATCTATGATATGATTATTAGGACAACAACTGTTAGACAAAATCTTTCGTCACCAGTTTATGTGCTCGACATGGGATTCACATTAGTGGTGAAAGGTCCAATCACTTAGTGAGAATCACCTCAAATGGCCTTTGAAGCCAGTCAATAGACTTTTGAGACATTTGACCAGAATTAAAGAAAAAAAAGGAGGGAAGAAATTGTTTAATTTGTGTTTTTTCATTTTAACCCTTCTTTCAACGTGATTTTAATTTCTATCTTTCCTCTCCATCCAGTTAACGTCCGTGTTTCCTCATGACGTTCTCACGACGTTAGACCCATCTAAAGAAGTGGAAAAATTGCAATGACACTGGTGTTCAAATTTGACAACACTCTCGTGAATCCTCGAGGTGCAAAGAAGAATGTGATACTAATTTGTATGGTTGAGGTATTATGTTTATTTGTTATTGATTTTTCCAGAAGCTATGTAAAGTTTTTTTTACTGTTTATCTCTGATCTAAGTCGGAACTTCATGGGTAATGGTAGCCATATGCAATTGCCTCTGATACTGGAAATCTGTTGAAGGTGTGGTTTATGGAAAATTCAGATGTACAGAACGATCTGTGAAACGATGAAATTTGTCATGGAACGACAATCGGTGTTTTGGAATGACTATGCTCATTTTTTAACATTTGAACATATGGTAGTAAATAAATCAAATGACCAATGAGGCACTAAGGCTTTTCACCTTTCCTTTGTGTTAAAATTTTTGGGTAAAAAATAATTCGATTGATCACTCATGGACTGAGGTTTTTCCCCTTCCTGATGTGTTAATAACTCTTTGTCTGCTCTATTATGTGCTGTAAGTTAGGCATGTTATGCAATTATTTTATCATTACTTCCTACTATTAGTATTGTCTTGTGCTCTACTTCTATCATACCGATGGCAGGCAATGGATCTCTTCTCCAACCAATTCAACCCCAGTGAGCTTTAGCTCCATTTTCTTATACGGAAGCATCGGAATTATTTCAATGCCACACAATTCGTCCATCTTTCGTACATGAAAACCGCCTCGATGGAAACCACCTCGATAATGTGGTAAAAGTGTCCATTGGTGGTAGGGATCATTTTGATCTTTTCTTCTTCAACTCTCATATTTCATTGGCTACAGTTAATGTGTAGTTAGACGAGCGTATATTTGATGTCTTTTTTGACAAGCATGAATGCCAGTGGAAAGTTTAGGAATACCCACCAAATATTGTTGCGCGTAGAAAGTAGAAGCTTTGCTTGACATGTTTTGCACCTTTATGAGTATTTTAATGAAGTCTACTCTCGCTATTTGGAGGCTGATGATATGGAGGAAGAGATTGAGCAGTCGGGTTAGGAGAAAGGGGATTGAGCAGTTAGGGGGAAGAGGATTTGTGTTGGTCGCTTGTCAAGTTTCGTTGGAACGGTCATTACAGTTTTTTTTTGTATTGTTTTGAAGAAATTATGTTTACTTTAGTTTTTTTTGTATTGTTTTTTTTAGTATTTTGGAATCGATGATGTTTTTGTTTTGTTTTACAGTTTTGGTTTAATGGATGTATTAGCAGTTTTCAATGATAACAGTAACATCAATTTCTTATCAGAGTTTCCCACAATTATGGTCGTAGTAAAAATTGTGTAATGACAATGAACACAAGATATAACGTAAAATGAAAACCGTGTAGAATTCCATTGACAAATTGAATTCTAAACACAATATTAATTAACCAACAAAAGTCCAAATCCCATAAGTACATATAACTTACAAAATGATCTGCCAAAGTTAGTTCACAAAAGTCTAAAACTAGTACCGATGTTTTAAAACACATACAGGTGTTTTAAAACAACAAAGGATATTTTTGAACTACCATTGTTGTTCTAAAACCACTGCCATCTTTTATTAACTACTGTAGTCGTTTCAATAGACTATCAGCTTGAAATGTACATCTTAAACAACATTTGAAACTTTCCAATCCTGATATCAACAGCATTAAACTGAACAAAAAGCAGATCAAAATCAAAAACAAAAACACATGATAAATTATGTTTTATGGGGTACAATCAAGGGTGTATAATTCAAAAGCCAGTTTTGTCCTTCACTTCTGCATGTGGAATCCGTTAACTAGCTCTGCTTGTCTGCCGATGCTCAAGAATTCTATGTATTTGGCACAGAAGACCGCTAACCTATTTGTTTTGGTGCGCTATTAGTCCTTAACAAATATGTCATTAGTTTATTCAAGTTTTTCAAATCACATAGTAATTACATATACTTAACGTGCAATAATTTTACATTTTTCTCTTATGAAAAATTTAATTAACCCGACAATAGTGATATATTTAAGATGCTAAATTAAATATTATTTAATAAATGTATCGGACCCATTTGCACATTTTACAAAGATTAGAAATTCAATTACAATTTTTTCCAATTAAAACTAAGGGCATATTTATCTTTTTATCAAATAAAGACCAATTACGCACCAAAATACATAGGTTAGAGGTTTTCTATGCCAAAAACAAATGTTAGGGGTCATTTCTGCACTAAGGACAAAGGTGAGTGACCATTTATGCCAATTTTTCTAAAAAAAAGCCTTCAAGTGGTAGTTTTATAAAACGACTAGAGCTGTTATACAACAACGAAATCATTTTATTTTTGTCAATCTAAACAGCTCTAGTCGTTTTAAAAAATGAATAGAGATTTTTTCAAATACGACTATAGTCATTTTAAAACATATGTGTCGTTCTAGTATATCATCGACACAATTAAGTTAGACGATGGTCATCAGAGCATGGATTACTTAAACATAACTTATAATGGAGTACGATCGACGTAGTATACATTTTATCGACATGATCGAGTTAGATAATGGTCATCAGAGTGTGGATTAGTTAAACCAACATATAATTGGGTATGATCGATATACTATACATTTTATTGAAATGATCGAGTTAGAAGATAGTCATCGGAGTGTGGACTAGTTAAACAGAACGTATAATGGGGTACGATCCACGTAATTTATAATTCATAGACACGATCAAGTTAGTCGATCGTCATCGGAGCGTGGATGAGTTAAATAGTACGTATAATGGGGTACAATAGATGTAATATACATTTTATCGATACGATCAAGTTAGTTGATGGTCATCGAAGTGTGAATTAGTTAAACAGAACGTATAATAGGGTACAATCGATATACTATACATTTCATTGACATGATCGAGTTAGACGATGGTCATCAGAGCATGAACTAGTTAAACAGAACGTATAATAGGGTACGATCAACATAATTTACATTTTATCGACACGGTCGAGTTAGTCGATGATCATCGGAGCATGGATGAGTTAAACAGAACGTATAATGTAGTACGATCAACGTAATTTATATTTTATCGATACGATCGAGTTAGTGGAGTGTCATCGGAGTTTGGATTAGTTAAACAGAACATATAATGGGATACGATCAACTTAATTTACATTTCATTGACACAATCGAGTTAGTCAATGGTCACTAGAGCATGGAATAGTTAAACAAAATGGATAATGAGGTACGATCGACGTAATTTATATTTTATCGACACAATCGAGTTAGTCGATGGTCATCGAAGAGTGGATGAGTTAAACAAAATGTATAATGGGTTACAATAGACGAAATACACATTTTATCGATACGATCGAGTTAGTTGATGGTCATCAGAGTGTGAATTAGTTTAACAGAACGTATAATGAGGTATGATGAACGTAATTTACATTTCATTGATACGATCGAATTAGTGGATGGTCATCGAAGTTTGAATTAGTTAAACAAAAAATATAATGGGGTATGATCAACGTAATTTACATTTCATCAACACAATCGAGTTAGTCGATGGTCACCATAGTATAGATTAGTTAAACAAAATATGTAATGGGGTATGATCAACGTAATTTATATTTCATCAACACGATCGAGTTAGTCGATGGTCATCGTAGCTTGAATTAGTTAAACAGAACATATAATGGGGTATGATCAACGTAATATACATTTTATCGATACGATCGAGTTACCTTGTAATTCTCTACCAACAACGTTGAGAGACATTTAGAACTATTACATTCGTTCTGGATTAATCGACTACAGTAGTTTAAAAAGACAGTAGTCGTTTCTAAACATATTCAATAATTTGGAAAATCCCTAACAGAGGACGAAGATGTTCAGAACGACTCTAGTCGTACTAGACGAAACGTCTGCAGTTGTTTAAAACGACAAATGTTTTTTTTTATAAATTTGCAGCATATTTTCACTCCGTAACTAGAAAGGGCCATGCAGCTAAAGAACATAACATCTGCAGTCTACAGAAAAATATATAACTTAACAACTTGTAGCAAATATTTGTTTTGTTTAACTACGATATAAACATAAGTATTCGTTATAAACACATCATATGTATTCCACATAAAGATAAATCTCAATTCATACAATAAGATTACAATTTTTTATCCATAGAAAAAGAAATAAAAGGACATTGCACTAATCTTCCGCATTTTCTCATCATTGGAATCTGGTGTGTACATCTTAGACGGTTGTGTCCCGTTGTCTAGCATCTGTTACATTTATGCCTCTTGGATTGGCTCCATGAACAGTGCATCACCAGGTAGAAGAAACCTTAACTCCAAAGAGTCAACATTGTATAGGTCTAGTAGTTTACCATACAACTCTTTATATGAAATCTCAGTAACAATTTCAAGTCCATCCACAACATGACTATCACCTCGTTTTCAATTCCACTTTCCCTGATCATCCCTAACAAACTCACCAAAATAAAATACAGCGATTCATAATGGTGAGTGCATTCCTGCAATTCATTAAAACTTTGATTACTTAATCTAAATAAAAATTTGTTTTTCAAAAAATTAAATATTGTATGTCAGACAACCTCAACTATGCTGCAATAGTAGTTCAAAATATATTTTGTTGTTTAAAACGATAGATGGTCATCTTAAAACAACCACTGTTGTTTATAATGACTACTGTCGTTCAACAAGACTACAGTAGTTTAAAACTTTCCACTGCCCACAATTAATGCAGCTTCTTCCTCAATTCCACCATTTCAGATGAATAACATTCCTCAACACTACCATTTCGAACAGATACAAAAAAATGCCACGTACATGTGAAATAATGAAATGGAGGAGAATATATTACCAATGACGAATTTGTAACAACAAAGCTTGACTACCGGCTGAAAGTCTTTCTCTTGGCCCACAGAAAATAAAGGAAAAAAATCCAAGATTACAGTGGAGAAATTGGATGAAGAAGTAATTTTTGGAACTATCGTAGGGTTTCTTCAATTTAGCAACTTGATGTCGTTAACGGAGTGAGATGTTGCTGAGAGTTTTTGGGTCTTTTGTGTTAAGGACATTTCAGTTATTATAAAAATATGTTAAGGGTATTATAGACTTTTTCTACTAAAGAGGCCTTAAAAAGACATGAAGAATAAGTTGGGCCTTAAAAAAACATAAGTTGTTTGACTAGGCCTTTTAAGAAAATACCCCAATCACTTAGAAGGTAATTGAGAGGTTGGAACAATAGATCATAATGGCTCATTTACAGAGACAGAGACTAGTCGGGCTACAAAATGATAATGCAAATGATGATGAAGATGATGATGTAAACCTAGACGCAAGGACAAAAACTGAGAGTTGCAAGACCTCAGTAACTGTATTGGGCTGCTCCACACTACTAGCATAAGCCATAGGCAAGTATTACATCAGGTCCTGAAGGGACAAAATCGAATCACAACCACTCATGACCGACTTATTGCAGTAGCTTGAGGAGCATGCTATTAGAGGACATATGAATACATTGTCGGCTCATATGGAAGAGACATTTATGAGAAGTTTCGTAATTTCTTTTTGTTCTATTGTGTAGGTTTTATCATTGAGGACAATGTGTATGTTAAATTCGAGGTGGTATGTATACAATTATGTTAATTGTTTTGTTTTGTGAACTTGAGTGAGTATTTGTTTAGTTTTACATAAAAATTTGCTAAATAACTGAAATCAAAGTCAACAATTAATTTTAACCACATACACAATTTTTATCAACTTTTATCAAAATCTGTTAAAAACTATTTTTTTAGTAAAACCAAACGGACACTAAATTCAGTTTACGTTCTATTTTCTATTCTACCTAAAGTTGAAAGAAAAAAATCGATTAAAAACTAAAAGTTTTGAAAAATCTAAAATGATTATTTTTGTGTCGTAGCTTGGTAGATAGATTACTTACCTATGATAAAAAATAATTGTTGTTGATGATAAAACGTTATCTCTTCCTCCAAGCGCCGCGGCAACGACAATGGTGGAAACCTACAAAAAGTGGCGGGACTTCTTTCTTCCATGTCCACTCCGGTGTGATAATCAGTATGTGATTAAAACCAGATATGTAAAATAACAATATGGATTATATGAGAGTTGATTTTTACCTGGGGGTTGGCCTGCAGTTATGGCCTTTAATGGTTTTTAATGACAGGTGTCCCTTCATCTTCCTCATTATTATGAGTTAATGAGGGACGTTACATCTTTCCAATCGCCAGTGGTAACTGTCATTCTGTGGGTTGCCTGTCTAGCTAACCCAACGACAATTAGGTTATTGCTGTCTAACTGTAAGAAGCGAGCTTATGAGATCAATGGGGTGGGCGAGTCGATGAGGCGAGTGGATTATTTTTTTAATTGAGGAAGGCGTCCCAAGGAGTGCACTATCATCCACCAAAGTATAGTCATATCTATCCTCATAAGCTCATTTACTTTTCATAGGCCATTGTCAATGAGAAGTAGAAATATCGTCTTTCAAGTAACTATTCCTGGCCAAAAAAGTCAAAGAACAACATATGCGATTATTATTTATTTATTTATTATTTATTATTTTTATTTGTAATGAAAATCACGTGGAAGCATATTACTTGGCGAGGCGTGGTCAAGTGATGAATCGCCGTGTGGCGGATCAAATTTAGACTAGCTATTTTGAGCCTAATTTAGGTTTAATTTAAGCCTCATTTAGGAGGGATTTTTCCCTCTTATGGGGTAAACTCGAATTTTGAATTCCCCATCTTTTAATTTCCTATATAAGAGAGGAAAAGTGAGAGACTATTTGTAGTATTCCCATATTTCCTTGTTGGTTGGAATTCTTTTCAGACTTGTCTCTTTTTTTCTGTCTGAGTTGTAGAGGTTTTTTTCTCTTTTCATTGCCTAAGGTAATCATTTCACCCTTGTTCTTCTTTAAACTTTTTGGATTTCTTCTTTTTTTCATTTTTAAATGTATAAGACAGTGATCACTTCTAGTAGTGGTTCTTCAACCAAGAAATCTTATAGCAGTCTTAGCGACCCTTTTTTTCGCACCTTATCTATAGAGAGAGATGATAATCTTCCGCCGGTAGAGGATTGGACCCTTATTAGTTCTTTAGAACATGGTGGACCTGATAAGTGTGATTTTACACTTATCTAGACCATTAAAAGTGGACAATTGTAAGTGCTCATAAGTACTTTTCTACTTAATTGTGTGTTGATTTAATTATTTCAGGTCAAAACCCAAGATCGGATGGAATTGGAGAAAAACAAAGCAAAATAGGCAAAAAGGACTGAAAGTGTACGAAAACTTGGAGATGGGGATCAACTTGTAAACCTCCAAAAGTTGAAGGACATGGGGTGCAAATAAAAGAGGAATGAATTGAAATATAAGAAGGAATCAGAAGACTAAAATGATTACAATCAAAAGTTGAAGGACCAAAGGCGCAGATACGAAGAAAAGAGAGCTGGGCGAACGCCCGAGCTCAAAGCTGGGCGATCGCCCAGCTGAAGAAGCAGGCAACAGAGGCGAAATTCTTTGCCTGGGCGTTCGCCCGAAACATGCCTGGGCGTTCGCCCAGGCCAAATCTTGCCTGCTGATTTTCTGATTATTTTGTTTCCTTTTTTTTGAGTCCCAATGCAATTAGGAAACTTGTAACCCACGATTTTTAGGGATCTTTTAGGGCTTCTTGGGGGAACTATAAATATGGGTTATACACTCATAACAAGGGTCGAAAAATCTTGTAAAAATCATATTGAGAGAGAGAGATACCAAGAGACGAAGAACAAAGACGGAATTGAAGATTGGAGCTTGAAGACAAAGAGTTCTTGGTGCAAGATATTCAACGTCTCTTCCTCTATTATTTTCAAGATCCGGTTATGTCTTTCCTTCTCTTCATCTTTTCTTTCTCTCGAGTCATGAATAGCTAGATTTAATGTTTGGATGAACGATGTAGCCTAAGTTTAATTCTTTAATTTCGAATCTCAAGTTTTGATTTATAAATTGATTAAGTATTTGATTTTACTTCTTTTCTTAATGCTTGAGATAATTAGCCATTATTTGTCATTGATTTGTGGATTGTAATGAACCGAGAGGTAAATTATTAATCTAGACCACGTAGTAAAATCTGGCAATTGGATAAAAGGTAGAAATACACTTTTGTTATTGTCACGGTCTTGAATTGAATTCTTAGGAGATTTAATGCATCTAATTAAGGACCATTCTGACTGTCTAAGTTGACTTAATTAGATAGAACTAATTTGAACTCGAGAGAGGTAAATTAGGTTAAATTTGTGAATTCGACCGAATACAACTTTAGGAATAAATCTTGAGAGGAGAAATTAGAGATGATAACTAGGTGAATTCGTTCGTCCAAACGCTTCAACCATCATATTTTATTAATTCTTGATTTCTGCTTTATTATTATTTTCGAAACAAAAATCCAAAGTTTTAGCTTAAATATTCAAATTCAATTGACTTTAACTTGTTTTCAATAGATTAGCCCTTTGATTAATTTAACTAGTATCTAAATAAGATAGTCTTCGTGGGAACGATAATCCGGACTCAAAAAGTCCACTTTATTACTAACGATAATAACGATGCTTGAATGGTCTGACAGATGGGATAGAGGTAGGATTGAACAAGGGAGTATCATCCAGTCCCCGACCCCGTTCACCCCAGGATGGGATAGGGGCTGTTGCCACGGCTGTGGGCAGGCCGATGCGCTTTCTCCTTGCCGCAACGGGCTATTCCATCTCCGGTTGATGTAAATTCGTTACCTGAATTTTCTGTCCATGTCAATTTTGTGGATTCTGATCCAATTCTTCTAGTGTACTCCGTCTGCTTAATATTCAAACGAGACGCTCTCCAAGTGGTAATTTAATAGAGCTAGACCTTCCAAAGGATGGTTGTGTTTACAATCTGTGTTTACAATCTTAAGAGCTTTGAGAGAATGTTGAAAAAATATGAGTTACCCCCCGGTCACTTATGCCGAGTCCCATATCCTAGTGAGAGGATTCCAGGATCAGACCCTAGAGAGGTAGTAGTCTACCGTGAGAGCATGACAGTTGGTTTAAAGTTTCATCTTCATTCCTTGTTCATTTCTTTTTTCAACGAATTTCATGTTTCTCCCGGTCAATTGACTATTAACTCTTGGAGTATATCAACTTATTTCTTGTACTTGTGTCTTACAAATGATATCGAGCTGTGTTTGAGACTTTTTAGAAGTGTGTTTGATATGTTTCTTGTGATCGAGAGTAACTGTTATGCCCATATTCAACTTAAAGTAGGATTGTTATTACCGCACTTTCCTAATTCTAATAGCGGTCGGAGGAAGCGTTTCTTTTTTGTTCAACCTGAGGTAGGACAGTTCCCTTTTAAAACTTGTTGGAGAACTCCTTTTTGCAAGCTTTTTAACGAGTCCCTAGACCTTGATCATGGGTTGAGGGCACTTGATGCCTCCGGGATTGCATATGAGCGAGGTGCTATTTAATGAGAACTTGCGGCTTGTTCATATTGGATCACCTGAGGGTAGGCTACTTTTATGTCTTTATTCATCTTTTTGACTTTATTTTGCATGTACTTGCTTTATCAACCTCTATTTTTATTTTTCAGACATGGATAATTTTGATCTTGGAGGTGTGATAGATGCAGCTGGATTTACCACTAATGCTAAAGACCCGTCTCTATCACCTTTAAACTAAAAAAAAGACTGGCCGATAAAGGAAAGACCACTGTTGAGACAACTGTTGTCCCTCATTCTGTGATGTGTACTACCAAAGGTAATGATACCCATGCTTTCAGGGAGTTTGGATTTCCTCATGTTGACTCGTCGGTTGAGGCCGAGATCATGTTGGACTGTATGAATGAAAAACTTATTAAGAGTTTGAAAAGTAAAGAAACAGCTGCCATGCGACGCATCATGTATACCAACCACCGCAGGGTAAGCTGTTGTATTTTGATGGTGCTCTGCTGTTTTCTTATTTAATATTCATCCTCTGTTTAATTTCAACTTTCTTTTATTTTGTACAGATGGTTGTTATGGAGGAGAAAATACTACGTGATTTTGAAAAATTCGAGAAGCGTGCAGTTGAGAAAGACCGTGACAAGAAGAAAGTTGTAGCGATAATGCAATCTCTATTAGGCAAGGCAACGGCTGTGTCGAAGAAAAAAGATGGTGAGATCAATCAACTTCATAAAGAGGTCAGCTTTGCAAAAAGTTGGAGATTACAGATGATGGATACAATAGGCTGCTATCAACATGACCAAAGAGTGACTTGTTGACAATCATTCAGATATAAGCATAGATGAATTTGATACATATCTGAAGAAATGTCGGGATGCAGATTTAGCTGCTCAGAAAGCCAGGGTGACTGACCATTGGGAGGGGTTGGATCTCAACCTGATGGCTTTCTTGATTATTAAACATTTTTTTATTTTCGTTGTCTTTTCTTCTGTACTTTAGTTTCATGACTGTTGTCTTGTTTACTCATAAAAACTATAAAATTTAGTTTATTTTATTTCAAATATTATTGAGTACTGCGAACTTCAGTTTTGTATGTTCGACGTGGAACATATATCTTTATTTTAATAAAAAATTATTTTTTACTTTTTCACTCTGTAATCGTTGGTTGTATTTCACTTTTTTACACTTGTTGGTTGCAATGTATGATGGTATATCGCCCGGCCAATATGGCAACGTGAACAAACTGTGTGAAAAAAGGGAATGATGAGAAGAAAAGACAAGTTGGGGACGTGGGATATGGTGGGACGGGTGCACGAGGCTCATTGCTCCTTTTTTTTTAAACTAAGACTCATTGCCCTTCGTTAAACTAAGTCTTGTCGCCTTGTTTTTGAACTAAGGCTCACCGCCCTTTGTTGAACTAAGGCTTATTGCCCTTTGTTGAACTAAAGCTTATCGTCCTTTATTAAATTAAGGCTCGTCGCCTTGTTTTTAAATTAAGGCTCATCACTCTGATTTTTAGACAGAGGCTCATTGACTGTGATATCAGTTGACAATGATGTTTGTATCGCTTGGCGTATCCTTAATAGTGACTCTAGTAAATAACCAATGGTTGCCGCAGGTCGAGTTCAGTAGGTGCACCAAGACCTCCCAGCTAGGCTGATCCTTCTGTAGCACCCTTATCTTTACCCACCTTGGCATTTTATTAAATTGAAAATCAAATAGAGGAATGCGATTTAATACAACTACAAATACTTGCTTTTACTCGAAAAAAGAAATGTTGATAATTTATTGTTAATATTTCTTCAAGTGCTCTGCATTCCATGGTCTTCCTAATGGTTTTCCATTCATATCTTTGAGACTATATACTCCTTTTCTGATCTTTTTGATGACCTCGAAAGGACCATGCCACTTAGGCTCCATCTTAGATGGTGGGTGCCCAGCTGCTGCACTACTCCTTAACACCAGATCATGAAGTTGGAAAGTCCTAGGCTTTACTTGATGGTCGAAATATTTGGCTACCTTGTGTTTGTAAGCCATTGTCTTGATTGCAGCATTTTCTCTAACTTCTTCAAGTAGGTCAATTTCTGCCCTTGTGGTATTGTCATCCGTCTGTTCGACTTGCATTCTCAAAGTTGGATTTACAATTTTAGCAGGTATCACCGCTTCCATTCCAAAAGATAACTTTAAAGGCGTCTCTCGTGCTGGTCTCCTAAGGATAGTATGATATGCCCACAGTAGATTAGATAGTTCATCTGCCCAATATCGCTTTTCCTTTCCCAACCTCGTTTTTAAATCCCAAAGTATGGTATGATTTGTGACTTCAACCACTATTACTAGAGCATCATCATATGGACAGGTAATGCATTTCAAGTCCACATCGCTGAATGTGATATTCTGGCTGAACCTTTCATTTTTATCTATCGAACTAGATCCATTGGCCCGAGCATAGTTTTTTCGCCTTGAATTAGAGTCACCCCCGCGGCAATGCCACCTACTATAACATTTATAATTCCAGCACGATGAGGTGGTTGTTGTTGATATTCAGCCTTTTTCTCTTATCTTTATCTGTTTTCACAAACTTTGAGAGGTATCCTCTTTTTATAAGTCGTTCTATTTCTTCCTTCAGCTGCTGGCAGTCCTCAGTATCATGTCCATGATCTAGATGGAATTTACAATACCTAGTCTCATATCTCTTGTGTGGTGGTACCCACATCTTTTTAGGCCACACAAGCTCATTTATATTTTGTATCTCCATTAGGACATTAGTCCTAGAGGTGTGCAAAGGTGTATTATACGCATCCTTTCTAGCGCTAGGTCGATTAGGGCCTGGATGGCTCATTTTCTGCTTGCCTTTGTTCTCTCGAGGCCTTGGCTCACTTGGGTCTCATTTTGTTAGACTCGAGTTCTTTTCTATCTTTCATGCCTTTACTAATGAAATATACTTCTTTTGTATCCACATATTTATCCACTCTCCGTAGTAGCTCGTGCATCGTATCTGATGGATTTTGGAGAGTGACATTTTAAAAGGGTGACTGCGAGTTCTATTCATCATAGTAATGACTACAAAAGCATTTGTAGATCATTGATTCCCAAAGTAGCCCTATTGAACTGGGCGATGAAATCTTTCAACAATTCGTCCTTGTCCTGGGTCAATTGCATCATCCCAATGGTAGTTTTATTTACACGTTTGTTGCTGGCAAAGTATCTAGCAAACCGTTTGGAAAAGTCATCATATGTACGAATCAATTTTGAGAAAAGTGTGGCTACCCAGTCCCTGGCCTTCTGCCTAAGTGTTGGTGGAAAAGTCCTGCACATAATTGCATTGGGGATGGCTCGCAACCTCATCAAGTCGACAAAAGCCCTGAGGTGATCGACAAGATCAGAGGATCCGTGGTATTTTTCTATCTTTGGCTGTTTGAAATCTCATGGCAAGGAGACCGCCATTACCTCTAGGGAAAAAATATCTTGTTCCAACACTATAGATTGTTGCCTACTATTTTTCTTAGACATAGCCTTAGCTATTTTGTGACCTATCATATCTTCTAATCACTGCTCCATGCTTAACACTGGTGTCCCAACCAGCATAGGCATAGGCACCCATGACGGTTGTCCCCAATGTGGATTTGGGCCATATGTCAATGAATGGAAATGGGGTATGAAAGGTGGAGCCAAAGAACCTGGGGCCAGCGGTGGAACTACCGTTGGTGGTGTTTCTATTGCTAGAAAGTTAGGAGCCTGGAGATGAGCCTCTGGTGGTGAGGGCCCTACTGGTGGATGGCTAGGACCCTGAGGTGGAACACTTAGCAATGAAGGTCCTACCAGTAGAAGACTAGGACCCTGAGATGGCTGAGAAGCAGCAACTTTCTGATCCTAGAGCTGAGCCGTTAAGGTCGACACCTGAGCTTGTATTAGCGCAAGTTGAGTGGCAGATGCAAATTCTTGTTATGGGTGATTAATGGTGGAGGACTCGGTGTCTACATCCCCGATGGGGCGGGAGGGCGGTTATATTCATAGGACTTCTAGTTCAAGCCATGGTTTTTGTGCAGTTTTCCACAGACGGCACCAATTGATGATAAAACGTTTTCTCCTACTCCGAGCGCGACAGCGACAGTGACAGTGGTGGAGACTTATAAAAAGTGGCGGAGCTTCTTTCTCCATTGTCCACTCCGGTGTGATAATCAGTATGTGATTAAAACCAGATATGCAAAATAACAATATGGATTATATGAGAGTTGATTTTTACCTGGGAGGTTGGCCTCTATTTATAGGAGTAGCTTGCAGTTACGGCCTTTAATGATCGTTAATGATAGGTGTCCCTTCATCTCTCTCATTAGTAGGAGTTAATGAGGGACGTTACATCTTCCTTATCGCTAGTGGTAAGTGTCATTATGTGGGTCACCTATTTGGCTAATCCTACGATAGTTGGGTTATTTTTTTCTAACTGTAAGATGCGAGCTTATGAGATCATTTTTTTAGGGGGGACGAGCCGATGAGGCGAGCGGATTATTGAGGAAGGCATCCCAAGGAGTGTCACTATCATCCACCAGAGTATAGTCATATCTATCATTAGTTGTTGATTTTAATTCTTGGGAATCGAAGAATGCTGTCTGAGTACATGTTATTCTTGTTTCATCATGTTCCATGTGATGTTTTTTCGCTTTCGAGCTCATAGCCATGAGCTAGTTGTTACCTGCTAACTCAGAAAAGTTTATGTTTTAAGTAGCTTTTAAAGACTTCATATGAACTATAAAACTATACTAAGAAGCATAATGTCTCCTGCCTTGGCATATACATTTATTAGACTTTTGAGAGTGAGACATGTAAACTCATGATTGTGATTGTTCTAGAGAAGTGATAGGCATTAGCTCTATTCTAAATTTATGGCAGAAGGGTCTTCTAGTTGAAAAGTTAGAATTGAGCATTGAAAGTGCATTAGAATTCTATTTCTAACTCTCCATCCCAATAAAAGTCTTTGAACTAGTCAGGCTAGTCCTGTTGGAAAAAGTTACCACTAATGTGTGAAAGCTAATTTTGAGTAATTTGGTCCTATTTATCACATATATGGAGCAGATAATCTACCAAAAAAGAGGACTATCTCAATGATGGAGTGAAAACTACCAACTGTGATGAAAAGAAAAAAGAAAAGAGAAACGTCATAAATATTAAGCAAAAGCAAGAAACAAAAAAGATTGTTGCAGTGTCTGACTGAGTTTTGGACATTAATTAGGAGGTCAAGATGATTGGTTAGTTTGACATGCTCGGTTTAGATTTGATACTGGAACTTCACGATTCAAAGAGAGTAGAATGTGATATCTAAGTGCTCACCTTAATAAGTTCGAACTACCTAGCCTACATTATAGAGATTAATTGCTTGAGATATTGATCTTTTGTTTACTTATGATAGGACACCCTCAATAATGCAATCTAGAAGTTTAAGAGTGTGCAAACTTCCATGATTGAAGTGAGATATGAAATAGACCAATGGGGTTAGGATTAACATGGCAGAATCCTAAAAGACTACCTAGTAGCATAAGCCAATCGAAGTAGCAATTGAGAATTGAAAATAACTATTCACATACAAATATGAGATAAATATAGATGTGACAATGGGCCGACCCAGAATTGAGAATTGAAAATAACTATTCACGAACAAATATGAGATAAGTATTGAGGTAGCAATGGCTTGGCTCGACCCGTTATCCAACGAGTGAGCTCGGCTTATCCCAAAAAATGGGGCTCGGTTCGGTACACGAGCTCGTAAGCTGAACAAGCTGAGCCGAGCTGCCAACGAGCTCGGCTTGGTATTTTTTTTAATATTGTTTCAGAGAATTTGAAAATAAAAAACAAATAAAGTGTGAGATATTTTTTCTGTTAAAAATTAAAAGTTGAAAACTCTCCTTCTTTTTCTAGTCTTGGGACCGACTACTTTGAACGTAGCCAGAGTTAAAATTGTACACGTAACAAGTTGTTACGTGTACAATTTTTAATTAAAATAAGACGAAGAAAATATAAAATATATATGCAATAATACTTACTACAAATTCAATTATTCCATATTTGTATCTTAAGTTCTTCGGACATCATTCTGTCCACTTTATATTAGATCTGAAGTTTGACATCATCCCAATCCTTCAGACAAGATTCAAGCATGAGATATGTTGAATTCTACCTATGGCCAAAATCAGTGCAAAAACATTTTTCTTGCAGTCCATTTTCAACACATAGACCAGCAATAACTTCTTTTCTTACTGGTGAGATTGATTAAATAATTAATAGCGTATCTAATTTTTTGTAATTGTATTTCTATGAATTTTAATTCATCTTTCACAATTAAATTAAAAACATGACATACACAACGAATGTGAAATAAAATAACATCAAATTCAGGATTGAAATGCTGAAATAATTTTTCAATTACTATATTGTTGGGCTTGCATTATCAAAAGTAAAACTACGAATTTTTGTTTCACAATTAAATTCACGTGGCACACCCAATAAAACATGAAAAATATTAACTCCATTATAAGGATAGTCAATTTGTCTAAACACTATTAATTTTTTATGCATTATCCAATTATTATCAATGTAGTGTGCAGTTGCAGCCATATATCTTTTTTGGGTTATTATCGGTCCATAAGTTTGAAGTGAAAGACAAAATATCGTTATAATTTTTAATATAAGTTAAAATTGCTTTTTTCTTTTTTATTAAATAAAATAATAGTGTCTTTACGAAGAGTATTTTTAGCAACAAATACATACCTTGGTTGGAGATATTTTTGGATAAAGTTCGTGAAATGAGGATTTTCCACCAAGCTCAGTGGAAACTCGACATTTGCCACCAATTGCGGCAGTCCTACGCGGCGGATGCTCTCTTGTGAATATACCCAATTGTTTAGATTGTGAGTACTACTGAGCCAGCTGTGGGAGATTCAAACTAGAGTTGTGCCTGATTTGATTCCAACCCTCCATGTTTGAACTAACACTTTTTGGAGCGTTTGTTTAGATGGGTCGTGTCTATCCCCTTTTATCATGCTAACTTCTCTTTACAGTATTTACACTTTACTTTATGCTTAGAGACTCCGTCTATTAGTTTATCAGTTGGCACCAACTCAAAATATTGTCAGTAACTAGCCTTTTGTTTTGTCGCTTTTCATTTAGTGCTAGAACTGGTTGTTATATTTGTATGTGTGTCGACATCTTCTTGAATATCATCCAAATCAATCGGATCAGTGCTACCTCCAAATTCATCAACAATATCGCGAGGAATGAGAATGTCATTAAGACCACTGAAATCATCTTTACTTCGATTGTAGGCTATTTGAAACAAAATAATAAAGAGAAGAGTAGAAAATGTGTAAAAACGTAGTAGAAAAAGTAGAAAATTAAAACTTAAAAGTATAGACTAATATTTAGATAATGAGATTTGAGATAAATAATTATAAACTAATATTGAGAGATAATGAAATTTGAGAATTATTGTTGAATTAAGTATATAATAGATTAGAATGGAGTATTTATAGGGGGGAAAACCGAAGTGCAATGCTCAATTAAAAAAATGACCATTGGACATGTGCTACGAGCTACGAGCCACGAGCCAAGCGGCTTGTGGGCAAGACTAGACAGCTCGTTGGGACGGGCTGGTCTACGAGCTAGCTTGTCTTTTTATCGAGTCGAACGAGCTCGGTCATCTTTTGTTTTGGGCTCAGCTCTAACTCGCGGGACAAGCCCGAGCCCATTATGGTCCGAAGGCTCATTTGCTACCCTAGATAAGTATACTAATTTTTTGTTGTGGCATTATTTGGATGTTTTCTTTGAATATTAGGCTTGGGTACAGTTTCTGTGGTGATCAAGCATTTTTCTCTATTTTCATCCTTTTCTCAGTTTTTGAGGCGATCAATATTTTCTTTTCCACTTTCGTCATTTGTTCATATAAGTATACTAATTTTTTTTGTGGAATTATTTGGATGTTTTCTTTGAATTTTAGGCTTGGGTACATTTTTAAGTCGATCAAGCTTTTCTTTTCCACTTTCATCCTTTGTTCATGTAAGTATAATAATTTTTTGTTGTGGCATTATTTGGATGTTTTCTTTGAATTTTAGGCTTGGGTACAGTTTCTGAGGTGATCAAGCATTTTTTTCTACTTTCATCCTTTGCTCGAGAAAATGATGAAAATAGAGAGAAAAAAAAACTTGGATTTAGGATAATTTTGCTCGAGCAAAGGTGTTAAAGTAAAAAAACGATGTTTGAAGAAGGGTCAATTTTTTTATTTATTTTTTTTGTCTTTAACCCTTACCTATATTTCTAAGTTGTTAGTCATTAGAAGGATTGACCAATTCTAAGAGAAAAACACAAACACACACACATAAACAAGCTAAGATTTTGAAGAACAAGAAGAAAATGAAGATGATGGTTACGTTAGCAAAGTTCAAGCTGTGAGATTCATCAATCCACCTTTGTTTTTATTCGTTTTTCTCAATCCCGGCGATGTATTCAATTTTAAAGTTGTCATTGTATAAATTGAACATGCATAGCTAAATTTTAGTTTGCCAGAACAATGATGTAATCTATACTTTAAAGCTTTAATTTACTACAAGTATGAGTTTGTGGTTGGCTATTCGTTACAGATTTAATGCTTTCATTTTATATGGTCAATGCATTGATTGAATTGATAACCATATTGATAATGAGAGGTGATATATGCATTATACGAATGTCATAGATTTTGATAGAGATATACCTCCATAGTTTATGTGATCATTAATTTATGTATGTTGATTATATTGCATTGTTTTGTGTTCACAATTGTTATAGAGATATAGAATTCATACATAATGGTAGGTTTAACTTTACTCAAGACAGATTGTTAAATAATTTAGAACGTTCATCATTTACTCAAATGAATATTGTTAAGTACATAATTGGTTAAATTAAAATAGACAAATAGTCCATTTAACCATTCAAATTTTAAAGTTGTCTTGATACCATTTTGCGCATTTATTTAATTAATTTTAGTTTACAAGCTCCACATAAATTGATTAATCAAATAAATTTAGAGTTAACCAAATTTCAGTATGCAATAGTTTAAACAATCTTTGTGTGAATGATACTTGACTATATCGTACACTTACAATTATCACACCAACACTAATTTTATAATCCATGATAAGTGCAGTTTTGCACTTATCTAGACAATCAAAAGTAGACAATTGTGAGTGCTTTTAAGTGTATTTTTATTTAATTGTGTGTTAACTTGGTTGTCTTAGGTCAAAACTCGAGTTTAGATGATGATTGGAGGAAAACAAAGCAAAATGGGAAAAAAAATGAAAGCGTATGAAAACTTGGAATTAAGGACCTAAGTGTAAGAGCTTGAAAGTTGAAGGACTTGGGTTGAAAATAAATAAGGACTAAATTGAAATAAATGAGAAAAACCATGGATTTAAGTGAAGATACTAGAGAGTTGGATGACGTTATGTGCAAATAATCAAGAACTTAGCCGTAAAATTAGAGAGACCCAAGCCCAATGCGATCGCATGAGCTAGTAGGCTTGCGATCGCAAGATCCATTGTTCTGGACCGGTAGCACACCAACCACCCCCATGCGATTGCATGGGCATATTGCGGCCCAAAGCTCTACATTATGAGCATGGGAGCTCACTCCATCAATGAGTCTATCCTGCTTCATGCCATATTGTTCAACCTAAAGCAGGGTTCACGTTCCTAGGTCACGTGTTTTCCCAAAGCCAATGCATGAGTTTGGTGCTCTCCAATAACCGCTCAAATTTTTTCGTAAGGAAAAAAAATGAATCGAAAAAGAAAAAAAAATCATTTTTTTTAATTAAATGTGTTCATTCATTTTGACTACTTTAGCATATCCTCTTTCTTTTTTCTACTAGGAGTCCTTTTAGTATTTTTTTACACACAGATTCTGAGAGTGTATAGGGTTACAAAAAAACCTATAAATGGAGAGCATTATACACAATAGAGGGGGGGAGAAATTTGGAGATAAAAGGGATTAAGAAGAGAGAAATTCCAAGCTTTTGGAGAGATTCAAGACAGAGTAATCCAAGATCTTTGAAGATATTCAAAATTGAGGGTTGTACATACTCTTTATTCTTTCTTTCCTGATCATGATTCATCATAATCTCGCTTTATTCTGTAAAATCATGTCCAACTAATTTTCTTGTAAGTAGGATGGACGATGAAACCTCATATTTTTGATTAATTAGAAGTTGCTTGTTTTTTTGTATTATTGTTGATTCTGAATCTATTGTTTGTTATTCTTTAATTTTGTTTTGATGATTGATCACCATTAAAATGTTTTTTTTGGTCTATATTATTTTCGAGAGATTCAATATAGATAAGCACGTGGTAATACACAACAAATGGTCCAATAATAGATAGATATACTATTATGTCTTGTGAAATCCTTATGGATGATCTTTGTGATTTAATGCATGTCTATATGTTCGTAATTTAATTAGACAGTTAGATTCATTTATAGGTATAAAATTGAATGACCATCGAGAGATGCTATTACATTAGGATCATCAATTTTTAATATAGTGCAATAATTTACAACAACGAGTAATGGATAATTGATTGATGGAGTATGATGGTGGATTTGTGAATCCAAATACCCTTAGACCTTGAATTTTATTAATACCCTATTGTGTTTGCATAGTAATTTAGATTAAAATTAGTTTAGAATAATTCCACCTTTAAATCATTCATATTTGTGTGTATTTACTCTGTTAAGGTTAATTGTGATTGAAGTAGGAATCGATTACCAATCCATGTGGTTCGACTTATATTATCTCTTATACTACTTGCTATGATCCATCCACTTGCGGGATAGAATCTTACAAAATACTTTTGGCGCCGTTGTCGATGATTGGTATTAATTGAATATTACTTTTTGGACATCTTTAACATCTTTAACATCTTTCTCTTTTCTTCTTCTTCTTCTTTTTGGACATTGAATCCTTTTTGTTCGTTGTTTCTAGTTCACACTTTTGTGTGCACCATTCAACGAGCCTTGATCTAGTTGCTTTTTGATCCAGAAATTGAAAGGACTTTTCACCAATCACAACGTGAACAAAGAGAATAGAGAATACAATAACAAAATACATTTGCTCACAACAACAGGGTCTGAGATCCACCTCCACAGATGCTGCTTTGGGCAATCTTCTCACCTCCGTTGTTCAAGCAGCATTAGTTAATAAGAGAGAGGTTTTTATGGGAGTTTATATGAAGCCTCATGTTGTTGAAAATCGGTCATAATCTATCCTCTATATGGGCATGAAAATTTCGAGTTGTGGCCAGAAGTGATCAATTTGTTCTCCAACAACCTACCATTCTATGGGCGAACTGATGAAAATTCACGCTACCATCTTTCTCATTTTTTGGAATACTGTGGAAATTTCAAATATAAGGGTGCTAGTGAAGAAGCGCCCAAGATAAGACTCTTTCCTCACACATTGAAAGATAAAGCTCGGGAATGACTGGATTTATTACCATTTGGAAGCATCACTACATGGATACATCTGGTTCAAAAGTTTATATTAAAGTACTTTCCTCCTGCCAGGGTGAACCGACTCAAGTATGAAATCTCAACCTTCCGACAAGCAGAGAAGCATGGAAAATGTTCAAGGAGCTACTTAGAAAATGTCATGGTCATGGTTTTCTGTTAGCAGCACAAAATAAACATTTCTACTTGGGGTTGACACCCAATAGCCATTTTGTAGTGCACTCTACCACAGGCGGCTCAATTAGAAATGGGTCTATCGGGGGCCTTTATGACTTGTATGAGACCATGAGTGAGCAGTTTGTGATATTACTGGACATGGGTTGATAGAAAAAGACAAGTACATTAGGTAGACATAAAAACTCTACTACTTGCTAAAATAGATTCATTGTCAAAGCAGATGGAAACCTTTAAGCATCTCAGTCTATTAACATGGCCCAAGAATCAGTTCTAGTTTATGTAAATTGTGGAGTAAATCATCAATCGTCAGACTGTCCCTTACACCAATAATCATTCACCAATCGAGCAAGCCGTATTTGCGTAGAATTTGAACACGAGCATAATAATCCGTTCTCACAGACATACAATTCGGACTAGAAAAATTATCACAACTTCTCCTATGGTAACAATCAGAATGTTCAAAATTTGACAAATCATGAAGGCAGGATAGGAAATGTGGATGGGAATATGCTTTCTCTCAGTTGGCAGAACGAATTAATACTGAACTCAAGGGTGTCAAAGCATCTATAAAAGAATTGGGCCAACGACAAGATATAGCTATGAAAAATATAAAAAACCAAATTGGACAGCTGGCTAAACTTTTCATGAAAAACAACCAGGTGCATGGCTCAACAACACTGAGATTAATCTAAAAGAACAGGCGCACGCCAGTACCACAAGAAGTGGGTTGGAGTTACTAGAAAGTCAGGCTAAAAGGTCAGGAGTCGCAAAGGAAACTGAGTCAAACAAATAGATAGTAAATCAAGCATATGAAACAGATGTAGCAGTTGAACAAGAAAAGACAAACTCTCCACCAGTTTATATTCATCCACCAGTCAAGCCTTACATTCTTCCAATTCCATTCCCTCAAAAGTTGTACAAACATAAGCTAGACAAACAATTTGAGAAGTTCTTGAATGTATTCAAGAAACTCCACATAAACATACAATTATCTGATGCTCTAGCCCAGATGCCTAGCTATGCAAAATTCATGAAAGAGGTATGTCAAATAAAAAAGAAGCTGGAGGAGCATGAAACTGTGATGCTAATTGAGGAATGCAACACCATAATGCAACACAAGCTACCACCTAAACTAAAAGATCTCGAGAGTTTTACTATTCCTTGCATTATTGGTAGTTTATTCTTTAAGAGAGCTTTATGTAATTTGGGTACTATTATTAAATTAATGCCCTATTCTATTTTCAGGCAACTTGAGTTGGGATAAGTAAAGCCAATAACAACAGCACTGTAGCTTGCAGATCATTCCGTCAAACATCTACATAGGATTGTAGAAGACATATTGGCGAAAGTAGATAAGTTCATATTTCCTATTGAATTTATTATCTTAGATATAAGTGAAGATATGGATGTACCGTTTATTTTGGGACGACCCTTCCTAGCTACTGGACGGACATTGATTGATGTGCAAAGGTGCCAATTGATGCCAATGCTAAATTAATAACACGTTACATTCAATGTGTTCAAAGTAATGAGGTTTCTGAGCTCTTCAGATTTTTGTTTTTATATTGATATCATAGAACACGAAATAGCCAATACTATTATGTTGGAAAACCCATCAGATCTGTGGAAGGCATGCATCGTACATTCACATGGTTTAGATTCCGACTCATCTGCCATTGAGGAATGTTGAGATATATGCAGGGTTCTGAGCTGATAAGAAGAGGAAAGTATTATGTGAAACTGGGCACTAGACCTCCATGACCATTGTCATCTATTTAACAAGTCCCTACACTTGAGCTGAAATAGCTACCTTCGCATATCGGAATGCTTATCTAAGTAATTCTTCTACTATTCCAGTGATCGTTGCAAATTCTATTAACCATGAAGATGAAGATAAATTAGTATAGGTACTTCAAAAAGACATATCAGCTATTGGGTAGACTATAGTAGATATCAAATTCATCAGCTCAACCATTTGTATGCACAAAATACTTATGGAGGAAGCCTACAAGCATGCAACACAACATCAATGCAGATTGAATCCTCACCTACAAGAAGTGGTTAGGACAGAGGTTTTGAAACTACTTGATGCCAAAATCATTTATCCAATATTAGATAGTGCATGTGTACGTCCAGTTCAGGTGGTGCCAAAAAATTACAGAATTACTGTAGAAAAGAATGAAAACAACGAGCTAATACCAGTCATGATAACTACATGATGGCGGGTTTGTATTGACTACCGTAAGTTGAATGAGGCTACTAGAAAAGATCATTTTACTCTATCGTTTATTGATAAGATGTGGGAAGAGATTAGCATGCCATTCGTGCTATTGTTTTTTTGATGGCTAGTCGGGAAACAATTAAATACTCATAGCTCTGGAAGATGAAGAAAAAATGACCTTCACATATCCATGTGGAACATTTACTTACAGGACGATCCATTTTGGCTTATGCAACACCCCCTGCTACATTCCAGTGCTGCATGATGTCAATATTCTCAAACATGGTTGAAATATTCATTGAAGTATTCATCGACGATTTCTCTGTTTTTGGGTCTTCATTTGATGAATGCATCAAAAATCTTACCCTTGTTCTACAACAATGTGAAGAAACCAATTAGTACTTAACTAGGAGAAGTGTCACTTCATGGTTCAGAAAAGAATTGTGCTAGGAAATTGATTTTAGATAAAGTTATTGAGGTAGACAATGCCAATATTCAGGTTATTGAGATTCTTTACACATCAACATTAGTTAAAGGCATCATAAGTTTTTTGAGACATACGGAGTTTTATAGAAAGTTCATCAGGGATTTCTCAAAGATTGCAAAGCTATTATGAAACTTATTAGAGAAGGATATAAAGTTCAACTCTAAACACTCTTAAAAAAAAGTTGACCTCAACTCTGTGATTGTGGCACCAAATTGGGACTTACCTTTTAAGCTCATGTGTGATGCTCGTGATTAAGCAATTGGAACAGTTTTGGGTCAGTAAAGAGATAAGATTCTACATGCCATTAACTATGCTAGTCAAACTCTATATAACACTCAATTGAAATGCCATGGATCGAAGGAGATTGTATGCACGGATCATGCAACATTGAAGTACCTATTTGCCAAAAAGGATGCAAAATCGAAGCTAATCTAATGGATACTACTTCTTGAAGATTTTGACTTTGAGATTTGGGATAGGAAAGGATGTGAAAATGTGGTTGCCAACATTTTTCTAGATTGGATCAGGCCGAGCAGGCCAAGGAAGAAGACATTAATGGAAGATTTCCAAATGAACAGGTTTTTGGGATAGAATAGACAAACAGCAAAAAAGAAGTAATGTGGTATGCTAACTATGTGAATTGTCTGGCAAGTGACATTGTGCCACTAGGTTGTGATCATCAAAAATGGAAAAAGTTCTTTTATAACTTAAACACAGAACCGAAAGAGGTTATGGAAATGATTTTAGAACAATGTCACTCTTTACCATATGGATGACACTTCGGGGCCACTAAGACTGCAGCCAAAGTGTTACAAACCATATTTTATTGGCCAACTCTATTTAAGGATGCACACAGCTTGGTAACTAAGTATGATCGATGCCAAAGGGCAGGAAACATATCAAGAAGGCAAGATATGCCTCTTTATGCTATTCTTGAAGTGGAGCTATTCGATGTCTGGAGTATTGACTTTGTGGCGTCTTTTCCACCTTTGTTCTCTAATCTATATATTTTGGTGGCAGTGGACTATGTCTCCAAAAGGGTAGAAGTTGTAAATTTACCTACTAATGATGGTTGGGTGTTTGTCAATTCTCTTAAAAGGAATATTTTTATGCGTTTTGGAATGCCCTGGGAAACCCCACGGGGCCATTATAAGTGATGGGAAAAATAGTTTTGCAACTGGCAATTTGAAGCTCTTCTAGTAAAATATGGTGTAAAACATAAGGTTGCTATCCCCTACCATATCCAAACAAGTGGTCATGTAGAAATCTCTAACAGAGAGTTGAAGAAGATTTTGGAATTGACCGTGAGTACTTCGAGAAAAGATTGGTCTAAAAATTTTGATGATGCTTTATGGGCATACCATACTGCATTCAAGACTCCAATTGGCATGTCACCATAACGGATTGTATTTGGGAAAACGTGTCACCTATCGGTTGAGTTGGAGCATCGAGTCTATTGGGCAATGAGAAGTTGAATTTTGATCTCAATGCAGCTGGTGAGAAAAGGTTGTTGCAATTAAATGAGATGGATGACTTTCGATATGAGGTTTATGAGAATGCTAAATTGTACAAGGAAATGACCAAAAATTGGCATGACAAGCACATATAAAAGAAGAATTTTGAGATTGGGCAAAAAGTGTTATTGTTTAATTCTTGCTTAAAAGTTTTTCTAGGAATGTTGCTTTCAAGATGGTTTGGGCATTTCACAGTTGTCAAAGTTTATCCACATGGAGCGGTGGAGGTAAATCATGCTACGAAAGGCACATTTAAAGTGAATGGACAACGATTGAAACATTATTTGGGCGATATTTTTTGAAAGAAAAGTCATTCACTAAATTAGGAAATCCAGAGTGATCATATCTCTATAATCAAGCTAATGACTATAAACATTGGGAGGCAACATATTTCTTTTATCCCTTATTTAATCGGTTTGCATTGCACGTAATATTTTAGGAATGCATCAATAACTTAGGCACATTTTTCAATTCTAGAAATTAGGTATATTTTATTTTGAATTTTAAATTATTAGGCCAATCATCGTCATCCCACTTGTCACCATCGGCCCACATTTTAGAAATTGCATGCTTGTGTGTCGATAGATGGTCTTCCTACTAATGATTTGATTCATTTGAAATGTTTTAATTCATGACTTGTAGACATGAATGCTACTTGTGTTTTATGTTAAATTACTTATCCATCTAGATCCTTATTGAGCACAATAGTCATGATGGTCAATAGCAGGACGATTCTACTTGTAGAATGCAATAGGTTGGTAGCTAGAACTAGAATGATTAAACCAATTACATAAATACAACTCAATCACTTAACCAATGGAACAAAAAAAAATTAGATATGGTTGAGCCATGGAAGTAGCTATGTAGGATTGTGTTGATTCCGTGTATGTTGAATATTGGTGTGGAGTGTTCTTGGCTAACAAATGGAAACTAGGTGATGACCGGATGGTAGGAATCTAATCCCCGCACATTATATCTTGCACAAAAATGACATTGCACTTGTGTCAACTTATGCCTCTCTTCGTAGCCTTTTTTACTCGAGTAATAAAGTCCGTAGGGGTTCTTAGAACTCGGTGTCCCAAGGTCTGTAAAACCTGGGAGCCATCGACCTAAAACTCGCTATAAGGGTCATCTAGAAAACTTAAGGGAGTGAGGTTTTACATAAAAAAAATAAAAATAAAAAATAAAAAAGAGAGAGAAACAATAAAAGAAAAGCTGGTCCTTGGAACAAATGATGCAAAACTAGCAAGATTGAGCCTTTAAGATTATAACTTGGAGATTTAGATAACTAGTGAGTTTGACTTGCCTAGTGGAAGCTTGACAGTCGAAACACTCAATAAAGGAGAATCATCAAAAACCTAGGTAGTTACTATCATTGGTTAATTTCAACCAAACTGGAGAGGAAAAGTAATGAATGAATTGACCGATTAGAGAGAAAACGTCAAGTTTGGAAGAGTGCATCTAACGAGTGAGAAATGAAAATTTGACCATTGAGGGTCGAGTTATCCCAATCTAGTGCATTATAATAATTCGGATTGACCATTCACACACACACCTATGGATCATGGATTAAGTTAAAAAAAATTTTGATATCATTATTTGGAAACATAAATTATGAGCAGTATAAAAACTGAGATGAAAACGACGAGCTATTTAACTTGTCAAGTGTTTGTTGTTTTAGTTACTATTGTTTTATTTATTTGTGTTTGAGTAATTGTTAGTAGGTAGTTTTATCCGAGGCGAACAAAGGTTCAAGTTTGAGACGTTAGATAAGTATGATTTTGTACTTATCTGGGCCATCAAAGTGGACAATTATGAGTACTTTTAAGTGTATTTTTACTTAATTGTGTGTTGATTTGATTGTTTTAGATCAAAACCCGAGTTCAGATGGTGATTGGGAGAAAATAAAGCAAAATAGACACAAAAAAGACTGAAAGCATGAAAAAACTTGGACTTGTGGACCTAAATAAAAGAGCTAGAAAGTTGAAGGACCTGGGTTGAAAATAAGGACTAAATTGAAATGAACGAGAAAATCCAGGGATTCAAGTGAAGATACTTGAGAGTTGGATGACTTTCTATGGAAATAATCAGTGACTTAGCCGAAAAATTAGATGGGACCCTAGCCCAATGCAATCACATGAACCAATGGGCTTGTAATCGAAAGATCCATTGTTCTGGACCCGTAGCTCACCAACCACCCCATGCGATCGCAAGATACTCTCCCATGCGATCGCATGGGCATATCGCGGCCCAGAAGAACCCTTTCCTTTTTCTACCTGGACTCCTATTGGTATTTTTTTACACAGATTATGGAGCATTTTTAGGTTTTGAGAGAAGCCTATAAATGGAGAGCATTATGCACAATAGAGGGAGGGGGTAAGAAAATTGGAGATAAAAGGGATTAAGAGGAGAGAAATTTCAAGATTTTGGAGAGATTCAAGATGGAGCAATCCTAGATCTTTGAATATATTCAAAATTGAGGGTTATATCTACTCTTTATTCTTTATTTCCCGTATCATGATTCATTATAATCTTACTTTATTCCTTTAAAATCAGGCCCGTCTAATCTTCTTGTAACTAGGATAAACGAAGAAACCTCATATTTTTGATTAATTAAAAGTTACTCGTTTTTGTATTATTGTTGATTCTGGGTTGATTGTTTGTTATTCTTTAATTCTGTTTTGATGATTGATCACCATTAAATGTGTTTGTGGTCTATATTACTTTCGAGAGATTCAATATAGATAAGCAAGTGGTAAGAAACAACATAGGGTCCAATAATAGATTGAGATAATATTATGTATTGTGAAATCTTTATGGATGATCTTTGTGATTTAATGCATGCATGTATGTTCGTAATTTAATTAGAGACACTTAGATTCATAAATAGCTATAGAATTGACAGGCCATCGAGAGAAGCTATTGATTATTTAAGATCATCGATTTTCAATCTAAGACAATAATTTACAACGACGAGTAATGGATAATTAATTGATAGAGTATGATGGTTGATTTGTGAATCCTAGTACCCTTAGAACTTGAATTTTATTAATACCCTATTGTGTTTGCGTAGTAATTTAGATTAAACTTAGTTTAGAATCATTCCACCTTAAATCATTCATAATTGAGTGTGTTTACTCTGTTTTAGATTAATTGCAATTGAAGTAGCAATCGATTACCAAACCACGTGGGTTCGACTTTGATTATCTTCTATACTACTTGTTACGATATGTCCACTTGCGGGATAGAATCTTTTAACACTCCACTCAAGAATGAAACACATTTCTAATAGACTTTTCCTTTGTAAGAGACCAAGTTGCAAAGGGGATGCGAGTTTCTCATGTTCACACTATACACGGCAGAACAACTAGTAGATCCACTTACAAAACCATTATCTCATGCTTCATTTGTCACTCATCGCTTCAAGTTTGGTGTTCGCAATGGAACCCCAATCTTGTGGGGGCATTAAAGAAGATTAGAATCATTCTCCAATCTTCTCAAGCACCAACGACCCTTTCTATAATATTAGTTACATGTTTTGTGTTTTTGACATGTATATTATTGTATCAATTTCGATCCATAATTAGTGTTTTATTTCGAAACTCAGTCTTTCATTTTTCCACTGTACGAATGTATATATTACCTTATATTATGATCAATAATACAACCAATTTTCATATTCCATCAGAACTATTTGAAAGAAGGGTGGATGGTGGAATAGTGATAAGATGATAGAGATGCGGGGGGCACATCTCGATAATCAAGCAATGAACAATAGCATATACCTTCACAGCCCGATTTTTTTACTATTTCTCATCATGTTATTAATTCCCACATGCCATAAAATTGTTGGTAATATTGGTGCATTATTTATATTCTGACAATTTAATCACGTGCATGCAAACGAGCAAAATGATGACTTACAGAAATATTGAGAAATGAAGAATTTAGATTAAGTTGAGGCAAGCGTTTGACTCTTTTTCTTTAAGACGAAATCACTTTGGCCCTTAATTTCTCATTCACCCGAAATTGGTTTGAACAACTAAATATACTATGTTAATCTACTCACGGAGTAGAACACATTTGGCCTTACAACTCCCGTACTCGATTAAAAAATCTCACTTAAATAATTGGTCAAAGTTAGTCAAAACTAACATCTTTCTAATCAATTTCCAACAATCCCCCACATGAATAAAATTAATGCAAACAACTATATAGACACTAAAAGAGAGTACAAGCGAAAAGCTACTTCAACAGGATAAGTGGCTCATGGCTTTGAACCTTCCTTAGTATAATACTATCAGATTTACTTGGCTAATCATTGAATGCGTCTTGAACTGTTCAGCCTTTGGAGTAAACCAAAACAAGTACCCACACAGTAGCCTCTCTAATACCTTCGGTTCTCACAGTTGTGTTCATTTTGGCCCTAAAGAAATCTTGAATTTTATAAGTGCTTAGCCTCTCTAATACCTTCGGTTCTCACAGTTGTGTTCATTTTGGCCCTAAACAAATCTTGGATTTTATAAGTGCTTTAGCGAATTCAAGCCTTGAAACATTCTCATTGAAAATGCCCTACTTTACACTTACATAAGTGATCTCCTATTAAGAGCATGCTTCCATACTCCACGTAGTTTATCCAAGCTATAAGAATCATTAAAAGTTATAACTCAACCTCAAACATCTTGCAGAGTGTAATTTTTCGTACAATAGAAATGGGTAGAAGATAATTCCTAAGAGCTTAACTGAATCTTTATAACTTAGTTGTCCCATTGAACTAAGATCTTGAGGATCTCCAGTCAACAATGTTGGGTTACCATTACAAAGATTCATGTGTAGTAGGCTTTTAATCCCATTTTCTTTAATAAGCAGTATACTTGATTATACTTGATCTCTTGATAAGCCTTTTGTAAACTGATTTACAAGATTCTCCTTTGACTTTTACATAATCGATGGAGATAACACCATTTGAGATCAACTGCTTAATGGTATTATGTCTACGACGAATGTGTCGAGACTTGTCATTATACATACTACTTTGTGCTCTTACGATAGTCGAATGACTATCACAATTTATACTTATTGGAGGCATTGGCTTAGGGCAACAAGGAATGTCCTCTAAGAAGTTACAAAGCTATTATGCTTCCTCTCCAGCTTTATCTAAAGCTATGAACTCAAATTCTATCATGAATCGAGCTATAAATGTTGCTTTGAGGACCTTCAAGATATGAACAATATAGATTTTCCAAAAATCTAACTTTCATAATAAATGCCAATTTTATCCACATACTTTAGGGACTCAAATTTTACTTTTTGATCTTTGCCAACTCTCATTGTATGTAATTAATAACTTAGATATTTGATTGGTAAATAAATTAAAAATTATATATTTGTGCAATATATTTAGTGTACTCCATTTGAAAATTAGTTAACTAGTTAAATTAATGTGTTCACACGTTGTTTAATACTCCCTCCGTCCCAATTATATAGGTCCTATTTTTTTTTCACGCGATTAAACGGCATGGGAAAAATAAAAAATACAAATAATTTTCCTATCTTACCCTTATTTAATAAATTTTACTTGTAAAAATAATGTTAATAAAAAATTTATTACTGCATGAAAACTAGCAACCAAATACCCACTACTATTGAGAGAAAGTCGATTTTTTATTGTTTTCATTTTTCCAAAAGACGTGGGGATGCCATTAGTTTAATTGGTAATGTAAATAATTTAAAATATCAAGATTAAATTGGATATATCTATGCAAATTAAATAAGGTTAGAATAGTAAAAGAATAAAATTTTTACTATTCAATATAGAAAGATGCCTATATATATGGGACATCCAAAAAAGGGAAAAGAGACTATATATTTGGGACGGAGGGAGTAATAAAGGTACAAAATGTATATTTTTTAATGTTTATTCCTGACCGTGAAGGTATGTTTTGATTTGATCAATATTCTTAAAGTAATATTTTGACATATCTAGAGTTATGTTTTATTTGATCAATGTCGTTAAATCATATTTGAAATGATTTTGATTTCGTTATATTTTATTATTTTTGTCAAGCATGAGCATTTTTGTTTTGTTTATGTTATTGTTAAATGTGATCCAATAGAAAAATGGCTGAAGTTGTTATTCTCCATCCATAAGGGAAATGCGATTTTACCCTAGTGGCTTCAACTTCATCTGGACCATCAATTTTGTGGGTTTGATCTGAGCCGTTGGATGGGAGAATTTAAAGGTATTCCTGTGCATTTTTAATCTTCAGACTGAAACCCTACCTCTTGACTATTGTCCTTCTCTATTTGATTACGACTGAAATCCGTCTCCTCTTTTTTCTCTCCTTCTGGTTTGATTCCTATGTGAAATCATACTATAGATATGGTGGTTTTACTTCCTCTATGAGAGTTATTTCCTTTTGTCATATTTTAGAGGTCAATCTTTGATTGACTCTCGATTTGTAAAAAGTTATAGGATTTCTAGTATCTTTGTGGTTTGTATTTGTAATCTCTAAGATGTTCTGAATCTTTTAATAAATTGAAGCCGAAATCTACTTTGTGGAGCTCCAAAGCGAAGTAGCCAACGGTTGGACGAACCTGGGTCCTTAGGAATGAAAACTATTGTGTTTATTTACATTTTTTGCATTACTTTCTTGTTCATGGTTGGATTCAAACATCAGAGCAAAAATGTAACAGTGGTATAAGAGCTTTGTGTTCTTAAAGACTCTGACGTTTGAGATATGGTTCTGGATGTGAATATTGAAACTTTAAAAGGCCTCTGGTTATTGTTCTTGGGATAGTTTTGAAAAGTCCTAAGAAAAGAAAGTCAATTAAAGTCCCTACAGTAAAATTGTAAACCCTAGGTTCAAATTTGCTTAAATCTTGAAACCTTAAATCTTGCTGGAGTCGCATCTAACGAACATTAGGTGTTCACTCGGTGAAAATCTCTGTCCCTTTTAAATATGCGCTAAGTTTTGTTCTCATTTATGTATTTTTTGTATACATCTGTACATAAAACTGACTGTCTGTCTCTTTCTTGTTTAGATTTTTATGTTTAAGTGTGGTTTCAACCTAATTTAGGGTGTGTTTGATCTTGATTAAAATCAGATTTTTTGGTAAAAGTTGATAAAAGTTGTTGAAATGTGTGGTTGAAAAGTTGTGGGACCATGAAATGTGTGGCTAAAATTAATTGTTAACTTTGACTTTAGCTTTTTAACAAAATTAATAGTGAAAACAAACAGGGCCTAAGTGAGTTGTCTATTTCTTTGTACTTTGTGTCTGAGAAATGTTTCCTTTGAGTGCCTTCTTGTTATGTTTTTCATACTAGGTGTATTGATCACCCTTTAAGCCTCTTGTTTGGGAGAAACCCTGGACTTGAGAACAAGAGTCTCACGGAATCCTGGAGAACTCTCAACAGTATATAACTGTAACCTTAGAACTTTCATGACTTTATAGTGTATATTGCATGAAAATGTTTGTTCCATACAAGTTATCTGAGAAAGTGTTTTTTGTTTTTAGAAATTGGTTCTTTGTTGATTTTTGTTACCAGATTGCACTATTTGTTTGTGTGAAAAACTTGTCCTTTTTATAATAGGAACAAGTTAGTTTGACCTCGAGATGTTTGATGGCAGAGGTGATTTTTCGATATGGCAACAGAAAATGAAAGCTCATTTAATTCAACAAAGAGTGTCTAAAGCAATTTCTTGATGATATGACCAATGTTCAAATTAAAGAGTCTGACGAGTTGGCTCATAGTGCCATAATTATGCATTTGGCTGATAATGTAATAAGGAAAGTGAGTGATTGTATGACTATCCATCTCATTTGGGATAAACTTGAATCTTTGTTTCATACAAGGTCTCTTTCCAATAAAATACATCTTTTAAAGAAATTTTTTGGTTATAAAATAGACTCTTATGTGGATCTTGAAACAAATCTTGATAAGTTTTTCAAAATTAAGCCAAGATTTGGCAAGTTGTGGTGAAAAATTCTCTGATGAGCATCAAGCCATTATTTTATTAAATGCTTTACCTAAACTTTCAAAGATGTAAGAAATGTCATTGAGTATGGCAGAGATTCTTTAACTACTAAAATTGTAGTTAATTCTCTTAGAACAAAAAATCTAGATATTCAACAACAGAATTTAGATTCTGTTAAAGGGTAAGGGCTAAATGTGAGAGGTAGATTACTCACTAGGCAAAATGGGCACTTTGACAATCATCAAGATAGAAATAAAAAGAAGAATAAAGGAAAAATTATATCAAAGTCAATGGCCAAAGGAAAGAAATGTTATGGATGTGGAAAAATAGGACACTTCATAAAGATTGCTATAAAAATAAAAATGAGCAGAAAGAGCAGAATAAGGAAAAAGCAAACATTACTTCTTCTTACAATTATGACAGTGCTGAAGTCTATGTGTTCATAAATTAAATTTCATATGTTATTGAATCAAATTTGATTTATAAATATGTTTTTGAAAGTGAATGGGTGTTAAACTCTGGTTGTTCTTTTCATGTAACTTCAAAAAGAGAATGATTTTCAAATTTGCTTGAAAATGAGCTTGGTTTTGTAACAATGGAAAATAATATCACTAGTAAAATTTCTGGAATTAACAATGTTTCTTTACAATTTGAAAATGGCCGTGTGTACAATTTTGAACATGTAAGATATGTGCCTGAAATGAAAAGAAATTTAATTTTCTTAGATGTGCTTGATGATATTGACTTCTCTGTCAAAATTGATAAGGGTATGCTAAAAGTGGCAAAATGTTCACTTGTTATGTTTAAATGAACTAAACAAAATGGAATTTTGTCCTTAATGCCACTTCTTTAACTGATAATCACTCAGCACTCACTATAACTAATGGCCAAAATGACACTTTGAAATTGCATAAAAGACTTGCTCATATTAGCAATAAAGGTCTTTCCATCCTAAAGCAAAATAGTATTTTTGGAAAAGATAAAGTTTCTGACTTGCATTTATGTGAAACTTGCATTTTAGGTAAACATCATAAATTGTATTTTAAAATTGGAACTCATAAATCTATGGGAACTTTTTATTATATTCACTGAGACTTATGTGGCCCTTTTCAGATTGTCATCGATAAGATAAACACAATATCATATATACTTACATCAAAAAAATTTCCAAGTATCACAGTCAAGCCCAGTTCTAGGCCGAGGCGAGTGAGGCCATCGCCTCGGGCCTAAAATCTAAGGAGGCCTATTTTTTCTCATTTTAAAAAAATATGAAGTCCATCTTTTTCTCTCAGACTCAGAATTAGCAAACTATGATAAGCCCATTTTGTGAAACAGAGAAGAAGCAAGAAGGAAGATAGAAGAAAGGAAAGAGGAGAAAATATAAGAGATTGGGAATGTGGGGGTTTTTTTTTTCCCCCCGTCAGTGGTGACAGTGAAAATTTTAATTTTTTCTATTGGCAGTGCTTTTTCTTTTTCCCTCAATGACAATTTTTTTATGTTTCCCAGCAGTGCAAATTCTATAATCCTTCACTCGGCATTGCAAACTTTTTGGTTAAAAGATTATATTATATTATAATCAAAATGCTTGCATTAAGAAGGATGAATCAAATTTTTACCATTTTTACATTATTGTCTTCACTGGAACATAGAGTTTAAACTGTTTATAATAAGTTAAGCAGATCTATTCCAAGTACTTGTCAGAATAAAATTAATTAGTTATTTACTATTGCATAAATTCGCAAAATTTCTATAATTTTTTAACCTTGTTAAGCAAATCTAGTGAAGTAAAAGATGATTTTTTTTTGTCTTGTTAGAGAAGAAAGTGTGGAAGGAGAGAAATTTTTGTGTACAAATAGACCATTTTTTTCCTTTGAGAGCGATAAGAAATAAGGGACAAGTATTTAATAATGACAATTAAACAGTTGGAGTTGGGTGGAGGGGTGCTTGTTCGCTAAAAATATACCACAAGTACACGGGTCGCGTTCAAGTAATAAAGTGATGAGAGAGTGTTGAACCCACGAGGATAGATATTTTTGCTAACATCCAAATCAATCTAGCTCTATGTTAAACACACAATAAAACATATTGTTTTGATGATTAAACTAAAAATTCAAAGATCATGAAAAATAAGCTAATAAGAGAAATATTAAAAGAGAAATTTGTAGGAAATAAAATCAACTAAAAGAAGATACTAGGAACTTGACTTCACCAATTATTCCACTTTAAAGTTTTATTTTCCATTATCAATTCCAAAATGTGGTTAATATGGCAATCCATGCTCCTAAAATGTCTAGCAATCTCTCCCGAGTAAAGCCACACCTAATTTTACACAAGACTCCCAAGCATTCCTACCGAGAGAACGTATATGTAAAATTGCATTAAAACTCAAGAACATTCAAAATTGATTGCACAAAGTATGAAAGAGTATTCCTACATTACATAAACCTTGTGTTGTTAATTAAATGTGCTAAACCTAATTTCAACCTCCCGGTAGCAACTAAGTCACAAAAGCATTTCAATGGTGATCAATCATCTCAATACACAATAAAGCCCAATAATAAGCAACCATAAAAGCCAAGTATAAGGAATCAATAACAAGAACAATGCACTTTAAAGCTTCATAAATAGATTTATCTCATTCCTAGTAATTAAAATTAGCCCATAATATTCACAAGGACAAAATGTAAAATAGATACAAAATACATCACCGGATTTGATAAAGTCAAGAGAAATGCAAGATTTAGCTTGAGCCCATGGTTGTCTTCATTTGCCTACTATAAACCTCCATTCATCTTCCTCTATTTACAAAACACACACAATGATGTACAAAAAATCAAGGAAAACCCATTTCCATGAAGTTTTCCAAGTACCCTAATCTTCTTCTTCTTTGAGGGCAACCTATGAGAAAGGGAGTAAATGAGAGAATGCCCAAAATTGCAAACAAAACGGCCCTTTTAACCCTAGAAATCGTGAAGGGTGAAATTACCAAAACGTCCTTGAAAAGCTGAACAAAAATCGCGGATAATCAAAAAAATGAACCATGCGATCGCATGGTTTTAATCCATGCGATCGCATGGTATAGGTGAAATACAAAAAACTGCAATCCCGCGATCGCACACAAATTTTGCATAGGCCAAATTTCAAAGTGCTTGGTTTTGAATTTTGATTAATTGCAACCCCAATCCCTGAACTATCTGAAATGTTGACTTTGGTCCTTGAATTTTTTGTTATCTTTCATATAGGTCCTTCATAAAATGCAACATTGGTCCTCCATCTTTAGACATATTTATCTTTTGGTCCCTGAAATTCTTGATTTGCACAATTTTAGTCCTTTTTGCTCATTTTTCGCGTGGATTTCTTCCAATCACCATCCGAGCTCGGATTTGTACCTAAATAATCAAAAGAACATAAATAAGTAGCAAACAATTTGAAAGAATTCACAATTATCCATTTTTAAAGGCTAAAATAAGTGCACAATCCGCACTTATCACACCCCCAAACTTGTATTTTTGTTTGTCCTCAAACAAAATGATCTAAATACTTCATGCAAGCACACAAGCACACTCAAACTATAAAAGGACTACAAACACGCGAAATGTTAGGGAGCTTGCCACCTTACCATGATCTTTTGAAACTTGCTTATAATTCATGAAAAATCTACACAAATGCTAAAAACAAAAGAAACTTTTCAACTTAATCCATGTTAGATGTATGTGTGTGCATAGTCACTTTGAATCATTGCAAAACGAAAATTGGTGAATACCCAACCTTCAATGTCAAAATTTCCTTTCCTTCTCGTTGGATGCACTCCCCCAAACTTGATATTTTCTCTCTAATCCGGGGTGTCTATTCAAAGGTTTCTCTCAAGTCACTCAATCATTCCCGCTCAAGTTTTGTTGAATTTAGCCAATGATTATAACTACTTAGGCTTGTGAAGATTCTCCAAAAATTTGAGTAGTTTAACAAACTAACTTCCACCAAGTAATTCAAACCCACTAGTTATCTAAATCTCGAAAAGTAGTCATAGTGGCTCAAACTTTCAAGATTTTCTATGAAAGTCTCATGATGATTTTTTTTTTTTTTTGCAACCTTACTCTCTTAAGCTTTCTATTTGACCCATGTAATGAGCTTTAGGTCGGTAACTCCCCGGTTTAAAAGAGACCAAAGGGTACCGGGCTTTGAGATGCCCCAACGGACTTAATCGCTCAAGTCAAAAAGGCTACAAAGTAAGGTAAAAGAATTAAAAATAGAGCAAAAGTATAGCCATCTTAAGCACAACCAACAAACTTTTATATGGGGATTAGATTCCAAGCATATGGTCATTACCAAGTTTCTACTGGTTAGTCAAAACTACTCCACATACATGTTCAACAAGCATGGAATCAACACACTCCCAAGGAGATAAATCACAGCTCAACCATTCTCAAACTATCCTTCCATTTGGACAAATTAAAGAGATGATATGTAGGTAATGGATAACATTGTTTAAGTTCTAGAAACCGCTTATGAAGAACATGTGCACTCAATATTTGTATGCAATGATCATCATGAAGAAAGTGCTAGAAAGGGTATCTAGCATGGAATAAGTATATTTATCAAAAAAAACACAAGTAACATTTATGTCTATAATCCATGAATCACAGCAATTTCAACAAAATCACAACATTATCCGGCAAGGCTCTCTAACAAGCATAATAAACAAGCAAAATACCTATATTAGCCGGCAAGGCTCTCTAACATGCAAAGACACAAGCAAAATCCATACTCCCAAACTTAAAATGTACATTGTCCTCAATGTAAAACTAAAAATCAAAAGAGAACAGAAATAGGTACTCCCCTGGGGTGAATTGGTTGGTGATGGTAACTTCAAGTTGACAAAAATCTTTGTTTGGACTAATTGAGATTGTTGGAGACTACATTTCTTCTTTTTGTAGACTCGTTGCTATTAGGCCTGCCAAACAAAGACAACAAAATCAAAATTCATCTAATGTCCAAGGAATGAAATCATGCCAAAAGAATGAACCACTAGCAAAACAAGAAGTAAGGGAAAGAAAATGGGTTGCCTCCCATTCAGCGCTTCTTTATAGTCATTAGCTAGACTTTTAGCATATGATTAGGCGGGATTGGTGAGATGGACAATTAATTTTCCATTGGAAAAGTCATCACCCCAATAATGCTTCAACCTTTGACCGTTCACTGTAAATGCCCTCTTGCTTTCATCCTCAACTTCCACAGCCCCAGATGGATACACTCGCTTAATTGTGAATGGTCCCGACCACCTACAGCGTAACTTTCCTGGAAAAAGCTTGAGCCGGGAATTAAATAGCAGAACTTGTTGTCCAACCTCAAACTGTCTTCTTTGGATGTGGTTGTCATGCCATCTTTTAGTGCGCTCCTTGTAGATTTTGGAATTCTCATATGCCTCAAGTCGAAATTCATCCATTTCATTTAATTGGAGGAGTCTCTTCTCATCGGCTTCTTTCCAATCAAAATTGAGCTTTTTCACTGCCCAATAAGCACGATGCTCCAACTCTACGGGTATGTGACATGCTTTTCCAAATACTAGACGATATGAAGACATACCAATGGGAGTTTTGAATGCAGTGCGGTACGCCCAAAGTGCATCGTCCAATTTTTTAGACCAATCCTTCCTCGAAGCATTCACCGTTATCTCCAAAAAAATTTTCAGCTCTCGGTTGGATATTTCGACTTGCCCACTTGTTTGAGGATGATAAGGAGTGGACACTCGATGACGTACACCATATTTAGCCAACACTGACTCAAATTGGCGATTGCAAAAGTGCTTACCCCCATCACTGATGATTGCTCGTGGAGTACCAAAACAGGTAAAAATGTGCTTTCTCAAGAAGTTGATCACAACCCGGCCATCATTGGTGGGTAATGCCACGGCCTCCACCCACTTCGAGACATAATCAACCGCCACCAATATGTATTGATTAGAGAATGATGGTGGAAATAGTCCCATAAAGTCAATACCCCAAACATCAAAGATTTCAACTTCTAAAATACTGTTAAGAGGCATTTCATTCTTTCTTGAAACATTCCTTGTCCTTTGGCACCGATCACATGTTTTGACAACTCTGTAGGCATCCTTGAATAAGGTAGGCCAGTAAAAACTGGACTGTAATACCTTTGCAGCAGTTTTAGAGACCCCAAAATGCCCTGCATATTCTGATGAATGACACTGCTGTAGGATATCCATTATCTCTCCTTCTGGTATACATCTTCTGATTATCTGATCTGGTCCCCTTCTGTAAAAAATTGGATCATCCCAAAAGTAGTGCTTGATGTCTGCAAAGAACCTTTCCCTTTGATGGCTAGAAAAATCTGGTAGAGTGATGTTGCTGGCAAGGAAGTTGACAATATCTGCATACCACGGTGCTTCCTCAACTGCAAAGATTTGTTCATCAGGAAATTTCTCATTTATCTCTCAACTTCGCGACTCTTCCCCAATCTTAAGTCTAGATAGATGGTTGGCGACCACATTTTTACTCCCTTTTTTATCTCTGATCTCTATGTCAAACTCCTGCAGTAGAAGTATCCATCTGATGAGTCGAGGCTTAGCATCCTTCTTTGCAAACAGATGCCTCAGAGCAGTATGATCTGTATGGACAATTACCTTCGATCCCACAAGATAGGACCGGAATTTATCGAAAGCATAAACCACTGTAAGAAGATTCTTTTCTGTGGTGACATAGTTTAGCTAAGCATTATTCAAGGTCCGACTAGCATAGTGAATCACATAAAAAAATTTATCCTTGCGTTGCTCCAACACTACCCCAACTGCAAAATCACTAGCATCACACATTAGCTCAAAGGGTAGACTCCAATCAGGTGTAACCAAAACTGGTGCTGTCACAAGCTTTTCTTTAAGAGTGTTGAAAGCATGTAGACACTCTTCAGAAAAATAAAAGGGGTTATCTTTCTCCAAAAGGTTGCAAAGTGGCTTCGTGATTTTTGAGAAATCCCTTATAAAACGCCGATAGAAGCCTGCATGCCCAAGAAACTCCGAATTCTCTTTACTGATGTTGGAGGCGGCAATTTCTCAATTACTTGAATCTTTGCTTTGTCAACCTCAATGCCCTTTGCTGAAATTAAGTGCCCCAAAACAATTCCCTCCTAGACCATGAAATGGCACTTTTCCCAATTTAGGACAAGATTGGTTTCTTCACAACGTAGAAAAACCAAAGATAGATGATGAAGACACTCATCAAAAGATGCTCTAAAGACTGAGAAATCATCCATGAAGACCTCGATGTATTTCTCCACCATATCTGAAAATATGGATATCATACAGCGCTGGAAAGTAGCTGGAGCATTGCATTGGCCGAACGGCATCCTTCTATAAGCAAATGTGCCGTAGGGACATGTGAATGTAGTCTTCTACTAATCTTCTAGAGCTATCGGAATCTGATTATATCCAGAATACCCATCCAAAAAGCAATAATGTGAATGCCCTGCTAACCTTACCAACATTTGATTGATGAATGGCAAAGGAAAATGATCCTTTCGAGTTGCAGTGTTGAGTTTGCGATAATCAATGCAAACTCGCCATCCCGTAACTGTTCTGGTTGGAATGAGCTCATTGTTGTCATTAGGCACCACTGTGATCCCTCTCTTCTTCGGTACTGCTTGGATTGGACTGACCCAAGCGCTGTCTGAGATAAGATAGATGATCCCCGCATCTAAAAGTTTTATCACCTCAGCCTTGACTACCTCTTGCAGTGTTGGATTCAATCTTCTTTGACGCTAGAATGATGTCTTAAAACCATCTTCCATGAGAATCTTGTGCAGACAAACGGTGGGACTAATGCTTTTGATATCTGAGATAGACCACCCTATTGTAGTTTTGTGCTCTCGAAGGACTCGTAGCAATTTTTCCTCTTTCAAATTACTGATAAAGTTTGCAATGATAACCAGAAGTGTAGAATCATCACCCAAATAAGCATAACGCAAGTGAGATGGCAATTGCTTGAGTTCTAACTGCGGAGGCTTTTCAATAGATGGTGGTAACTTTGTTGACTTTTCTCCAAGCTCCTAGAAAGGTGGTTGCCATTTATAAGCTGGATTTGCCTCTAATTGCTTCACCATGGGTTTGGTTTCTTCTGAATTGAATGCCTCAGTGAAAGAATGAGCCAAACACATCTCAAGCGGATCTTGAGGATGATTTAGTGCAAACGATTCTCCCAACATTTCGTCTACCACTTCAACCCTGACACAACTGTTGAAATCCATTGGATACTTGACTGCTTTGAAGACATTGAATACCACCCCTTCATCATTTAACCTCAATATCATCTGGCCTTTGTGCACATCAATTAAAGCTCTTCCAGTAGCCAAAAATGGTCTACCCAATATTCGAGGAATATCCTTGTCTTCTTTCATGTCCAGAATGATAAAGTCGACAGGAAAAATAAACTTGTCAACTTTCACCAAGATATCCTCAATGATTCTCCTAGGATATTTGATTGAACGATTTGCTAACTGCAAAGAAACTGTTGTTGCTTTTGCCTCTCCCAATCCTAATCTCTAGCAGATAGAAAATGGCATCAAGTTAATACTTGTACCTAAATCACAAAGAGCTTTATTAAAATCAATATCACCAATGGTACAAAGAATAGTAAAACTCCCTAGATCTTTAAGCTTAGGTGGCAATTTGTTCTGCAAGATAGCACTACACTCTTCGGTCAACATCACTGTCTCCTGCTCCTCTAGCTTCCTCTTGTTAGATAAAATTTCTTTCATAAATTTTGCGTAGCTAGGCATCTGAGCTAAGGCATCAGCAAAAGGGATATTGATTTGCAAATTCTTGAAGACTTCCAAGAATTTCTAAAATTGCTTATCCAACTTGTGCTTTTTCAATCTTTGCGAAAATGGGATTGGAGGCACATATGCCTTCACTTGAGGAGTTGCTTTAGTAGGTGGAGTATCCATGTCTTTCTCTTGACTAGCATCTTGTTGTGCATTAGCTTGATCCACTTGTTCATCATCAATAGAGGGTGTCTTGTCATGAGTGGCAACATTTCTCTTCACTTCTATCTCAGGCAACTGAACCCACTTCTTGTAGTGATTGCTTTAAGCTGCTCTCTTGGGAGCTGCTCTCTAGGGTTGGTTTTAGTGTTGCTCGGTAATTGTCCTTGTTGTCTTTCAGAGAGAACTTTTGCCATCTGACCCAATTGATTCTCCAAGCCCTTCACTGATACTCTGATACTCTGAATAGATTCCTCAGTTCGTTCTTGAAATTTTAACTGTTGGTGTACCAACTGAGCCATAGCTTCTTCCCAACCTCTTTTTTGTTGAAAATTCGATTGTTGTCTCGGAACGCCTTGTTGGTGTTGGTTGTTGGTCCATGAAAAATTCAGATGATTTTTTCAAGCTGGATTATACGTGTTGGAGTAGATATTACCTTGCTGACTGGGATGATTCTGAGCATAACATGCTTGCTCAGTGGATGTTGAAGAACTGGTCAACAGTGGGCAATTTCTGGTTGAATGATTTGCTCCACAACCATTGCATTCAAGAGTAGGCATCTGAATAGCATGAACTGTCTGATTACGAGCTATAGTATCCATCATCTTTTTCTCCATGGTGGCCATTTGTGCAGAAAGAGCAGATATAACATCAACCTCATGCATCCCTTTTGGCACCAATCACATGTTTTGACAACTCTATAGGCATCCTTGAATAAGGTAGGCCAGTAGAAACTGGACTGTAATACCTTTGCAGCAGTTTTAGAGGCCCCAAAATGCCCTGCATATTCTGATGAATGACACTGCTGTAGGATATCTATTATCTCTCCTTCTGGTATACATCTTCTGATTATCTGATCTGGTCCCCTTCTGTAAAGAATTGGATCATCCCAAAAGTAGTGCTTGATGTCTGCAAAGAACCTTTTCTTTTGATGGCTAGAAAGATCTGGTAGAGTGATGTTGCTGGCAAGGAAGTTGACAATATCTGCATACCACGGTGCTTCCTCAACTACAAAGATTTGCTCATCACGAAATTCCTCATTTATCTCTCCACTTCGCGACTCTTCCCCAATCTTAAGTCTAGATAGATGGTTGGCAACCAAATTTTCACTCTCTTTTTTATCTCTGATCTCTATGTCAAACTCCTGCAGTAGAAGTATACATCTGATGAGTCGGGGCTTAGCATCCTTCTTTGCAAACAGATGCCTCAGAGCATCATGATCTGTATGGACAATTACCTTCGATCTCACAAGATAGGATCGGAATTTATCGAAGGCATAAACCACTGTAAGAAGCTCCTTTTCTGTGGTGGCATAGTTTAGCTAAGCATCATTCAAGGTCCGACTAGCATAGTGAATCACATGAAAAATTTTATCCTTGCGTTGCCCCAACACTACTCCAACTGCAAAATCACTAGCATCACACATTAGCTCAAAAGGTAGACTCCAATCAGGTGTAACCAAAACTGGTGCTGTCACAAGCTTTTCTTTAAGAGTGTTGAAAGCATGTAGACACTCTTCAGAAAAACAAAAAGGGGTATCTTTCTCCAAAAGGTTGCAAAGTGGTTTCGTGATTTTTGAGAAATCCTTTATAAAATGCCGATAGAAGCCTGCATGCCCAAGAAACTCCGAATTCTCTTTACTGATGTTGGAGGCGACAATTTCTCAATTACTTAAATCTTTGCTTTGTCAACCTCAATGCCCTTTGCTGAAATTAAGTGCCCTAAAATAATTCCCTCCTGGATCATGAAATGGCACTTCTCCCAATTTAGGACAAGATTGGTTTCTTCACAACGCTGCAAAACCAAAGATAGATGATGAAGACACTCATCAAAAGATGCTCTAAAGACTGAGAAATCATCCATGAAGACCTCGATGTATTTCTCCACCATATCTGAAAATATGGATATCATACAGCGCTGAAAAGTAGCTGGAGCGTTGCATTGGCCGAACGGCATCCTTCTATAAGCAAATGTGCCGTAGGGACATGTGAATGTAGTCTTCTACTGATCTTCTGGAGCTATCAGAATCTGATTATATCCAGAATACCCATCCAAAAAGCAATAATGTGAATGCCCAGCTAACCTTTCCAACAATTGATCGATGAATGGCAAAGGAAAATGATCCTTTCGAGTTGCAGTGTTGAGTTTGCGATAATCAATGCAAACTCGCCATCCCGTAACTGTTCTGGTTGGAATGAGCTCATTGTTGTCATTAGGCACCACTGTGATCCCTCCCTTCTTCGGTACTGCTTGGATTGGACTGACCCAAGCGCTGTCTGAGATAAGATAGATGATCCCCGTATCTAAAAGTTTTATCACCTCAGCCTTGACTACCTCTTGCAGTGTTGGATTCAATCTTCTTTGACGCTAGACTGATGGCTTAAAATCATCTTCTATGAGAATCTTGTGCAGACAGACGGTGGGACTAATGCTTTTGATATCTGAGATAGACCACCCTATTGCAGTTTTGTGCTCTTGAAGGACTCGTAGCAATTTTTCCTCTTCTAAATTACTGATGGAGTTTGGAATGATAACCAGAAGTGTAGAATCATCACCCAAATAAGCATACCGCAAGTGAGATGGCAATTGCTTGAGTTCTAACTGCGGAGGCTTTTCAATAGATGGTGGTAACTTTGTTGACTTTTCTCCAAGCTCCTGGAAAGGTGGTTGCCATTTATAAGCTGGATTTGCCTCTAATTGCTTCACCATGGGCTTGGTTTCTTCTGAATTGAAAGCCTCGGTGAAAGAATGAACCAAACACATTTCAAGCGGATCTTAAGGATGATTTAGTGCAAACGATTCTCCCACCATTTTGTCTACCACTTCAACCCTGAAACAACTGTCGAAATCGATTGGATACTTGACTGCTTTGAAGACATTGAATACCACATCTTCATCATTTAACCTCAATACTATCTGGCCTTTGTGCACATCAATCAAAGCTCTTCCAGTAGCCAAAAATGGTCTGCCCAATATTAGAGGAATATCCTTGTCTTCTTTCATGTCCAGAATGATAAACTCGACAGGGAAAATAAATTTGTCAACTTTCACCAAGATATCCTCAATGATTTCCCTGGGATATTTGATTGAACGATCAGCTAACTGCAAAGAAATTGTTGTTGCTTTTGCCTCTCCCAATCCTAATCTCTAGCAGATAGAAAATGGCATCAAGTTAATACTTGTACCTAAATCACAAAGAGCTTTATTAAAATCAATATCACCAATGGTACAAAGAATAGTAAAACTCCCTAGATCTTTAAGCTTAGGTGGCAATTTGTTCTGCAAGATAGCACTACACTCTTCGGTCAACATCACTGTCTCCTGCTCCTCTAGCTTCCTCTTGTTAGATAAAATTTCTTTCATAAATTTTGCGTAACTAGGCATCTGAGCTAAGGCATCAGCAAAAGGGATATTGATTTGCAACTTCTTGAAGACTTCCAAGAATTTCTAAAATTGCTTATCCAACTTGTGCTTTTTCAATCTTTGCAGAAATGGGATTGGAGGCACATATGTCTTCACTTGAGGAGTTGCTTTAGTAGGTGGAGTATCCATGTCTTTCTCTTGACTAGCATCTTGTTGTGCATTAGCTTGATCCACTTGTTCATCATCAATAGAGGGTGTCTTGTCATGAGTGGCAACATTTCTCTTCACTTCTATCTCAGGCAACTGAACCCCACTTCTTGTAGTGATTACTTTAAGCTGCTCTCTAGGGTTGGTTTCAGTGTTGCTCGGTAATTGCCCTTGTTGTCTTTCAGAGAGAACTTTTGCCATCTGACCCAATTGATTCTCCAAGCCCTTCACTGATGCTCTGATACTCTGAATAAATTCCTCAGTTCGTTCTTGAAATTTTAACTGTTGGTGTGCCAACTGAGCCATAGCTTCTTCCCAACCTCTTTTTTTTTTGAAAATTCGATTGTTGTCTCGGAACGCCTTGTTGGTGTTGGTGTTGGTGTTGGTTGTTGCTCCATGAAAAATTCGGATGATTTTTCCAAGCTGGATTATACGTGTTGGAGTAGATATTACCTTGCTGACTGGGATGATTCTGAGCATAACATGCTTGCTCAGTAGATGTTGAAGAACTGGTCAACAGTGGGCAATTTCTGGTTGAATGATTTGCTCTACAACCATCGTATTCAAGAGTAGGCGTCTGAATAGCATGAGCTGTCTGATTACGAGCTATAGTATCCATCATCTTTTTCTCCATGGCTGCCATTTGTGCAGAAAGAGCAGATATAACATCAACTTCATGCATCCCCGCTGCCCTTTTAGTTACTCCCCTATCAACCTGCTAATTTGAACTTGTCTCAGCCATTCTTTCAAATAATACTCATGCCTCTTTGATTGTCTTTGTGTTGATTGACCCATTTGAGGATGAGTCAACAATGGAACGACAATGTGGAAGTAATCCGGTATAAAAGCATTGAACTTGCAAAGCCTTCTTGATGCCATGATTAGGACACTTCCGAAGCATCTCTTTGAACCTCTCCCAAGTTTCATGAAAATTTTCTATGTCTTGCTGCCTGAATATGGAGATGTCATGCTTCAACTTTGCAACTTTGGCGAGAGGAAAGTATTTGTTCGTGAATTTTTGAACAAGATCATTCCAAGTAGTAATACTCCCCGCAGAATGTGAATCCAACCACTCTCTTGCTCCATCTCTCAAAGTATGTGGAAATAATCTGAGTTTGATAGCTTCTATGTTGACATCTTGATATTTAAAATTGCTCACTGTCTCCAGGAAGCGTGATAGACGCATATGAGGGTTTTCATTTGAACGCCCATAGAATTGAAGAGTATTCTGGAAGAGGTTGATGACATCCGGTCTCAATTGAAAATTTTCCTTCCCGTAAGCCGGATATGCTATGCTAGATTGGCTTTGAACCACAGCTGGAGTAATAATATCCCCAACTAGCAAATCATCCTCATCTATCTCAACTATTTGATCTTCTTCGTCTGCCATGGTGTTCACTCTATGTCGTGCTTCTCTTTGTTCTCTTCTTCGGTGTCTGAAAGTTCTTTCAATCTCGGGGTCAAACACCAAATTTTCAAGATTTTCAAAATCTTGCATCCACCAAAGATAATGTGCCTGAAAAAAACAAATGTAGCACTTGAATTTTAAATGGAAAAATAAAATTAAATTAAAGAAGTAAAGCTAGAAATAACAAGGATCTAACTAATTAAATCTATCTCCGGCAACGGCGCCAAAAACTTGTTCGCTAAAAATATACCGTAAGTGCACGGGTCGCGTTCAAGTAATAAAGTGATGAGAGAGTGTCGAACCCACGAGGATAGATATTTTTGCTAACATCCAAATCAATCTAGCCATATGTTAAACACACAATAAAACATATTGTTTTGATGATTAAACTAAGAATTCAAAGATCATGAAAAATAAGCTAATAAGAGAAATATTAAAAGAGAAATTTGTAGGAAATAAAATCAACTAAAAGAAGATACTAGGAATTTGACTTCACCAATTATTCCACTTTAAAGTTTCATTTTCCATTATCAATTCCAAAATGAGGTTAATATGGCAATTCATGCTCCTAAAATGTCTAGCAATCTCTCCCGAGTAAAGCCATACCTAATTTTACACAAAACTCCCAAGCATTCCTACCGAGAGAACGTATATGTAAAATTGCATTAAAACTCAAGAACATTCAAAATTGATTGCACAAAGTATGAAAGAGTATTCCTACATTCCATAAACCTTGTGTTGTTAATTAAATGTGTTAAACCTAATTTCAACCTCCCGGTAGCAACTAAGTCACAAAAGCATTTCAATAGTGATCAATCATCTCAATACACAATAAAGCCCAATAATAAACAACCATAAAAGCCAAGTATAAGGAATCAGTAACAAGAACAATGCACTTTAAAGCTTCATAAATGGATTCATCTCATTCCTAGTAATTAAAATTAGCCTATAATATGCACAAGGACAAAATGTAAAATAGATACAAAATACATCACCGGATTTGATAAAGTCAAGAGAAATGCAAGATTTAGCTTGAGCTCACGGTTGTCTTCATTTGCCCACTATAAACCTTCATTCATCTTCCTCTATTTACAAAATACACACAATGATGTACAAAAAATCAAGAAAAACCTATTTCCATGGAGTGTTCCAAGAACCCTAATCTTCTTCTTCTTTGAGGGCTACCTATGGGAGAGGGAGTAAATGAAAGAATGCCCAAACATGCAGACAAAACGGCCCTTTTAACCCTAGAAATTGTGAAGGGTGAAATTACCAAAAAGTCCTTGAAAAGCTGAACAAAAATCGCGGATAATCAAAAAAATGAACCATGCGATCGCATGGTATAGGTGAAATACATTCAACTGAAAAAACTGCAATCCCGCGATCGCACATAAATGTCCTTGGTTTTGAATTTTGATTAATTGCAACCCCAGTCCCTGAACTATCTGAAATGTTGACTTTGGTCCTTGAATTTTTTGTTTTCTTTCATATAGGTCCTTTATAAATTGCAACATTGGTCCTCCATCTTTAGACATATTTATCTTTTGGTCCCTGAAATTCTTAATTTGCACAATTTTTAGTCCTTTTTGCTCATTTTTCGTGTGGATTTCTTCCAATCACCATCCGAGCTCGGATTTGTACCTAAATAATCAAAAGAACATAAATAAGTAGCAAACAACTTGAAAGAATTCACAATTATCCATTTTTAAAGGCTAAAATAAGTGCACAATCCGCACTTATCAGTGCCTAAGGTTGCAAATGAAGAATGAGAATGGGCTGGGAGAGATGAGAAAAGTGAGTAAGGTAACATTGAAAGGCAACTCAAGTTTTAGACAATTGGTTCAACTCGATAAAAGATGTAGTCATTAAATTTGATGTAGATGTAGATATTAATCTAAATATGATTATATATACTTGGAAAAATATGGTTTTATTTTATAGGTAGGCTTCCAAATTAGTGCATGATTTTGCCTGTCCAGTATCAAATAAGATGCTAACCATAATAGTTACAGTCACATCTATAGAAAAAAGTTTCTTTAAATTGAAGTTGATCAAGTCTTATCTCCGATCAACTATGTCACAAGAAAGATTGAATGCATTGGCTATGTTACGAATTGAGAAATGGATTATCCAAATTTGATTGATATTTTTACTTCTAAAACTGCAATGCGAGTTATATTGAAGTGATAGTTTGGACATTTTCGACATTGTTAATTGATTATAAAATAAAAATTTTCTATAATACATTTTGTATGTCTTTTTTTTTTTTTTTTTTTGAGCTTTAAGTTAACAATTAGTTTCATAACATTTTGAATGCATACTACAATTTGGATGAGCTCATTGTGGGCTTAATTTATGGAGTTCGCCTTAGGCCTCGAAAATTATAGGACCGACCTTGTTTACAGTGAATCCTCAATTGAAACATGATTGATCTCTTGTGAATGAAAGTACGCTCTTGTTGATAACTCACAATGTTACTGAATTTTGGTGGAAATCCTTAATGTTGTTGATAACTCACTTGTTAGTAGATTTTGGTGAAGAAACATATGATCCTAAATAAAATTGCACATTTCCCCCTTCCTTCACTAGTATTGTGTTACTAGATTTTGGTTAAGAAATATATGGTACTCAATGTGTTTCTAAATTTTGGTGGAAATCCTTACCGTTATTGATAACTTACCGTGTTACTGGAATTTGGTGAAGAAACATATGATACTAAATAAAATTGCATATTTTACCCTTTATTCACTTGTACTGTAATTTCCTTCACTACGGGACGGAGCCATTCTTAATAAATAATCAAGCAGAAAATTGAATACAAAAAAAGTGGGAAGAATGTATTCTACAGTTGAAAGAACTCAAAATCAACAACGGAAATGGCGAAGGGTAATATACTCATATTAATAGAATCAGTGTGATCTCTTAATTAATCTGACTAAAAAAAACTCTTTACTTGATTTTTGTGGAGATTGATTGTGTGATATACAAGGAGATGGAGAATTAGTTTTGATTTGCACGTAGAGAAGAAACCAAGAAAAGTATGTGTTAGGTTGAAAATAATATGACTTTAAGAGTATTTTTGGGTAATTTTGAATTTTAATCCCAATAATTAAGGATGATATGATTTGGTGCCTGAAAATAGAAAATTGGTTATTAATTGTATTTGAATTTCAAAATAAATAAATTAGTGATTTATTTTTTATACAGTAAATACATATGATAATTAATAATGTTAAAAATTAAAAACAATCTAATATATTTTAAAATTATGGGGAAGAAAAAAATAGAGAGAATTCCTAATTATGAGATTTTGGAATCTTTGTGCCAAGTCAAGCCTAATAGTTCCATTTGTTGGGACAATGGCCGAATAAAGAAGGTACAACTTTATTTTTAATTTTTTTAATGCCAGATGAGTTGACCATCATATGACGCTACACTCTCAATTATTTCAATCTTTATAACATGCTTCAGGGCCCACTTCTTCTTTTTTTTTTCCTCCACTTAATCTTAATTAGTTCACCTCTAGACTCTAGAGGGTATCCTATCACAATGTGATTCCAAAAATCAATTCTTTGTCTTCTTCATCCAACTTGCTTCTAAAACGTAGATTTCGCCTTTGATTCACTTGCACGATTCAAGCGGTTTAGAAGAACCACCATTGCTCTTCTTTTGCTTAATGTCAAAGGATAGAAAATATTAATTAGAACATGCATCTGCTAATATTGTTAATAAAGTTGACCTTTAAAAATAAAAATCTATGTCTCGATATAGTTCAAAGTTCTAATAGTTTAGGACGTGTTTTCGATTCTAGTTACCAAACCAAATTTTGATTCGATTCCATATTATTATTTTTTATAATCTCTCAACTAAATCATAATTTATATGAATTGGCATGAATTAATATATATTCAGATACCATTCTTTTTTTTTTTTTTTTTTACCATAAAACCAATGATTCTATTATTACAATTCTAAATGAGAACCAGTTCTGTCCAATTCTCAAGAAATTCGGGCGGAAACACCTAGTGCCAACTTATAATTGTGAGCACAACCACGTGTATTCAATTATTGTTAACTAATGCGTTTAATTTATTAGCGCAATCTATGCATGATTTTTTTCTATATATGACATTAATTGACGTAAAAAGAATAAATTACTCTTAAATCTTAATTATAGATCGATGAAGACAAAACAATCACAATCCCTAAACTATTGAACGTGCAATTTGATGACAGGCCATTTTCATTATTTAAATATGAGTTTTATATTATTTATTAGGAATCCTGGTTCTATTTTGGTACCCTTATTTTAATAAATATTCAATTTAGCCTGTGTCTTAGAAATTTTTAAAAGGCATAGAAAAAACTAAAGGATTAATGTATATAAGAATATCTCCAATGCACTCTGTCTATTATTTTTTAGATGTGCTATATAAACACAGTTATACAAAGTTATAAAAAAAATCTCTCCAATGCATGCTAACGAAGATTCTGTCTAGCTGATGTGTCACACCAAAAAATATACTTCGTCTAGAAATTCATCTAAATCTAGACGGACTTCTAGACGGAGTGACTCAACAAATTTAAATCCAACTCAGTATTTTATTTAAAAAATAAAAGTCAGATGAGGGAAACAAAAATTGAAGACCCGCCAATTTAAAAAAAAATAATAGTACCACATAAGCAATAATATTAATTTTAGCCGGAATTCATTGAAGATGAATTTTTAATTAGACTGTTTATTAAATAGACGTAGTGTCACATGGACTTGAAGTCCATCTATTTTATATGCTATGTAGTTTTTATTAGATAGGATACATGGAGATGCTCTAATATTAATCCAAGTTTGACATAATCCTTCGTATAAAAGATCAAATAAAAAAAGCATTGTTATTTTGTTGATTAGAAATCACTAAGCAATCGGTAGATTTATAATATGTTCTAATTGGTGGGTCATACTATTTTGTGTGTTGGGATAACTTTTTTGATAAATTTCTAGATTCATAACAAAATGAGCTTTTTTTTTTTTTTTTTTTTTTTTTTTGCGCACAAAGAAGTTTTTGTAAGTTATAATAACTCGACTTGATATGAGTTGGGATAAGGCTGTTTGTACAAGATTTTATCGGTATCTTGAACTTGGTCAAAATCCAATTTTTGGCAATTTGAGGTACACCATCTAGTTTGGGTCACGACATGGGCCTTTTGTCATTTGCGAGTTGGGTCAGAGGAGATGTGTCGTTGCTAGATTGGTGGGGGCGGCCTCATCAAGTTTCGAGTCATTTGAACTTTTGTATAGTAAAATTTAACTTTTTATCGTTTTTGTTAATTGAACGATAGATAAAAAAGAAAATATATATTATATTTCAACTTTATTAATGGTAAAATTCATCTGATTCTTGTAGAATCTTGATCTTCTATCCACTCATGTTGTCCATTTATAATACTCAGGCTGAGGTGGCATCACATGAATCATATGATGTCACCTCAACGTGAACATTATAAATAGACAATAAAAATAGATAGAAGATCAAGACTCTATTACAATATTCTTGTATATTATTCTTCAATCTAATATTCTCAACTAATGAGTATGTGGAACAAATGTAAAAAACGCGCTTTTGTGTGCACTACTGAACCAGGTTCATGAATTCACTAGAACAAAAAAACGTGTTCGAGCCGTTTGTGCGCCGAGTCTCAGGATTATGTTTGACTTTGAATAAACTAACCCACGGCCAGTTATTGTTGAAAGACAGCAAATAAGTATATTGGTCCCCTAATTATCAGGTAAATCCACTTTTGAGTCCTTAACTTTTCAACTTGGTTGGAATTGTTGGCCCATTCATCATCGAACTAGTGGTTTTAATAATATTGATAACGACTTGACAAAATTAACAAATCACCCCACGTGCATAAAAAAATAGTGTTCTAAAAAATGTAAAGTATAGTTAAACGTAGATGACAAGTCTTAAGCTTTTCGGATATATGCGAGGCATAAGTGAGGGCGAGACAAGGGAGAAGCGAGAGGTATGACTAGGCGTGGTGGTCGCATCTCACATCTAGACTCTGGCCTAGATGTTGTCTAAACGAACTCTTTAGAACATTGATAAAAAGAATAGAAAATATTTCAAAGTCATTGTTCAAGCAATGTGCACTACTTCGAATGTCAAATCATGATCAATTAAGGCAAAAGCAGAGCATTGAGCATTGAACGTGTATAAAATGCAAACTTCATTCTCGTCCCAATATAAATTTTGTGAAAGCCTTTTTTTTTTTTTTTTTTTTTTTTTGGAGGGGGCGGGGGGGGGGGGGGGGGGGGGGGGGGCTTCTTTTCTATTGAAGCTTATAGTGTATACTAGAATACTACAATAGAAGCGTGTCAAAGACACAATTTAAATAAATAAATTAATTCAATTTCTATTATTTTCAGGGGTGAATTCAGAAATTTTTTAAGTTCGGACTACTACTGAAAAAAAAAAATCGCACGGACTGTTTCTAAGAAAAAAAAAATACTGTAAAAAACGGCTTTTTTCGGAAAACCCCCCCCCCCCCCAACCCGCCCCTGATTATTTTAAACTTTCAGATAATGTGGTATCATAGTGGAGATAAACCTTCAATTCGTATCTTTTTACTACCCAATTATGATAATTATACATTATAAGACATTGGATAAACATAAGTTTAATCTAGACATAAAGAGTTACTGTACAAGTACAATTTAAACAAGTAATCACGTCATCTCTTTAACGAATTAACCATGAAATGGTTGTACCCCTCCACCCTATGCAAAACAAAACAAGGAAATTTACACAAACCATTCCCAACTTATAGGGATTGTGACAAACTTCTCCCCATTCAAGATTTTTTTCGCAACACCCTCCTCGACCCATGGCTCTGGTGCGAAAATAGTCATTTATGATGGATTCCGTCTATTTTGTCCGTCAACCTTACACGTGCCTCTCACATGGACTAATTTAGAAGGGCAAAAATGTCCATAGGTTGTTCAGACCATTTTCGTCAATTTGTATACACTGTGTATATTCTCTATATTTATGATTTAATGGCCACTTTGTTTTTCGTGTTATGTATTACAAAAAGAAAAATGGAACCTACCTTGTGCAATTGTAGACTACCAATGGAGCTGAAGACATGATGGGCACATCTGAACCTCAATAGATGCTTTCTTACTTGCTAAAAACAATAAGTTAGGTTAAATAATGAAAGTTTCGAGATCCCAATTCCAAAGGTTAAATAATGAAAGTCTCGACTTGAAATTATTGACTTTTTAAATTATTTTAGTGTAAATTAATAAAACTGTCATTTCTACTTCGAAATGACATTTTGTTGTTTAAGGATAATATATGCATTTCATGTTAAAATTAGTTTGAAAAGTCTAAAAATATGGCTGAAATAAATCATTTTTAGTTTATAATTCCTGTCAAACAGGACCTTATTAACATTTAGATGCTCATATATTTGCCAACAAACCCAAATTTTAAAAAGCTGAAGGGAAAAACTTGTACTTCTTAAAAACTTAGACAAATTACAATATGTTTTAATAATTTCATTAAAATCCCTAAAGTATGGTTGAATTCAAATTTGTTATATATAATAAATATATTTCGTGTTGGCCCAGCAGAGTGCTTTCGTCGTTGGTGTTCTTTTTGATCTCTACACATTTCACAGCTCCATCGAAAATTCTAAACACAATCTACTAATTAATCGAATTTTTAATCTATTTTTCTTTCAAGTACCCCACTATAAACATATAACTGATCTGATTTTATAATACCTTGGGAGCTAATGAAACAATTTTAGTAAAATTAAATTGTTTCAATTCCCGGGGGATCGCACCAAATATTCGAGTTCCTTTTGGATTTCCTTCTTGATCAATCAAAATTGCAACATTGTCATCATATCTTATTATCATACCGATGTCACGATTAAATTCTTTACAAGTACAAACAACTACAGTTCTAATTATTTCAGCTTTTTCTAGGAGCATATTTGGTACTGCATCTTTGATCTAAGCAACAATATTTGGAGAACTTTTGACATATAATATCATGAAAATGCAAAGACGGGGGTTTTGAAACCACAATATTTGAGTGACTATATCTCGAGAAAGACAGCATGTCAGTAAAGAAAAGCTAAATGAAAGGTTTTGAAACCACAATTCCTTAATGCAAAAGTTATTTAACATGATACAAATATGAAAGCTATTATTATATGACATATCATGTATAATGTCCCTTTTAACTTGTGCTGAGAAACTGAATAAAATTTCTTATCCAGTAGTTACGTCAAAAGTAATAATTAAATTATCATTTGACATTCTTAATGTGATCTAAAAATTACAAAATTAGTACTGTTGGAAATCTAGAATTATTCTTCATCCTATTTTATGTTATAACGTCCAAGAACCTCATACAACTCAGACTATCCAGACAAAATCTAAAATTCTCAAATCAAACCAAATCTTCCCCCCTCTTGTTGTCGGAAGAATTTCCTATTTTAGACATCCATCTTTAGTTCTGAGTTTTTTCATTTTAACTTGATAAGTACAATTTTGTACTTATCTGAACTTACAAAAAGGGATAATTATGAGTACTCTTACTTTATTTTCGGTATAATTGTGTGTTGTTTTTGTTCATTTTAGGAAATAATCAAAATCAAGTGTCAATCTGACGAAAAGAGAGCAAACAGAAGAAAAAAGGATTAAATTGAACATACAAAGAGACCTGAAGGACTTAGCAAGCAAATACCAAAGAGAAAACGCAGGAAGTCACAAGAGACAACCATGCGATCGCATGGTTATTAAAGGCTGCGATCGCAAGATCTCCAGAAATTAGGCAGAATGTTAAATGGTCATACCATGCGATCGCAAGGGTATATCGGGAAGCAGTTTGGCAGTTTCTTGATTTAATTGAAACTCTACGAAGTCCATATTGATCCAACTACCTAAATCACGTCTGGGAGTCTTTAGAGAGCATTATAAAAGGCAGATAATAGCCAGAACAAAAAAAGAGATGAATTATGGGAACAAGATAGAAGAGGAGAATCGAAGATCAAGGCACGGGATTGAAGATTCTTCAGCCAGAGTCACGGGTTGTATTTATTTCTTCTTCTTTTTCTTTCGTCGGATCATGATTTCGTCAATTATTGTCATAATTGACGAAATCATATCCGGCTAATTTACTTTTTCTAGGATGAACGATGAAACCTCATGATTTTTAATTAATTAGAAGTTTTTCCATTTTAGTAATTAATTGTTTTTGGGTTGATTATTATTTATGCAATTTTTCTATTATTTTAATGCCTGATCACCATTAGAATATATTGTGATTTATATTGAAGTCGAGATATTCAATATAGATTAAGCACGTGGTATTGAATAACATAGGGTCCAATAATAGATAGAAATTACTATTATGCTTTATGAAATCCATTTAGGTGTTCTTGAGATTTTAATGCATGTATTTATGTTCGAAGCTTAATTAGAGATAATGAAGTTCGCATAACATATAGAATTGATTGACAATCGAGAGAGACTTTCGATTAATTTAGGATCACCGATTTTCAATCTATGGTAATTATAAACTAAAACGGTTAAACGGATATTTGATTAAGGAAAGTGTTGGTGGATTCGCAAATCCTAGTGTTAGTAGATCTTGAATTCGTTCTCTTTTCATTTAAAGTTGCTTATTGATACTTTAAGTTTAATTCAAATAGTTAAGTTAGTTTTAGAATCACGAACAAAAAATCAAATCTGTGTTTCTCTACATTGTTAAAATTTAAGTTGTGATATTAATTAGTTAAATTGATATCTAGTCCTCGTGGGTTCGACACTTTATTTATCACTTTATTACTTGTCAACGATCCGTCCACTTGCGGGATTTAAATCGCACAACATAACTATATTAATGTACTAGTTTTGTGATTAGTTTTTTCTGATTACTTTCTATATGGGTTATCATTCTTGCAAAATGATTCCAAACCTTTATATTCATTCTCTTCTTAATTATTTCATCTACATGAAGCCATTGATGCCATACCGGCTTTTTATCAATGGTTGGAGAGTGAAGGAACTTAGCTGCCAATGTTTGTGTACCTGTCCAAAGATCATGAGCCAGAAGAAGGTTTTACCATTCCAACCTTCCAAGCAATTCTTGGTTCTAGCTTTGAGCAATCTCTTCACAATATTTCACCTTCATTACATTTGGCCATAATAAGGACCTTTGAGCTCGAAACTTCCACCATAACTTCAATGAAGAAATGAGACCTAGTCCTAGCCTCCTTTCTTCTACTAGAATTTAGAAAACACATCTTGTTCCAAGAGGCCCAATGACACACATACACACAAGGTTAACGAACAAACCAACCAAAACCTCCTTATTTCTGCACCAAAACCATATTAGGTTTGACTGTTTGAGTAGGGCACTACCAAAAAATAAATAAAATTGGATAACTTTCAAAAAAACAAAAAAATTGAATAATTCATGCAAAAATTTCCACCAAAACAAAACGAAGTGGGCAATTCATTTCTATCAAGTGGTCTTTTATTTATGTTTATTTATTTTTAAAACGTATTAAAAAATTAAGAATTAATTACACTCACAATCCCCATTCTTTCAACTTTGTAACAATACCATCTCCATTCAATTTTATTCGCAGATATCGTCCTCATCCTTTCATTTTACTCGCTGTAACGATTTCATCCCTATTCAATTTTTTGAAAAAGTTAGGGCCCCAATTACAATTTTTTCATTGTTTTTTTTTTTTATTATTTGAATTTATTTAAGTTAGGGGTAAAATTGTCAAAGAAGTGTCAAAATAGTCGTTTGGGGACCATCTGTACGACTAAATGAAAGGATAAGGATCATATCTGCTAAAACAATTGAATGAAGATGGAATCGTTACAAATTTTTGAAAGAATGGGGACCATTAGTGTAATTAACCCTTATTTTAAAATTTGTGGAAAAGTCCATTTATCTAAATACTCACCCCGTGTCACACGTGACTTGACATCAACATTAGAAAGCAACCACACAAACGCGTTCACACACTGAATTGACGTAATACTAATTTTACTCGTATACTAAAAAATATCACACACGCCTTCCATCATTGATTGATAGTTGATACTCAGCTTCTTCTCTCTCTTCCTCTATATTAAAGAAGAAGTGGACAGCGGGAGCCATTCAAATTATCAACCCACAATAACCTCAACAAACTCAAAACCCTCTTCTCAAGAATTTAATTTAATTATTTTTAGACGGAAATATACATAATTTGGCATATTCTCTCGCCATTGCCGAGTTTTTTGCTTTCCTAACTGTTTTTTTAACAGAAGTAGAGGCTTTTTTTATATATATATATAAATTGGGGGTTTTTTTTTTCCCATTTCGATTCTCTATGTGTTTTGGAGAGAAAAACTTCTCATCTACCATGCAAATCAAGAAATTGTTGTCTTTGCCTTCTCGTACAGGAAGAGATTTGCAGCGCTACAATCAGGGTTTTCGTCAAGTTGTTGGGTATAAATTATAAATTTTTTATTCTTTTTATTTCTTAGTTGTTACAAGTTTTTGAGGGTTATTAGTTGAATGATAAATATTCATTTTTTATTTGTAAAATTTCTCATTTGGGGGCCTGATATTCTTTTAATTATTATCATTTTTCATCTGGGTTTTTGTTTTCTGTGATTTTTCTTTCTTTAATATAAAGGGGATTTAGAAATTTTTGTCTTGTAAAAATGAAATCTATGTTCGCATTTATTGAATTTGAGCCTAATTTTTCATTTTAATTCCAAAATGTTCAGATGCATTCCATATAGATACCGGAAAACCAGCAAATCACATGCAATTCAAGGTACCTTAAATGAAGACGTGGAAGTTCTTTTGATCAGCTCCCAAAAGAGTACAAGAATGATGTTCCCAAAGGTATTTTATTACATGTTTAGAAAAGGCAAAGGATTAAAAAAAAAACATTCTTAATTCTTTTGTTGAAAAAAAAGTCCATACAATTTTGGTTAACGTTGTTGTTTTGCAATTGAATAATCAGGGTGGTTGGGAAATTGATGAGGATGTTCAATTGGCAGCTTCAAGAGAGACCTTGGAGGAAGCTGGTGTAATTGGCTTGCTTGGGGTCAGTATTTTGTTTCCGTTGATAGCTTAAGCCCTTTTTTCTACGATAACGTTGAATCGTTTTCTAATATTCTTCAGTTGATTTCGTTTTGCAGGAAAAATTAGGAGAATGGATTTTCAAGAGCAGAAGCCAAGAAAAGTTTCATGAGGGATCCATGTTTCCCTTGCTTGTAACCGAGGAACTCGATGTTTGGCCTGAGAGGGATGTCCGTACACGAATATGGGTATGTCCCGAAGATACAATTTTTTTTTTTTTGTAGGAATTTTGTTATGCAAAACAAGTATTGATGTTGTATCGGTTTCCATTTCACAGATGACGGTGAATGAAGCAAAAGAAGTATGTGCACATTGGTGGATGAAGGAAGCATTGGATGCATTTGTTTGTCAATTCACGTGTATGCAAAGGAAGGAGGAAGAACCTTTGGCATCGTGTAGATTAGAATACCACAGAAGTGAAGAATCAAGAATGAGCATTGGAGGAGCTCAAAATGCAGATGAAGAAGTTGATTATTACTTAATTAGTTGATGACACGGTGAATCCGTGTAGGAGTCCCTTGTTCCACTTTCGAGCAACTCTAAAAGGTTATTGCTTGAAAATGTTGAGTTGAAATGGAAGTAGGGAGAGTAGGGAGGGAGAAGTTGATATGGAAGTAGGGAGAATAGGGAGGGAGGGAGAGACACATGAGAAAATGTAGAAAAATTTCAACTTGATTCTTTTATTCATTTATTCTTCTAAACTTCTAATCATATTCTTTATTGTTTCTTAGTAGTTTCATTGTTATGGTATACATGAAATGTTTTAAGAACTTGTGTAATAATGCACACCAATATTGAATTAGTGTTAATGGCCCTGACTTTTGGGATTTCCAAATTGTGTTGCTGAATGCGGATGAATATATTCTGAGAAACTTGTACTATTTTGTTCCTAATTCGGATGCTTTTGAAACACCTGCATCGGAAGATGATTGTACCTGCGTATATATAAATTGTTGACGATTTCAATTTAAATTATGAATGTTGTGTTAATCATATATTGGACAAGTCTTTTTATTCAGTTATCATTGGGATCTAAATTCGAGAAAGATAGTGATATTCTACACTAGTTGTTTGAATTCTTCTCACATACTTTTTTTTTTTTCCCTATCCATCTTATAAATAACTTATAAGAACCAATTAACTTGATTGGGTTGTGTTTTATAGAAATTTATACTTTAAATTATAATTTAAGTTGGTTTAACATATTTTTTATTCACACATTTTGTATGATCTACAACTTAATACATACTTATTATTTACACATTTTATAAAAATTATAATTTATAAACACTTACAAAATTAATTTTAATACTACTAAACATCCTATTAACATTTGAAATTTTGGAGGGGAATGTAGTTGTGAGTAAAGTTGTAAAATGGAGCATTCCCGTCTTTACTTTAGTAAGCTAACTCTACTTTTTTGGGCTGTGTTTTAGAGCAATTAACACTTGAAAATTTGGAAGGGGTGAAGTCGCGTGTGGGGGTGTAAAATAGACCAAACATTGTTTCAAGTCCGTGCTGACCGGCTAAATGAGTGTTGGGCATCTCCAAATTCAATAATTCAGTTTAGTTGGCATCAATAATGTGAAGATGATGTTGATAGGACAAAAATAATACAACATGGCTAGTAAAAGTCACTTTGAAGAAAGAGAAGATAGATACTATTTTATATTCTATACCATATATCATCGTCTCATCATCATGTAGAATAAAAACCCACATAAGATCTTTAATACAATATTTCTTGATATTTCCCCAACATATAATTGCCATTTTAACCATTTTCCACTACACTAATCTTCAATATGCCATCTAGCGCGCTAAACAAACCATATAACTGTAAGAAAAGAGTGAATAAAGAGGAGATGAAAAGGAAAAAGAAAAAAGAACAGGAGCAATTTAAGAGAGAACTATGTTAAACTCAATAAATCAAAGTTTTGTTTAACACGAAAACTTTACTCAATTCTTAATAAACAAAATTATAAAATTAAATACAAGAAAATGTTTAAAAAATAAATCATAATTTCTTTTCCTAAATAATCTTGCATTCTTGGTAAGCCTTCACTAGATATGTATTACAACATGTATCAAAGAATTCGACTTCAATGAAATAGAGTGCAATAACTTTTTCAAGGAAACAATTTTCTTCTCAACCAAGTATTGACCATTTGACGCAAATCATCCACAATAACACCAAGTAGCTCATCCACAACAACACCAACTGGCTTTACACAATGAGGAGGAGCACAGAGGCTAGCATAGTAAACTCGTCTACACATACAAATTATTACAACATCGGTAATTGGATTACATTGAAATTGATTCAAATGCGATGACTAGCCAAATAGTTAAAATATTAATTGAAGTGATCGAACATCAAATATCTTCTAAACTCGTCTGTTGTATCTGAAAATCATTATAGTTCAAGTGGATGCCGTGTAGATCCTAAAGGACACACAACCAAGGTGATTGGTCCCACGGATAAGTCCAATTGTACGTCTGTGTCAAAGGTCGAAGCTAGTTGCCTCGGTCGAATGTCGAAGCTAGCAACCTCAGACTGACACATGGCCTCGATAGGGCGAGAAGGAAGAGATGAAACCAAGCAACGCATATCCTCAATTTGAACTTCGGTCTCAACCTCGGGTCTTACGCTTTCCCTTTGGCTGAGAAATTTTGACATATTCGACTTAGACATTAAATGGATCGTAGCTTCGCGGGCCGACCAAACAATTTGGACAAAAGGCAATTGTCCTATGGACATAGACCCCAATGAGGAATAAGAGGGATAATGACAAATCATAATAAAGAGGACATCAAATCATAGTGAGTGGAATGACTAAATTACTCTTTAAAAGTTCTATACAAGTAGAGAACTAAATCTTAAAGAAAAGAGTTTCAAAATTTATACAAAGAAATTTTGTAACAAAAGGGTTGCCTTGTACAAACAGAAGATTGTACACGTCTTGCAAGGATCTCGTCCAATTCACCTCAAATAAAGAAATATCATCTTGCAGACTTCCTACCAGCATCGCTTCCACTTTGACAGTTGGCTTTAAGAAATAATATTTGTTTTCTAGGGTCGACAGGTTGTTGCTGTCTGTGGGAAACCACACTACAACCAAGAAAGAAATACACTTGAGGAAGAAGAAAAGGTAGGTGTTGACATATGAAATAACAAGGGCCTAAAAAGAGACTTAAGAAAATTGTACATATAGGCCCATAATAAATGCCCAAGTATATAGGTTTAGAAAATATGTCGGCCAGGCCCAACGGATGCCCAAATAAATTCGTATATAGGCCCAATAGAAATTGTCCAAGCCAGGAAGGGCCTCAAAATGGACATCGCCCAGATAAAAAACGCTCAGGGCATTGGGCGATTAGAATTGTCAATCGCGGCATAAGAGTAACTGTTCATAAGTAGTTTTTCTCATTTTCTTATCATTGTTCCCACGTTGTCAGGAGTTACAAACTTGAATTATCATAAAGGAGTTACAAGAGGTTGGATCATCATGGGGAAGTTACAAACAGTTGGGATCATCATGGGAGAAATGGGCAGTTATTGGGCGACGAGGTGATTGCTTCATGAAGGAGTTACAAGAAGTTAAATCATCATGGGGAAGTTACAAACAGTTGAAATCATTATGGAAGAAATGGACAGTTATTGGGCGACGAGGTGGTTGCTGGGCGATAAGGAAGAAACTGGGCGATGAGAAGTTTTTATGCAAGACTGAAGGAAAACGTGTGATAAAACCGTTTGACAAGGTATAAAAGAAAGGAGATTGATTGAAGTGAAAGAAAGAAGGAACTCTAAAAAAACAGAGAAATGTAATTTCATTCCATTTAGTCTTAAATATTTCTTTACAGTGAATTCTAGTGTGCTTGTGCCCCTTGGAGGCATTTCGTTTTGCTTTTTTCATCCTTGGTCATTATTGTAGTCTTCATAAATCAAACACCCCTTGTTGGGACTTTGTCTCAAAAGGTTTGGCGTCCCTTACACATCGTCTGAATCCTTTAATTGTTAGTGAAAAATACACATTCCGCACGAAACAATTTGGCACGCCCAGAGGGACACTTTTGGTGTTAGAAGATACAAGAGGGTGGAACAATATGCCTCACAAGAACTCAGATAAGGAACCAGCAAGCCAGCGAATTCAATCCGTGATCGAGCGATATGAAGAACAGCAAAATACACCAGCAACGGAGGGACAAAATCAAAGCCGTTATGAACCAATGACGGAATTGAGTCCACGAACCATGCGCGCATTACTTGGAGAACTCACGCAAGATGTCGTGGGACAGGTAAGCTTGCAAAATGTTCATGATATGGAAAAATTTGTTCAAACTGGAAATGTGCATTACGACAACATGGCCAAACAATTAAGTACTTTGAATGAACTTATAACTAGGTTAGTAGGCCAGACATGTCAACCAAATTTGCCAAATATAGGGAATCATTTCCAAGCTAGGACGGTTGTGGGGCACAATTCACCGACAATGAACCCTATAAATCCTAGTCAAGGAATAGAAATGCCTTTTATACCATCGACGTCAAATGTGGGTGGAGGCAACATGGCCAATTTGAGTGGTCATAATGTGGGATCGTCCAACTTGGGGGGTAGCCCGAATGCAAGAGAAAATATGCCAAATATAGGACAAAACGTAACACGTGTTAACGAAGGGGCAAATGTCCAAGTAAATGGCAATAATACCATGAGTAATGGTAATTTGTCCACAAACCCAGGTTTAAACAATAGACCTCAAATGATTCCACCTGTGAATCAACCTATAGGAGTCCCGTACGATCCAAACATGGCCTTAAGAAACCAAATCACCGAGATAATGCAAGATCAGATGGCTTTTGGAATGCGTCCTTTCATTAGGCCAACCTATAGGAAGCCATATCCCGATTGGATAGACCAAGCCTATCCGTGGCCTAGGGGATATAAAGTGCCGGAATTTTCACTATTCACAGGTTTAGGAGAGGTCTCAACATTGGAACATGTAGGACGATTTACACTGCAATGCGGTGAAGTAAATGATTATCATAAAATAAGGTTGTTTCCTAGTTCGCTAACAGGAGTAGCTTTTTCATGGTTCATTAATTTACCAGCAAACTCTGTTCAGACATGGCAACAATTAGAACAGTTGTTCCATGCCCAATTCTATAAAACTGAATCTGAAGTCACCTTGGCCGATTTGGCGAATTTACGTCAAATGCCAACTGAATGGGCAGAAGTTTTCCTTCAAAGGTTTAAGACTGCTAGGAGTAAATGCTTTGTGCCCTTACCCGAAAAAGAGTTTGTTAAGATCGCTCAAAGTTGTTTAAGTTTCGACTTGAAAAAGAAATTTCAGGATAGGGAGTTTCCTGATCTCTTCCAATTAACGGCCAATGTAATTAGGTATGAGCGTTTGATAAGGAAAGAAGAACAAATGAAAAATTCCAGCAAAGGGACTTACTATAGAGACCCAAACTTCGACGTTCACGTTGTAGATGAGTATTATGATCAAACTGAAATATGTTTGGCCGAATTGATTAAAGGAGATGCTTATGAATGTCCGTTAATAATTAATTCAGGGATGACGGCGAAAAACGAGCCTCTAAGAGATACAAGCAAGAAAGCTAGAACGTTTTCGTTCGATATAACCAAAGCAGATACTATATTTGATAGATTGTATAAAGACAAGCAAATAAAACTGAGCGATAAACACAAATTGCCAAATCCTGAGCAAGTTAAGGATAAAAAATATTGTAAGTGGCATAATGCATGGTCTCATACAACTAATAATTGTTTGGTTTTTCGTCATGTATTACAGGATGCCATCGAATCAGGGCGAATTACTTTTGAAGCTAAAAAGAAGATGGCAGTGGATGAGAATCCTTTTCCGCAGCCACTAGGAGTCAATATGTTGTCAGCAGGTTTCAAAAGTGGTTTACCTAAATTCAAATTGGTAGTCGATAATGGAGACGAAGATCTTGAACAGCATCCCAGCGTGTTCGAACGTCTCAAAGGTAAAGAAGTTGAAAGGAACAAAAAAGTGTTGTGGGCTAGATGTAGCAGAGAAATAGATGAAGATAAGGAGAAAATAGAAGTATGGGGGCGTCACAATCATCCAAACGCGACCCAAAATTTCCAACCTATTCAAGGACTAAAGGTATCACGGCCTCCTTTTGAAAGACAGGTCAGGCCAATGTATGATGGCAGGCCGATGTACAACAGCAGGCCGATGCTCAACAATAGAACGTTCAGGCCACAGCCCCATCGATCGAATGTATGGCACTCATTCCAATACAGTGCGGAAAGAGTGATACCCTTTGATCAAATGACTAGGACACAGCAAAGACGTCATCAGAGAAATTATGGACGAATGATGAGGCAGCAACAAGAAGTGATACGTCCCAAATTGCCCAATTTCTCCAACACTGTTGCTAAAGAAAATCTCGAAGATGAGAAGGAACATAATGTGAACGATTCAACAGAAGAATTGCCAGAAGATTCTTCTGGTAGGTCGAAGTTTGAAAGACACAGCAAAGACGAAGATGAAGATGATCCTGGACAATCCATCACCATTCAGTTTGGTTCTTTACCCCCAATATTGGCTAATAATTATCTGCTTGCCAATAAATTTAAAAGCAAAAGGGATGAGGGGCCACAAGACGATGAGAGGGAGGAAGCATGCACATTGGAATGTGAGGGAGAAATCGGGCAAACCTCTGGAGATATCTATGGAGGAGAAGAAGAAGATGATGGCTTGACAGATGTGGAAGAAGAGATTGACTTAGAATCAGAAAGAAGAAAAAGAGGAGTTTCATATAACAATTTGCTAAAACAGCTGTATCAAGAAGGTGTTCGAGAAGTAGATTTGTTGGGCGAACCATCTGGGCGATCTTTTGATTATTATGTGTTATACGGGACGCCCAAGAGGAAAATGAGAGTACCACGCTCTGAAAAGTATGGATCACCTCCAACGATATTGCCACCCCCTACAGGTTGGGAGGAAGTGGGCGACATAGAAGCTCAAGAGCCCGGCACAGAAGATCAGTGCGAAATGTTGCACGTAAACCTGACACAGCATTTCGATCCAAAGGATGACGGAGGACAAGAAGTGGAGATAGAGGCGACTGAAAAGGTCATCTTTAAGAAGCCAACGGCCAATCTAACCAAACATTTGAGGCCATTATATGTAAAGGCCCTAGTCAATGGCATCCCTGTAGCCAAAGTTCTCATAGATAATGGGGCCGCTATTAATACCATTCCATCCAGAATGATAAAGAAATTTGCAAAGACAGAGAGCGACTTGATCCCTACTGAAGTTATTCTTACGAGCTTCAATGGCGGGGTGACTTCGACCAAAGGAGTAATGCCTTTGGACGTGACGGTAGGAACTATCACCAAAACCACAGTATTCTTTGTAATAGACGGGCCGACTAGCTATAATGTGTTGTTAGGAAGAGATTGGATTCATGGAAATCGTTGTATACCTTCGTCACTCCATCAGTGTCTAGTTTTTTGGAATGATAAAGGTGAGGCCGAAGTGGTGCAAGCAGATCATAGACCTTTTGTTACAGAAGCAAACTCGATCGAGAAATTCATGTATGAAGGAAATTATGGGCCTGTAAGAGTAGTCCAAGATGGTGAAGAAACTCGGATCATCGCGCAGAGCGAGGAGCCATTATCAGCAGATGCATTTACTGAAATGTTCGATCAAATGAGGCCAAACATAGTGACCCTTGAAGAGCCAATGATTGGCAAAAAAGATATTCGATAAATGTTGAAGAAGGTATCTAGCCTTCAGGATGTCGAAGCCAAGTCAATGGCTTTCGAGAAAAGGTGCGAAGAAGAAATAAGAAAGAAAACGGCTTTAAAAATTTTAAGGGATAAATTAGCAGTGTTCGAGTTAGAACAGAATATTGGCCGAGAAGTGAATAAGGTGGATTGTTTGGATGCAGAAGACATCACTACAAGGAGCTTGGACGATGATGTGATAGGAGTCATGAAGACGGGGAACGCCCAAGCACAAGACCCTTTGGTGAAAGTAAATATTGGAGATGAACAAGAAGATCGCCCAACGTTTGTCAGTCAGATGCTTAGCAAAGAGGTAAGTGAACAGTTAATTGCTTTGTTAAAAGAGTATAGAGGTTGTTTTGCTTGGGAATATGAACACATGCCTGGTTTAGATAAAAATTTGGTAGAACATAGGCTACCAACTAAGCCACACTTTAAACCACATAAGCAACCCCCCAGACGTTTTGCTCCTAATGTATTGCCCGAAGTAAAGAAAGAAATAGAACGATTGTTGAAGGCAGGTTTTATAAGGACGGCCAGATACGTTGAATGGTTGTCTAATATTGTGCCTGTATCAAAGAAAAATGGTAGTATTAGGGTTTGCATAGATTTCAGAAATTTGAACTTAGCAACGCCCAAAGATGAATATCCAATGCCAACGGTAGATTCCTTAGTAGATTCAACTGCTGGACATGTGATGTACTCTTTTATGGATGGATATTCAGGATACAACCAAATTTATATAACTGAAGAAGATATACATAAAACTGCATTCAGATGCCCAGGTGCTCTAGGATGTTTTGAATGGGTGGTCATGCCTTTTGGTTTAAAAAATGCAGGAGCCACTTATCAAAGGACAATGAATCTAATTTTTCATGACATGATAGGAGAATTCGTTGAAGTTTATGTTGATGATATAGTGGTTAAATCATTGAAAGAAGAAAACCATCTCCAACAATTGAAACATTCATTCGAACGGATGAGACAGTATAAATTAAAATTGAATCCGTTGAAGTGTGCATTTGGTGTTAATGCAGGAAATTTCCTAGGATTCCTAGTGCATGAAAGAGGAATTGAACTTGATAAAAATAAAGCAAAAGCAATTTTAGAGGCTAAACCACCTAAGAACAAAAAGGAATTACAAAGATTCCTTGGGCAAGTGAACTTCTTACAACGTTTCATCTCTAATTGTGCAGGGCGAACGAAAGCTTTCTCGCCTCTTCTAAAGTTGAAAAATCAGGACGACTTCGTCTGGAAGGAGGAGCATCAAGAGGCTTTCCATAGCCTGAAGTCATATCTGTCAAATCTACCAGTATTGGTTTCACCTATCCAAGGTCGGCCAATGAAAGTTTATATATCGGTCGAACAGGAGTCAATAGCTGGACTAGTCGCCCAGGACGACCAGTTTGGAGAAGAAAGGGCGATATATTATCTTAGTAGACGACTTACTGTGTGTGAATGTAATTATTCTGCTATTGAAAAATTATGTCTTGCTTTGTATTTTACATGTACTAAATTAAGGGCTTACTTACGGCCTGTAACTATTTACTTAATTTCTAAAGTAAATTTGGTTAAGTACATGTTCTCTCGTCCTGTTTTGCATCAAAGGATTGGTCTTTGGACTTTAGCACTATCAGAATTTGAAATACAGTTCATACCACAAAAGGCGGTAAAAAATCAAGCATTGGCTAACTTTTTGGCCGATCATCCATGCTTGGACGTACCTAAGGAAATTGAATTAGAAGTCAATTTGCTCGAAAGAAAACCCTGGATTTTATACTTTGACGGTTCAAAAACCGCTAGAGGTGCAGGAGTAGGGGTAGTGCTAATAAACCCACTAGGGGTTTGTTACAAGTTTGCTTTCGCCCTAACTGAAATGTGTACTAATAATCAAGCCGAATACGAAGCGTTGATTGTCGGTTTAGAATTATTATTGGATTTGGGGACGAAAAACGTGCTTATCCGAGGTGATTCTCAACTAATAATTTATCAATTGAATGGCGATTTTAAATGCCAAAGTGACTCTGTCATAAGTCAATATGGCATCGCTCAAGAACTCTTGGACGAGTTCGACCAAGTAGAGCTTCAATACGTTAATAGAATGTATAACGATCTGGCAAATGAGTTGGCCCAAATGGCATCAGGTTATTCAAAAATGTTGAATAACGATTCTGCGTGCGAGTACGGAACGATATTGCCTGTACTTCAACGAAGGGCGAAGGGGTTTAATGTGCATTGTATACAAAATGGAGACGCATTGGATTGGAGAGAAGAAATACAAAAATTCCTAGAAGAACCCAATAAGAAGAGCGACAGGAAGTTAAAATTACGTTCACTGAACTATTTGCTGGTTGAAGGAGAATTATATAAAAAACGCTCAGATGGTGTACTTTTGAAGTGCATAAATGTGCAAGAAGCTAAAGTGGTTATGGCCGAAGCACATGAAGGGATGTGCGGAGCACATCAAGCTGGCTAAAAGATGAGGTGGTTGATCATCAGGAATGGGTATTATTGGCCTAAAATGGGCGAGGTATGCGTTCAGTATGCCAAAAGTTGCTTGGAGTGTCAAAAACATGGCCCAATCCAAAGAGTGCCAGCCAGGGAAATGGTACCTATTATTAAACCATGGCCTTTCAAGTGTTGGACGATAGACCTGATAGGAAAGATTTACCCACCATCGTCCAAGCAACACACCTTTATAATAGTCGCTACCGATTTTTTCACTAAATGGGTAGAAGCGATACCCTTAAAAGAAATTTCCCAAGGAAATGTCATAGAGTTCATTCGTGATCATATCGTATATAGATTTGGGATACCTCAAACTGTAGTGATGGACTATGGAACTTCTTTGAACGGGAATCAAGTGAAAGAATTTCTGAGCGAGTTTGGAATCAAGTTGGCAAACTCTACGCCTTATTACGCCCAATCCAACGGCCAAGCAGAATCGTCAAATAAGGTTTTAAAGAGTATCATAAGGAAAATGATAGGCGAAAATGCTAGAAATTGGCATGAATGCTTGAATAGGGCGTTATGGGCCTACAGAACTTCGCCGCGATCTAGTACTAAAGTGACTCCTTTCCAGTTGACATATGGGCAAGAAGCAATGCTGCCTATGGAAATTAATGTGCAATCGATCAGAGTACGTTTGCAAAATAATATAGATGAAAATGAGCATACTGAACTACTTGTTCAGAATTTATTAGAATTGGACGAACTAAAGTTGAGCGTTTTAGATAGATTGCAAATTCAGAAAAGACAAGTGGCTTCATATTATAATAAAAGGGTTATAGCCAAATGTTTTAGCACGAAAGATTTGGTATGGAAAACAATACTCCCATTGGATAGTAGTAATCCAAAGTTTGGGAAATGGTCACCAAATTGGGAAGGACCATACAGAATTAAAGAGGTGTTGCCAAATGGGGCATATCATTTAGAAAATTTGGATGGTATGAGGCACATGAGATCTATTAATGGCAAATATTTAAAGAAGTACGTTCCGTCAGTTTGGGATTTTGAACGATTAGAGGTTTAAACATTAAGGGATGCAATTCTATAAACGAATAGAGCCTTTCATTTCATCAGATAATTTGGTTGCCATAAGTGGCTGCCATTACAAAAGGAAAACTGGATAAAACAAAAGTTGTCCTTAAAACTTTAAAATCCTAACTACATCCTTCCCCAAATAGAGCGCATTTGCTCTCTAAGTTTTTCCCACTCATCGCGCTGCTGAACAGAAGCGACGGATAGTTCATCCATAAACCCATCGTCCACTTCTAAACTTGAATAACGCTCAAGTAAAGATTTAGCCCGTTCAACTTCCTGTGAAGCATTGCGCTTCTTGGCTGCCAGCCTGGCCTTACAGTCGTCCATCTTTTCTTGGATTTCTTTCATCTGAGCAGCCAAACTCATCATCAAGGAGTCTTCAACCATGACTTCGGAAGAAATCTCGTTCAAATTGTTTTTGGCTTGATCGATTTCCTGGTGAAGGGATTCCTTTTCAGTCATGGCTACGACATATTGAGTCTTCTTGACTTTGAGCTCCACATTCTTGGCCAGCAATGCACTTATCTCTTGATGAATGACTTTCAACGATAACTTGAGATCGGTGGGGAGTTTGAGCGAAGGAAGCTCAAGTGCTTGAGCCATTTGGTGGCTTAAATGCTCAAATTTGTCCCGATGGTTGGCAGCACTAGCATGTGAGATATCCATGTCCATGAAGGAAGTATATTCAAGTACTGCCTGCTTTAGGATGTTCATGTTTTCCATGGAGAAAGCACCAGAGGCAGAAGAAGGACGACTGGCCGAAGACGAACGAGCGGCCTGACTAGCCTTCACTTGTTCCCATGATGTAAACAAGTCCTGAATAGAGCGCAAGATGGTATCAGCATCCTGTAAAGGTAAAACAATTACTTAGTGTTTCTTTGGAAATAAGCAAGGTAAGGGAAATCGAAAGAAAAATTACCTCATCAGTGGTCTTAGAGGAAGAAGGGGGAAGTGTGCCACTGGGCGATTTTACCGCCTGTGAAGAGTCACCCCTATCCGAACGTGATGGCTCAGGTGCAACCGGACGTATTGGTTCAGGTACAACCGGCAAGTCAATTGGTCTTTCTGCAAAAGGACGAATGATGATAAGTGCTTCAAGAGTAAAGCCATGTCAAATGGTAGAATTCGAAAAATGATTACAACTATAAGCACATATTACCATCCGGTTCTACACCTGGAGGGGAAACGCCCTGAAATGATGAAGATTCTTCAATTGCCTGGGCGATTGAAGCAGCCGGGTCTCCAAATCCCTTTTCAGGCAAATCCACGTCTATGGTCGGCTCGGACGATTGAAGAATTGAAGGGTCGGGCGATGTGGATTTTTTCAAAGGAGAAGTAACTCCCCTCTGGTTTAGAATACAAAGAGAATGTCAATATTCATGCTAAAGAGTTCTTTAATTGAGGAAAAATCAGGTTACCTTTCTTCTGCTCAGAGGAGGAGTACCACCATCATCATCACTTTCATCGTCAGCTTGATCTGACGGGTCCGATGCAGGCCGTTTACGACTGGATGTACCTCTTGCAACTCCAGTATGAGCAGGAGGAGAACTGGATTGAATGGTAAGTGCAGTAGAACGTATAGTACGCACTGTCGAAGGCTTTGTAGGGGAAGACGAAGGAGCAGGTTGTTTAACGGATATGGGCACAGCGGGGATAGGAATCGGAGTAGAAGAAATGGAAGTTCTCGAAGACCCTGACCCCTCAAGTATGTGGAATGCTTGGTTGACATTAGTAGTGAAGAGCCTACGCTTCACCGAAGGCCAAAACTGTTCAAAAAGAGGGTGAACGGCCAAAGTGGGATTGAAAGGAGCCAAAGAAAACCCGTTCATTAAGGAAGCATTACGCTCATCTATAGCTTGGGCCTCCACTTTGGTGATGGTATGAAAACGTTCTTGAAAACTCTTTGAGTAACAAGGAGGAAGGGGCTAAGTTTGGCCAAAACCAAGCTGTCGGGCAAAGAACTGGGGAGCATAGACCTCGACCCCAGCCTTGGCATTGGTGCCCGTGAGAATGTCATGAAACAATTCTCGCCCAGTCAAGTATTGGACCCAAACGGGCAAGACATTACTCACCTCGTTCAAACTAAGAGGAGGTTGGACGTAGGCTGGGACTTGATGAATGGAGAAAGGAAAGAACGAGGGAATTGAATTTAAATTATAAAAGAATGTAAAGACGTCCTGGTTAGACATATCAACGGGAGCTAATTGGTTAATAATTAGCCCGTAACAACTCACGGACCTGGGGAGAATTGAAGGAACACCAAGTTGTGGAAAGTATGCTCTCAACCACAATTGAGCGAGCCAAAGAGGCCCACTTCCAGTAGGAGAAGCATTGGTCCTAAGCTGATGTTGAAGGTAAGCCATGCCTCTATAGAAGGCGGCCAGAAACAGAGAACAGAGGTTTAAAGACCTACCAAGAGCTAACTCATGGGCGATAGGCAAATAGGCCATGGAAGGTTTAAGACTAGGAACACAAAGAATGTACCTACACAGCCAAACTTGGAGGAAAGCTACACGCTCTGCATGTGTGGGATCTTTGCCCGTGTTTTCATAAAGCTCTTGCATGCCTGAATAGGAGTCCGTAAACTTCTTATCAAACTTTGGAGCGAGGGAGGATATCAATATAGCAGGAGAGATGGTATCGCCCAGAGGAGGAAGATTAACCAAAGCACCAACATCCCTTAGAGTAATCGACATTGGGCCAAGGGAGAAAACGAAGGTATTGTACTCAGAAGACCAGAAGCTTAGGGCGATGGGGAAAAGAACTGGGTCATATAGCGGGGGGCGTGTGGCAATTTCCAAAAGATCAGAAATCCTAGCACGATCAAAAAGCGCCTTCGTAGGAGCATGCTTCATCATACGCGCATGCCAGAGGCGGAAGGTGGTATCAGATTTGGGCCATGTGCGAATGCTTTTCTCGCGGATTGGCTTCAATGAGAATGGGTCCAATAAAGGAGGTCCTTGGGTACAAGGAAAAAATTGGGCTGTGGCCAGTCGCCCAATAGAGTCTGCATCCCTGAACGACGGGCCCAAATAGAACTCGTTCATATCCGGCCTAGAGGGTAGAAGATTTGATGGGTTTACGTAGGGTTTGGTCAGGAGGTCTTGGAAATCTTCGAAAGTAATGCTGTTGTTGGAGGAAGCTCTGGACGTCGACATGGTTTCAGAAAATGGACAAGAAGATTGCAAGTGAGACGATCAGTTTGGAAGGATGAGTGAGAGGTAAAGAAAAGATGAATGAATAGTGTCCTTTTTATAGAGGGAGAAAAGGGACAATGATGAGGGCTGGACGTGGTTATTGGTAATGGCGCCTTTTTGGGGTTTATATAAATCGTGCCCTTAGGATTTAGGACTTAAGGCGCCAAAAAACTTTCAGAAGATGAAACGCCACCAAGTGAATATGGCTAATTAAATAAGCAATTATGTTAATTAAGCCATATTGGGGGGTAACTGTTGACATATGAAATAACAAGGGCCTAAAAAGAGACTTAAGAAAATTGTACATATAGGCCCATAATAAATGCCCAAGTATATAGGTTTAGAAAATATGTCGGCCAGGCTCAACGGATGCCCAAATAAATTCGTATATAGGCCCAATAGAAATTGTCCAAGCCCAGAAGGGCCCCAAAATGGACATCGCCCAGATCAAAAACGCTCAGGGCGTTGGGCGATTAGAATTGTCAATCGCGGCATAAGAGTAACTGTTCATAAGTAGTTTTTCTCATTTTCTTATCATTGTTCCCACGTTGTCAGGAGTTACAAACTTGAATTATCATAAAGGAGTTACAAGAGGTTGGATCATCATGGGGAAGTTACAAACAGTTGGGATCATCATGGGAGAAATGGGCAGTTATTGGGCGACGAGGTGATTGCTTCATGAAGGAGTTACAAGAAGTTAAATCATCATGGGGAAGTTACAAACAGTTGAAATCATTATGGAAGAAATGGGCAGTTATTGGGCGACGAGGTGGTTGCTAGGCGATAAGGAAGAAACTGGGCGATGAGAAGTTTTTATGCAAGACTGAAGGAAAACGTGTGATAAAACCGTTTGACAAGGTATAAAAGAAAGGAGATTGATTGAAGTGAAAGAAAGAAGGAACTCTCAAAAAACAGAGAAATGTAATTTCATTCCATTTAGTCTTAAATATTTCTTTACAGTGAATTCTAGTGTGCTTGTGCCCCTTGGAGGCATTTCGTTTTGCTTTTTTCATCCTTGGTCATTATTGTAGTCTTCATAAATCAAACACCCCTTGTTGGGACTTTGTCTCAAAAGGTTTGGCGTCCCTTACACATCGTCTGAATCCTTTAATTGTTAGCGAAAAATACACATTCCGCGCGAAACAGTAGGCAAACTGTGATTAGAGATAGAAAAGAAACAAAAAAGAACGATAGAAAATGACCAGTGAAAGTGAATCAAAAAGTGAAGAAAACCCAAGAAGAAACAAAAGTGAAGGTCCTTCCACGAGCGGGGACGGTGGTCCTAGAGCTTCTATTGGGAGACAACCATGAAGAAAGAATCGCCGAGCATTATAGACGGTGATTCATCTAACAAAAATCATGACAGACGTGCCTGCCAACATGCAGCATTCCGTATTTCGTAGACTAGAATGCTGCCATGAGGTAACTCTTCTCGCATCAAAGATATACAACCTATCTTAAGTGATGGCAAAGAAAGAATAGGAGAAGAATCGGTGCAAAGGCACCAAGAATAATACTTATCCAATCCGGCACTTGGCCCGCCTGTCGACCCGTAGCGAGTGGGAGAAGAATCCTATCACGAGCAACAGCAGAAACCTCCAAGAACTGCCAACGTCTTTAGCAGGCTGGGAGGATTCTAGGCCCTGAAAAACAAAGGCCCGAAGAAAGCAGGATGAGACAAGGTCGATCCTTCTATCAAGAAAGAGTATCACGCATCCTTCATCTTCCTTGATGAAGGCATGAGAACTACTACTCTTTGTCCAGAGAAGATGTACGAAAACGACGAGCATGTCCTGTTCACCAAGGCGATAAAGAAATGGGGCGAAGTCAGTAGATTTTTCATACCAATTATGCAAAAATTCAACGAGAAGGGTAATCTCGTGTACGACGTCTAGGACTACAATACCCATATACGCTTCGTCGGGGTGAGTCCAACCCTGAAGTGCCAAGGCTTCCAAATCACGCTATTTAGACGAGCCAAAAAAGTGGTACAACAAGCTTGTGCCTGGCAGTATAGAAAGCTGGGTTGGACTCACCCTGACGATTATCTTCTCTGTTTTCTGTGGTTCAACGGCAGTTTGTAAACTGCAATTGACCGTTGTCAACCATAATTTTTTTTTGAACGACGATGCTTAGCCTAAGTTTAGAAAATTTAAATTTGCTTAACTACTAAAAATTGGGAAACATGCTCTAATTCCTAATACAATACTAAAATTTTACGTACAACGCAATAAACAGATAAGGGATAGAAATATGGATTTTCTCCCATTAAGCGCTCGATTTAGAGCTCGACTTTTTGCAAATATCACTCATGGAGCTCGAATTGGGCTTTGAAAGTCTTGCATTTCTTGCAATTACCGGCTTTGCATGACTTTTTGTTTACTCTCCATATTTTAAATTGGCCTTTTTCATTTTTGATTACTCCAACTAGTCCACATATATCCTCATTTGGTTTACAGTTTTCTTGTCCAATTTTCACCACTTTATCAACTCTAAAGCACTTTTCAAGGTTGACTGGTTGCTCGGGTATGGTGTACATACTGAATAATCATTCCGTACTCTCAAGATTAGCTCACATTTTTAACATCAATAAGGGATCGACTTGTCGCTAAGAATGGTCGACCCAATATTACTGGCATATCCCGATCCTCTTCGATATCAAGGACAATGAAGTCAACCGGAAAGATAAATTTATCCACCTTGATGAGCACGTCCTCAACCACACCTCGTGGGTGCTTGATTGATCTATCAGCAAGATGCAGAGACACATTTGTTACTTTTACCTCTTCCAAACATAATCTCCTGTAGATAGAGATGGGCATCAAATTAGCACTTGCACCTAAATCACATAAAGTATTAAAATTATAGAAATTTCCAATTGTGCAAGGTAATTTAAAACTCCCTGATCATTTAACTTCGGAGGCAACTTATTTAACAGAATAGCGTTACACTCCTCAGTTAAAGCTAATATCTCGTATTTCTCTGGTTTTCTCTTCTTAGACAATATTTTCTTCATAAATTTTAAGTACAATGACATCTGGGCTAACGCTTCGGCAAAGGGAATGTTGATGTGTAGTTTATTGAAGACTTCAAGAAATTTTTCCAACTGCTTGTCGAGCTTGTGCTTCTGCAACCTTTGAAGAAAAGGAATTGGTGGCACATAAGCTTTGACAAGAATTGGCACACTCTTTGATGATTTAGTAGATTCCTTTGAATCTTTCTCAGCTTCTTCTTCCTCAATTACCAACTGTTTGTCCTTTTTCTCTGGTATTTTCACATGAATCTCTGGTAGTTGTACCCTACTCTTCGTAGTGATTGCTTGTACTTGCTCTTTTGGATTTGTTACAATATTGCTAGGCAAGGTCCCTGGAGTTCTATCTGACAGTTGCAATGCTAATTGGCCAATCCGATACTCTAATTTATTGATAGACACCTATTGATTCTGATAATTAGTGTCCTGCCGCTCCATTATTTTATCAGTTTTCTGCATATACTGTTGAAACATCTCTTTCAAACTTGGTCTTCTCTCTTGCTGAGCATTGTTGGAATTACCATTATTCTGATTATCAGACCATCTAAAATTTGGGTGTTGCTTCCAACCCGGATTGTATATTTGTGAATAAGGATTATACTGCTGACGTGTATTATTCTGCACAAAATTGACCTATTTATCTAAAGAGGCCAATAACATACAATCTGATGTCGAGTGATTAATCCCACAGTTTTCTCACATCATGGTTGCTTGGATCGCATTCATTCATTGTGTTTGTGTTTTGACCAAGAGTTCCACCTACTTTATCAATGTAGCAACTTGTGCAATAGTAGCTGAATAACTGTTAATCTCATGTATACCTGCTACTTTTCTTGGAGTGGTACAATCAGATGAAAACATGGTATGTATATTTACAATCAATTCAAATAGCTCTCATGCTTTGTTGACATTTTTATTCGTAATGGACCCATTTGTAGAGGAGTCCACTATTGATTTCTATCGATTTGGATTGAGGAAATAGCCCAGAGTAAAATTGTTGAGCTTGTAATCCCTTTTTAATGCCATGATTTGGACATTTTCTGAGCAACTCCTTGAATCTGTCCCAAGCTTCATGATACATTTCTCCATCTAGTTGATGAAAAGTAGAGATTTCTAGGTTCATCTTGGCTACTTTAGCTAGTGAAAAATACTTGTTACAGAATTTTCTAGCTAAGTAATCCCTGGTGGTGATACTAGCATGTGGTTCTGAGTCCAGTCATTCTAAAGTCCCATCCCTCAATGTGTAGGAAAATAGTCTAAGTCTGATGGTATCATCATTCACCCATTGAAACTGAAAGTTACAGCACATCCGAAGGAATCTGGAAATATGAGTATTCGTGTTTTCATGTGCCTTTCCATAGAATTGCAAGTTATTGCTGAAGAGATTAATCAGATTGGCCTTTAATTGAAAGTCGTGCTGACCAAAAGCAAGATAAACTATGCTTGAACGATCAAGAGCTGCTGCCGGAGTTAAGAACTGAGCCATTAGCATATTTCCATCGTCTTCTTCTTCTTCTTCTTTTTCTTTATGTTGCTGAATTTGCTGAGCTGCCAATCGGGCTGCTTCTACAGCGGCTGCCCTTGCAGCTTCTTGTTTAGCTTCTCTTCTTACTTGTGCGTCTGCCATTTGAATTTGTTGCTTACCTTTCTATTTTGGTTGTGTTCTTTGTGTCTTCGTCTGAAAGTGCATTCAATCTCAGGATCGAAAGTCTTAATGTTGTATGCAACAAACACCTTTTCTGTAGTATATAAAAAAGTAACAAGATAAAAATCAAATTAACTATAAAAATTAATCTAAACTAATATCAAATAAGAATAGTTCCTGGCAATGGTGCCAAAAAATTGTTGTAGAAAATATATAATTGTAAGTGCACAATATCGCAAACAAGTAATAAAGTGGACCTATTAAGTCTGGATTACCGTTCCACGAAGACTATCCTATTTAGATACTAGCTCAATTAATCTTAATCATAATCTATTTAAAACTCTTTGAATTAAGTTGATTTGAAGATTTAAATCCTAATCTAATTAAGACTTTTCGAAATAAGGTTATTAAAAGATTTAAACTATAACTATTAATTCTAGAAAATAGTGTAAATGCAAAAGTTAAGAAGTTATCAATTATAATTATTAAAGGATTTGGATTCACGAATTCACCATAGTTATTATCATTCTCAAAATTTATTCCTATTGTTATACTCGGTCAAATTCACAAATTTAACATAATTTACCTCTATTGAGTTCAAATTAGTCATATCTAATAAAGTCAATTCACTATATTTCTATGTGAAGTCAGAATAATTCTTAATTAGATGCATTAAATCTCCTAAGAATTCAATTTAAGACTGCAAGTCTGCAACAATAACAAAAGTGCATATCTACCTTTTATCCAATTGCTGAATTTTACTACGTGGTCTAGATTAATAACTTACATCTCAACTTGTTACAATCCATAATTCAATGAAATAATGTCAAATTATTTCAAGTATTAAGAGAAGAAGTCAAATCAATACGTAATTAAATTATTAGCAAAACTTGAGAGTTGAAATTAAAAAATCTAAACTAGATTACATCGTTCATTCAAACTATAAATTTAGCTACTCATAATTTGGGAGAAAGAAAAGATGAAAAGTTTGGAATACATAACTGGATCTGAATAAAAGATGAGAAAAAGTTGAATATCTTGCACCAAAAATTCGTCGTCTTCACATCCTAATCTTCAAAGTATTGGTCGTTCTTCCTCTCTCATCCTATTCGCTCTCTGTTGTCTTTTTTTTTTTTTTTTATTGTATATGGTATTTCTCTTCTGTTTAAATCATATTCTCCCTTTATATGTCCCAAAAACCCTAATTTAATGTAAAAGTCGTGTCCCAAAAGAATTATCAAACTAGAATTTGACTAAAATAAGAAAACTAAAATTCTGGTCATGAATTGCACTTAAGTTCTTGATTATTTACATGATAAGTCCTTCACCTTTCTAATGTCTCCACTTTAGTCCTTGAATTTCTTCTTTCATTCTATTTTATTTGCAACCCAAGTTGGTCCCCATTTTCAAGTATTCATGCACTTTCAGTAACTCTTCGCCTATTTTACTTTGTTTTTCTCCAATTCCATCCGAACTTGGGTTTCGACCTAAAGCAATCAAATCAACACATAATTAAGTAGAAATTCACTTAAGAGTACTTACAATTATCCACTTTTGATAGTCGAAATAAGTATAAAACAACACTTATCAGTCAACATTATCTTTGGGTCAGCTTTTGATAAAATAGAGGTAGACCCTCTGCTGACCCAATCTCAAAACCTTTGTTTGGATTAAAGGTGAAGACGTCGTCCCTAGGGAAAAAAATCACCCTATCGGTTATTATAGGTGAACCCCTAAAGTATGCCCAAGTCTTTTTGGAATTCTTTATAATCGACGCCTGGTCAGCTTACAATGTGATCCTTGGTGGTTGACACTGAAAGAATTGAAGGTGTTGAATTCCATTTACCATCTCACCATGAAATTCCCTACCAAGACAAGTGTGGCCACTTTGAAGGGGGATCATAGAGGATCACAAGAGTGCTATCTCAACTGTCTTAGAAAATCTGCCCCCTGGGCTGAAACCAACTACATTTTGTAGTGGATACAAAAATGGAGAAAGCCACAACTGACGAGTAAATGGAAAACATCAATCTCGTTGACACTGAGACACTCTCTTCTACAATAGAAATGACCATAAATGATAGCAACGATCCAAGGATCATGGATTCGGACTCCCAGGCCTCTCTAGTGGAGGAGTTGAAAAGCTTCATTGTCAACCGTGAATGTACCAGAATACTCCAGGTTGAAATAGTCTGTCTAAGGAAATAAGTCGGGAGCTAGAGAAATTTTTTAACAGAAATCTAGATTTTTTTGCATGGAAACATGAAGACATGATTGGGATTAATACACAAGTGGTGGGTCACGCCTTGAAGATTGACCCCGAGTTCCACTCCCACAAACAAAAAGAAGGGCATTGAAGCCAGAGAGGTACGCCACCCTGAAAGAAGAGGTGGACAAGCTTATTACAAATGGCTTCATGAGTGAGGCCCACTACCCAACTGGATTACCAATCTAGTCCTCGTTCCCAAGCCCCATGATAAGTGGAGAACATGTATTGATTTCTCTGACGTGAATAAAACTTGTCTAAAGATAGTTTTTATATGCCTCACATTGACCAGCTTGTCGATGCGACAGTACGACATATTTTACTTTCTTTCATGGGTGCCTATTATGGCTACAATTAAATTTCCATTCATGGGCTGGACGAAGAGCACACATCGTTCACAATCGACTGAGGTCTGTATGACTACAAGTTGATGCCCTTCGGATTAAAGAATGTCGAGATCACATGTAAAAGGTTGGTAAACTGAATGTTTGCTAAACAAATAGGAAGGACCATAGAAGTATACATGGATGGCATGCTAGTAAAGAGCTATAAGGCCAGCGAACATTTATCCCACCTCAAAGATACCTTCAACATTCTCTGACGTTATCGTATGAAACCCAACTGATAAGTGCGTTTTATGCACTTATTTTGGCCTTTGAATTAATCATTTATGTCTCATATAATTGCTTTTCTACTCACTCTATTGTATTATTCTTCTTATTTCAGTTTTGGACCTGTTTATAAACAAATGGGGAAGAATGGACGGAAAGAGCAATAATTTGGTGAAATCGGCGAGTAAGTTGAGTTTTTGAAATGAATATCAAGAGACAAACATTGGAGGATGAGGAAGATGATAAACTCATTAAGTTTAAGGTGTTTTGGAGTGACAATGAAGAGTTCAATCAATGGTTGAGACACCAGAAAGCTAAAGAACTGAATTGAGAAACTACCTACCGAAGCATGTGGAGAAATTAGAGTACAACTTTTGATATTAAAATATACACAAGGCAAATGATATACCATTGGAAATATAATTGAATTACAAGTTCAACACATTTTACGGATCTCAATTTGGAGTTTCTTACAAGACGTTATGGCCATTTGAAAAACAGCCGCCGCAGAGGAAACAGCGTAAGCTGGGCGATCGCCCAGGCTTAAATTTGGGCGATCGCCCAACCCTATTTTTCAATAGCAGAAAGCTTTTCCTTGGCCTGGGCGATCGCCCAGGTTTGCACTGGGCGATCTCCCAGTGTATTTTCAGCAGAAACATAATTTTCTTTCCTTTTTGAGTCCTAATACAATTAGGAAACCTTTGGGACACGATTTTAATGAATTTTTGGGATCTTTTAGGGGAAAATTAGGTAAGTATATATATGAGTTATTAACTCATATCAAGGGTTGGATTTTTGGGGAGCAAATCAAGAGAAGAAGGAAGAGAACAAGACCTCCTCGACTATCAAGACTTCTTCGAAGATTTCTTCTCCTTCAATCCATGCCGGGTTTTACCAATTATTGTTTTTCTAATTTAATTATGTTCTTCTAATTTTCTTTAGCCAAGGTAGCGATGAAACCTTGTTTTGATTAAGTGATTATTTAATTATTCAGTTAATTCCTTCTTAAGAGCTTTAACGTTCATGGCTTGTTCTTAATTAGATTAATTAAATATAATTTCTTTCATCTTAAATATCATGTATTTTTGATAGTTAGATATTGGTTTAATTAATCCATGCTTGGTGATTAAATATGTTCTATTAATTACTTTTGATTTTTCGCTATCTTTTATTCGAATTGGGATACATAGAATGCTTAGAGATTCTTTGATTCTTTGTTTTCTTTCAATTGATTTTGATACGAAAAACGCTTAAGTAATTTATGTTTGAAGCATAAGGGGAGCCTATTTTTGATTTTCTTCTTCTGGACTTAATTGATAAACCTTTAGGGACGACAATAGATTGATTTCGTGTTGTCGTATGTTTTTGGGAATTAATTGATAATTGGATAATTGGTAAGTTAGACAATGGTGGATTCCGAAACCTTGGTATTTTACACAACTTGAATTATCAATTCATCTTTTCATCATATTTCTTTAGTCTTTTTGTTAAACTATTTCAACAAAAATCTTTTCGACTCAACTAGCATAGAATAATAGTTAATTCAGATTAAATTATACCTTCCTCATAGCAGTCTCTGTGGGATCGACCTCGTTATTACTTATCTATATTCCAATAGATTCGTACACTTGCGAGTTAATTAAAATTTGACATCAAATTTTTGGCGCCGTTGCCGGAGACTGCGTCTGAAGGTTAATTTAATTTTAGTTAATTTTATTCTTGACTAGTTATAATTTAGGATTTTATTTGTTTCTTGTTATTTTATTAAGAACAAAACAAAAAAAAAGGGGGATTTTCATTGTGCATGCTTGGTCGTAGATCTTTGGATATTAAGCTAGAACCTCTAGATAGTGAGATAGAAAGAACTTTTCACCAGAGATCTCGACCTACCAACTTAGATAAGATTGGAGTAACCGAAGCAGTAGTAGTTATGGGGGATGAAATTGAGGAGAGACCTTTCTGGGACTATTTTAGTCCATTAGCTAACTTGAGCACCTCATGCATACAATACCCTCAGGTCACAGCTAGGAATTTTGAGCTTAAACCGAGTGTGCTTAGCTGTCTTCCATCTTTCTATGGTTTAGGTAGTGAAGAACCTTATAATCATTTGACTGATTTTTATGTTGTATGTGAGACATTTAAATATGAGAATGTTTCTTCTGATAATGTTAAACTTCGTCTGTTTCCTTTTTCTCTGAAAGATAGATCTAGATCATGGTTTAATACATTGCCTGCAAATAGTATTACATCTTGGGAACAGATGGTTGCTAATTTTTGAATAAACACTTTCCTGTTCACAAAACTAATGCTATTCGCAGAGAAATTTCAGAGTTTGTGCAAAGAGACGATGAACCATTCTATGAAACTTGGGAAAGATTCAACGGGCTTCTTATGAAGTGTCCACATCATGGGTATGAAAAATGGCATTTATGCTAATACTTTTTGGAGGGCTTGCTATCGCATATTCAAGAATGGTTGATGGCAACAAGCGGTGGAGAGCTTATGTCTAAGAATGCTACAGAGATCTGGACCTTCTTTCAAAAGCAGGCTGACAATTCACAACAGCGGAGCCGATCCTCTAAAACTGAACCAAAGAAAAGAGGTATCTATGAGATTCGCAGCAGTGAACCTAGCTTAGAAATCAAGGAAGTCAAATGCATGATAGAGGACATCTCTCGCAAATTGACCTCATTGACAGCCAATAGTCCTACAGAACCAGAAGCAGGTGCTGAGCAGGCTAATGCCCTCAACATGATGAGGAAACAGCCTTGCAATCCTTATTCAAACACCTACAATCCAGGATGGAGGGACCACCCCAATTTTTCTTGGTCACAGGGTAGTCAACAGGACAACACAGCAGGTCAAGCCCCTCAGCAGCCTACCAGACAGTTCAACCAAAACTTTTCACAGCCTAAACCATGGGAGGAGGCAATTCAAAACCTGACAAAAGCTACACAAGCTGCTTTGGAGCATCAGAATCACACCATCACTGAGTTCAAGAAGGAGGTACGCACTAGCCAGAACTCACAGGCACAATCTATCTCCAATATGGAGAACATGATGGGGCAACTGGCTTCATCAGTACAACAGCTGGCAACAACCATTGAGAAAGGTAAATTCCCTAGTCAGCCATTTCCTAATCCTAAAGGGGTGCACAATATTGGGACAGATTCAAGCAACCAACATGAAGAGGCTAAAGCCATCATGACTTTGAGACGAGGTAAACTTTTTGACAACAAAGTGGATCTTTCAAAGCAAAACACATCTCAACCAGTTTCTCCAGGTAATACCTCAACTGATGATTCAGTCCAAGAAGCTCCCAAAGAAGACAATGAGCCATCTTACATCCCAAAAGCCCCATTTCCTCAGAGGCTGACAAAGGTAAAGCAAGGTAATTCTATCAATGACATGATGGACATCTTTAAGCAAGTAAGCATAAATATCCCTTTACTTGATGCTATTAAGCAAGTTCCTGCCTATGCTAAATTTTTAAAGGACCTATGTACTAAAAAGAGACAATTACATGTACGTAAAAAGGCATTTTTAACTGAACAGGTTAGCTCGATAATTCAAAGCAATACCCCTCCTAAATTTAAAAATCCAGGTTGTCCTACTATCTCATGCATCATAGGAAACCATAAAATTGAGAAGGCATTGTTAGATTTAGGAGCTAGTGTCAATCTTCTTCCTTACTCTATGTACATGCAACTTGGACTAGGCGAGTTAGCTGATAGATCTGTGAAAGTACCTCGTGGCATTGTTGAGGATGTTTTGATACAGGTTGATAAATTTTATTTTCCTGTTGATTTTATTGTACTTGATACTCAACCTGTACGAGACTCCACCAAACATATTTCTGAGATTTTTGGTCGTCCTTTTCTAGCAACATCTAATGCTGTAATTAATTGCAGGAATGGAGTCATGCAGCTGTCCTTTGGCAACATGACAATTGAATTGAATGTCTTCAATGTCAACAAGCAACCACATGACAACGAGGATGTTGCTGATGTTGATATGATAGAAGCATTGGTTGATGACTCGTGTATTTCAACTAATTTTGATGATGCTTTAATGATGTGTCTAACTCATTTTGGTACAGATTTTGATGTTGATAGTGCTATAGATGAGGTAAATGCTTTGCTTGAATCAACACCTGTCTTGGATACAAGTAAGTGGAGACAGAAAATTGAGCCACTCCCAATAAGTGAGAAGAAGAACATCCCATCAGTTCAACAACCGCCGAAATTAGAGCTCAAAGCATTGCCTGACACCTTGCAATATGCATTCTTAGGGGAGGCTGACACTTTACCTGTAATAATCTCTTCTGTCATTGATGATGCACAAAAAGGTAAGTTGTTAGGTGTTTTAACTGAACATAAAGAGGCGCTAGGTTGGACCATTGCTGATATAATAGGTATAAATCCTGTAGATTGCATGCACTATATTCATCTTGAGGAAAATTCTAGGTCCACTAGAGAGATGCAACGTAGGTTAAATCCTAACATGAAAGATGTGGTGAGAACTGAAGTACTTAAGTTGTTAGATGCTCGAATTATCTATCCTATTTCCGATAGCAAATGGGTAAGTCCTGTGCATGTTGTCCCAAAAAAATCAGGTATCACTGTGGTTACTAATGCAAACAATGAATTGGTTCCAACTAGAGTAACTACAGGATGGCGTGTGTGCATTGACTATAGGAAATTGAACTTAGTCACTAGAAAAGGTCACTTTCCTCTCCCATTCATTGACCAAATGCTTGATAGACTAGCAGGACACGATTATTATTGCTTCTTAGATGGTTATTCTGGTTATAATCAAATTCCCATAGCTCCAGAAGATCAAGAGAAAACCACTTTCACTTGTCCTTTTGGAACCTTTGCATATAGAAGAATGCCGTTTGGTTTGTGTAATGCACCTGCTACCTTTCAAAGATGCATGCTTAGTATATTTTCTGACATGGTTGAGAGGTTTCTTGAGGTGTTTATGGATGATTTTTCTGTGTATGGTGACTCGTTTGATGATTGTTTGCGCCATCTAACTTTAGTTTTGCAGAGATGTGAGGAAAAGAATTTCGTACTAAATTGGGAAAAATGTCACTTCATGGTGAAACAAGGTATTTTTCTTGGCCACATTATTTCTAGCAATGGTATTGAGGTTGACAAAGCCAAGGTTGATCTTATCTCCAATCTTCCACCTCCAAAATCAGTGAAAGAAGTAAGATCTTTCCTTGGGCATGCTGGTTTTTATAGACGTTTCATTCAAGATTTTAGTAAAATCTCTAGACCCTTATGCAATTTACTTGTTAAGGATGTACCTTTTGTCTTTAATGATTCGTGCTTAGAAGCTTTTGAACACCTTAAGAAAGTGTTGACCACTGCACCTGTTATTCGACCACCTGATTGGACTTTGCCTTTTGAACTTATGTGTGATGCATCTGATTATACTATAGGCGCAGTTTTAGGACAGAGATTAGATCGGTTGCCTTCTGTTATTTACTATGCTAGTAGAACTCTTAATGATACACAATTAAATTATTCTATTACAGAGAAAGAAATGCTAGCAGTTGTATTTTCTTTAGATAAATTTCGATCTTATCTTGTAGGGTGTAAAGTAATTATCTTTTCTGACCATGCTGCCCTCAAATATCTTCTCACTAAGAAAGATGCTAAACCAAGATTGATTAGGTGGGTCTTCTTTTGCAAGAATTTGATATTGAATTTAGAGACAAAAAGGGTTCTGAAAATGTTGTGGCTGACCATTTATCTCGAATTGTGCTTGACTCTGTGCAGGATAAACTACCATTAAATGAGTTGTTTCCAGATGAACAACTCATGAATATTGATGTTGTGCCTTGGTTTGCTGATATTGTTAATTATCTTGTTACAGGCAAAATTCCAGAACATTGGACTAAACAGGATAGAACTAAGTTCCTAGCTGAAGTGAGGAATTTCTTTTGGGACGATCCTTATTTGTTTAAATACTGTGCTGATCAAATTATAAGGAGATGTATCCCAGAAAGTGAATTCCACAGTGTTATATCATTCTGTCATGACCACGCTTGTGGAGGCCATTTCAGTGCTAAAAAGACTACTTCCAAAATTTTGCAATGTGGTTTTTACTGGCCTACTCTTTTTCGTGACACCCATGTTTTTTGTTCTTCATGTGATAGGTGTCAACGCATGGGAAGCATTTCAAAAAGAAACATGATGCCGCTTAATCCTATTCTCATAGTGGAAATCTTTGATGTCTGGGGGATTGATTTCATGGGACCTTTCCCTCCATCATTTGGTTATCTTTACATATTAGTAGGTGTCGATTATGTTTTCAAGTGGGTCGAGGCAATTCCTTGTAGGACCAATGATCACAAAAGCGTCGTGGCATTTTTGAAAAGCAATATTTTCTCTCGCTATGGCACTCCACGAGCCATTATCAGTAATGGGGGATCTCACTTTTGCAATAAACATTTTCAAACCCTTCTAGCAAAATACTCCATCACGCATAAGGTGGCCACCCCATATCATCCACAGACTAGTGGTCAGGTTGAGGTCTCAAATCGAGAAATCAAGCATATTTTAGAGAAAACAGTTTGACCTGATAGGAAAGATTGGTCTCTACGACTCACTGATGCATTGTGGGCATACAGGACAGCTTTTAAAATACCCATTGGCATGCCCCCTTATAGATTGGTGTATGGGAAAGCCTGTCACCTTCCAGTTGAGTTAGAGCATCGTGCTTATTGGGCCATTAAGAAATTCAATTTTGATATGCAGGAGGCAGGGTCAAAAAGGAAATTGCAGGTATCCGAACTTGAGAAAATTCGAAACGATGCTTATGAGAATGCTAAGATTTACAAGCACAGAATGAAGGTCTTTCATGAAAAGCACATAGTCAGAAAATCATTCAGTCCAGGTCAGAAAGTACTTTTATATAATTCTCGCCTGCATTTATTTCTAGGTAAACTACGCTCCAAATGGTCAGGTCCTTTTATTGTTCGCATTGTTTATCCCCATGGAGCTGTTGAGGTTGAAAGTCCAAAAAATGGTGATATTTTTAAAGTTAATGGCCAACGATTAAAACCATACTTGGAGTTTCACTCTCGCGAGGGGGAGGAAGAAATTGATTTGGGTGATCCTACCCTTCCCTCTTAAAATCGCGCTTTTGAAAAAAAAAAATTGTTTTTGTTTTTGTTTGTTGTTTTCTCTATTTTTCTTTTAGGACTGCTTTTGTACAACTGATCCTGAGGTGTCCACGGTGTTCAACATCTATCCCTTGGGAGTAACTGATTTTTTCCCTCCTACTCTTTGCTTTATGTTATTCTTACATTGAGGACAATGTAAGGTTTTTGTTTAGGGGTGGGTTATAAAGTATCATGTTACTTAAGAACTTCTGACTTGCTTATCATTCTGGTCTGTATAACTGAAATAATTTAAAAAAAAAAAACAAAACAAAAAAAAAAATTTCTGGTTGCTGTTGAAGATCCTACCGCCAATGATGATATATGTTCAAAATTGAGCACATTTTTAGTCGACTATTAGACAACACTTGAACTCATTCTTTTATCAGATTACTTATCTATGTTAGACCTGATTAAGGAAGCACATAGCCACTATTGACTTATCGTTTATTGGAGACATGACTTGAGTGTTTGTGTTGATATTATTGACTGAGTATCATGATAAAAAAATTCCGTTCCTACATTCTTAGAGCTAGTGACTAAACTGTTTTGAGAGCAGTTTGGGGGTGTTAAAGTTACTACTTTTGTTCTAAGACTTTTGATGGTTTGGGTTTTCTGGGTCTCATCTTTGGTTGAATGGGTTATAATCAAGGAATCTAAACTGAGCACTACTCGCGGCTGATAAAATTAAATGAAAGATCTGACTCGAGCAATTAAGCCTGTTAGGGTATCTTAAAACCTGGTGCCCTATGGTCATCTGACTTGGGAGTCATCGGCCCAAAGCTTGCTACATGAGTCCTGTATAAAAAAAAATAAGAAAAAGAAAAGAGAACGACATTTATAAATTTACATCTTCACTTCTATATTAGCCTGTGAGACTCGAGCAATTAAGTCTGCTAGGGTATTTTCAAACCTGGTGCCCTATGGTCATCTGACTTGGGAGTCATCGACCCAAAGCTAGCTACAAGGGTCACACAGAAAGCTAGTGAAAGAGAAGTATTGCACAGGATGTAAGACTGTTAACAGGAGTTGAATAAATAAAAGAGTAGAGTGCTCAGAAAGGATTGCTAGATTAGAACCTTAGAGACTGAAGATGAGAATTTAGAAATCTCTCACCATCCTAATTCTCAGAATACAAGTGCTAAGTTTTACCACTTTTGTTGAAAAGAAAGAGCATTATGATGATCAATAGAAACCAACTTCGCTAGAACACCTCGGGATTTGAGAGAAGAGCTTTAGAAATATGATAACTTACGAGAGATGTAAGGAATAAATGACTACAAAGGGTTCGGGATTGCTAAAATATCAACAACACAATATTGGTCATGGTCTAATACATGTATAAGTTAAATTTTTGGCTATTCACACACTCACACAAGGTCGAGCATCGGATAAGTGAAAATTTTTGTGCTGTTGTTTGATATCCTTCTAATAGTGTTGTTTTATTTTTGAACCTAAGGCATATGGTAAGGAGTTTAACATTGACTAATTTTCCATTGATTCTTTTAGCGTAGTTTTAATTTATATTTTAGTTTTGTTTTTGTTCGAGGACGAACAAAGGGTTAGTTTAGGGGTGTTTGATAAGTGCGTTTTATGCACTTATTTTGGCCTTTGAATTAATCATTTATGTCTCATATAATTGTTTTTCTACTCACTCTATTGTATTATTCTTCTTATTTCAGTTTTGGACCTGTTTATAAGCAAATGGGGAAGAATGGACGGAAAGAGCAACAATTTGGTGAAATCGGCGAATAAGTTGAGTTTTTGAAATGAATATCAAGAGACAAACATTGGAGGATGAGGAAGATGATAAACTCATTAAGTTTAAGGTGTTTTGGATTGACAATGAAGAGTTCAATCAATGATTGAGACACCAGAAAGCTACAGAACTGAATTGAGAAACTACCTACCGAAGTATGTGGAGAAATTAGAGTACAACTTTTGATATTAAAATATACACAAGGAAAATGATATACCATTGGAAATATAATTGAATTATGAGTCCAACACATTTTACGGATCTCAATTTGGAGTTTCCTGCAAGAAGTTATGGCCATTTGAAAAACAGCCGCCGCAGAGGAAACAGCGTAAGCTGGGCGATCGCCCAAGCTTAAATTTGGGCGATCGCCCAACCCTATTTTTCAACAGCAGAAAGCTTTTCCTTGTCCTGGGCGATCGCCCGGGTTTGCACTGGGCGATCTCCCAGTGTATTTTCGGCAGAAACATAATTTTCTTTCCTTTTTGAGTCCTAATACAATTAGGAAACCTTTGGGACACGATTTTAATGAATTTTTGGGATCTTTTAGGAAAAAATTAGGTAAGTATATATATGAGTTATTAACTCATATCAAGGGTTGGATTTTTGGGGAGCAAATCAAGAGAAGACGGAAGAGAACAAGACATCCTCGACTATCAAGACTTCTTCGAAGATTTCTTCTCCTTCAATCCATGCCGGGTTTTACCAATTATTGTTTTTCTAATTTAATTATGTTCTTTTAATTTTCTTTAGCCAAGATAGACGATGAAACCTTGTTTTGATTAAGTGATTATTTAATTATTCAGTTAATTCCTTCTTAAGAGCTTTAACGTTCATGGCTTGTTCTTAATTAGATTAATTAAATATAATTTCTTTCATCTTAAATATCATGTATTTTTGATAGTTAGATATTGGTTTAATTAATCCATGCTTGGTGATTAAATATGTTCTATTAATTACTTTTGATTTTTCGTTATCTTTTATTCGAATTGGGATACATAGAATGCTTAGAGATTCTTTGATTCTTTGTTTTCTTTCAATTGATCTTGATACGAAAAACGCTTAAGTAATTTATGTTTGAAGCATAAGGGGAGCCTATTTTTGATTTTCTTCTTCTGGACTTAATTGATAAACCTTTAGGGACGACAATAGATTGATTTCGTGTTGTCGTATGTTTTTGGGAATTAATTGATAATTGGATAATTGGTAAGTTAGACAATGGTGGATTCCGAAACCTTGGTATTTTACACAACTTGAATTATCAATTCATCTTTTTATCATATTTCTTTAGTCTTTTTGTTAAACTATTTCAACAAAAATCTTTTCGACTCAACTAGCATAGAATAATAGTTAATTCGGATTAAATTATACCTTCCTCATAGCAGTCTCTGTGAGATCGACCTCGTTATTACTTATCTATATTCCAATAGATTCGTACACTTGCGAGTTAATTAAAATTTGACATCACCAACCCGTTGAAGTGTGCCTTTGGGATAGCATTAGGAAAATTTCTAGGTTACATTGGTAAATGAGAAGAAAATTGAGGCCAACCCCGAAAAATTTCGAATCTTACTAGAAACGAAGTCCCCTCAAAAGCCGAAAGAAGTACAGAGTCTTATTGGGAATATTGCTCTCCTAAGCCACTTCATTTCCAAGTCTAGAGATAAGTGCCTTACTTTCTTCCAAACAATCAAGGAAGGGAAGAAGTTTGAGTAGACTTCGGAGTGCGAAATACTTTTAGTAGCCTAAAGGAGTGCATCGGTCAAGCCCTTTATTGACCAAACCAGTGCTAAGAGAACCCATATAAATATATCTAGTTATCTCAGTAAGGGCCACCAGTGTCGTTTTAGTACGGTCCGACGAAGCACAACAACTCCTTATCTACTATATTAGCAAGGTGTTCCAAGATGCTGAAACAAGGTATCTTGACATGGAAAAGTTGGCCCTCACACTTATCATCACATCCAGAAAGTTGAGGCCGTACTTCTAGGCCCATATCGTAGAAGAGCTGATTAACTATCTGCTGAGGCAAGTGTTACAAAAACCCGACGCTTCGAGCAGGCTGTTGAAATGGACCATTGAACTTAGCCAATTTGACGTCCAATTTTGAACTAAGCCATCCATCAAATATCATACCCTTGCTAATTTCATAGCATAATTTACCGAGGGACCTGTAATGCCTATAGATGTTGAAATGCCAGAGTCGTTGAAGCTGAAACAGTGGTCCTGTTTTTGGATGGATCATCTAGAAAAATTAACTCGAGATAGAAATCATGCTGATAAGTCCATAATGATACAACCTTAATTGCACCATCAGATTCAATTTTAATATTCTAATAATGCGGTAGGGTATAAAGCATTACTTGCTTGAGTGGTTCAGATTGGCAAGGAAAATAAAATCCAAAAACATTCAGGCCAATAGTGACTCCCAACTTGTGGTAAGTCAGATCAATGGCAGCTTTTCAGCCAAAGACAAGAACGTGGCTACCTATCTAAAACACATCATAGACCTATTGACAAGTTTTGACAAGTTTGAGATCCTTCAAATCCCTTGCACAGAGAATAGCAATGCTGATGCTCTATCCAAGTTGGCAAAAAACAATGACTCATAACTATTGAAGGCGGTCCATATTGAATATTTGGTGAAACCTTTGACTGAGACCAAGAAATAGGTTAACGTCATTAGCTAGTAGCCTAAGTGGATAAAAGTCATATCTGACAACTTGACTACTCAGACGCTCCCGTCTAACAAAGCCAAGGCTAAGAAGTTGAGATTTAGAGCCGCTCGATTTGTCCTAAGAGATGAACTCCTATACATTGATAGGTTTTTCTACTCTTCTTCTATATTGTGTTGGGCCAAATAATGCAAAGTACATCATGCATGAAGTCTATGAAGGTGTATGTGACAATCACGAAGGTGGTTTGTCAATGGCACAGAAGATCCTCAGGCAATGGTATTATTGCCCAATCGTTGTGATAAGTGCCAAAGATTCGCCAATATACCTCACCTCTACTTACAAGAGTTAACGGCCGTGAACAGTCTATGGCCTTTTTCCAAATAGAGAATCGACTTGTAAGGCCCCCTATCTAAAGGACAAGCTGGAGCCAAATTCATGGTAGTGGCCATCGTCTACTTCACCAAATGGGTAGAGACAAAGTCAATGAAAAAGAGAACCGAGGTCAACACAACAAAGTTCATCTGGAAAAACATAGTGTGCAGGTTTGGTGCTCCACACTCCCTAGTTTCAGACAACGTCCGACAATTTGACAACAAAAGGTTGCAGAAGTTCTATGATAACCTCGGGGTACAAAAAGAGTTTTCCAACCCATATCATCCTCAAACCAACGGTCAGGCCAAAACTATCAACAACACGATTAAATACTCTTTAAAAAATAAGCTTGACACCCTAAAAAGGCCTGGGTAAATGAGCTTCACAATGTCTTGTGGGTTTATCGTATTACCAGCCAAACAGCAATAGACGAAACCCCTTTCATTCTAACCTACGGCGCCGAGGCTATGGTACCTGTTGAGGCTAGACTTCTTTCGCCATGACGAGTGCTATATAACGAAACATTCAATGGTAAGTCGAGGTGAAAAGAGTTAGACCTCCTAGATGAGGCTAGAGACCACTCTAGATGAAACTCGCAAACTACTTAATTATGAATTATCTGTTTAGATTTTCCAACCATTCGTCTCTTTCCAACAATATAGTACAATTTAGAACAATTATATAATTTAATTGGAATATACCTATACCACTAACATGAACATATTGGAACAACTGGATGCGAATAATCTGTATTTATGTAAATAATGACCTACTAATGCCATAAACTTGACTAAATACATACTTGTCTCACGATAATGTAAGATTAAACTAATATAAGATTGCAAAATCAAATAATCTATATGTCTCGTGATCATATAGATTACTCTAGTAATACCTTGCAAATGAGTAAATCATATATGTCCAAATATCGTGTCAGTATTAAAAATGTAACTTGCATATAATAATCACACTATCTTACCTTCTAGAAGTAAAATCTCCTTGGATGGTAGTAGGTCAGTGAGCGTGGAGTATCATTGATCGAGTTCACTTCCCTTTTGGCATCTTATTAAGTTCACATAACATGTAAAAATATATAACTAATCTCTTGATGTCAAATAATCACCCTTCACGTATAACAAACCAAGTCTAAAGAAAAGTAAACATGTCTCTGATATCAAATTATAACGTTTCAAATTATGTCAACTCGAGCCATTACTAAATTACTTTCTAACTACTATGGATAACTAATAATGCTTCTTATAGTCTTAAATAAACATTATTATTGATGCAGAACATAAGTTTTATTTGAAAAACTTGCTAGAAATTTGAATATATCAAATAGACAGTCTATGATGTCCTAACTTTTATGACCAAACTAACTAATTGGACCTTGAAATTTTAATTTCTTGTAGATAACATCTAGGGATAAAACATATTCAAAAATCACATTTATTTTCCATCAATTGGTTACTCAAATAATTTTACAACATGAGACCCAACAATTTTTGAAACTGACTACCACGGTATCACCAAAACAAACATAACTCAACTTACGGGTCACGGGATCACGTGATTTCGAATCTAGGTGCTAGGTAACACATGCTGCTTGGTTTCAAACTTTAAACACCTCAAAGTTCAAAGTACACAATTTCTAGTGAATTTTCAAAGACTGGGGGCAGAAATTGGAAAATTGGAAAGCCTTATAAAAACAAAATTCAACGTACTTAAATCATCATAAATCACAAAAAATTGTTTTGAAAAAATAAAAATTCTATCAAAGTACTCAATCTCAGTTTTAACATAACCTTAATTTACTAGAATATTAAAGTTACTATGAAATAAACAAATTTGTCGGTTGTGAACTCCTTCTCGATGATCCCTCCGTCCGCTTCCGTCCACTGCCAGTCTAAGACTTTTAATTTTCTGAATGTTGTGAAATTGAGAGGGATGAGTACAAAATACTCAATGAGATTCTTGCAATTCTACTATCAATTCAAGTATGCAATTATATATAAAATTCTCTTACCAACATGAACTTAGAATTATCACACCATAAAAGTGAAAATTCAAGCAGGTTCTGCAAATAATCTGAAGGCTAGACTGATAAAGTTTAACTGAAATTGTTTTATAATTTCTCTCGAAGGAGCACTGAACTGAAGTAATTAAATTCACATATAATAACAAAGGTTGGAAAGACGTAGAAAAATCCATGTATAGCACATAACACATCACCTTAAAATAGTTGATTTATGGCGTTCTAGAAAAAGATCTTGATGAATCATGATTTTCTTGAAAGATGTATGTCGAATTCGGATTTTGACTCAACACATCCAGAAAACACTTGAAAACTTGACGTTTCAGCTATGATTTTGTTGCAAACCCAAGGCCAAGGCCAAGGCCAAATTATGTATATACTTATGGCATATTTCTAGGGGTTTAAAGAGGTAAAACAGAGGGTAGAACATTGCTGAAAAGATGACTGAAAGAGGGTGCCGAATTATGCTTTTCTTTGATTTTTAGGTGTGGTTTTGATTATGTGAATGCATGTATTTATAGAAAAAGAAGATAATTTTTACTAGAAAAAAAATAGTTGAATAGACTTAGGAATAAACTATAAAGTTTGGATGAGTTTAATAAACTAACAAATCCTAATATGATAAAAAAAAAAAAAAAAAAATTGATCGGATGTAGTTTAGTCTAATTACTTTAAGATTCTATCCTAATTAAAATAGGTTTTTAACCTCCATTCCTAATTTAATCCAATTGGTAACTTGTAGAGTTGTAGTTATCTACTAAATAATTATTCAATTAGGATCCTATCACAGAGTCTCATGCATGCAAAACACTGTTGTTCGAAAATTATACTTTAATGAGGAGACTAATTCTTGTTAGTTAATCTAAAATTTTTAAAATAATTATTCATGACCCCATAACTATCTAAACTTATAGTTTGGTCCATCAACTGCCTAGAATGCTCATATAGGTCCAATTAACTACTAAGCAAAGCAAATTGGCTTGCACAATTACTAGACATGGCAATTATATCAATTGGCTAATTAAATGTATGCAAAAGACCTTATAAAATTTTTGGAATTTTACAGTAACCCTCTTTAAAGAACATGGGCCTACCTTATGCATTGGCAATAAACACCCAATTTTCATTATTTAACATAACTCATTGTTTTATCTCAGCAAGAAATTTATAAATAGGGTCGACAAAAGTTTAATTTGTCGCAATGTGATGGTCTAATATCAATGAGAAATTATGTAAACGGACAATTGCCTTGAAAAAAATGTAGCAACTTATGAGTATTTCTTTAACTGCTAAAAACATAAAACAAACTCCAAACCTACAATCTAATCAATATGGAGCCACCGTCAATTGAGTATAGCATGTCTCTACATCTCTATGTTGGAATTTCAATCTCCGAGAATTATAACCATATAGATTGATATCTCGACACAGGGACCAACTTGCGTGGGTCGACACTTATTTCGTATGTGATGCAACAACAATACTTGAGAGGCTAGTGATTGGTCTCAAAACCAAGATGAGAATGGTTAAACTATCTATCTCATTCGTCATTCGATTAGTTGTTGTTTAAAACAACTCAAATTTAGCTCTCGTCCCTGCTTTCGAATCATATTATTCCTATATGCTACTTTCCTTCTTCAGGATCGAAAAGCCTTTGGTATAAGTCATTTTGGTAACTCTAGGACAAAGTCGATATGCAAGTCACTCAAAAAGGCAATAATGATCTTGACACTAAGTCTAGTGCACGTGGAATGTTTTGCACAAGTTACAACTTTTCAGGTAATTCCCAGAGTTTGACATTATTGACTTGATCAAGTAAATGTGTAATCATAGAAGGGGACATAATACGTGACTCAAAACTTTCATCATCACTATCAGAACTTTCTATAGGATTAACAATAATAATAATCTCATCTTCTTCTTGAAATGGGATACCAAAATGGTGTTTCATGACAAGAATATGCTATGAACACTCAGAATCTATATGTTTTTTAGCAATGACAATGAGGTCCTAAACCTTCAATAGTAAATAGACGAGTGGTAGAGAAGACAAATATATCACTCTATTTACGATAGACTTAATAGTAGTGTGAGAGTTCCTCGTAGTGTATACTTTTGGAAGACTTGATTGAGATTCACTACTAGACTTAGGGAACAAGCTAAGGTGAGATTGTTGAGAATCAAGTGATAAATGTGGTGTATGTCTCGTAGTGTAGAAGCATTTGTCAAAGTGTAGTGCCTAAAGGTAAGCATCGTCTAAAGACTAGTGAATACAAACTAATCTCATGCTTGATTTATACTTTTCAACACATTGATAAATTTAGAAACAATGATTTGAGGAGCTTTAGAATGTTTACAGTGAGAGGCTGACTTCTCAAAATGGTTCATTTACTCGATGGTCGTACGACCTTTGTGCACGACCCATTTGCTAATATGAACTTTGTGGACTTACGATAGATCTAATTGATGATTATATTAAATTTAGGTCAAGGCCATCATATATAAGTGGGAGATGTTGGAAATGGAGCGGGTCACCCATGTGGATTGAACAGACCCATATCATATGCAAATGGGTTGGAGAGAAAAGTTGAAATTAAACCCCCTTCACCCATAACTTCCACATAATAACTCTCAAAACTCTATATAATCTGAAAATGAGAGTTAGATAGATGATATGAGATGCAAAATTTGTGTATCAAATATGGCACAAAATAGCAAAGGCTTTTAGACTTGAACTTGGCATAGAAATATATCATAGTTGGTTCTTGGATTGTGGAAAAGAAGTTCTTTATGTAGCGGCACAGGATTTGGACCAAATGGAGTATGTTGGGTATTTGTTGCCAAACAACCTCAAAAGGCGATGATGATTTAAGGTTAATTTCATAGGCGTTGGCCGAGGATTGAAATTAAGGGAAAAAAAACGACAATACTTAGTGAATCCAATTAAAGCTCGACCCAAAACTTAGCGGGCCATTTTGGAGCGGCTTAACTTGTAGTTGCTCAATGGCCCACTCTATTTAACTGGCCCAAATATATTGTTTATATTGTCTTTGGTTTCATTGGGCTTGAGGCCCAATTAATATAACCTAATCCTATAACAATTGTTGGGACCTTTTGTTTTGTTTATTCCAACAACCGAGCCTGGAGAGAGAGAGAGAGTGATACGGCTGCGGCTGCTTCTTCTTCCTTCTTCACTGGCTGCCATTGTTGTTGGTTTCTTTCTCTAGATTGAGTTAGTTCTTTGTGAGCTTATCTATTTGGCAAAATAGAGGTGTTCTTGGGTCGAGCTTTATTTGAGGTTTCTAGTGTTGTTTAAGCTTCAAATCTGAGCCTAAACCATTTTGGTGATAGATATTTACAACAAATTGGTATCAGAGCTGGATTTAGTGTCCTTGGGTGTGAAAAATTTCATCAAAAGTTGAAGAAACCGGTAACCTTCAAATCTATCCAGAAACTGTATATTTTTCAAAAAACCGAGACTTCCAGTCGTTTTTCTGGCCAAACCAGATGTCCATTTCGTGAAAGGAGACCATATTCGAACTCTTGACAGCGAGGCGCTCCTGACCGTTCGGCGCGTGAGACACTGTAGCGGCGGCGCGTGGGGAACGTGCACGGACTTTCTGGCTGCGCGTGTGGGCGCGTGGATGACTTTCTGATTTCCGACCAAAAAGACAGTTTACTCCTTGCTGTTTTTGGGTCGTTTTGGCGGTGTTGGTTTTTTTCACCGGTGTAGTGTGCAAAAATTTGGACATTTTTGCCCTTAAGGTGTGTTTGGCGGGTTCGTTCCGTTGCTGTGTTGCTGTTGCTGCTGCACTATGGTATAAAAATTTTTTTCGCATCTCTCCTAGTATACGAACAGCAGATTTGTTCGCTCCGGTATCGTATTCTAACTATTTATTTTTCTGCAATAGAGATCATCGTGTGGGGTGATCATTAGGATTGGGGTTACCGTGTGGGGGTAACCATTGCCTGTTGCTAGATCTAGGATCATATTTGCTATAATTGTTTACTTGTTATTTTTGTTCGGTTGATATAAGTTTTGCGTAACTTATTGTGTGAAATTTGCTTTAGTGTGAAAATTGCTTTAGTGAGAAATTTTTGTTGAATTATCTCTATTGTTGCAAAATTTGGACCTTTTAGTAGCTTTGTGAAAATTGTGTGTTTTTGTATTTTTGGTTGATTCGAGTCCTAAAAATGACAACTCATAATTTTGAATTGGCTGTTTTTAATGGAAAGGGTGATTTCTCAATTTGGCAACAAAAGATGAAAGGGATTTTGATACAGCAAAAAGTTTCAAAAGCTATAGATGGAAATTTTCCTATAGATTTCACTAAAGAACAAAAAGAAGATTAAGATGAACTTGCTTACTCTGCCATAATATTACACTTATCAGATGCTGTTTTGAGAAAAGTTGGTAAACATAATACCACAAAAAAACTTTGGAAAAAGTTAGAGGAACTTTATTTGGTTAAATCTATTCCAAATAAACTTTTCTTGTTAGAGAGATTTTTTAGCTTTAAAATGGATCAATCAAAGGATCTAGATGACAATGTGGATGTTTTTAACAAACTTGTTCAATATATTGTTAATTGTGGTGAAACGGTGTCCGAGGAGTATAAGGCCATAATATTGCTTAATTCTATTCCTGAGATTTATAAAGAAGTGAAAAATGCAATTAAGTATGGTAGGGACACTTTAACTCCTGAGATTGTCATTGACTCCCTTAGAAGTAAGGAGATGGAGATGAAAGCTGAAAAACATGATAAGAAAAGTGGTGAAATTCACATGATGAGAGGTAGAACTCAGTTTAGGCAAATTGGTAGCCCAGACTATCAAAGCAGCGGTGAGTCTAGTAATAATGGGGGTAAAAAGAAGAGCAAGAGTTGGTCTAGATCTAAATCTAGAGCGAAAGTTAAAAAATGTTATGGTTGTGGTAACACTGGGCATTTTATAAAAGATTGCCATAAAGCGAAGAACAAACAAACTGGTAAGGGGAGAGATGAAGTAAATGTTATGTCCTCTTCTAATTCTGATCAGGGTGAAGTCTATGTGTTAATTAATTTTTTTGTTGATATTGCTGAATTGAATCTAACTGCCAAGTCTCGTTTGCATGAGTGGGTACTTGATTCTGGTGCATCTTTTCATGTGACATCTCATAAGGATTGGTTTGAAAATTTGCATGAATCTGATGATGGGCATGTTGTTTTGTGTGACAACTCTGCTTATACTGTTGCTGGGATTGGTGATGTTACCTTAAAGTTTGACACATGTTTTGTGTATACTTTGAATGATGTTAGATTTATTCCTGAATTGAGTAGGAATTTGATTTCAGTAGGACAACTAGAGAAAATTGGCTTTACTAGTAAAATTGGAAATGGAATGCTAAAATTGATGAAGGGTGCTCTCGTTACTTGTAAAGAAACGAGAAGGAAATATATATATATCACTACTGGAGAAGTGATAAGAGGTTTAGATTCCTCAATTTCTTCTACCAAAGTTGATCACACACATAAATGGCACAATAGACTTGCACATGTGAGTATTAAGGGGCTTAAGCTCCTTAATGATAAAAATGTTTTTGGTAAAGATTGTGTATCTGATTTGCCTTTCTGTGATCATTGTGTGCTTGGTAAGCATCATAAGTTGTCTTTCTCTACGGGTGTTCACAAAACTAAAAGAATTCTTGAGTATGTGCATTCGGACTTGTGGGGTCCTTCTAGCAATCCTACTTCGGGTGGAAATAGATATTTCTTGTCTATCATTGATGATTATTCGAGGAAAGTGTGGGTTTATCTTTTAAAGGATAAGTCTGATACTTTTCATAATTTTAATAATTGGAAAAGACAAGTTGAAAATCTAACTGGTAAAAAGATTAAGTTCTTGAGAACCGATAATGGATTAGAGTTTTGTAACACTGAATTTGATAACATGTGTAAAGAAAGTGGTATAACTAGGCATAAAACAGTTCCTTACACTCCCCAACAGAATGGAGTAGCAGAAAGGATGAACAGAACTTTACTTGATAAAGTAAGATGCATGATGTTGAGTTCTGGTGTGCCAAAATCTTTTTGGGGTGAAGCTGTTATGACTGCTTGTTATTTGGTTAATTTGACTCCGTCTATGGCTTTAAATGGTGATACTCCTCATGAAAAATGGTCTGGTAAACTTGTTGATTATTCTGTGGTTAAAACTTTTGGTTGTGCTGCTTTTTCTCATCAGAGTGAGGGAAAACTAGAACCTAGAGCTAGGAAATGTGTTTTTCTAGGTTACCCTGAGGGAGTTAAAGGGTATAGGTTGTGGGATAGAAGCCAAAAGGGGGTTAAGATCATTTTGAGTCGAGATGTCACGTTTAATGAGGCTGAAATGCCATGTTTAGGGGCTGGTTCTGAAACTTTGAGTGAGAAAAATCAGCTTGAGGTGGAGTTAGAAAAAATTAGTACACATGTCCCCATCATCTCTAGCGAGGTGGAGACTCAAATTCTACAACCTGAGGAAGAGGGTGAAGATGAAGTGATAGAAGAGCATCCTGTTGAAGAAGATCCTTTAGTGGATTATCAATTAGCTAGAGATAGAGAGAGAAGGCAGGCGAGAGAACCTAGGAGGTTTGGATATGAGTCCGAGTTAGCCTTTGCCTATGCTAGTTATGAAGAATTAGTTGATAGAGAGCCAAATACTTTTGAGGAGGCGATGAGGAGTGGACAATCGGAAGAGTGGTTAAAAGCAATAAAAGAGGAAATGAGTTCCTTAGCAAAGAATCAAACTTGGGAGTTAGTACCTAAACCTAAAAATAAGTCAACAGTTGATTGTAAGTGGATTTTTAAGGTTAAAGAGGGTACTTGTACAGCTGAACCGTTAAGGTTTAAGGCTAGGTTAGTTGCTAAAGGTTACACACAGAAAGAGGGAGTTGATTATAATGAGATTTTTTCACCTGTTGTTAAGTACACTACTATTAGGGTCATGCTTGCATTAGTTGCATACTTTGACTGGGAACTTGAACAACTTGATGTTAAAACTGCTTTTTTGCATGGTGAACTTGATGAACAAATCTTTATGAATCAACCTAAAGGTTTTAAAGACAAACAAAAACCGGATTATGTGTGTTTTCTTAAAAGATCTTTGTATGGTTTGAAACAATCTCCTAGACAATGGTATAAAATATTTGACTCTTTTGTATTATCTATAGGGTTTCAAAGAAGTAAGTTTGATCATTGCTTATATCACCAACATAATGAAACTAGTAATGACTATGTGTTTTTATTGTTATATGTTGATGATATGCTCTTAATTGGTTCATCTTCTAAATGGATATGCAAGATAAAAACACTTTGAATGGTGAATTTGACATGAAAGATCTAGGAAAAGCTAAAAGAATCCTAGGTATGGAAATTGAAAGAGACATATCAAATTCTACGTTGTTTTTGCATCAAACTCCTTATATTTTGAAAGTGTTAAAAAGATTTGGCATGCATGAATGTAAACCGGTTACATTGCCTCTAGCTAATCACATTGTGTTAACTAAAGATCAAGCTCCTTGTAATGAGGAAGAAATTGAATACATGAGTAAGATTCCTTATTCTAATGTGATAGGTTCTATTATGTATTTAATGGTGTGTACTAGACCGGATTTAGCTTATGCTATAAGTGCTCTTAGTAGGTTCATGTCTAATCCGGGTCCTAGACATTGGGAGGCCTTGAAGTGGCTCCTTAGATATTTGAGAGGGACGAGTAATGTAGGTCTAATGTTTGGTCGTAGTAAGGAAGGAGTGAAATTGAAGGATTTTGTAGATGCGGACTATGCGGGGGATAGGGATAATAGGAAGTGTACTTCCTCTTATGTGTTTACTTTGTCTAATTCTTGCATTAGTTGGAAGTCTCAATTACAACACACAGTTGCTTTATCCACTACCGAATCCGAATATATTGCTACCACCGAAGCAATTAAAGAAGCTTTGTGGCTTAGGGGATTGCTAAGTGAACTTTGTGTTTTGAATGATGATGTGGTAGTATATTCGGATAGTCAATCTTCAATACATTTGTGCAAAAATCCCGTTTTTCATGAACGTACCAAACATATTGATATTAGATTACATTTTATTAGAGATATTGTGTCACAAGAAGTGATAAAACTTGAGAAAGTGTCTACACAATATAATCCCTCGGATATGGGCACTAAGGTGTTGCCCTTGGTGAAGTTTAGAAGTTGCTTGGATCTTCTAAACATCGGTGGACGTAAATAATTTCCAATTTTATTGGTTCTCCTTTTGGAGTTGTCACTAATGAGTGACATTTTTTCTTTTGTAGGTGAAGGTGCTAAGGATGAGAGACAAGGAAGTGCTACTTTATTGTTCAAGAGTTCTTTGGCACCAAGGTGGAGGTTTGTTGGGTATTTGTTGCCAAACAACCTCAAAAGGCGATGATGATTTAAGGTTAATTTCATAGGCGTTGGCCGAGGATTGAAATTAAGGGAAAAAACGACAATACTTAGTGAATCCAATTAAAGCTCGACCCAAAACTTAGCGGGCCATTTTGGAGCGGCTTAACTTGTAGTTGCTTAATGGCCCACTCTATTTAACTGGCCCAAATATATTGTTTATATTGTCTTTGGTTTCATTGGGCTTGAGGCCCAATTAATATAACCTAATCCTATAACAATTGTTGGGATCTTTTGTTTTGTTTATTCCAACAACCGAGTCTGGAGAGAGAGAGAGAGAGTGATACGGCTGCGGCTGCTTCTTCTTCCTTCTTCACTGGCTGCCATTGTTGTTAGTTTCTTTCTCTAGATTGAGTTAGTTCTTTGTGAGCTTATCTATTTGGCAAAATAGAGGTGTTCTTGGGTCGAGCTTTATTTGAGGTTTCTAGTGTTGTTTAAGCTTCAAATCTGAGCCTAAACCGTTTTGGTGATAGATATTTACAACAGAGTATACCAATCCGTAGAAAAGAAGGCAAGTGATTCGATCAACATTCTTTGGATTTCAAGTAAGGTTTATACACATTTCCTAGATTACTAGCATGGTAAGTGAATTAACACCCATGTATTCATCCTAAGCCACCACAACCCGTGTAGTGTGGAGGCATTTTGCAACACTCTTTAACATCTCACTAGGGAAAGAACTTTCTATTTGGTTGAGGTTCCAAACATGGCCATTTGCACATCAGCATGTCAGACATGGTCATATTCTTGCAATAATTCATTTCTTTATTTTTTGGTTTCTTTGAACACATTGGAATGATAGAAAGCATCGGGAGATAAAAATGGACCACAATCGAATTCTATAGAGAGTCTACAACATGGTTCATTTAATATATTTTAGCGGACTACTTTAATACGACAAATTGACAAGAGATAAAGTGAATTTTACAAAGTTTTGGCTTAATTTAAACAACTTATTACCAATAGCTAGAGCTGGAAAATGGGCTGGGTCGGACCAGGCTGGCCCACAAGATCAGGGTCGTACTTGAAACTGGACTGGGTCAGTCCAGTTTTGTACGGGACAGAAATATGCTGGCCCACTCCAGTCTATTGGGCCAACTCGGTCTTAATTTTATTCTTTTCTTTTCTTTTTTAATTTTTTTTTGTACAATCTAAATACATTGCATCAAATACAATCTTAGATAAACTTAGACAATATATATTTTGAGATTTTTAAAAAGATTAATTTATAAAATTAGAACTCTCATGTATTTGTCAACAGATAAACATTAATTTTCTTTCAAAATAGCAATATTTTTTTGGTTAATTGTAGACTATTTCTTGACACAATTTTTAAAAAAAATATAAATAGTAAAAGCATGCTAATCTTATTGATTTGAGATATAAGCATGTTTGGCATATATTAAAAAGTTTACTTGTAAGTACATTTAAAATAAATAATTTACTTGTCACATCAAACATAATTTGGATTGAAACTTGAATTAAACTAAATTTTAATTAAATCTAAACAATTTTATGTTGGAGCTTGGAATTCTTGGAATAATGTTTTAAAAAAAATTTAAGTTGGAAACTTGAACTTATGCCATTTTAGATTGATATTATTTGAATTATATTGGAGCTATTTACAAAATTTGTAAGCAATATTGTGAAGGAGCAAAAAAAATTGTTATGCCAGTTTTGTTTGGACTAGGGCCAGCCCAACCCAAAATTCGGGCTATATGGGCCGGCCCACGGCCCGCAGGCCGCAGCCCGAGCCAATTTTGCCACATCTACCAATAGCCATTGTCTACTTTGTATTTAACTAAAAAAATTTTACATATAGTCATTGGATTAATGAAACCAATGTTGTATATGTGTAGCATTTATGTATCAACAATTTGTATGAATTAATAGGGGTGGGTATTTTAACAGAAACCGAACCTCCCGAATCGAAACCAAACTGAAACTGGAGGTTCTGGTCCAGTTCCAGAAAAATAAAATTAGTAATCGAAACCAAGAACCGACCGGGTTCGGGTCAGTTCTTGGTTCTTGAATTAGAACTGTAGGTACCTGATTGGAACTAAATTTTTTCTTTTTTATAAATTTTTTAGTTTTTACAAATTATTCACCCTAATCCAATGACTCATGATCCAACACCATGGTACCAAAGACAAAAGTCCGACTGTCCAAGATCCAAACAAAAAGTACAAAATCCATCAATCTTAAACTCAAACTCAATTGACCCAATTCTAATTACTCAAATCTCAAATTCTCAATCGCTATTTGCTCATATGCTCAATACAAATATTGTCGCCTATCTCGCACTTTCACTCATCTCTCTCTCGCTCAATACACAGCGAGACGGCAAAGACGAAACTCTTCTTTAACCGAAATGAATCCTCAATTTTGATAGGTAATTTTCTTTTTTCTAACTCTAATTTATAAGTTTACAATTTTGGTGTCTATTCTTCCAGTTAATGTTTATATCTTTCATAAATTGTTTAAATATCTAACATACTTTAATATTAACGAGTTTGCAATTTTTAATTTTTTTCAAAACATGTTGTCATCTAAAGATTTTTTTAAAAAAAATATTATGGGTATAACCGAACCCGAACGATTCTGACTTCAGTTCTGGTTTGGTTCCAATAACTACGTGAAACCGAATGATTCTATTTATGAAATATCCAAATTGTAACGGGTGGTTCTGGGTATTGAAATACCCAGACCGACCCACCCGACGTCCAGGCCTATGAATTAATGTCCAAAATTCAAATGACAGGGTCGGACTTAATTACTTATGTACCAAGTTCATTAATTAATTTGGCTCATTAGTTGTGGGATGGCGCAGTTCTAGAAATACTAGAATTATGGTTAGCTTGGCCTATAAATACAAGGCCATAGTTTATGTAATTTAAATCTGTCTTCATAACTTGCTAGCATAAGAAAGAGAAGGAACACAAATCAATTGCTCCCAAAAAATTTCTTTTATCTATTCTTGATTGTGGAAATCTAGATCTATTCTTGTTGTACGAATTATCATTGGAAGATGAACAATTGGACATATGTGATATTGAAGATTGTATATCCAATTAATCATATTATCAGATTCAATGGTATTCATCAGTGTATATTTCCATCAAGAATTCTATTTAAGTACAAGGTTGATTCGACTTATAGAAATTATAGATTTAATTTTCGTTGTGTATGTTTACATCAAATCCTTACAATGGTAGCAAAGCCTACCTTATTACTTGTTATAGTTTGTTAGACTACTTTGATGAATGAAGAATAATTGTTATTGGCATATTAATTTGATTTGAATTTTGACAATGAATTTTTGAAAAAAAAAATCTGAATTGAATTCGATTTGGGTTTGTTAAGAACTGATCGAAAAAGGTCGAGGGACAAGGTGGTGACCAACAGAGACACTTTGAGCTTTGCCGCTGCTGGAGGTAGCATGTTGGAGTAAAGTGCATCTGCACTCCAACCAGCGAAGGGTTTGCTGCCTTTAGAAGGCAGCAGATGCAACCGCAAAGATCAGTAGTCACCACCACTGATCTTCGCGACACCGCCTCTACTTCACGAGCAACAACGACCGATGTTGCTCGTGAAGCAGACAAGTAGCCGCCAGTGTTCCACATTGTCGGGCCACTGCCTCTTTCTCCTATTTTTATTTGACGATGGCACTGGTTATGGTTTCAACCTTGGTTTATTTTGGAAACTGGGACTTCCATACAATTATGAAAATTTCATGAGAAGCCTCCTATTTTATAATATTAAAATGAGCCTTCTTATGCAATTTTTGAAATTGCATAAGAGGGCTCATTGCTTTAAAATTTAAAAATGGACTGAATGCGCAATTTAGAAATTGCACAATAAGTCCTCAATATTAAAGGGAAAAAATGTCTTGACGATAAATATGTTCTCCTCCTCCGAGCACGGCGGCGACAGTGGTGAAGACCTACAAAATGTTGCAGGACTTTTTTCTCTCCACTCTGGTGTGATAATCAGTACTTGATTAAACTTAAATATGCAAAATAACAATATTGAGTATGTGTGTTTTATTTTTACCTAGAGGTTTGGCCTCTATTTATATGGGTAGCCTGCAGTTATGGCCTTTAATAGCACGTGTCTTTTCATGTCCCTCATTATTATGAGTTAATGAGGGATGTTTCACCTTTCCAATTGTCGGTGGTGACTTCCAATCTTTGGGTTGCCTGTCTGGCTAATCTAACGACAGTTGAGTTATTACTGTATATCTGTAGGAGACGAGCTTATGAGATCAACGAGGCGGGCGATTCGGTGAGGCGAGCGTGCCAGGATATGCCACTATTGGCTAACAACATATAGCACATGTCATTATTTCTATCATCGTAAGCCTCTCTACTTTTCATAGACTGTCGTCAATGGGAAGTAGAAATAATCTACCGCACATGCTCTTCTCTAAATTTTTTAGATAGAGGCTCATCGCCTTGATTTTTAAATAGAGACTCATTGCCTTGTTTTTCATATACAGACTCATCACCTTAATTTTTAGATAGGAGCTCATCGCCTTGATTTTTAAACAGAGGCTCATCACCTTGTTTTTCAGACAGTGGCTCATCGCCTTATTTTTCAGAAAGAGGTTCATCACCTTAATTTTTAGACAGGGGCTCATCGCCTCTCCTATTTTTCAGACAAAGGCTCATTGTCTCGCCTTGTTTTTCAGACAGGACTCATCGCTTTAATTTTTAAACAGAGGTTCATCGCCTTGTTTTCCAGACAGGACTCATAGCCTAGCCTTGTTTTTCAGATAGAGGCTCATTGCCTCGCCTTGTTTTTCAGATATGACTCATCGCTTAGCCTTGTTTTTTAGACAAAACTCATTGCCTTGCCTCTTTTTTTAGGTTCATCGCTTCGATTCAGCTCGCCTTGCATTGCCTCAGCTCGGCTCACCTCTTTTTTTTAAGCCAAAGCTTGTCGCCTCGTTTGACCGTTGCAGTAATTGAGAATCTTTTTGTCGCAGGTCAAGTCCAGTAGGTGCATCAGGACTTTCTAGCTAATCTGATCCTTCCTTGGTACCCTCATCATTTATCTACCTTAGATGGTTCATTTTCTGCTTGCCTTTATCATCTCAAGTATTTCTTTTGTGAGGGTTCTTTTTGATCTTTTATGGCTGTGGTAATGAAATATGCTTCCTCAGCATCCACATACTTATCCCATCTCCTTAGTAACTCATGCATCATATCCAGCAGATTTTTTGTGAGTAATATCTTGAAAGGGTGACTTTGAGTTCCACTCGCCATGGTAGTGACTACAGCAGACATCTACAGATCTATTGAATCGGGCAATAAAATCTTTTAGAAGCTCGTCTTTGTCCTGGGTCAATTGCATAAGTCCAATAGCTTTCTTCTTAGCCCACTTGCTATTGGCAAAGTATGTGGCAAACTGCTTAGAAAAATCATCAAACGTGCGGATGGATTTTGGAGGAAGAGTTGCCACCCAGTCCTTTGCTTCCCACCTAAGTGTTGGTAGAAAGGTCCTGCACATAATAGCATCTGGGATGCCACGTAATCTCATCAAATCAACAAAGGCCTTGAGGTGATCAACAGGGTCAAAGACCCGTCATACTTCTCTATTTTTGGCTGTTCAAAGTCTTGTGGCAAAGGAACATCCATCACTTCTAGGGAAAAATGATCTTCTTCCAATACCATAGATTGTTGCATACTATTTTTCTTAGACATAGCCTCTGCTATTTTAGACCCATCATGTCTTCTAACTATTACTCGAGACCTAACACTGGTGTCTCACCCAGCATAGGCGTGGGCAACCATCAATGTGGATTTGGGCCAGATGTGAATGAATAGAAGTGGTTGCGGAAAGTGGAGCCAAAGAAACTGGAGCCAGCGGTGAAGTTGCCGTTGGCGGTGTTTCCATTGCTGGAAAGTTAGGAGCCTGGAGAGGAGCCCCTGACAGTGAGGGCCCTATTGGTGGAACTAAAGAAACCGGAGCCAGCGGTGGAGCTGCCGTTGGTGGCATTTCAATTGCTGGAGAGTTAGGAGCCTAGAGAGGAGCCCCTGGCATTGAGGGTCTTATTGGTGGAGGGCTAGGACCTTTGGGCAGAACATTTAGCAGTGAAGGTCCTACTGGCGAAAGGCTAGGACACTGTGGTAGCTGAGAAACCACAGCATTCCGATCCTGGAGTAGAACCGTTAAGACCGCCACCTGAGCTTGTAGTGCCGCAAGTTGAGCGACAGAGGCAAATTTTTGTTGTGGGTGATTAGTAGCAGCGTTAGACTTAGCATCTACATCATCGATGAGGGCTGGTGGTACGGTTACATTCATAGCTCTTCTAGTTCGAGCCATGACTTTTTGTGCAGTTTTCCACTGATGGTGTCAATTAATGATAAATATTTCTTCTCCTCTAAGCACGGCGGCGACAGTGGTGGAGATCTGCAAAAGGTGGCAAGGCTTCTTTCTCCCGTGTTCACTCCGGTGTGATAAGTACTTGATTAAACTCAAATATGCAAAATAACAATATTGAGTATGTGTGTTGTATTTATACTTGGGCGGTTGGCCTCTATTTATATGGGTAGCCTACAGTTATGGCCTTTAATAGCCCTTAATAGCATGTGTCCTTTCATCTTCCTCATTATTAGGAGTTAACGAGGGATGTTTCATCTTCCCAATTACCGATGGTGACTGTCAGTATTTGGGTTGCCTGTCTAGCTAACCTAACGTCAGTTGGGTTATTGCTACCTATTTGTAGGAGGTGAGCTTATGAGACCAACCAGGCGGGCGACCCGATGAGGCGGACGAATTGTTGAGGTGGACGTACCAAGATGTGTCACTATTGACAGACAACATATAGCAACTGTCATTATTTCTATCACAGGTCTTAAATGCAATTTTTAAATTTTGGTGAAATTGTAATTATTAAAAATTTTAATGCTTGTCAAATATTCAATATTGACTAAAATTTCTTTTAAACTATATTTTGAATTTTTTACCGAGTTAAATTTTTGAATTTTTTACTTTATAAAATTACAATTTTGACCATATACTAATTATATCCTCAATTTAGGGCATGACTTTAAATTGAAAGATAAAATAAAATTATTATTTTTGAAAAATCCCCTTTATTAATAAAATTAATTGATTAATTGAATTAATTTCTTAATTTTATTGTTGAAAATTAAATAATTAATTATATTAATTATTTAATTTTGTCTAGTTCGTTATAATATGTCAAAAAAAATTAGACTATTGTTGTCAATGCTGTAAATTTAGAAATTAATATATTTAATAATTAATATTATATATTAAAGAAATAGAAATTTAGTAGATGATTATGGACTCGACCCATATGATGGGATTAATGTTTAATTTTAGTCATGTTGGTTGTTGGTTGGGCCTGCGAGCCTAATATTAAATTAATTAGGCATGCGATCATATTATTTATTTAATTAGGTTTTTAAGTTTATTTATTTTGGCTTGCGAGACGTATTCTGTAAATATGGGCATTCGTGTCCATTTATTTGGGTCTGTGTGCCAATTACTATAGGATATATGCTGCAACTGGAGATGGAGATGATTGCATTTTAGCATTCGATGATCGAATGCAACATTCTTTGTGAATTGACCGACTAGTCTTCCTTTTGACTCGGATAGACTATATAGATAGAGTCCATGATCATTCACAATCATTATTATTATGTATGATTGATTACATGATAGATGTTAGTTAATATACATAAGTATGATGACACAAACTAATTAAACTATTAAATTCGTATTAAAAGGTTAATACAACATGCCTTTTATATTTATTGTGAAAACCAATGTCCATTATCGATGTCAGTTTGATAAGTCGTTCAAGACTGCTCACTCGTGGAAATATTTATCACTATGAAAAATTTAAACTTTCTGAACAATTGGTCTAATTTAACTAAAATTTTATTTTTTGTTAAGTCGCTTGCAGAAATTATTTATAGGGGCACAATCAAATATACACATTAGATGTGTGCAATAAAAAGTTGTCTAATTGATAATCTAAGAGTCACATAAAGATTTGATTGATAAGAGTATCTACCTAGATATTTTATTAGGACTTGTTGAGTCGCTCAAGGTTATAATAAAATAAAAGGGATCCTAACCCAATAGGCATCTAACTAGTTTTATTAATTAATATTTAAGGACCATTTATTCAATTAAAATAGTGGGACACGTCAAATTAATTTCTTGCCTTTTAATCAATTGTTCTATCTTGTTATTTCATTTTTGAATCATGAGTGAGCATATGAGTTTGAGAGGTATACTGGATGCCAACAAACTTGCCCGACCAAATTTTCTAGACTGGCACCACAATCTGAGAATTGTTTTCAAGCATGAAAAAATTGGATATATCATTAAGCAACCAATGTCAGAAGCTCCTACTAAGGATAATACACCAAACAACGTACGTGCTTACTAATAAACATAGTGATAATGATAGCACTGCAACATGTGTGATGCTTGCAGCTATGTCACCTAAGTTACAAAAGCAGCACAAGGCCATGGATCTCTATACTATTATATATCATCTCAATGAGTTATATGATAAACAGTCACGAACTGAACAATATGAGACATCCAAAAAGTTATTCAGAGGTATGATGGTAGAATGATCTTCAGTAGGTGCTCATGTACTAAAGATGATGGGTTATGTTAAAAAATTAAAATAGTTGGGTTTTACCCTAGACTATGAGGTGAGTGTTGACTTGGTTCTGCAGTCCCTGCATGATAGGTTTTCGTAGTTCATTATAAATTTCAACATAAATAAAATTCAGTATACCTTGCCTGAGCTGCTAAATATGCTGAAAAGTGTTGAGCCCAATATCAACAAAGGGAATGAGCAAATCTTGGCCATTGCTACATCTAAGGGCACCAAAAGGAAATCTAAAAGAACCTTTTGGAAAGGATCGAAGAAGGCCAACTCTGCTGGAAAAAACAATCAAAACAAGAAATGACAAATCCAAGTCTGAAACAATTGGCATTGGAAGAGGAACTGTAAAGCATAACTCGTTACCTTCAAGGGAAATAAGTCTACTGAGGCTTCTACCTCGTGTAACTTTTTCATTGAAATACTTATGTCTACTCCTTCAGCTTCTTGGGTATTAAATACTGGATGTGGATCTCATATTTGCACAATTATACAGGGGTAAAAGAACAATAAATTACTACAAAAGAGTGAAGTGGACCTACGCGTTGTAAATGGAGCAAGAGTTGTTGCCTTAAGTGTAGGGACATATTTTTTACCATTGCTTTCGAACCTTGTTTTAGAATGAAAAGACTTCTAATACATTCATGCTATTACTAAGAACATTATTTCTATTTCATGTCCATGTTTGGACATGGATGTATTTTTCATTAATATTAGAATAATTTGCACTTTTGGTCTCCAACCTTTCTAATTTGTAACTAATCTACCCCAAACCAATTTTTATAGGATTTTTGTCCCCAACCTTTGCAGGTTTGTTGCAAATCACGTCCTCATTGACATATTTTGACGGTTTTGCCCTCCTCTTTAAATAAACTAAAATAGAAAATGCTTAAAAACAACAAAAAATAAAAACAAATTGCAAATGAAGTCCCATCACTTTTAAAAAACACAAAATAAGTTTATCTTCCCCAAAATCCCACCCCACCCCACCCCACCCCACCCCACCAGTCAAAGGTTTGTCCCCACCTTGGAGATTTCAACCCTCAGCCACTCCACAATGGTGAAAATCCTCATCGTATTAAATAAAACAGGCACAAAAACCCGAATAGGCAACGAAAAACCACCAGTAGAGGCCAGACCCTCGATGAAAACTTAACTGACTAATAGGAAAACATGTGGAGCTACACCCATAATGCCCACCTTGTCACCTTTTAAGATGTTGTTAAATACATATGCTATCGGAAAAAATAATCTGATTAGAGCTCCAATAAACACGTAAAGGCTTAGGAATTTGTTCTTTTCACTGAAAACAGGAGGCTGATCGACCAACGTTGTCGTCAGAAATGCAAAATTTGATATAAAATACATGTAAATTATGGAGAAGATGAAGAAAGTAAAGTCTTCAATACTTACCAAGCCGCCAGCAGAAATGATGATGATCGCAGTGTGGGCATTAAGCTACCGAAAAGTGAAGAAATCACTGCGAGTTGGTGGTTTTACGGCGGTTTTACTAATGTCGGCCAGTTCATGCGCTTCGTCTTCGACTACATCGATATCTCTAGGCGGACCTTTGCAGGTTTGTTGAAGGTTGTAAGTGATAGAGGTGAAAGAAATGTTAATGGTGGAGGTGGAAGTGGAAGTGGAAGTGGAAGTGGAAGTGGGGTGGAATTATGGAGAAGTTGGACTTATTTTGTATTTTTTAAAAGTTATGGGACTTCATTTGCAATTTATTTTTATTTTTTGTTGTTTTAAAGATTTTTCTATTTTAGTTTATTTAAAAAGGAGGGCAAAACCGTCAAAATATGTCAATGGGGACGTGATTTGCAACAAACCTGCAAAGGTTGGGGACAAAAATGCTATAAAAAATGGTTGGGGGTAGATTAGTTACAAATTGGAAAGGTTGAGGACCAAAAGTACAAATTATCCTTTATATATATATATATATATATATATATTCTAAACTTGTAATATCTTATAATGAGTATAGGCAACAAAAAAAATAAAAGTAATAAAATCAACCACTCATATCTTTGGCATTGCAGACTCGGTCATATAAATGAAAAACACATCACGAAGTTAATAAAGATTGATATTTGGATTCAAATGATTATGAATCATTTGATAAATGTGAGTCATGTCTAATGGGCAAAATGACCAAGACATTATTTTCTGGAAAAGGGGTCAGAATTGCAGATATTTTTGGCTTTGTACATACCAATGTATGTGGACCAACGTCTACATATGTTAGATGTGGTTTTTCTTACTTCGTCACTTTACCAAATGACCATTGAAGATATGGTTTCACCTACTTGATGAAATTCTAGCATGAAGCCCTTATAAAGTTCAAGGATTTGAAACAAGAATTAGAAAGGCATATTGGGAAAGATATTTAGACAATTAGATTTGATCAAGATAGAGAATATTTGAAGGGTACGTTTTTAGACTATCTAAAAGAGAATGAAATTGTCTTGCAGTGGCCTCAAAACCATCATATACACCACAACACAATAGTATATTTGAAAGGAAAAATTGCACATTATTTAATATGGTGTGATCAATGATGAGTCGAGCAGTTCTTCCATAATCGTTTAGAAGATACGCACTCAACACTACATGTTATACACTAAATTGTGTCCCATTTAAATCGATTGATAAAACTCCATACGAGTTATGGAGAGAAAAATGACCCGATCTTTCATACATGAGTGTTTGGGGTTGAGATGCTTATGTGAAGTGTATTGAATCGGATATATTAGGAGCTAAATTCGATAAATACTTATTTTTTTGGATATCCAAAGAAATGACTGGATACTATTTCTACAATCTTGTTGATGAAAAACACGGCCCAGCTAGAAAGGACTCGTTACATATTCTGGCGGTGCCAATAACAAGATCAAGAGCTAAGAAGATCAAGGACGCCATACAAATTCTTGTCCAAACCACACGGACTGGAACAAACACTCAAAGTGCAACAAGCAAGATACCAACCTTCAAAATGAGTATGATAAAGGAATAGACAACTTTAGTACATTTAATTCAAGCTAAGGACCATATTAAATGTATATTGGAGGCTCCTAGAAGATTAGGGGGCCAAAATAAGCATAATTCAAAGTTTGGAGATCAACTGGCGTAGAGTGGATCACCCAAGGTAAAATGTTGGGCGATCACCCCACCCCATTTTTCCAACTTGAAGCCAAATTTTATGCCTGGGATATCACCCGGATTTGTACTGGGCAATTGCCCAGGCCAAAATCTGACAATTCGGAATTTTTCAGAATTTTGTTTCGTTTTCTGCTTAGAACACTATTTTGTTAAGTTTCTGGTTATTTTTTGAATTAGACTAGGTTTTCATTAATTTTTTTCTATATAAACACTTCCCATTGTAAACAAAACAACATTGATGATTGAGAGAATACATTGAAATGAGATTTTTTCTTCATTGTTATTAATTGAACTAACCGAACTTATCAAAGACTTCGCAAATCTTTGTAGCATTCATTCTAACTGGTTATTTGATTTAAGAAATCATTGTGTCAAGGTCTTGTGGCTTGCTTTTAGCTTTCTTGGGATTCATTATTAATCTTTGTTGTAGGTTTCAAGATTCAATCTTCATGGGTTCGCATTAGTTCGTATCAGAGTTTTGGCTCTAAAATCAGGTTATATCTTTTTTTTTTTGTTCTATCAAATTTCATTTTGAGTCATATACAAAAAAAAATCTCTTTCGTAATTTATCATATTTCATAAAGTCTTTTTTATTTTCTTATTTGAATTCATCAAATCTTAGAGTCATTAAAAAAAACAAAAAAATAAAAAAAATCTTTTCTTGCACAAAAGTATTCATGAACTGTTTGGGTACGATCTATTAAGGCACCAAAGCATTATCTTCCCTAGTTATTGCCTTGTGCTATTTCTTTTGTTAGTTTTTTGTATTGCATCAAAAAGTCAAAAATTAAAAAAAAAACAAAACAAAAATTCAAGAAAGTCAAGAAATCCATCTTTTTGAGATTCTTGTGTTATATTTTGGCAAGAAACACACACTACATACTGTCATCCGGTGCTTAAATCCTCAAATTTTAATCTTCTTGTGATTTTCTTCTTGAGTCCTCCTTATTGTCTTTATTTTTGTCCTTCTTTTTTCTTTTTCTTAACATTGCGAAGACCGAATTCTTGATCGAGTTTTGTTAATTCCTTAGAGAACTTGGCTAGAAAAACAAAGAGAAGTAAAATGCAAGAATTGTGAGATTATTATCGAAAGAAAGTCAAATAGAGTGAAATACGAGTGTAAACACGTGAGATTAATTTTTCTTTCCATACCAAAATTTCTATTTTTTTAACCCAAATTGTCTAATCACGAAGAAACAACACCTAGAGAAGATAACAACCAATTATATTTATTAAAATTCATGTAACAACAATTTGAGCGGATGAGTATGGTGTTTAACGAAATGAAGGATATCAATAAAGAGACGACAGAAAGCAATAACGCGATGAGAAATATGATGGATAGGCGTGATACGGTGATTAAAACCTTGCTAAGGGGACAACAACAAGAGATCCCTAATTATGGAGACTAAATAGGTGTAATCATAATCCTATGGCTGAATTTGAGAAAGAGAATGAATGTGAAAGTGATGAGATGCCTGAGATAGATGATGAAAGTATAGAGTACCCTGTAGAAGGTGAAGCTCTAGTTGCGAGGCGTGATCTTAATGCACAAATTAAGATAGATGTTATGGAGCAGCAGAGAGAGAATATCTTCCATACTAGATGCTATATTGATAAAAAGTGTGTAGTATGACCATAGATGGGAGAGAGAGAGTTGTACTAATGTAGCTAGTACCACCCTTATTGAGAAATTGATCTTGTCTTTACTAAAGCACCCTAGAACCTTATAAGTTGCAATAATTGAATGAATGTAGAGAGGTCAAAGTTAACAAGCAATCCTAGTTAGCTTTACTATTGGGAAGTATAGTGATGAGGTGATGTGTGATGTGGTTCTTATGCATACTGGCCATCTTTTGTTGGAGAAGACCATGGCAATATGATAGGATGATGCATGATGGTTTTAGGAACATAAATAGCTTTGTCAAAGATGGAAAGCCAGTTACTCTTATTCATTTAACACAAAAACAAATCTATGAAGATTAGATGAGATTAATAGGTGAGGCAGAGCAAAAAATGAAAAGTGGGGTAGAAGTATAAGAAAACAAAAAGAGAGAGAGAAAAATGAGAGTGAAGCTAAAAATAATGTAGAACCATGAGAAAAAAAGATAGAGAGCCTACAGAGAGAAAATGAAAGACAAAAGTAAATGAGATTAAGAGGGCTCTCATGGAAAATCAACAAATAATTTTGCTAGTATACAAGGAATCCTATCTTGCACTTGGAGAAACTAACCAATTCCTCCCTAGCTTGGCTATTTCTATAATGTAAAAATTTGATGATGTGTTTCCTAAAGAGATGCTTAGTGGATTACCACGTATTAGAGACATTGAACATCAAATTGACTTTATACCTAGAGCTGTTATTCCAAATCAACCAGCCTATAGAAGTCATTCAGATGAGACAAATGAGCTTCAAAGGCAAGTTGAGGAGCTGATGGGGAAAGGGTACGTAAGGGAAAGCATAAGTCCACGTGCGGTGCCAATACTACTTGTACCTAAGAAGGATAGAACATGGAGAATGTCCATTGATTGGAGGACAATCAACAATATAACGGTAAAGTATCGCCAACCCATACCTAGATTAGATGATATGCTTGATGAATTGCATAGATTATATATCTTTAGTAAAATAAATCTTAAAAGTAGATATCACCAAATAAGAATGAAAGAAGGAGATGAACGGAAAATAGCTTTTAAGACTAAGTATGAATTATATGAGTGCTTGGTAATGCCTTTTGGTCTAACTAATGCCTTGAGCACATTTCTGAGATTAATTAAACATGTTTTACGTGCATTCATAGGAAAAATTATGGTAGTCTACTTTGATGATATCTTAGTGTATAGTAAGAACTTAGATGAGTATATTGATCAATTGCGTTGTGTGCTTGATGTTTTAAGGAATGAAAAACTATATGCTAATCTTAAAAAGTGTACATTTTGCGTGGAAAAGGTTGTTTTTTCTTAGTTATGTTGTTAGTGCAAATGGTATTGAGGTAGATGAAAAAAATATTAAAGCCATTAAGAAGTGGCCAACGCCTAAAAGTGTCACTGAGGTGAGAAGCTTTCATGGTGTAGCTAACTTTTATAGGCGTTCTGTTAAAAATTTTAGCACGCTTGCTATGCCACTTACTAAAATTGTAAAGAAAAGTGTTGGGTTTAATCGGGGCATTGAACAAGAAAAAGCTTTTAACATTATTAAGGATATGTTGTGTTATGCACTTGTTTTTGCACTACCTAACTTTAGCAAAACTTTTGAGATTGAATGTAATGCCCTAGGAATAAATATTGGAGCTATGTTGATGTAGGAGAAAAGGCCAATAGCCTATTTTAGTGAAAAACTAAGGCTTGGTTTGGTATTGCTGTGCTTTTAAGAGAATCAGCTTTTGCTATGCTATAGAAATAATTAGCTGTGGAAGAATCAGATAAGTGTTTGGTAAACTCTTATTTCAAAATTGATGTATGTTTCAAAAGTAGCATTTGAGCGTTTGGTAAACAAAAGTGATTTATTGCTGTAATGGTATTAAATTACTAAAAAGGACATTGATTATAATAATGTTATTGTGTACTATTATTATTATTATTACGAGTGGTAAAATTCATTTATTTTCTTTTTATAGTAATATGTAATATTGTCAAATATTTTTTAACAAGACAATGCATTCACTATTGTTATTTTAAAATAAAAATTATAAACACCTAATAAATTTCAAATTTTATAAAAATTACAAAATAAAAATATAGTCATATAGTGCAAAAATTAATTAAATTTATATTATTTTTTATGCATCAAATTTGCATCAATTCGATTTCTCAATTTCTCCATTTTCACATAATAGAAAAAATGTCAAATAATTTTAAATTATCATTAATTTATGACTTGCAGAAATCTAGGTTCTCAATTTCTCTATTTTCATATAATAAAAAAATCAAATAAATTTAAATTATCTTTCATAGTCGAAGTTACAGTGATTTGGTTTCTCAATATCTCCATTCCAAATAATAATAAAAATATTTAAATTATCGTCCATTCATCAAACTTGCAGCAATTTCGTTTCTCAAGATTTCCATTTCTTGTGCTCCATTATCGGTCCTATTGCAATGTTTTCTTTCAGCCTCATCACTTTCCATTTCTTCATCATTATTGTCATTTTGGTTAGTCTCAGTATCTTCAAGATGATGATCACGTCTAGCGTGTCTTCTTATGTAGTTATGCAATGCCATCATTGCAATAACTATCTTCACTTGCTTCGTGAAAGGATAATTAGGCACTTCTCTTAAAATCTTCCATCTCTTTTTTCAAACTCCAAAAGTTCGTTCAATAGCGCTTCTTAAAGAACAATGGGTATGATTAAACACTTCTTGATAATTAGCTGGTTGGCTACCTCGTCGAAAATCTGGAAGGTGGTATCTCTCACCTTTATAAGGTCCTAAATATCCATTCATTTGTGGGTATCCAGCATCAACAAGATAGTATTTTCTCGTTGAATATAAACGATATTTTTATTAGTATAAATTGTAAGAGTGTAAAAATTTAACTATAAAAAAATAGAAAATGTGAGTATTTGAATGGAAAATAAAATACCTTTAGGAGGTTTAGGAAAATTTAAATTAAGATTGTTCAAAGCAGACAAAATCACTCTTGTGTCGTGTGCTATTCCTTCCCAACCTACATATGCAAATATGAATTGCATATCAAAACTACATGCCATTACATTTTGAGTGGGTATCCATTTTCTTCCAATATACAGTATTTGATCTTCAACAGGTATTGAGACTGGAACATGTACCCCATCGATGGCACCAATACAATTCTGAAAATTAAACAAAATAAATATGTTAATTAGGAAGTATAATTTATTTTTACTATTAAATTATGAAATATAGTAATTACCTTGAAATGAGGCATATATCTGGAATCTTTCAAAATTTCTTTAGGAGTATCATTAAACTCTGGGTCTAATGGCTTTATCACATCTGTAGCCATACGACAAACAATATCTAACAATTTACTGAAATATCTACTCACAATCTCACCACAGCGTTGAAATCTTTCTTGTGCTAACCTATTTCCCACCCCCCATGTCCTAAAATATGTAGAAACATTCCTAACATCTCGATTGCTGACACTCTTCTTAAACTCTTGAGCTCATAATTGTTTTGCAACGCATTGCATAATCTAAAAAATACATATTTTTCCATTCTAAACATTCTATGGCATCGTTTTTCATTCCCTTGCAATACTTCTGTCAACTAAATATTACCTGTTTGACTAGAATTCATACAAGGTCTTTTACAGATATATCTATAATAATAGTGTTCAATGAGATGAGCACAAACATGTACAAGTTGATCATTAAACTCATTATCCTCTTCTGATGTATCCATTATTTGAAAATAAACCTGTAAAAGTAACACATTGCTATTACACATCATCATAACATAAAATACATAATTAATATTATTTACCAAAACATCATCAAAATTTAATAATCTATTACATAACCATAAACGATAAAGAAAATAAACAGCACTTGATAAAAAGTACACAATCTTCCTAGACAAAAGATAATGATAAGATTTCTACATTGGTGGACCTAACATTAGTTGATAATTAAGCCATTTAAGCATGGCATTGGTTCTTTTATTGTAGAAAACATCTCTCTCTTCACTTTATTTTCAAAAAGTTGACATCCCAATAACCAGAATTCGTTTCTTTTCTCTACTCCAGGTAAAGATTCAAATACTTGCATTATTTCAGGAATACTGCAGCCAGGTAAGTCGGTGCAGGGTATCACATTATTTCTAATCTCAGTTGCTTCAACAAGTCTACCAATTTGTTGTCCGAAGAACATTGCACCTCCCACTTTTTCTCTACCAACTTTTTTGCTATTCTTCTCCTTTTTAGATTGTGTGACAAATGTTTCAAATGTTCTCTTATTTATATTTCTTTGGGTCTCTTCAATTTCTGAATCATCACCAGAATCATCACCACCATCAATTGGAACAATATCATCATTAAATGCATCATCACAGTCAGTTGGAATTACACCCGATGAGGGTGCCCAAGCATGGTCTCCAGTGGCCGTAATATTCATGAACATTCTATTTAATTTATATAATAACTCTGGATCAATACCATCCTCGCGAGATTTGATAGCATTTGGATGCACCTACATATAAAAAAATGATTTGATATAATAGAATGGAAATGCATGTGCATTACAAATTCTATTTGTTTATCCATACCTACAATTTACTTTGCCACCACTCTTCTGTTGCATCGATAGTCTTCAGTTGGGGATTCCATCCTAGTCCTGTATCTTTTCCAATTAGTTCTTTCCAAAGTTTCCAATCATTTCTAAGTGCATCCCACTTATTGTTCAACTGAGTTTACTATAACTCTTTCCAGTTTTTTTTGGTAAAGTTTGTGACTAAGTTATCCCATCCAGCTTTGGTAAAGTGGGTTCCAGGTTGACGCCCTGCTTCCACTTCCACAATACATAAATCACAAAATATACTTACAAAATTTCTATCCCATATGGCCTTAAATCCTTTTGATCTGATACTCCCGTCTTCAGGACACTTGGTATTATTATTATTCTTCCCCATTTTCTTAAAACTTCCTCAAAAAAAATGGTAGAAGATTTGCCAAGAGTGATAAACTCACTTTTTATGTTCAATTTTAATAAATAGTTCCTAGAGCAAACCTATTTATTCACAACTCTAAGAAGAACGAAGGAGAGAGAAAATTTTAGACTCCTATAGCTTTCTCATGTGGATACTATTTCATGATATATAACACTTCAAAGAGAAAAAAAAAGTAATACAATTTCATGATAACAATAATAAACCATCTAATCATTTGTTCCCATAAAAATCCAAAAGTCAATTGATCTAAAACATCAAAAAATCACGTGTACATATCTTCCCATGTATACATATATATGCATACATACATAGAGAAAGTGGGAGAGTATAAGCACAAGTTGGTTAATTAAACTTCAGAAAATACACACTCTGAAAATGGAAAAAAGTAATATTGGAATGATGGGGGTTCTGTTCAAGTTTCAAGAATTTGTTTTGCCCTTTTTTTTATTAGTTTTGGTTTTTCATTTCTTTTCCTCACTCTGCAAAACTTTGTCTTAAATATCCAAAATTGGCTACCATAATTTCTTTTTATATCACAAATAAGAAGCTCTGCAAATTAGATTTGAGTTATACTGTATTTGTTCTTTCCTTTGAAAATCGTGAATGTCTCTCAACTTAAGAAGCCTTCATGTGAAAATCTATCCTTGATTCACTCGGTGAACTCTACAATAGAGGTCGCAAAATTGAATTTTTTTTCTATGCATATGTTTACTGTTCCAAACTAATACTAGTGGGTAAATCAGCCATATTTGTCTAAAATGAACGAGTATGGATCTGTCTTAATGTTCTACTGGATGGACTGCAAAAGGTTTTTTCTTTCTTTCCTTAATTTTATTTTTGGGAGGTTTTATGCCACCAAGGTCTTAATTTTTATTTTGCAGGAAATGGGAGAAAGTGATTTCCGACCAACTTGATGTTAGTTAGGTGTAATTAGAAGAATTTTGAAGAGGTTTGATCAATATTCTTGTTGTTCAGTCAATATTTAACCTAGTTTTATGTCAAAGGTAAAGAAGTGTGTTGATAACTCAGGAGACGAAGTGAGGATATCAGTTTGTTGCACTGTGGTTTTAGTTGATTCCACCTCGTAGGATCTACAATTACGCAGATTCTGAACTTCAAATGACATACCAACAAGATTCTCAAAAAAAAAAAAAAAAAACTAAGAAGGGAAGTTCAAACCTCATAATAAGAAGAAGAAGATGTATTAGAATTAATATTAAACCACAAAAAACAAATAATCGTACCTCGAATGTTTGATTCGGTAATGGTGATTCGTGAAGGTTGAAGAAGAAGAAAAAGGGGGGGTGAGGCATATGGAGATAACGTGAAATCATGTAGAAAATAAACCTAGGATATTAAAAGAATTAGTTTAATTAATTAGGGGTAAAATAGATATTTTAATAATATATAAATGTAAAAGCTAAAAGCAGAATCTGAAAAGCTGCCTTTTTGCTACTTCTTAAAATCTGCTGCCAGATGAGTTAGATTATTGTATAATCACTTTTAAAAAATTTGCCAAACACCTAAATCAACTTCTGATTAATTGAGAATCAGAAGTTGGACTCCAAAATAATCCCAAACGGGGCCTAAGTGGTGCAGCTTTGAATTACCCAATATATGACAAAGGACTATACACATTAGTGAGAGCATTGGAGACTTGGCAACATTATCTATGATCAAAGGAGTTTATTATCCATACCGACCATGAGTCCCTAAAGCACCTGAAAGGGAAAGGTAATTTGAATAGGAGGCATGCAAAGTGGGTGGAGTTTATCAAGATTTTTCCATATGTAATTCACTACAAACAAGGTAAGAAAAATGTTGTAGCTGATGCATTGTCTAGAAGGTATGCCCTTGTTTCTACTTTAAATGCCAAGTTATTGGGATTTAAGTACATTAAGGATTGTATTCTAATGATAACGACTTTGCTAGTGTGTATGGGGCGTGTAAAAAGACAACTTTTAGAAAATATTGTAGACTAAATGGGTACTTGTTTAGAGAAAATAAATTGTGTGTGTCTAATAGTTCAATAAGCGAGTTGCTTGTGCGTAAGGCACATTGGAAAGGCTTAATGGTGTTCCAAGGAGTATTTTGTCTGATCGTGATGTTTAATTTCTTAGCTACTTTTGGAAATTCTTGTGGGGTATGTTGGAGACTAAGTTGTTGTTTTCAACTACTTGTGACGGATGGACAAACCGAGGTAGTAAATAGAACTTTATCTACTTTATTACATACTGTAATTCAAAAGCATCTAAAGAATTAGGATGATTGTTTTCCGTTTGCTGAGTTTGCGTATAATAGAAGTGTCCATTCTACTACTAATCTTTTACCATTTGAAATTGTGTATGGGTTTAATCCACTAACCCCTTTAGATTGATTCATTTACCTGTTGATAAAAGGGATAGCATAGATGGACAAAGGAAGGCGGAGATTTTAAAGAAACTCCATGAGAGTGTACGGCCAAAAATTAAAAAGAATAATAAGCAATATACAGCCGAAGCCAACAAATGTTGTAGACAAGTAATCTTTAAACATGGTGATTGGGTTTGGGTGCATATGAGGAATGAAAGATTTCGTGCCAGTAGATGGTCTAAGCTACATCTTAGGGGGGATGGGCCATTTCAAGTCCTTGAGAAGATAAATGATAATGTTTATAAGCTTGAACTTCTAGGTGAGTATAATGTATCTGCTACTTTTAATGTTGCTGATCTTTCTCTTTTTGATGCAGGTGATGATTCTAGGTTGAATATTTTTGAGGAGGAAGTGAATAATGAGAACTACAGACCGGCTAGAAAGGACTCATTGTATATTTCGATGGGGCCAATAACGAGATCAATAGCTAAGAAGATCAACCAAGCTACGTAGACCGAAACCGACAACCAAGGTACAACAAGCAAGACACTAATCTTTAAAATGAGTATGACAAAGGAAGAGCCAACTTTAGTACATTTGATTCAAGCTAACGACCATATTAAAGGTATATTGGAGGTTAGGGGAAGATTGGAGGGCCAAAATGAGCATAATTCAGAGTTTGGAGATCAACTGGTATAGGGTGGATCGCCCAAGGTAAAATGTGGGACAATCGTTCCACCCTCCTTTTCCCAATCCAAGGTCAAATTTTATGCCTTGGCTATTACCATGATTTGTACTAAGCAATTACTCAGGCTAAAATCTGACAATTCAGATTTTTTAGGATTTTGTTTCCTTTTTCGTTTAGAACTCTATTTAATATGTTTCTAGTTATTTTTCGAATTAGACTATGTTTTCATTGATATTTGCTTATATAAACACTTCTCATTGTAAACAAAACAACATTTATGATTGAGAGAATACATTAAAGTGAGATTCACTTTTTTTCCTTGTTATTAATTGAACTAACCGAACTTGTCAAAAACTTCACAAATCTTTGTAGCGTTCATTCTAACTTGGTTTTTTGATTCAAGAAATCATCAGGTCAAAGTCTTGCGGCTTGATTTTAGCTTTCTTGGGGTTCATTATCAATCTTTTTTGTGGGTTCCGAGATTCAATCTTTGTGAGTTCACATCACTTGTCAAGATGAAGGTCATTGTATTGAAACATGTTGTATTCTTAAATAAATAATTCATTCTAAGAAAGGACAAGGGAGCAAAGTAGATCTTGAAGAAATTTATGATATCACAAATGGAATTGACCAATTAGATAAACATATAGATGAGCCTGCATCTGATGAGACACAGATTGGCAATGGAGAACTGCTAGTCCTCGAGGACACGCCAGCTCCGCGCTAGTCATGTAGGGTTATTTGTCCTCCTCGGAGACACGATCTCCTGATTACCAATGATATATTACTAATTGAGGAAGATGAACCCACTACTTACGCAGAATCAAAGTCAAGTACTGACTCAAAGAGATGGCAGAAAGTTATGGAATCCAATATGAACTTCATATACGAAAACAAGGTTTGGACCTTGGTTGACTCGCCTAAAGTGATAAAACTTATAAGTTGTCAATGGATTTACAATAAAAAGGTCGACATAGATGGTAATGTTCATACTTAGAAGGCAAGATTGGTTGCGGAGGATTACAAGAAAAGACAGCAATTGACTTTGATGAAACCTTCTCACCAGTCGTCGTGGCTAAGTCAATTAGGATTCTGGCTGCGATAACAACATACTATGACTATAAAATTTGGCAAATGGATGTGAAAACCACATTCCTTAACATGAATCTTAGTGAAGATGTGTACATGACACAATCCGAAGGTTTTGAACCCAAAGAGCCGAACAAGGTATATTGGTTAAAGATCCATATATTGGTTAAAGCAAGCCTACTTGAGCTAGAATCTTCATTTTGATGAGACATTCAAAAGATTTAATTTTATCAAGAATGAAGATGAACCATGTGTGTATAAGAAGGTTAGTGAGAGTAAAATCATGTTTCTAATTCTGTATGTGGATGACATACTATTATTAGAAAACAATGTCTCCATGCTAAAATAAGTAAAATTGTGGTTATCCAAAAATTTCTCCATGAAGGATTTGGGAGAGGCGTCATATAATCTATAGAGATAGATCTAAGAGAATGCTTGGCTTATCTCAATCTAAATACATAGACAAAATCTTAAGAAGATTTAGTGTGGAAGAGAGGACTCTGTCCCATCAGGCATGAGAATTTTCTCCAAAACAATGTGTTCAAAAACACAAATTGAGAGATATCGCATGGATATGATTCATTATGCATCAGCAATAGGATATATCGTGTCTGTCATACTATGTACTTAATCGGATGTTTCATATACTTTGAGTGTCACAAGCAGGTTCTAAGCAAACCTTGGCGAGAAATATTACATCGCAATCAAGGACATTTTGAAGTACTTAAGAAGGACAAAAGACATGTTCTTAGTGTATGGAGTAAATGAACTAAGAGTTCAAAGATATGCTGATGTCAGTTTTTAGTATGATAAAGACGATAGCAAATCTCAATCTGAATATGTATTTACTCTAAATGGAAGCGCGGTTAGTTGGAAAAGTTCCAAACAATATATGACCACTGGTTCAACTACACAAGCCAAATATATAGATGCTTCAGAAGTAGCAAAGGAAGTGGCCTGAATCAAGAAGTTCATCACTAAACTTGGAGTAGTTCCTAACATTGTTAATCTAATAACTCTATATTGTGATAACAGTGGTGCCATCGCACAAGCAAAAGAACCCAGGTCTCATCAACGGTCCAAACATATATTGAGGCAGTATCATCTTATCAGGGAAATCATTCTAAAAAATGACATAAAGATAGAACGGGTCTCAACTGACGATATGTAGCAGATCCTCTAACAAATCCGTTATCCCAGTTCAAGCATGATGGTCATGCTAAATCTATTGGTATTAGATACTTGAGTGACTGGATCTAGTTTGTATGGGACGTTTTGTGATATACTATTTGTTAGACACTGATGTGTATGAGCAATTTTATTAATTAAATATTTATCTACATTTTAATGGCAATCCGTTATTATTTAAATTTTATTATTTAAAATAATAGAGTCTGAAGTAAAGTTCATCATAATTTATTATTCACAAGGTGTTGTGACTATGAACTACAAGTTATAAATAACTTATTGTTAAATTATCCCTAGTCATAGTAATAATGAGATACGGATATCATTATTATGGATAGACTAGCATGTGTTGTATCTCTTTTGAAGAAAGTAGTTGATTTCATGATCTAAGATATAGATGGACACCTGAATGAACACATGAATGCATTTTTATAAGAACAATGCATTGGATGACCCGCCTAGAGATTCTACATAGATAACTATCCAAGCCTTAGTGGTAAATATCTAATGTGTGATAATGGATTTGGTCATTTAACTTGAGGTATCATAGAATCATATGTGAGGACCGTTGTACTTTGACGAGCGTTTGATAAAGCTCTAAGATTATGAGCCATCAAGAAGACGTTGTACGGGTATAGTGAAAATCATATGAAGGTTGTGAAAATTCAATATGACGATTCGTCAATCTTGAAAAGTAAGAGATTATAACATGTATTTTGTTCACTTAAATTGATATAAAGTTCTTCGGCCGAGGCGGAGTTATGAGTTAAAAATGTTTCAATCATAACTAGATTAGATCAACAAAAAATGTGAATAACACAATTGGTTAAAACTAGATTGATGCTAATCCATATCTCTTAACCAATTGTTTTATATTGATGAAACGATTATATTTTCACACTAACTGCACATATACAAGTTTTGTCATACCACATGACATTTTCCTTCGTATGGACTACCTTGACACATTGCTAGATATCAATCTTGGATGACGACGTAAATTGATCGATCTAAGTAAATCGTTGATAATATCATTATGTTTGCCATCGTGAGTGGGAACCTAATAGGTCACACACAAAATGTGAAAATTGAATATTTGGAGTTGGACCTTATCTAAGTGAGAGATTAGATTAATTAATTAGGCCGGACTTAATTACTTATAGGTCAAGTTAATTAATTAGATTAATTAATTGAGTTAATTTATTGTGGGCTCAATTCTAATAAGACTAAAATTAGAGTTAGCTTGGCCTATAAATACTAGACTATAGTTTATGAAATTCGAATATATCTTCATAACTTGCTAGCATAAGAAATAGACATAACACAAATCAATTGCTAATTTCTACTTTCATTTGTTCTTGTCTGAAATCCAGATATGTTATTGCTGTGTGGATTACTATTGGAGGTTAAACAATTAGACAAATAGGGTATTGAAGATTGTGCGTCAAGTTAATCAGATTATCAAATTCCACAGTGCTTATCAATATATATTTCCATCACAAATTATATCTAAGTACAAGGTTGATCCGACTTATAGGAATTGTAGATTTAATTTTCGATATGCATGTTTACATCAATTCTTTACACAATTTTCTGAAAATATTGCAAATGCAGGCCAAATAAAGAAGAAAAAAATATTGCAAATGCAATCCAAATGGGAAATATAACTACATTAAACTTCATGTGACTTTGTTATACTATTCGTCTTTATGTGTCATGCGAACTATTATTTTGGTAAATCTCTGTAGTATCAACAATTGATTCATAATCAAATAAACTCATCTTAAGGGAGATCAAATTGTGGAATTGCATAAGATTCAATTAGAGGATCATACTATTCACACTTGTTGGCCTTTGCTCGGCTCCCACCAATATGCTCATCTCAAAGTTTGTTATGGGCGTTTAGGTTGATTCAATTGACACTAATCTAATGCGAGAGACGTCAAAAAATTGAGATACTTGTAGTAATGATGAAAAGCATCGAGGCAAGTTTTCATTGCCCTCGTTGACATTTCTGTGCAAATCGAGGCATCTTGAATTCTATAATATTCCTCATTTTATTGTTAATTAAATAAAAATAAAAATAAAAAATTTACGATTACGAATGACTTTTCAATTACGTATATTATAAACATAAATAATTTAATAAATTTTTTTTATCGGTGAAAATTTGGCCAATAAATAAAATTAACAAAAAATTTAATATAATTTTGTCGAGAATAAAATAACAATCAAAAAAGAACTTATTCATCAGTAATATTTTAAAGAAAAATAAAATGATATTTTAAATTATTTGTTCGTAACATATAAAAAAATAAAAAACATATAGAAAGAATAAAATATTTTCGGTGATACAGACGACATCTCGTCGGTAATTAGTAACCGAAGTACCGCCAGTGATTGTGGATGTCATCATCAACAACACAATGACGATTCGCTGTCGGTATTACTATCTGAATCATCGACATATGTTGATTGTCATAGTCGTCGACAATCACCGACGAAATTTCTGTAAATGACTATTTGCTCCATTAACTTATTATTATTATTATTATTATTATTATTATTATTATTCATGAAAACGCCCCTCAATGATGTTGCTTAAAGCTTCTAAATTGCTTAAGCCGCCTCTATTTGTAATTGTACTGTAGTATGATACTAATGATATTTTCCTTGGTTTTGGACTTCGATTTTGTTGTTGGTTTATAGTAAATTGTACCCTTGAGCTCACTAGGTAAGAGTAAAAGATTGTTTTGTGCCCATCTTGTTGACCTCAAATACCACAAGTTTCTCATAACTAACTAAAATGGCTAGTCGAGGTAAGGAAGTAACTAAGAGCTTGTTTGGCAATCACAAAAAAAAAAAGGCACTTTCCATTTGAATTTTGGCATGGTCCACTAGCATACAAATTTTGACCAACTGCAGACAAGCAAAGATCCACATGTCAACCTCTTGTGAAAATCCAACACGCCACCTTGGCATTGAAAGGCAATAAATTTTTGTGTTTGGACAAAAATGACCTCTACAATGTGATATACATTCATGTATAATAGGGATAATCAGATACTAGTTATTCCATTTGTTAACAAGATTTTAGCACATAAATTGTAAAATACACTGAAAAAGTACCCCAAACATATCCGGTTGAGCAATTTGGGAATGCAAATTGACGTTTTATTGTTTTTTTTTTCATTTTCCATTTTTCTGCTATTTTTTATTTTGTTCTAGTTTTTCAAAATCTCATTCAAATTTTCAAATCCATTACAGAGTTGCCAAATTTCCATTACTCTTTTTAGCACGCATCAGTGACCCAAATAATGACAACTATGAATTTCTCGATACATTTTCAAGACAGATGGTAGGCCCAAATCTTGAATGCGATTGCATCACGCACCAAATCCCACTCTCGACTTTTGTTTCGAGCATCAAACGATATGTGATACGTTGCATCATCTAAGTCATCATCTCCCAATTCAGGTATTCGGTTCTATCTACAGCTGACTCAAAATCCCAGTCCAGCCGCGACCGTGTGCATGAAATTTTAGACCGCCATTGTCGCTAACACAATGGCCACTTTTGTTTCGAATTTGTATCGTGACATTCTTTCAAGAATTTTAAATTATTGTTTCGACACCCCAAACGTTCGTTCAATAATGTTCCGACATGACGAGTATTTTTTATTGAAACGTTCTTTGGCATAGCGTGGTGCCCAGACGTCCGGTGTTCCACTGCATCTGAAGTCCTTCATGTAGTATCTGCTATCCAGCCCTTTATACGGTCCCATAAAGCCTAGTCGATGCGGAAATGCCACGTCAACAAGGTAATATTTAGTACATGTAGGCTTGGGAAAATTCATATCGGGTCTACTAATAGTTGTAGTCAACATTCAATTTTCGTGGGCTGACCTTTCGTATCCCACTAACGTGAAAGTGAAACACATTGAAATCACATGCAGCGACCACATTCTGTGTCGGATATTTTTTGAAGCAAATTCTTTCATTCTCTTCCACGGTAGCCTATATGTGCATACCATCTATTGTCCCAATACAGTAATGCAAGTGCAATGTTGACATTACTGATGAAAACACAAACAAATTAAAGAATTAATAACAATACAATTATTATAACTTTTTGTGCCCACATTTTGCCCAACACCGTGACTCGATTATTAGCTATAGAACTTTTACACAATTATGCCTCCATTTTTACACATCGGCCATGGCAGAATGGAATGATGACAAATGTTTAAGTGGTCAAAATTTGAATCTAGTGAACCGAGGTTTAACTTTGCATTATACAAAATAAAAATTGATCCCACATGCATTCGCATTGCAGTAATATTCAAGGTAGGTTAGTGCATTCGTACATGAAATGCGATGTGAGAGTTTCTTTGCGGCCTGTGGAAAATTGCACCATTGTTGTATTGTAGGTCCGGATGCAATATATCAACTGTGAGCATTGTAACAGCCCGCAATACTCTACGAAAATGGTGATTTATCATTTCAATTGAGTGACAAAAGAGTTCTTGTGTTAGTCTGAATCCATGACAATGGGCAAAAATGACAAGAAACATGCCCACTTGTTCATTTGTTGATACTCCACCACTACTTTGTAGGCTATATCGATCCCACAAGGTGTGGCTGAACTGAACGAACACGTCTGGCTTCATGCAAAACACTTGGTAACACTTCATATTGCCCCCTTCCAATGTCTCGCGTACAAACAAATGGCCAGTGCGGGATGAAGACTGCAGTGATTTTGTATATTGAAAAAGGTGGCTAGCCAACCGACAATATTCCATCCAAGCAACATTGTCATCTTCGAACATACGAATGTCATATTCGAGCTCACTTTCATCTGCCATTCTAGAAGCAGTGTAAATAATTTATTTGACCAACTTTGAAATTAACCAATAGGAAAAAAGCAATATATTATCAGATCTTGCGTACAGTCTGTTTGTAACAATATGTTTCTTCCATTTATAAGCCTTTTCCATTGGTCACAATGGAAAGTTTTCCACTATAGTCATTATGGTGCTTTTGAACATACACAAATATTCACGTGAAAGCTATCATATAGAAAACAAAAGAATCCAATAACATTGTTTGACATGTGAGCATTGTTGAAAAGTCACCCTGCCAGGGACAACTGCAGCTTCTGAAACAATGGAAAGGGTCCATTGTATTTTGGTTCACCAAACACACCACTTTAACATGTAATCTATTTGTGAATTGGTAACCTGTTATTTTCAATTAATTTATGAATATTCAAATTTCTATTTATATTTAAGTATGTGTTGAAAAAGAATCAGAAAAACTTATCGTATCGGATTCTCAATGTACTATAAGAAATAATTTTCCTTGAAAGATTTCAAAAATTATTTTTAAGAACATTTCAAGTGACATACATAAGAAAAAAAGTTGAGCAACAAAAATCGAAGTTCAGATCAAACAATTGGCAGTGGCATCTCTTCCAAATTTAAACAAACCCCACCTCTACCCCTTTCTTATCTCACCATAAAGCTCCATTCATCTCCATGGAATAATAATACTTAAACAACACTCATAAATAATGAAAATCATCAAGGTTAAAAAGAACCATTTCTAATAAGTGTTGACGTATCATGTCATGCATTATTTGCTACAAAACATCGTACCACAGTTCACATGTTGTAGTGTGAAAATAAACGAAGTTGCACAAATAATGGGCATAAATGTCAACAACACAATGACAACTAAAAGGTTATTTATTGTTAGAAAATACATGCAGCTACCACTAACATGTTCAACGCCGGATATGAATTAATGGATACAAAGCAAGTTCGATAGGTAAGAAGTAGTCTACTGGACCTTATTACACAAGAACATACATGCAAATGAAAGTAGCTTCCACACAAGAAAATGAAATCCTCACAGTAAAACACACCTGCAAGAAGACATCAACAAATAAATACGACACTTACAATGGATGACACGGACAGTCTTAGAAAAGTGGAACACTGTATTTTACTCGAGTAATATTCTATCAAGAGTCAAGAGAATGCTACTTGATAGGCACATAGTAGCCAGCCTAGTAGCTCAGTAGGATCAGATGTCTTGTAAAAAACCTCCCGATACTCAGCCTATTTTATGAGATCTAGGACGAAATAGTAGAAATGACTACCCTGTTGTATCCTCTCCATGTTGTTTATTTCATCAATGCATTGGACTATTGATGGGATTGTTGTGTGTGCGGCAGTTGCTCGCATCGCCACTTCCTTCCCGATGTTGACCAAGTTGTTAATCGACTCGATCAACTGTGCCGATGAAAGCTTCTTTCTTTTGCCACTACTTGCAGGACCAGACGATTTTCTATTCTTAATACTCACCCGTGCTCCGTGCTCCTTCTGAGCCGCCTCTTGTTGACTGTTTTTCCACGATAACTGGCCCATCACTTTCTGCACTACCTTCGATATCATCTGGTTCGGAATACCTAAAGTCAAGATCGGTTGTCGTGTTAGCTTCTCCATATCCGTGGCGTGACAACTGACTTGCGCTCTTTGACAAACACCCAATGGAACAACTGTCTACGAACAATCTGACGAAACGATATCTCATTAGTGAGACGTCATGGTTCATGAACTTTCTTTATTTTTTGTTCTCCTGTAAAAAAATATATAAAACCTCAGTTTCACACACCATGTAAAGTAGATAATATTTACAGTAGAACGTTTACCCTAATAGTCATATCCCACCACTCCGGGCTAGCCTCGATTGTATTCATAACATAGTTAAACCCTATTCTAGTTTCTCTGCCAATAAGCTCAACGAATATACAGTACTCGGCCTTCATATTGTCCCACTGTTCTTTAATTGCGCCTTTGTGTATGTTCTTACCGTTAAATCCTAAAACTTGTTAGACAATATTTTTCCAACCTAGGTTGTTAAAGTGTGAGTCAGGCTTGTTGTCTACAATGATTTCTGCCTTGTAGACCTAGATAAACATCTCTCTATCAAACTTGTCCCACTGTGCACTGGTGCGCTCTTCAACTCGATGGATAGAACTCTGTCCACCTAACGTTGTAGAAGTACCGTAGTTGCTAGGATTCGCCATTTGCATGAAAATGATATACATTATTTAACTTTTTTTCACTCAAAAGTGAATATTGCATAGAAACTAAACTGTAGATTTGTAGGTGTAAAAGAAATGGAAGAAATATAAGCGCTATTAGTATGCATATAGGATCAAAATTGTTTTCAGAAAGTAGGAAATCAGTAAAGTACACAAATTAATTACCATACCAAAACAGTAAAGAAGTTGAACAAAACATTAAAAGGAAAACCCTTACTCATAAACCTTATTTTTTGTCAACATGATGCATAAATTCTCCTTCAAAAATCAATAGTCTAGCAATCAGTCTCATGGAATAGAAAAATGGATGCAAAATTCTATGTTTGAGGATAAATAACAAGACCCAAATACGTATAATGCAGTGACAGTAGAGAACAAGATCCGCATACCAGACATATAAATCCCTAATCTTTGACTAAAGTATGAACATACCAGACAAGCGATATGTGTACATATAGTGGAAAAGAAGTCGTAAAGTACACAAATTGGACGTAAGGAAGAGGGATTTTACTTAATCTAGTAGTCACAGGCTCCAAATTAAGCCTCGATTGAAAGGATCCACTCATCGCTGATAAGGACTCTCTGGTGAAGAAGATATACGATATTTCTTGGAAAGAAGAATGGTTGGATGAAACCGTAGTGAAGGGCATAATTGGAATTTTACCCTTCCATTGAAGGATAAATGGAGAAATGCCCGTTAATTGATGTTGGCATCTAACATTGTGTAAACACGTGGGGCCATTAACAGTAATTCTGTTAGAGGATAAGCACTTTTCCATTAAGTGTTTGTTATTGATTCTGCTCATAAGCACTTTTTATATGAAGATTAGTGATGTCAAACATATTCTAACCTTTGAATTGTATGATTCTTCCTTGTTGTATTGCCTAGTTAGAGCTAAAGTACTAGTGCTTTGCAAGCAAACGTCTTAAATGAGCTCGTCCCAAGAGGACTGCTCCAGTTGGGGCTACCTTACTCCTAACATTATGGAACCCAATTTGAACAACAAAATTAATCAAATCAGTCAACTCAACTATTCTATGTTGTATAATTTCTCGAATCTTATATCACAAATTCCTCATGTAGTGGAGATTGTTGTCAAATTTTAAATAACTCGCAAGCGTATAAATATGTTTGAGTATAGAAATGCATGCAATGAGGTCGATCCTACAGAGACTGCAATTGGAAAAATTCAATCATAATTACTTATTAATCTAGCCTAGTGAGTGAGATTGAGTTTGGTTGAAATTATTAGAATTAAATACTAGCTAAATATTGCTAGAAATTAATCTGAAGATTCAAGTGATTTGAATTGTCAAGGTTTTAGAATCCACCGTTGTTTAACATAGCAATTATCCCATTATCGATTAATTATCAAGATTGAATAACAACTCGAAATCAATCTATTGTCATCTTAGAAGATTTGTCAATTAAGTCCAAGTGAAAATAAATATAATTTGTTCCTCTTAGCTTTGTTACCTCGATTACTTAAACATTCCCTGTATCAAATTCAATTAAAAGAAAACAAAGAATTAAAAGTTTCACATCTTAGGTATTCTATGTATCAAAAATTGATAGCGAGAAAACAAAGAATTAAAAGAAATCTATTAACCATTCAACGCTCCAAGCACATATTAATTAAACCAACTTCTAACAATAAAAAATACATGATATTTAAGATGAAACAGTGTTTACTTTAATTATTTCAATAAGAATGAGCCATGAAAGTCTGAGTTCATAAAGAGAATCAAACAATTACGAGACAATCACGTAGTTAAACAAAGTTTCATAGTCTACCTTGGTACAAGAAAATTAGAAGAACATGATTAGACTAAAAATAAAGAGTTATAGAACCTGGCATGGATATCTGCGCGTAGCCTCTCTCAATGTTCTTCAGCCACCGTTCCTCTTCCCTTTTTCGACCTACAAAAGGTCTTTATATAGTGTGTAATCTATCTTCAAACTCGTGTGTAAAAAAAGAAGAAACTACCACTGACTTTCAATACCAAAAAATCACAAAATTCCTCGAATAGGCCGCAGTTTGCAAACCGCAGCAAACAAAAAATCAGTTTGCCACTTTTTGTCTCAATTTGAAATTTGGTCTCCAATCTTTCAATATTGTGCGATTTGGTCCGTACATCAAGTTTTTCACACATGTTTGGTCCTTTTCTCTCCCAAACTTCAGGTTTTTCGAACTAGTTTGGTCTTTTCGCTCTTAAACTTCAACATTGACCCTGCACTTGCTAAAAGCTTCCACATTGGTCCCCGAATCTCCATAGTCATCCCGAGTTGGTCCTAGCCCAAATAAATAGTATTCTTATCAATAATGAAATAACTAACAAAATATTATTAAATATAAATTGAAATTATGCTCATCAAATACTTTCAAACGACGATTTTGCTAGTTCTCGAGCAAAGATAAAGATAAAAATACTATTTATTCTCTCTTTTTTTTTTCTTTATTAAGACATTCTACACTCACTTCATCAATCAAACTAATAACAACTAATAGATAAAAGTACAAACATCATCAAAGACTTGGAGAAATATCGTTCCCACATCCATTAATCACACATATCAGTTAATAACTCGTGCAAATAGATCAGCTATCAAAGCCACATTAACCAAGTCATTTCTAAGAATACCATGCCAATCTCCAAATCTAACAATATGTATGTAGGAATACTACTCTTAGAAGAAAATAAACTCAATTTGCATGTTGCTCGAAAGACATGATAAAGTGATCAATATTTAATGAAAATGGTATCCTATACTCAATTCCAAGATATACATGTAAAGGAACTTGTCAATGATGTTGAAGTTAAAGTATAATCTCTTAGATATTGGTAGACAAGTCAAGCCAACTTTTTCTTTCAAATATCACTACAATGTACAACTCATAGTGCTAGCATTGCCTTCAAATTTTTGCTCTCAAGAATTTTTATTTGATTCTAACGTAGGCTCATGACCTGCTAATCAAAGAATTGGATAACTAGATAAACAAAGTATGAGTCAGAAGAGTAGAAAATTTTAAAACTAGAATTGTTGTGTCTTTTCCCCTTTTTCTTTCAAACTTTTTCCAAATTATCATTTTTCTCTTTTTTTATATTTAAGTGCACAATATATGGCAAGTGCACATTTTTTAACCATTTTTTTTCAAATCCACCTTTTCTATAAGAGATACTTTTTGGGCTTTGATCTCTCTTATTTTATACCATTCATCCTCATTTTGTAATTACTTTTTTTTCTGTCCATTGATATATTTTTTACTATCTCTCATTTTCCTTCGTTTTTATTTTTTGGCACCATCCATTGATATACATTTCTCCCTACATTCTCAATCATAAAAAGGACATTATGTGTAGATTTAACTATGAACGTAGACTAGCTTAGGATGGAGATAATTGGCTAACAAAGGAAGATAAATGCTTTTTATTTTTATTTTTGCTTACTCTATATAAGGCTTCAAAATGGCTACGAATGATAAGTATTCATATGGTAGAATAGAAATGCACAAATACATCAAAGATGACATTACTATCATTTTTCAGAGAGCAAATTAGTCATTCAATGACACCAATCTTATGGACTTTCGAGTGATGTAATACTTAGAAAAAGACAACTGACTACAATGTATGTAAAAATTAGGTAACAATGGATATCTCTAAGAAAATATAAGGTTCAAGACTCACTTGAATTATTTTTATATAACAAATGAATTCTCTTCGATGGTTTAATAAAGTTCACTCGTCTCTTATCTTTTCACACTTGTCACTAACCCCAACATGCAGAACTAGCAAATATGGTGTCACATTACTCCAAACCAAAGATAATACAAGTACTAAAATCAGATAGTCATTACTTCATTCAATTTCTAAAGTTCACACACAATGCTTCCAAATTTTGAAGATTTTGCCTTTTTTTATTTTCAATTTTCAATATCCCACTCCTAAACCTATTCTCAACATTTTTCTCACTATTACTATTTATGCAATTCAGCTAAGTGCATGCAAATGCAACCAATATATAGGAATAAAAATAGACAAAAGAGAAGAAAATGGGAAAGAACATACCTAGATAGTTGGTACCACACAGTCCTACTAAGAAACAATAAACGAAATAAGACAAAACATATTTTTATTTATTTTTATTTTTAGTTTTTTATTAATTCTATACAGGCCTCAAACTGGATGGTCAAGATCACTCAAATATATTTACTCTTCTCTCTCTCTTTTGAGATTTAAGCTCCAAATATGGTTTTAATTTTTAACCGTTAACTTTGAAAATGTCACCATTTTTTGGGTTCTCAACTTCAATATCTCCGTGGTGTACGAATAATAAAATGGCCTAACCATCTAGAACATAACTTAAGATGCAAATTAGATTTGTGCAAATGTGCTTTCTGACCTACAGTAAATATGTGCTTGTCATGAAAGACTTTCATTCTTTGCTTGTAGATATTTGTATTCTTATCAGTGTCATTCTGAATCTCTTCAAGTTCTTCCAACTACAATTTTCTCTCTGACCTAACTTTCTACATAACAAAATTAAATTTCTTGATGGCCCTATAGACCCTATACTCCACCTTAACCAGTAGGTGGCAAGCTTTTCTATATACTAGTCTATAAGAGAACATCCCAATTGGTGTTTTGAAAGATGTTCTATATGTCCACAATGCATAATAAGTTATAGAGACCAATCCTTTATATCAGGTCAAACTGTCTTCTCCAAAATTAAGTTTATCCCTTGATTTGAAATCTCTACCTGGTCTCTAGTTTGTGGGTGCTATGGGGTTGCAACCTTGTACGTGATGGAATATTTTACTAACAGTGTTTGAAAAGGCATATTGTAGCAATGAGAGCCACCATTGCTAATTATGGCATGTGGGGTGCCAAAGCGAGATAGAATTTTGCTCTTCAAAAATGCCACCACACTTTTGTGATTATTGGCCTACATGAAATTACCTCGATCCACTTGGAAACATAATCAACACCAACCAGTATGTAATGATATCGAAGTGATGGGAAAAAATGTTCGTGAAATTGATCCCCATACTTCAAAGATTTCAACCACGAGAATAGGATTGAATGGCATAACGTTTCTTTTCGAAATGTTTCCCATGCATTAACACATGTCACATAAAGAATAGAAAATATTATTGTTACAAAAAAGAGTAGGCCAACAAAAATCACATTGTAGAATTTTAGCAGTAGTCTTTTTAGCACTAAAATGACCTCCACAAGCTTGGTCGTTGCAATTATAGACCACACTTTGAAATTCACTTTCTGAGATGCATTATAATTTGATTAGCACATTAATTAAACAAATAAAGATCATCCCAAAAGAAGTTCTTCACTTCAACTAAGAATTTAGTTCTATCTTATTTAGTCTAATGCAGTAGAAGTTTGTCTATAACAAGATAACTAACTATATCAGCAAACCATAGTACAACATCAACACTCATAAGTTGTTCATCTAGAAATAATTCATTCAACGGAAAATTATCTTGAGCAAATTCAAGAACAATACGAGATAAGTGATCAACCAAAACATTTTCAGACCCTTTTAAACTCAATGTCAAATACTTGCAAAAGCAAAATCTAACAAATCCATCTTGGTTTAGCATATTTCTTTGTGAAAAGAAATTAAGAGCAGCATGGTCATAAAAAATAATCACTTTACGACCTACGAGATATGATATGAAATTTATCTTATACAAATACAACTGCTAGCAACTCTTTCTACATAGTAAATAATTTAATTTTGCATCATTAAGTGTTCTACTAACATAATAAATAACAAAAGGCAACTGATCAAGAGCTGTGAATAATAAAAGTACTTCTTTGTCCGTCACTACATATTCATCTTCTCAAACCAAAACTCATATCTCTCTCTCAATTCCTCAATTTCTTCTTCTTCTTCCCCATATTTTTCAAAATCAAATCCCCTTCAAACAAAACTCTCCCTCTCTCTATCTTCAACATTCTTCTCAACTCCTCAATCTATTAAAATTCTCTACGGTCAGATTCCACCGCAAAGAAAAACAGTATACTAGTAAATAAAACAAATAAATAAAAACCTTGGTATACTAGTAAATAAAGGTGTAGCTACAAAAGATGGAGCTACACCTTTGAAATCCAAACTTCCATCTCAGCAAACAATGCAAGTTATCAAAACCCCCATATTTCACTGTGTCAATGCGAATACCAATACCATAAACCCTAACATTTCTTTCTGCAATTCCAACAATTCCCCTTTTCAATTGAAAAAATTGGGATTTTCCCGCTCAATTATTCCAGCTTCCAAGATCATCTCCACAATTCCAACTTCTATCAACTTCATTCATCCCAAACGCCGTCCTTTCTCACCTTTCATTGCTGCTCGAAAAGCATCCTGTTCCGACTATTATTCAGTTCTCAATATCAGTAGAAATGCCACTTTGCAAGAAATTAAAACTTCTTATCGCTCACTTGCTCGCAAGGTATAGATATATTTCTATACACATAATTCCATGTATATACATGCATTCCCACCTGCATATTGTAAATGCAATTTATTGTAAACTAAGTATTGGAAGGTTCTGATTGTTGACTTAACTTTTTAATTTATTGGGTTTTTCTTTTTCCACTATTCAGTGAAGTCGTATAAGAATGTAGTTAGAATAACAAGTCATTTTCAGTGACATCATTTTGAGCAAGTATTTTATTTACATTCTATGTAAAATAATTGATTTTAGAATTACGACATATAGTCACTAGTTATTGCAAGATTGGTTTTGCCTGTGTAAAACGATGTTAGCCTGATAGTGCCCATAGCAGTCTCAAATTATGTTGTTATTCTGTAAATTATAAGGTTGAATTGTGGGTTACTACTTTGGTGATTTAACTATGTTCTTTATTGGGAGCAGTATCATCCAGATATGAACAAGGGTCCAGGGGCTGAAGAAAAGTTTAAAGAAATAAGTGCTGCTTATGAGGTACCCCCTAACTTCTCTGTGACTGGCCTAATTAAAGAATGAAAACACTAATTGGCCTGAAATTTTATGTGCTTCATCACTCTTCTTATCACTTATAATTTTCCCTAAAGTTTCTTGTGCATTTGAGCTTGCACCATTTTAGTTGCTTTTTCATTTGAGATTATTGTACGAGTGTCCTATTTCTTGATATATAACATGGTCATATTATCAAACTTATACATCCTACCTTGAATAAGTCCCCAGAAACTCTTCTACTCCTTTAGTAACAAGGAAGCTGTGTAGGTATTATCAGACAATGAGAAAAGGTCTTTGTATGATCGCTTTGGCGAGGCAGGTTTACATGGAAATTTCGATGCATCAGGCACTGGTCCTCAAGAGGTTAGATTATATTACCTCAAACATTTTTTAGGCCTAGATTATTCCTCCTCCTCATTTATACTTTTCATGCAAATTCTTTTGCCAGTGATTTGAGGTCCAACTGTTTCTTGTGATTTACGTGTTTTCTTAGGTGGACCCTTTTGAAGTTTTTGCTGAATATTTTGGTGAATCAAATAAATTTTTTGGACGAAGTAGTGAACCAAGTGGCTTCACTTTTAATTTTAGAGAGAAAGGCAGCCAGAATCTTGACATTAGGTAATAATATACTAGCATCTAATCTTCCTCCTTTCCGGACATTTTTGTTTCCTGTATTCTGTGTACATGGGCACTATGTATTTGTTATTGTTTCTTTTGGTGTGTCATATCAATGAACAAAACCATACGGTCTTGTTTCCTTCCTTGAATTTTGCAGCATGCTGCCGGTTAAAGGGGCTAAGAATCTAAACTTTGTGTTGTTAATCACATCCTTCATCGGACAGCAAGTAATATATCAGTGTGATTTTATTTGTTTATCAACTTTTACCCCTCAATTGGGCATAGATATAGGATCCAAATCCTTCATATTCTGTATCTGACATAAGATTTTGCCTAAATATATCATGAACAAAATAATCATCCAAACTTTTCTGACATCACTCAAGAGGATGACAAATGCACTTTTTTCTCTTTCAAAATCATGGAGCTTTAGGTTTTCATAAGAAGGTTTGTGGAAAGAGGAACTGGGGTTAGATTTGCTAGGGCTCTATTTATTATCCTTTTATATTAACTCTCTCCCTTAGCAAGCAAGAAGTCTAGACATTTAATTTCCTTAATTATGCGGCATGGTTTTGACATCATCATAAGATTTACTGATTTTGTATTCTCTTATAACACAGATATGACCTGTATTTGAGCTTTGAAGAATCAATTTTTGGAGGGGAGCGAGATATTGAAGTAGCATGTTTTGAGACATGTGATGATTGTGGTGGAACAGGTGCAAAGTCGAGTAGTTCTGTGAAATCGTGTAGTGGATGTGGAGGTAGAGGGGGGGTGATGAAAACACAGAAAACACCTTTTGGAATTATGTCTCAGGTACTTCTGTTCATTAATAAATATAATCAATAAATGCATAATGATCGCCAAAACAACTCAAGCACCACTTTTCAGAAAGTTCGAAACTATATCATGTATGAAGTATGATGTCTTTGTTCAATAAATGTCTTGTCCTCCTTGGGAAAACCCTAGACTAATCTATCAACTTGTGAAATTGCTGCTGCCATGATTTATAGTGTTGGTCTGTTCTATCTGCCATTTGTCTGTTCATTCCACCTGTGAGCAGGCACATGGTAGAGTGTGAATAAAGAACTATAGCCTTGTTCCACATTGGTTCCATATATTGGCATTGTACTTGTTTGCAAGTTACTGCACCCAATGGCATATGCTTTGGATGTTAACCCATGGGCTTCTAGCAAGATAAATGTGTGAGATGCTAAGGTTGCCTGTCTTCTACTTAATTTTCTATTATGCTTTATGTTGCAAAGTCAATGGAAATGCATCATGTTAGGAAATACTTTATAGGCTTACGATCTACTTTATAAACTCCCCTTTCTTTCTTCGACAATCTGTGTAGATGATACTTTATGACCTCTAGGTTACAACTTGCTCAAAATGCGGTGGTGATGGAAAGATAATCACTGATCGATGTCGAAGATGTGATGGTTCTGGTCAAGTTCGTGCAAAGCGGAGTATTAAAGTGGTTGTTCCACCGGGCGTTCATGATGGAGCCACGATGCAAGTTCAAGGAGAAGGAAGTTTTGATAAAAGGAGGTGTGTGTTGAAGTGTCAATACCACTTTTTTAATACATAGGCTCCCCTGGTATCTAGAAATGATTTCATATTTGTGCCTTTCTCTGTTGCTATTGTTTGTTGTGTTTTGTGTCTTCCTCTGTAGCTGTATTTTAACTTGAACATGCCATACTACCTCAGTCCTTTAGTTGTGTTTGTGTCTCCTCTATGTCTATAATATATATATATATATATATATATATATATTTTCTTTTTTTTACTTTTTCAAGTACTTGTGTCTTCTTTTTCAGGTTTGGATCTCTATAATTGGGTATATAACAGCTCACAAATCTTTGGTATTGGCACATAGAGATCCTATTAACCAAGCTTCTGCTTTTATATCGTTCCATTTTATGTGGTTTACTATGCCTAGTGGCTCTAGAATTAGTAACATTGAGCAATCTGGCTTAAGGAAGTTGGAGGACTAAGAGGATATTGAACCACCTCTTCTAAAGCCTTAAGCTATTAGAGAGGGGACAATCTTTTTTATTTAAATTATCTTCTACGCGTCCCCTCACATGTAGGCGAATTCTTTTTTATCAAACGATACATGGACAATATTAATAAATGAGTGGCGGCAAGACTTGATCTCAATATCTTTGTCGGCTTTGATACCACGTTAAATCACCTCGTCTAAAACTTAAGCTATTAGAGAAGGGACAAATATATTTGTTTAAATTTGTCTTTACTAGAAGAGATTATAATAGTAAATTTATAAAGTTTGTGGTTTCAATTTTGGAAATTGGCAGTTACATAACCACAATTGTTTCTTATGCCTAAAGGAACAACAGAATAGTGTGCATTATGTGTTAGCCTGATTTGATTTTGGCTTAAAGGTAATACATCAACCTTTCTATAATTCAAGCAACTTGTTTCATCTTCTTAGCCATTTTAGAGCCCCTTAAACTAATTTGTTTGTAAACAGATTTTGGCACTTATAACCTCTTAGAAAGTATTTGGAAGCTACGTTGTTTGGATTCGGATAAAGAGCTGAGTTTCAAGAAATGAGTTTTTGGTTTGAAAGGAGAAAGAATATAGTGGTGATGAACTTATGACGGACGTAATCAACTTAACAATGAGCAATTAAAGAAGAAGAGAGAGAGAGAAAGAAGAGAAGAAGAAGAGAAAGAGAGCAAAGAGAGGAGAGAATTGGAGCAAGAAGTTGTAATTTTATTAAATGATCAAAGCGTGGTTTATTACAAAGCAAGGTCCTCTTTATAATAAGGGATACTAGGTTTCTTACGTAAGGAAACAAAACTAAATCATTTTAAAATTAAATGATATTAAAAGAAAATAAAGTAAACCTAATTAATTTAATTCCTTTTAGTCTAACGCTTCATAATTTCTTTCCGGCTGAAAAGAACTAACTCAAGCAAGTGATACTCCAGATAGTCATCTAAAAGCTTTCAATCCAGTTGGCAAAACTTGTCTTAAGTAATCCAAGTAGCATCGCTAGGCGAAAGATCTTTCCAACGCACCCAAAACCTGCGAGAATCACCATCTTTCGAAGCAACAATCTGATCCTCGAGCACCTTATCAATTATATCATGAATGGAAAATGATGTAGCTGGGGCCGAGGGGGTGGGCGAGTAGCTTGTCCTGCAGAAATGGAAGATGGCAACACTGGAAGCTCAAACGTACATCGATAAGGATACAAGTTTGCAACATTGAAAACTGGACTAGAATTTAATGTGTTGGCGAATCAAGCAGGTGTGCATTAGTTCCATGCCTTTTAACAATGGAGAAGTTGCCAAGTGAATAAGCAAAAGTTTTCTTGCAGCATTTTTGAGACACGTTCAGGGGCAAGTCGAACCATGACATAGTCACCAACATTAAATTCCTTATGCCTACAGTGTGAGTTGGCTACAACAGTAGGCAAAGGGGCAAGATCAAGTGGTTGGCGAGGTGAAAAACCCTAGACTACTTTGAAGGGACTACGACCGCTGGACCTATTAACAAACTATTATAGGCAAATTCAGCGGTCGGTAACACAAGATCCCAATTACCCAGTTTATCTCCAACCAAATAACGAAGCAAGTTGCCGTAATTAACTACCTTAGTTTGACCATCAGTCTGGGTGGAAAGTCGACGAAAATTTAACTATAGTTCCAAACATTTTCCATAGTGTGTTCCACAAGTAACTCACAAAAGGAATTAAATTAGGTTTTACTTTATTTTCTTATCAATTATTGTAAGTTTAAAACAATTTAGTTTTGTTTCCTTATGTGGGAAACCCTAGTTTTCCTTATTTAGTCTAGTTTAGACTTGATGTAAAGAGGATATTGCTTTGTAATAAACCACCCTTTGATCCTTGAATAAAATAACAACTTCTTCCTTTAATTCTCTCTGTGCTCTCTTTCTTCTTCCTTTTTTTTCTTGCTAACTGAAAACTATAAGACTAAAACAAAATTCTGCTGCACCAGGTATCATATACAGATGTTAGCAGCAAAGAAAATTCTTGTTCTCTTCCTCTTCTTTTTTAATTTTTTTTTTTGTTTCTTGAATGGAGAACAATCACTATCGGTGCTGGTGTAATGGGTTTGAGTTGGTTTTGGTTTTATGGTTGAGAAAGTTCTGGTGGTTCCGTGGTTTCGGAGATGTAGAGGATAGGAATGACTGGTTGATGGGTGGGGGATTGGTTGGATTTGTATATGGTTTAAATTGTGGCTACTGCAATTACTTTTCTGTGGACTGTAAAGCACGCGTCAACAACAATTTGGCCAGAGTAGTGCACCAATCTCTCATACCAAATTGACGAAGGATGCAATTGACTTAACAATAAGCAATTAAAGACGAGAAAGAGAGTGAAAGAAGAGAAGAAGAGAGAAGAGAGAGAGAATTGGAGGAAGAAGTAGTAATTTTATTCAATGATGAAAGGGTGGTTTATTACAAAGCAAGATCCTCTTTATACAAAGTCTAAACAAGACTAAATGAGGAAAACTAGGGTTTCCCACATTAGGAAACAAAACTAACTTGTTTTAAAATTAAAATAATTGATATTAAAGAAAATAAAATAAACCCTAATTAATTTTTTTTTTTACGCTTGTATAGACTTTTAAAGCTGCATCGTGAATCTGTGTTTCCCGACAATTTGCACGTGCACACACACATATAGTTGATGGCTTGACTATAGGATATTATTTTATTTTGGATGCAAGTGTAGCAAGGAAAAGCAAAAGACAAAGTGCGAAGTAATATGACAGTGGGATTCATGTAGAATTATAGGAGAACTTGAGATGTGCTGGAAAAAGTAAACGAAAGCTGGCGAGAATGTGGGGAGTCAGCTGCAGGTAAAGTTTCCAAGATGAAATTTGTTTGCCTTGGGGAACAAAGTTTCCGAGATGAAATTTCTGCCAAGTTGTGCTCGAAAAGAGAGGAGGCATAGAGCTGAAAAGACAATGCTGCAAGAGGGTTGAATCCTAGGCTGAAAGAGTTGTGCAATGAGTATTTTTTCAAACTTCTCGCTATCTAAAGCATAAAAATTTCCGTAACAATGATGTTGTCATGATTAATAAACCGAATTGTATTAATAATCTCGAACAATTTATGGTGAAATGTAACAAAGCACTACCTTAAGTTTCTCAAAACATCAAAACATTTTTTAAAATTTCAAATACTGTAGTACTTCGCTTGATCAACATCACTCTTAGAAGGTGTAACATAAGGTGCATCATTCCCCTCCAAAGCGTCCATGTTCTCCTTGTCATCCATTGTGTAAGAGTGTCTTACTAGAAAATATTCGGGGGATGAGACAATGCAAGATCATATTTCTTTAAAATTATTCAACAAACATTTAATTCAGTAAAAACTGAGTTCTAGTAGTTTGATACCACAATAACTATTGATGTACAAGGATATTTATATGGCATTGTGAAATCGCAATTCAGAATACATATTGAAGCACTAGGGTGGGTGTCATACTTCTATTCACCACATGCTGTGTTATTTTATTTCGCAATCCAACTTCTTAGGTTCCTCAGCTTCTTCACGTCACTCCTAAACTATGGAAACTCCAGAAGATTAACCTTTATACCTCCCCACAAGAGCTCGCAATGCTCAAATGGCCTATATGTGGTATATGATGAACCTGTGACCCACTTCAACATGCGGACACTCAGTCCTTAGACTGTGGATTAAGACTGGATTCTGGGAACGTTTCCTCGTCTCACTGCCAATTGAACCCTAAAATATGTATCTATGTAACACTACACATTCAACAATGCGGTACCATTTTAGTGCATTAGGAAAAAGGTAATAAGCTATAATTTCGTTTCAATTTAAGTCCGTCCAATACATGTCTGATGAAGTGTCGATTCATACTCACTCGACACAACTAAGGTTTCAAGAATAAAATCAATGCTAGTTTAATATTTTACGAGTCCGATGAAGTGTTTTCTTTATTTAAGGTATTTTAATTTTTATTATTTCAAATTGGCCAATAGAATATTTATCACATCACAGTGACTTTATAGAAGCCCATTCCTATTCATTGTTTTCAAAAGCGCTTGTGGCTTACTTCTTGAGGCATGTCTCATGTGAGACTTCCACTACGCGCCTCAAAGCTTTTGCCTTGATTGCCATTTGTCAATGCTTATGCTTCGACTTACTGAGGTGCATGATTCAAGGCATAATACGGTTGAGCCAAGCGCTTGTTTGCTTGCTTTTTCTTGACTTTTTGTCATTGGACTTAGTTGTGTTGGTTGTTCATAGCTTTGAACATTGTGAGGGTTTTTTGGGTTATTTTAAAAACAAACCAAGCTTAGAAACTAGAGAAAAAGAATTGGAGAAGAGAGAAGATTGCAAGTGACGCAATCGTATCGTAGCCTCTTACAAGTGAAGATAAACGCGACTCCCAAGTGAAGTTGCAATTTTTCAGTAGCAGACCGTCAGTAGCAAGAGACATATGACATGTAACTTCACGCATTTCTTTCTTTTATATTTTTCTTCACGTTGTCTCTGTTCTGGTTTCCTTTTTTCTGCCTTTATAGGGAAGGGGAGAGGAGGAAAAGAATGGGAAGAAATGGATAGTGATGAGAAGAATGATATGAGAATTAAATATGCCGACAATTCTCTTAAAGATCCTATTATTAGCGATGTTATAAATGACATTTAAGCTTTCTATAGCTTTAGTAGTAAGTTACATTTTACTCTGATTACTAATTTGACAATTTATTATTTGCTACTTTATTGATCTATATTATGTTTGCAAGTCTTAATTTTGTTATGGCTTATGGTTTGTTACAAGCATATTTTTCTCCTTTTATACTTTTTTGGATTGTTTTATTGCTTTGTGTCGAGGCTTCAGTCTCAATATCCCACTTTGAAGCTTACGGCCCCTCACAAATGTAAAACACCTCTAGCCTTTTTACACATTGTTCCTCTTTATAAATCATTACTATGGACCTCTATGGCCATTTGATCCTCACAAATTGATGGAGCTTGTTCTTTTCTTCTTTTTTATTTGGGTGTTTAAAGCACTTCTCAATAAAATTGACTTACTCCTTATAAGCAATCCTAAGTAGTCCCTTACTTGTATTCTTCACCTCTCTTTCTTCCCCGTCCTAAAAGGAAAAATGAACCGAGGGAAAACATGAAACTGAAGGGAAAAAAAGATGAAAAAAGAAACATAAACAGAAGAATGAAGATGGAAAAGATCATCTTGCTACATGATCTCATTTGTTCTACTCATCAATAAGTGCTTTGTTGATTTGTTTAGAGCAAAAAATTTCTTTTTCCAAGATTCCTGTTGATATTAGAGTTTAGACCCAATGCAAATTGCTAAGAATAGAGGTTTTTGTTGGTCACTTTCCCTCCTTTCTTTTGCTTCTTGCTCTTTACTTTGTGGCACTGCTTTTCACTCTACTTATGTCGTTTAAAGTTTAAAAGACAGAAGATCTTCCAAATAAAACATGTAATGTTGGATTCTTAATGCAGGGGTGTGGCTGGTGACCTCTATCTAGTCCTCCACACAGAGGAAAAAATTGGAATTCAGAGAGATGGCTTGAATTTATACTCAAAAGTAAATGTTGATTACACGGAGGCCATTCTAGGGACAGTTATAAAGGTAATCCTTGACATCTTCCCCTGTTTTGTAGATTCATTCAATGCTTCCAACAACAATCAAGTGGTGAAAAAGATCTTTTACAAAATCTGACAAGCAATTCGAAAGAGCTTAAATATTTCTTAAATTTGCAGAATAAACCATCTCTATGAAAATGCAATAGAGAACAAATAATTGTTGATTGAATAGACAAAGTCTTTTAATGACAGTTTTTGTATGCTATTCACTTAAGATCGAAGCATGCTTGACCAATTTCAGTTTACGTTGGTCCCCCTAGAAACCATGAGGTATGCTACGTCTTTTTATACAGCATGCAGATCTTCACTGAAACAATGCTGCCTAATTCTAGGTTCATATTTTTTGGTGCTCCTATTGATGTTACTACACTCCTCAAGGTTAATCTTGAGCTCTTACACTTCCAATCATCCTTTTGGACAATATTGGCAAGTTTTGTGTCGGTTACATATTCATCCATCTTTATGTGCCTTCCCCTACCCCCCAAAACAGACCTAAACAAACAAAAAGAGAACAACGAGAAATAACAAAACTATTGATGTTCAGTTTGCCAATTGCAAATCTTTGTTCTTCTCCTTCCATTTAGGTCTCTATAAAAATACAATGATAACATTTTTTGTACTGAAGCTATGATAAACTGCATCGAAATCCTCTCACCAACATTGACTAGCATGTATCATGGATTCTAATTGCAGGTGGAGACTGTAGAAGGCCTGAAAGACCTTAAGATTCCTCCTGGCATTCAACCAGGAGATATTTTGAAATTTCCACACATGGGTGTGCCAAATATAAATAAACCTTCTGTTCGAGGCGATCATCATTTCGCTGTGAATGTACAGATCCCCAAGAATATTAGGTATGAATCTTTTTAACTTGAAAACATCTTTTTAAGTTTCTTGCATTAGGATGTGTTCCTTTCAAACTGTGATTTCTTCATTTTATTGTATAATAATGGCAAAAGTGCAAAAAATAGGTGAAGTGACTAACCAATGCTTCTTGCTTGGTTGAGCCTGATGTTGTGGATAAGATTATTCAAATTCTATATTGGGGTGCTGTATTAGGGTAAGGTCTAATGACTTGTTGTGCATTTGGAAACAGAGATTAGAGAATTTTTTAGAACCAAGTTACACCTGTCCATTTTGCATAATATCAAGTATCGTTTGGCTTAATAGTGGGCTGCATCTTGGGCTGTGTTTCACAGGCTTCCTTCAACAGATTTACAAAAAGTTGGAGGGCTCTTTTCATTGTTTTGTTTGTATTGTTAGCTTTTCAAGGTTCACATATTAGGTATTTCTTGACCTCGTTTAAATGTACTATTCTTTATTAATTATTAATATATTATTCTATCAATTATAGTTATTTTTAGCTGTTTATTTGAGCCACTTTTGCTATGTCTGGCCCTTTTGTGGAATATTTCACATATATTTCTTTTTCATGTTCTAATGTTATTTAGATTTTGATGTTCGCATTATGTTTAACATTCTATACTACAATCTAATGTTATTTAGATTTTGATGTTCGCATTATGTTTAACATTCTATACTACAATCTATAATTTTGTTATTAAGTGATTATATCCAAACATGGAATGAAATAATTTAATTTTCTTCTGGACTATTTTTGTTTATTGTCAAATAAAAGAATCTTTCAGGGTGTTGTGTGCTTCAAAATATGAGTGCAACTATTATGTTATGTGGATTTATTAGCAGAACTGATGTTTTTGTCTCATATTTTGTTTTGGTTATTAACATTTTCAAGCACTTTAAGAGTGATTGTTTTGAAGTTTCTCATAACTTTTGTGTAGGCCATATGTCATGTTCTTGTTGCTCTCTATGATAAGTCCACTGTAATTTTTGTTTGCAAAAAAAATATATGCTTAGAATGAAATTTCATGAATAGTTTGATGTCTTTTTGAATAGGTATTTCTCAAAACTTTAGAAGGTGACATGTTAGCTGATGTATTGTCAAAAATTATATTAGTGATGCAGAACGTATGCTAGTTGAAAAGTTGGCTTCTCTTAGGGGAACATCTCAGAACTATTCACTCCCAGACAACGGTAAGTAACTTTCTTTAACGTAAAAGTTTCCTTTGAACAAGTTCTTTCCTTGTATCATTTACTTTATTCTATAATTTTACAGGGATACATGGAAGTAGTGATAAAAATAACGCAAACCAAACTTCAAATTCTGGAAGAAAAAGTGCAACATATTTATGGAAGTCAATCAAGGACTTCTTGAGGTATGCTTTGTTCTGTACTCAAATGCTACTGTTTCCTTTGTTATATTCCATCTTTGTTTACAACATCCTTTTGTGGCTTCACATGCAATGCTGTTGCAGACTTGTTAAAATCCAGATTTGTTTTTTATTCATTGGCATTTGACGTCTCTATGTTGAGTTTGACAATGTTCAGATTTAAATGTGAAAATGTTACGTCTTTCACCTGGTAATATAGAGGTCTGAGCATCTCAAAAGAGTCGAGCACAACTGACAGATTGGAGTAACATAATGAACTTCACGCTTATTTAGTTTGAAAGTTATTGGAAACTGATATTCAAAAGAAACGATAATGCTTTAGTGGAAGGAGCCCACAAATTGTTTGATGTGGGACCTCTTCAGAAATCTTGGGTTATGACACCTGGCTATTATAATGTCTTTGCAAATATTAGTGTAACTTTGAAAGACGTGAAAGGTTACAGGCTCTAGAAGTTATGAGGTTCCAAAGTACATTAACTTCTAAAGCTAATAACCAATGAAAAATAAAGAAGCATGATATCATGGGCTCTTCCTTGAGGTCATGATTAAAGACTACAAATATGTTGGTACATGAAATAATAAAGTAACATATCGAGTCCTTTCATGAGCTAGTTAATGTGAGATGCTTTGTGCAGTAGGCTTTCTATTTCTTGAATATCCATTTCTCAAGGGCCATCTATGCTTGGGAAAAAAGCTCTGAAATTTCCCAACCTTTATATATTTGCATTTGGTCCTGATGTAGTGTAGAGCGTGGAAAATACGATATAAATCCAAAATCCCAATGTTATACGAATGCTAGGGAGTTCCTAATCAAAAGCTCGTTGATTCCACTAGAATACAAGATTTGACCGAGCTTGATAGAAATCTCAAATTTTAATTAGATAATCACCAAAAATGATGAAACTCTACCAGAGTTTAACTAGCAAATCTTAAGAAAAATCCATCTTGAATAAGACGTAATTGTCTCAAACATATGCTATTTTTACCTGTAAGCAAATAACATAAAATAAGAAAAACCAACTTTTGCTTGATGATCAGATTCGTTGTTGAATGTTTTTATCTAACTAATTGTCAAAAATTGGTGGATTATCATAATCGTCATCTAAATGAGCTACCATGTCAAACACAGTCACCGATTCATCTTCCTCATCCAAATTAAGCATTCACCTTTTTCAGATTGAAAGGGGCAAAAAAGCTATCTGATAGGCCCTAATTAGTTAATGTGGGAGGAGGGGTAGTTTGGGAAGTTAGGTAATAAACACTAATATATGTAATAGGTGGGGTTTTCTGTTAATTCATTTAGTCATTTGTAAACAAACTTTGGGGAGAGGCAGGGCTCTCGAATTTTCTGCCATTCATATACACTCTCATACAGATTCCATAAAAATTCCATTGTTCTTCAATATTTCATTTTCCATTCATTTACAAATCAAATTTACAATTCTAATTAGTGAGAAATTCAGCACTTGAGCTCTGCACTTTGGTGGAATTTCCAAGTTTCAGCAACAACTTCGCTTACAAAACCATCAGATCGTATCAATTGGTATCAGAGCATCGCACCTGAGGTTAAATAGAAACAAATTCAGCAAACCGGTTGAGGAAATGAGAAGATGGAGTCAGTTGTGGAGAAATACGAACATCTGCTGCAAAAATTCAGCGAAGAGGATTATTTTTGATTGGATTCGCAAGGCCAACTCAAAATATTATATTCTATGACGGAAGTCCAAATTGATAGCTGTCTAAGGTGGAGAGAATTTTTTCAATGAATCGGTTGTCGGAGGTGGAGAAAGTGGAAGCCCCTGCAGCGTGTTTTGACGATGAAGCATGGGCATGGTTCCAGTGGGTAGATCGTTGCCGTGCCATACAAACTTGGGAAGAATTGAAAGATTTGATGTTGGCTCGATTTTGAGTGAAAGAGGTCTCTGTTGGTGAGGAATTTTCAGCATGGAAACAAGTGGGGGGTGTGGTGATCGTGGAGACGACGATGAAGGAATACCAATGCCAACTGCAGATGTCTCCATTGGAGGATGAAAAGAGGTCTGGGAACAATTTGGAAGGGAATGATGTCAATGGATTGATTTTGGGTATTAGGGCCACCGTGTTAAATCCGGTAGGTTTGGAACACACCACTAAATTGGGCTGGCAAGTGGAAGATGAAAAAGTATTAATTGGAAAAGGCCTCAAAGCATTAAGCCCAACTAAAAAAAATGCCCCCATTACAGTAACAAGCTAAAACTTAGCCCCAAAAATCGCACCACTGACCCCTAAAATTTTAGATTTGGGAAATACTTCAATCTTCAAGAAGAGCTCACTGGATTCAGAACTTCGATTAAAGATGAAAAAGAGAATTTGCTTCTGGTGTGACGAGAAAAATTTGGTAGGCCATCATTGCAAAAATAAAGAGATACAAATGGGGGGTGGTAAGTGATGAATGGGAAAGAATTGGACGTCAATGAAACGAAAAAAAGGGACGACACACTTGAGGTCTCCATTAATGCAGCGGTGGATGTGACATCTCTAAAGCCATGAAAATAGAGAAAAAATTACACAACTAGAGGCCATAATTTAAGTGAGCTATTTGATGGCCAGACAATCCAAAATTTTATTTCGGTTGGTGAAATTCAAACATTGGAAATTTCGTGGATAGGACCAACTTGTTAGGGGTTTTCATGGAAACTATACTTATGGTTGTAGGGAAGTCCGCTCACTCATTTGGGTTGAAATATTGTTTTTCCGCTGTTATTGTGGATAAGGTTTTTGTAAAAAAAATTGTTCGACTTTATAGTATTCTAATATTTGTAAGTGGCCCGAACCTTCACCGTGCGGACAAGGTGAATTTTGAGGGCGGGGTATTGATAAGCCCCAATTAGTTGAAGTGAGATGAAGGGTAGTTTGGAAAGTTAGTTAATAAACACCAATATATGTAATGGGTGGGGGTTTCTGTTAATTCATTCAGTCATTTTGTAAACAAACTTTCGGGAGAGAGGCAATGCTCTCGAATTTTTTGCCTTTCATATACCAGTTCATACAGATTCCATAAAAATTTCATTGGTCTTCAATATTTCATTTTCAATGCATTTACAAATCAAATTTACAATTCCAATTAGTGAGAAATTCAGTACTTAAGCTCTGCACTTTAGACTTTGCCTACAAAACCATTAGATCCTATCACTATCATCGTCGTCGGAGTTCTTCTCCGTTGTCTACTCCACGAGTGTCGAGCCCTTACACTGCTATAGTGGTCAATTGATCTGTTGTGTCAACACTTTCATTTGTCAATTATTCCATCTCCACCAACTTCAAAAAGCATACTTGTCGACGCAGTTGTGCAGCTTTATCATGTACATCACTTTTTCCATCATGACGAACGTCGGGACACAACTGGTTCTGATACCAAACTGATGTAGTAGAATAACGTAAGATGATGAACATCCTTAGAAACACGTTGATTGCAAGAATTTCTAAAAATTAAGTCAAAAATCCATTGATTCGCAATCGAATATGACAATAGTTTGAGAGAACTCCCAAAGTACTTTTTTATTCAGCCCTTGTTTGGTAGAGTTTAAAGAGTTTCTAAAAAGATGATGTGAAAGTTAATTAATTTTAAATACACATTTCATGTGACCCATCAACTTTTTCTTTAATTAACACTTTATTGACCAAATATATACTAAATTGTTTTGTATATTTTACGAACTATTATAAAATAACTAAAATTTAAGCTCATAATTATTAATAATTAAATTATTATTGTTATTATTAAGTAATTACATTATTAAAAATTTAAACTTTTATTTATCGTTATAACAAAAAAAAATAACTTCGTCACAAATCTGATGCTTAAATACTTTTATTTAATTGAGATATATGTTTATTAACTACAAGTATTAGAGATCTAATTGTATTATTCATATTTTAATTCATCATTTAAAAATGAACAACACATAATGTGAATTAATTTTTATGTTAAATAAAAATATAATAAAATTTGTTGAATGTCATAAATTTATATACGTTATTTTGTTATTTATTTAACTTAATTTTTATTCAAGTTTTTCATATCAAATAGCAATTACATATATTTAAAGCACAATAATTTTATATTTTTCTCTTATAAAAAATTTAATTCACACGACTATAATGATATATTTAGTATGTAAAATTAAATATTATTTAATAAATGTACCAGACCCATTTGCACATTTTGTAAAGGTTAAGATTTCAAATGCAATTTTTTCTAATTAAAACTAATGGCATATTTGTCTTTTTTATCGAATAAAGACCAATTGTACACCAAAACACATAGTTTAAGGACAATTATGTCAAGAAATAAACGTTAGAGACCATTTCCACACATAGGACAAAGGTTAGGGACCATTTGCGCTAAATTCCCTAATTAAATTGAAAACGATATGTCCATCCGTGCATGCCCAATAGCCGAACTCACTTGCATCAGGAACCCAACTAATTATTTAGCATTTATGTCCTCAATCGGCAACTTTTGTAGCAGTTGGATCCCTACTAACACATTCCGTCCAAAAGAAACCATTAAAACATCATGCAATTGGCACATAAGATACTGTTTGAGGGGTATAATAGTAATTCAAAAAAGGAAAATTAAATAAAGTAAAAAATGTGATCTTCTTAACCTGCACCCCCTTAGTGCAGCAACCTACCTTCCATTTCCACTGGCTCCTGGCCCCTCAAATCCAGCAAACCTCACTGTGATTGCCTCTACCCCGTTTCCCCAGTCCAGCAACCTCCCTTTCTCCAGCAACACTCACCCCCCGACAACTTCAATTTCAAATTTACATTTTCTGTGGAAATGAAGAAACTTGTAAAAAGATCAATGGGTTTGCTTATACAATGGGAAATTCTGGATTGCTTATATTAAGTCCCTAATGTAAAATAACCAAAAGAATTCATCCAAGAAGAACTCTCAACGATCCCTAGAGAAGAGCATATAGTTTACATATAGGTTCTTAGTTATCTTGGTTGTGGGTGGGGGAGGGCTGGCGGGTGGGGGTGGGAAAGAGGGGGCTGATAGGGGCAGGGATGGGGACCAGGAGGGGGCTGGGGATGGTGTGCTGAGTGGGGAAGGGGTTGGGTGGGGAAGAAGATAGTTGTTTATATTTTTTAATATTTTGGTTTATTAAAAATAGATTGTAGTTGTCTTTTTAACAAAAGAGTGGCATGTGCTATTCACGTGGCGTGGTTTTTCTCGATAGGGATCCAAGCGATACAAAGATTGAAGGTTGAGGATACAAATGCCAAGAAAAATTGCTTGGGGATGCGAGTGCCAATTATGTAAAGGTTGGGGGCATCCAGTAGCTATTTTCCACTAAATTTGTGTAGTGTAAAAGAAGAGGAAAATTAATGCAATCATCACCAAGGAAACATGAGCGTAGATGAGATTTATAATCATCACAAAGAGCTTCAAAAATCGGTGGCTTTTACAATCTGATTTTACTATCATTGATCTCTTTAGTAGTGTAAGGATCCAGTTGCACCTGGTCTTAATGCAATTCGACCTTCTGTAAAATTCAGATCACATGAAAAGTTGAGGGGTGTATGACGTAAAAGAACTGACACTTGTTTGTGGATTTTACCTTTTGAGTGTGGAAAAGGTTATCTCTATTATAGCTTTAAATTAGCTGATTGTGAAACCTGAATTCTTAACTCATGGAAGCTAATGATACTTACCTTTGGAATTGAAGATGATGCCTTCCATACCATGCTTCTAGAATTTGGCATCCTACGAAATCAAATTGGCAGATTGAGGGACGATTCTCAGTTTGTAGGTGCATTGGTGACTAATCAGCTTCATCTTAACATTTACTCTTGTTGCATTTGTTAGCCCATGATGTATTTGTTTTAGTTCTCCAAAATCATTACCCGGATCCATTCAATGGTTTTAAACATTGTCAAGCGTTTTTTGAATTTCTAGGTTCTTTTTCCTTCTCTTCTCCAAGCATAATATATCTCAATGTTTTAGTTCTCCAAAATCATTACCCGGATCCATTCAATGGTTTTAAACATTGTGAAGCGTTTTTTGAATTTCTAGGTTCTTTTTCCTTCTCTTCTCCAAGCAAAATATATCTCAATGTTGCTCTTGTGTTATATATTTATCCTCTTCTAACTACATTCCAATTCATAGGAAAAGGCAACATCGGGAAAAATTTGCATCGATTGGAATCGATACACCAGCATTAACGAGGTGTGGTAAGCCCCTGAAGAATTTTCCATCCCTGCTTTCTATTTCTACAGTTTTTGTTATGGCATTTATTGCCACCTTGGTGAGAAAGTGTGGCTGCTCTATACAATGGCCGCACAGAAAGCGATTAAAATACAGTAATCATCCTCCTAAGTAGGTAAAAGAACAGTATTAGCAACTTTTGGATAATTCTATATTCATTTTTATGTAATATTGAATAGCAAAATTTTGGCTGTAAAAGATGAATCTGCCCTGATCTAGCAAAATTTTGGCATTGTATGATTGATGGAGAGGCAATGCCCTTGCTTTGAGGTGTCTCAGTCGTGTCACTTGCGCGTTTTAGTGCTTTAGGTAGCTAGAAGAACTTCTTGGGTGGCTAAAGTGTTACTTTAGAGCATGTTTGGTTTGTTGTGCTGTACATAGAGAAGTACGTGACAAAATTTATCTTCTTTGTCCAAACCATTAGAGCTTTTGTGAACAAGGTTCCAGCTGTTGGCCGGCTTCGACTGATAAGTACCCCTAACTTCCAGCCACCTATGAGCCATAGTCCAAAGTCAGAAATCTTGCTGGTTGTTCAGCATAATTGAATGCGATTGTGAAAATGTCAAGCTTTGAGTGATTAAGCAACCGTCTCAGCTAATAACACTTGTTGGGGGCCACTTAAATAATTTTCCTTGGGAATGGGAAGGTTGAGAGGAGAGGGAATTGTTTTTTTAAAATTCTTTCATTACATTTTTAGTTATTTTTGTTTTATTTTAAATAAGGATATAATTGTATTTTCAACAGTTAAAGTTGGCAAAAACGTCAATTGGAACTGAAGTGTTGAAAATTTAAGAGTAATTATATTTACACCAATGTTCGGAAAATCGGACCGAACATCGACCCGGAAAAAGCAACGGGTCAAGGGTGAAAAGGTTGCAATTAAAAAAAAAATAAAAAATTAATCTATAAATCTCACAATTCCTAAAAATAAGTTATTTACAAATAAACTAACATTTATATACAATATAAGTCACAAAAAATAGCTTTAAATAGACTTTTAATAATATCCATATCCAATATTTGTAGAAAATAGTCCAAACTCGAAATACATGTCCAAAGTTCAAAACATTAATGTAGCACAAATGGAATGAATAAACTACAATCAACCAAAGTGATTACAACTATTATGACTAAAGCAAAGTGAAACAAAGAAATCATGATCAATTATCATCTGAATCAATCTCATCTATAAGCATGAATCTTTGCAGCGTCTCAAAATCACTTGAACCACCAAAACGACGAATGACATCCGGATCATCCACGTCTTAAGTATGAAGCTCCTCCATATTTTGATTGTCATCTAACAAACATATATATTAAGAGAAATAATAATTAGTTATATTATATAGATTCCACTTGTATAAGAAAAAATAAAATTGAACGAATAAGATAATTATATATACTAACTTTGAGTTGAAGCGTCATTGACATGACAATCAACATTGGGAATTGCATTGTCCTCATAAATTGCATCCTCCAACTCTTCATAATCAAGTTCTTGAGGCGGTGTTTCTTCTTCAATCCAAAAGTCCGTCTTGTCAATGCACTCATAATCAATTGAATCATAACTTCTCTTCTTGTAATGAAGTCTATAAGGTATTACAAAAAAAATAACACAAATAAATAACAATTTAACTAACACATTTTGATATAGAGATATTCAATTAAAATGTATTGAAGAGATATCATACATATTATTCAATTGCAATTTAATGTTATAAGACACGTAAACAAGATCATTTAGTCTTTGATGTTCCAATCTATTTCTTTTCTTCGTGTGAATACGCTAAAAAATACTCCAATTTCTTTCACATCCCGAAGCAGATGATGTTTGACTAAGGATTCGAATGGCTATCTTTTGCAAATTAGGAGCACTTGCTCCAAATAGTTTCCACCATTCATCTACATATTAAATTAAAGTAAAATGATCTTCAATCAATATATTAGATTATGTAAAAATAAAATAACAAGAGCTGCAATTTTAATGCTTACCAGGCTGCAAATTTTTGCAAGCTTTTAATGCAGATAGTCTACTGAAACTCTCTTGACGTTCTTGATATATCCTTATTTCTCTCATTGCTTGTTGCTCGTCAGAACAAATACTTTTGATCTCAAACAAATTGAGGAGACCATTCATGACATCTACTTTTTGACAAAAATCCTTCATCGTAAATGAAAGCGGGATTAAAAAAGTATGCTACTACATGTATGTCATGCCGAAGATGCTTGTCCCATCTTTTATCAATTATATCAATATAAGACTTGTACAATCTTTCTTTGTTCAAAAATATGTTCTTGATTGTCTTCTCTGTCCTATCCATGCCATCATACACATATCCTAAAGAAGATTTCTCATCCGCATCGACAATGCGTAGCAATCTTGTAAGCGGTGCCACAATTTTCACTATCATCAAGCAATCATCCTAAAATTTGTTATCTAAGACAATAGAGCTTACAAGTTTCCCTTATGCAGTTCTTGATAGTTTGTGGGTTGTAAAATGTCTACTTGTCACTAAACTTTGAAGTACTTGCTTGTGTTCATAAATGTTTTTCAATGTAATAAAGGTAGTAGCAAAACGAGTGGTTACTGGGCGTACAATCTCTTTCCATTCGGGTCTTTTTCTCAACCAAGATAAGAAAATGGTGTGATTATACACAAATATTGTAATTTTTGAAGCACGCAATGCAAGAGAGTGTACATGATGCATACTACCAATATCCTTCAAAACAAGATTCAAACAATGTGCAGCACAAGGGGACCAAAAAATATTATCATATTTTTTATGCAACAACTTGCCTGCAGCTACGTAGTTCGTTGCATTATCAATAACCATATGTACAACATTTTGTGGCCCAACCCATTCAACAACCTCTGTGAATAAATCACACAATGTGTTAGCATCTTTCACAACATCAGATGCATCAACAGATTTGATAAATGTAACTCCAGAAGAGCAATACACTAGAAAATTAATCAAGGTCCTTTGCCTTTGATCACTCCAACCATCTGTCATTAGTGTACACCCACTACTAGCCCATTTTTTTCTATAACCATCGATAAGTAATTGGCATTCTCTCTTACAGTCTCTCAACAAATTAATACGAACATCATCGTATGATGGGCCTTTATATCCAGGGCCAATTGTAGAAGTAGCATCTAATGCAAGTTGAAAGTAAGGTGATTGCAAAGCATTAAACGGAATGCAAGCATCATAAAACCATCTAGCCCATGCCATATGTGCTTTTTTTATTGCTTCTTTACCAGCTAAAACACTCTTAATACTAGGTTGAGAACCTGGAGTAGTTTTTGGTGCAAAATAGTTATCAATTCCTTCCACTGCTTTTCTTTTTCCTTTTGATTTCTCATTTCCTTGTAAGTGGACACTTATCTCTTCTATATCATCATCCCTATTCTCTCCAATGTCCATAGGATCATCACCAAATGTATATTCATGAGCCTCTTTTGGTTGCTTTTTCTTTTGAGATATTTCGGTAAGTATTTTATGCATTTGAGACTTAACATCAAAAGGAACCCTCTTACATTGAGATATTTGACCTTTAATTCTAGCTAAGTGATATTTCATTCGGTTAATACCACCACCCTTAAAGGTATTGCTGCAATAAAGGCATGTGTAATGAACTTTACCATCGTTATCACGAGTAAAAGTGAAGTGTTCCCATACCAAATCACTCTTCCCACGAATAGAAGGAGTGGAGGCAGTTGATTGTCCCTCTGATGATGGTGGAGTGCTCATCCTACACAATCAAGAAGCAACATGAGTCATGACATGAACAAGTAGCAAGAAGAAACAAACAAGCGAAGAAGTAAACAAAAACTGGCCGAAAAATAAATTTCTTACAAGAACAAGCCAATATGCCAATAACGAACACAAACCCAACCACAATAACAATTACAAAATAATGGTCTAGAACAATTACACTCTTAATGGTCTACACTTTAAAAATAGGAATTACATTTCAGTCATTTCTGTTTCTTAGTATTGGGGCAATTCTTTATCAGGTAGCAGCCGCATTTGATGTAAAATCACTTCATTTTTGTGTTTTGCAATCCATTTGATGAACAATTTGATGAACTTACAAAAAATTATGAGGGAACTGATTGCAGTACACAATTATATCAATGAAAATTTAATACATCAAGCAGATAAATTCTTATTTGCAGTACACAATCAATCCTCAATGAAATTCCAACACTTGTGCACAGAAAAGTGAGAAAACAGAGCTACATACAGATTAATTTCTGTTTTTTCAGCATTCTACTGTAATATAGAACAACAATTTTTGGTTGGATTCGTGTTCGTTCAATGCAATTTGCAATTGGATAATCAGAAAACAAAAACAATGACCATTGAATTTGGAAAGCGAAAATCAGACATGAAAAAAAATGAAGAATCGGAACTCCAGAACATGAACATTAACCCAAAAATTTGATGTCAAAATTATTAAATTACACAATATTAACAAAGACTTTAAAAACCAGCAACAAACATTTATCACTCTATTACCGTGAAGGAAAAATCAAAAACCAGCTGCAAAAATTCAACAACAACAACCGAGTTATAAGTTCTAAGTTCTAGCCTAATTCGAAAGTAGCAAACGAATACCAACATAAAAAAGAAACATCAATTTCCAATTCGAAATTTGGCACAAAACAAACTGAGTTCTAACCTAATTTTTGCGCGAACTCTGTTGAAGCCTTGAAGGAGAAGACTTCACTTTCGTGATTCAACAACCACAAGAAACTTTGATGGATGAAGAGTGCAGTGTTGAAGACAAGACAGAAATGGAGAAGATGAGTGAAATGAGGAACCAACCTCGTTGCCTCAGCGGGAAGAAGAAGAAAATTGGGAGAAAATTGGGAAAGAATTGGATTTTTGACCTAAAAAGAATCAGACCCGGTTACCCACTCATTAAACCGGTTCACGGTTTCGTGGTTGAACCGCTCCCAAACCCGGTTTCCAGTCCAGTTCTTCATTAGGCGGTTTTTATACACGTCCGGACCGGTTTTAAGGCCGGTCCGATCTGGTTTTTTGAACATTGATTTACACTATCATTTTTATTATCTACACCATGTTTTAATTGCAATGAACGTTTTCCAATCTTTGACATGTTGGCATTTATATTCTCAAATCTTTTTTATTGCTTTTTTATTGTTCACTTTCAATTAATTTTCCCTTCTTGTTTCTAATGACAATTTTTGTTCAAATATTCTGCTAATGTGTATTGAAATAGGGGAAAATTATTTTGTCAAACTTTTGTTTTTGTTATTTATTTTACTTATTAAAATATACGAGAAGCAAAAATATCTTTTTACGTCCTCCTAATCAACTTTTTGGATAGAAACTATTATTAAAGACAGATAAAATGTGCAAATTAATAGGTTAGGTTGATAAGAATGTTATAAAAAACTGTTAGAGACATAAATGCGAATAGTTGAAGACTTTTATTGTAATTAAAATGTGGTGTGGTTAAAAAAGTAGGTAGTTATATTCTCGCTATAATTTGTTACAAGTATACCACAGTCATTGTACTTAAGGTCCTCAATCTTTGTTGAATGTAGCAATTATGTTATTAACTTATTTTTGTCGAATTTTTATATTCAACTTCTATTAATTAGCACATTTCATTTTTAATTATGGTATCTGTTAAGATTTTTTTACGTACTTTGAAATGATAAAAAGATATTTTGTCGTATTTTTGTATTTATTTTTGTATTTATTTTTTTAAATATGATTGATAAATAAGTTGTTTTATGAATTTTCAACAAATATTTTGGACGAAAATCATTACCAGATATAAGATATGCTAATTAATGAAAAGTTGAGGATAAAATTGTGATAAAAAAAAAGTTGAGAATATGAGTGCTATAATATTGAAAGATTAAGGACATTAAGAGTAATTAAAATGTGGTGCAAAAAATAAAAAGCGTGGTGTGAATATAATTACATTAAAAAGGATTGTGTGATGCATCATCTAAAGATCGGTAAGAAGTATTGTTTTTCCATGTTTAAAATTGTCAAATGTGCTCGTCAGCTGGATGTAACGAGGTTGACATACCAAATGAAGCCTTTAGGATGTCAACTACTAATGGGGGTGGCAACAGGATTGGCCACTCACTACCCCCCGTACCCCCTGGGCGTGAGCCACATCGTTTGCCTCTCGCCTTGCAAAACATCAATCTAAGGGCAGAAATTGAGTTAAAATAGAGACTAATTTTACTATCAGAAAAATTGCTTTTGAAGTTAATGAATGTTCATATTTTCTCGTGTTGACTATCAAACTTTTTGTAGATATGCAAAAAACGAACTGTTCATATGCTTAGTTCAGACTCAAATAAAATAAAATAAAAATTTAGTGAGTTGTAGAGTGATATCAAAATGTACCTATGTTTATGAAAGAGCTAATTAGCTTATATACCTACTTTTTTTAAAAAAAAAATCAAAATATACCCTATTTTAAATCTTATTAATATATACCCTAAATAAAAAAAAATTAATGAAAAATACTTCTTTTATATTTTATATATATTTAACTAATTCTAATTTTAATTTAATTTACTAAACAACTCTAATTATGATCCAAATCATAGCACTCCATCCCAATGAATCGTTTCATTCCTTTGTCGCCGAGGACCACCTCCAACCACCGCCACCACTCCTAACCCCATCCAACCATCACCACCACCACCATGCCTAGCCTCTGTTGCGACCATCACCATCTATTCATCATATGTAGAATCTCGCCATCGCAATCTCATACAGCTACGACCATCACCGCCTCATTTTCCACCACCACTACCACTCCTAGTCATCGTGTCTCTGCTACTACCAGTACCACACAATAGTGATGATCCGCAACCTCCATTGCTAGATCTAGCAACACCACCTGGATAGCGCATATCTGTACGATCTACGACCTTCGTCGCATAGATTTGTACAACGCTGGAGGTTGATCAGATTTGCAAGCCACCGCTGCCGCTGCCGCCGCCTTCTCCTTCCACAACCACCAGTGGTGAATTTCATCACTACCACTGTCCTCAAAATTGTGATAATTTCACTATATACTACAAAATATAAAATAATTTAAAAAATACTATTTAACTTTTTTTATTCTAAAAATACTGTTTTTTTTTATTTTGTAACACTTGTTACATTTATTATGTTTGTTAATAACAAATGTAACACATTTATTATAACTAAAATAACAAATGTAACAAGTGTTACAAAAATAAAAAAAACAGTATTTTTAGAATAAAAAAAATATGATAGTATTTTAAGAAATATTTTATTTATTGTGGTTATTTCGGAAAAAAAAACCCCTCAAAATTAAATGTTATTCTCTGTGTATTATATTTGAAAATTCGTCACCACTGCTCTCGAAATTTCACCACCACTGCCCCCCTCTTCCATCTGATTAGACAATTTTTTATTCAATTTACGGTAACAAAGAAATAAAATTGCTTACGAAGAGATGTCTAGTTCTATCTTAACTCAGAAGAATTAAGATGCTTTGGTAGCTTAACATTCAAATTTATATTGGAGAGTAGCAGACTTTTTTACATTGAAAGAGGTGATGCTCATATTATTTTAATTGGGACAACTACTGCTATGGGGATTGCTAGTACATATTTTTTGTATATTCTGAGCACAAATTTTGCAGGGAAATCGTGTTTATATTGCTTGACATCAATAGCATTATCATGAAAATGAGGTATTATATACTGCTATGGGTGTTCTTATAGAGTAATAAGGATTCTTCTGAGTTGGTAATCTTATGAGCAAGGTGGAGATATGAATATAGGATTTTGTTCTGAAACGAAAAATCGCTAGTATAGTTGTAGGATGATCGAGAAAATAAACCAGTGGAACAATGTTAAAAATGCCATTACTTCCTCATGAAGAGAAGAAATAAAAATCCTAGATTTTGGACCGCCAATAGAATTTTTCTCTCTCTTTCATTTTCCTTAGGTAATTTGTGAAAGAAATATTGCCTTACAAATCACTGATATATTCATCACAGAATTATGGATAGGACAAATTCATTACAAATCCTATATGCTGTCTCTTTTTGTGAATTTTAACCTCTTGAAAAAAGGATTAGATGCGTGTGTAGAGTCAGTTGAAATGTTATGCCCATGCCTATCCTTGGTCGTTCCATTACTTGGAATGTTTTGAGATTGATAATATCACATACAGATGAAGACTAAACATTTCAATTATCCAGGTTGTAATTATTCTTTTATATCATCTTGGAGAAATCATGTGTACGGCTGCATTTTGCTATTTATATTCATTTGAGCATTGGGTCGCCTGAATATAATTTGGAATTGTTTATCATGCGTTAAAGTTTTTGTGATACGTAAGTGTTTTCTTTATGTAGAAACTCAGAATATCTCTCCAAGTTGCATCCATATGGGTTTAGTGATAAAAAAAAAAAAAAAAACTGGTAGCTGCTGTTCACTTTTCATATATTTATGTCAATAGTTGCATGTATACATAGCAGTTAATAGGAGATTTTTGGGATTAATGTATAGAGAAATATGGAACTTGTATCCCATTGCAGTCAATTTGGTTTGTTTAACATCTGGAAAAAAAAATTAATTTGGACCCTGTATTACCTAGTTTGACATCAACAACTAGTGAGAAGACCATAATACTCCATGGATTCATATCCTTATGAGGTATGCTTCTCTGATTTATTGCTTTCATCATTGAATCAACAATTTATTAAAGTAACACATGTGTTATCTCGGTTGTGGTGTAGGTAATTATAGTTGTGGATTGTGGTGATAACATATGTGTTACCTCCGACTGTGATGGAGGTGATTATGGTTATAGAAGTGATTATGATTATGGATAGTGGTGGAGCAGTGGTAATAGTAATACATGTGTTACCTTACAAGTAACATAACATATGTATTACCCTAATTTTACAGTCGTAGTAACACACGTGTTATCGTAATTTAGTTAGGATAACACATGTGTTGCCCTACTAGTAATACGTGTGTTGCCCTAATTTAAATTAAGATCACAGTAACATGTATTACCTTAATTTAAATTACAGTAACACGTGTTGCTCCAGTCGTGATTGAAGTGATTATAGTTTTAGATAATGGTAACATATATAAATCCAATTGTGGACGATGTTAACGAATCTGAACCCGGTTGTGGAGGTATTGGTGGTGTTAGAATAAGGTGAGGGTGGTAGTGGTGGTAAAAGGAAATAAATTATAGAATATTGATTTTAATGAAAATGAGGAAGTAATATATGGTAATGCATATGGTAACACATATGTTACCTATGTAAAAATATTGTTTTCAAATAAAAATTGAAATATTGATTTTATATTAAACTAGTGTATTTTTTATAAATTTATAAAAGAAGATAAAATTATAAAATATTGATTTTTAATGAAAATTAAGAAGTAACATATGGTAACACATGTTACTCGAATAAAAATGTTGTTTTTCAAAGAAAAAATTGTCCAAATTTAAATTAGTGGTGATGATGGAAAAGTGTTGGTAGTAGGGAAAGATGGTGATGGACTGGTAATAGTAATACATGTGTTACTCTACAAGTAATACATGTGAGGCCATAATTTAAATTAGTGGTGGTAATGGAGCAGTGGTGGTACAAGTAACACATGTGTTACTCTAATTTAAATTACGGTAACACATATGTTATTTTAGTTGTAGTGGATGTGATTATGACTGTAGATGGTGGTAGCAAATCTGAACTCGATCGTGGTGTTGGTGATGATGGGATAAGGTGAGTCGTAGTGGAAGACAATTGGTAATAGTAACACATATGGTACATGTGTTATTGTTTTCAAATAAAAATTAAAATTATTAATATATGGTGATGGTGATAACACATGTGTTACCCTACAAGTAGAACATGTATTGTCCAAAATTTAAATTAGTGGTGATGGTAAAAAAGTATTGGTAGTAGGGAAAGATGGTGGTGGACTAGTAGTGGTAATATATGTGTTACTCTACAAGTAATACATGCGTGACCATAATTTAAATTAGTGGTGGTAGTAGAGCATTGTTGATGATGGTGGTAACACATGTTTTACCCTACAAGTTATACATGTGTTACCGATTTTTAATGAAAATTTGAAATATAGGTTTTAAATTAAAATAATATATACTTTTAAATTTTTATAAAATGAGATAAATTATAAAAAAATGATTTTAATGAAAATCAGGAAGTAACATATGGTAATGCATATTGTAACACATATGTTAATTGGATAAAAATATTATTTTCAAATTAAAAATTGAGATATTGATTTTAAAAATTATAAAATATTGATTTTAATGAAAACGAGGAAGTAACACAATAGTTATCCGGATAAAAATATTTTTTCAAATGAAAATATGTAATATGTGTCATCCTAAAAGTGACACTTGTATTATCCTAATTGTGGTGGAGATGATTGTAATTATGGATGGCGTTGGTGGAACAATGTTAATTTTAGTGGTAGTGGTGGTGCTGGAGCTGGAGCTGTGCAGTGAGTGTGGTAACACAAATTTTAACCTACAAGTAACACGTGTTATCTTAATTTAATTGAAATTGTGTAGGTTGGGAGATTGGCAAATATGGTAGGTTGAAGGTAATGATTTTCGTATTGATGGTGGGGAAAGATGGTGGTGGTAACACGTGTTATCCTACAAAGTAACATATGTGTTACTCTAATTTAAGTTAGGACAACACATGTATTACACCAATTTAAATTAGTGGTGATGTTGGAGTCGTGTTAGTGGTGGTAGTAACATGTGTGTTACCCTACAAGTAATACGTGTTGCTCTAATTTAAATTAAGGTGAAAATTCAAGTATCATATGTGTTACCGTAATTTAGATTAACGGCGGTGATGAAACAGTGTTGGTGGTGGTAACACACATGTTATCCTAATTTAAATTATAGTAACACATGTGCTACCTCAGTTGTGATGGAGGTGATTATGGTCGTGAATGGTGCTAGAAGATTTGAATCTAGTTGTGGTGGTGGTGGGGATATGATAAGACGAGTGGTGGTGGAAGGCGATTGGTAATGGTAACACATATGTTACCCGTGTAAAATATTGTTTTCAAATGAAATATTGAAATATTGATTTTAAATGAAAATAATGTATTTTTAAATAAAATTATAAAAAGAGACAAATTGTAAAATATTGATTTTAAATGATGAAGTAACATATGTTACTCGTGTAAAAATGTTGTTTTCAAACAAAAATTGAAATGTGAATTTTAAATAAAAATAATGTATTTTCTTAAAAACTATAAAAAGAAGATAAATTATAAATTATTGATATTAATGAAGACGAGAAAATAACATATAGTAACGCATGTTACCAGCGTAAATGGTGGTGCTAGAGCCACGCAGTAGTGAAAGTAAATTGTGATGGTTTAACATAAGTGTTACTCTAATTTTAATTATAGTAACATATGTGTTACCTTAATTTACATTAGTAGTGGTAAAGCGGTAGTAGTGTTGGTAGTGGTAATATTTGTGATTGGTAATAGTAATACATATGTTACCAGTATAAAAATTATTGATTTTAATGAAAATGATGAAATAACGTATATGTTACTCGTATAAAAATGTTGTTTTCAAAAAAAATTGAAATATGAATTTGAAATGAAAATAATGTATTTTCTTAAAAACTATAAAAAGAAGATAAATTATAAATTATTGATTTTAATGAAGACAAGGAAATAACATATAGTAACATATATTTTTTCGTGTAAATGGTGGGGCTAGAGCCACGCATTAGTGGGAGAAAATTGTGGTGGTTGTAACACAAATTTTATTCTAATTTTAATTATAGTAACACATGCGTTACCTTAATTTACATTAGTGGTGGTGAAGCGGTAGAAGTGGTGGTGGTGGTGGTAACACTTGCGATTTGTAATAGTAACACATATATTACCAGTATAAAAATTATTGATTTTAATGAAAATGATGAAACAACGTATATGTTACTCGTATAAAAAAGTAGTTTAAAAAAAATTGAAATATGAATTTAAAATGAAAATATATTTTCTTAAAAACTATAAAAAGAAGATAAATTATAAATTATTGATTTTAATGAAGACGAGGAAATAACATATAGTAACACATATGTTTCTCGTGTAAAAATATTGTTTTTAAATAAAAAAATTTAAATATTGATTTTAAATCAAGCTAATGTATTTTTAAAAAAATTATAAAAGGATATAAATTGTAAAGTATTGATTTTAATAAAAATGATGAAGTAATACATATGGTAATACATATGTTACACGTGTTGAAATCTGTTTTTAAATGAAAAAGTTGAAAATTTGATTTTAAATGAAAATAATATATTTATTAAAAATGGAAATTGGTCAAAAACGTCCCTAACGTATGGACCCGGTGCGCAAATCATCATTATCTTTCAAATTTTGGCAATTACATCCCTTACCTATCTATGTAGTGCCCAAATCATCCATTTGAACGGAATCCATCCAATATTTCGTTAAATCTTTGGAATTTTGGCGCAAATGGTCCCTAACCTTTGTTCATAGTGTGGAATTGGTTCCTAACGTTTATGTTTTGGCAAACAAGTCCCTAACCTATGTGTTTTAATGCGAAATTGGTCCTTATGGGATGAAAAAGATAAATATAGCCTTAGTTTTAATTAAAAGAAATTGTATGTGGATTCCTAATCATTACAAAATGTGTAAATAAGTCCAATACTTTTATTTTTTATAAAAAAATTAAAGAAAACTAATGATTTTTTTTTTAAATTAACACTTTAGTAATAAAAATGTCAAATAAAATTATTATTTTTAATATGAAGTAATAAATATATTATTTAAAATTAAAACTTTTATTTTATTGTTATATAAAAAAAATAACTTTGTCACAAATTTGATGTTCAAATACTTTTATTTAATTGAGTTATATGTTTATTAACTACAAATATTAGAAATCCAACTATATTCTTTATATTTTAATTTATCGTTTTATTTTCATTCAAAAATAAAACACATAATGTGTAAATTAATTTTTATTAGTATTTTTATGTTAAATCAAAATGTAATAAGATTAGTTCAATGTCATAAAATTATATACGTCATTTTGTTATTTATTTAACTTAATTTTTAAAGTGAAGAGGGAGAAAAAAAAATTATAAGTAAAGAGAGAAAAATGATTTCTCACAATGATTTCTCTTTATTACTTAATAATAAAAATAATAAATTTATTTGACATGTTTATTACTAAAGTGTTAATTAAAAAAAATACTCATTAGTTTTTTAAAATTTTTTTATAAAAAATAAAAGTATTGGACTTATTTGCACATTTTGTAATGATTAGGAATTCATATACAATTTCTTCTAATTAAACTAAGGGTATATTTGTCTTTTTCATTCTATAAGGACTAGTTTCGCACCAAAACACATAGGTTAGTGACTTGTTTGCCAAAGGGTAAATAGCACAAAACGTCCCTACCTATTGAGGGTATTGTGGAAAACGTCCCTACCTTCAAAATTTTGGTATTTTCACCCTTACCTACTGGATTTATTGCGCAAAACGTCCTTCAGTCCAAAAATATAGGGGTAAATTAGTCTAACCACTTTTTTCACATATATATTACTTCTTTTAAAATTGGAGGGCTTCCCATGCAATTTTCAAAATTGCACGACAGGCCCCCGTCCCCAAATCCTCATTCCTAAGCTGCAGTGGCAGAAGCTGCCCTTTCCTTCTCAAATCCTGTACAAGCTGCATTTGCTCTCCTCCTCTCAATCTTTACCAGTTTCCTCAATTCTGAAATGTCAAGTTCTTCATCTTTCTCACTATATGCTTTTTCATCATCACATTCTTCATCATAATTTGTAATATTTATTTCATCATCATCAGTAAATAGATTCGTTTTTTCTGTTTTTTCCTCCATGATTCGTTTTTTCTTCCAAAAGAGCCATTTCGGACGAATGCCTCAGTACAAGCCACTGCAATGACCGAATCACTTCTTGATCATGGAGTTGCTTCTTTTCAGCCAATATACGGTACTGGTTAGCTTCCATTTCGATCAAACACTTTTCGTTCTGAAGTCGCAAAATCATAGCCATTGTTTCCTCAGCTGCAGTGGCAGAAGCTGCCCTTTCCGTCTCAAGTTCTGTACAAGCTGCATTTGCTCTCCTCCTCTCAAGTTCTGTACAAGTTCTGTAAAAGACGATGTCGTTAGAGGAGGACGAGGAGACACTCGAGCACACCCTCCTTGTAGTCCGGGAAGTATCCATTTACAAAATCACTCTGCGGTCCTCGAGCGGCGGATACAAGTGTGGTGAGTGGCTGCAGTCCGATAAGATCTGGTCGGGCTGGCTCCGTGTCGTGTCCTGCAAGTCCCGGTGCGAGATCCGCCTCGAAGACCCTAATTTCGGCGATCTATTTGCGGCTTGCTTCGTCAGCCCTGGCCAGCGAGAGAGCGCTGTTGAATCAGTTTTAGATTTGTTGAGATACTTTGTGCTAAAGATTGAGGATGGCAGTGGGAAGCACTCGTTTATAGGGTTAGGGTTCAATGAGCAGAATGAGGATTTGGGGACGGGGGCCTGCCGTGCAATTTTGGAAATTGCATGGGAAGCCCCTCAATTTTAAAAGAAGTAATATATATGTGAAAAAAGTGGTTGGACTAATTTACCCCTATATTTTTGGACTGAAGGACGTTTTGCGCAATAAATCCAGTAGGTAAGGGTGAAAATGCCAAAATTTTGAAGGTAGGGACGTTTTCCACAATACCCTCAATAGGTAGGGACGTTTTGTGCTATTTACCCTTTGCCAAAACATAAACGTTAGGGACCAATTCCACCATAAGGACAAAAGTTAGGGACCATTTGTGCCAAAATTTCAAAGGTTTAACGGAATATTGGATGGATTCCGTTCAAACGGATGATTTGGGCACTACATGGATAGGTAAGGGATGTAATTGCCAAAATTTGAAAGGTATGGATGATTTGCGCACCGGATCCATACGTCAGAGACGTTTTTGGCCAATTTTCCTTTTAAAAATAATTCTTAAAAGAGAGAAATTGTAAAATATTGATTTTAATGAAAAATGAGGAAATAACATAGTAACAAATATGTTACATATATGTTACCTTAATTTAAATTTGTAGTGGTGAAGCGGTAGCAGTGTTGGTGGTAGTAACACTTGTGTTATCCTAATTTAAAATGTAGTAATACATGTATTACCACATTTGTGATGGATGTGATTACAGTTGTGGATAGTGGTAGCGGATTTGAACACGATTGTGGTGGTGGTGGTGGTCGATTGGTAATAGTAACACATATATTACCAGTATAAAAATTATTGTTTTTAATGAAAATGATGAAGTAACATATATGTTACTCGTGTAAAAATGTTGTTTTCAAAAAAAATTGAAATATGAATTTTAAATAAAAATAATATATTTTCTTAAAAATTATAAAAAAAAATGATAAATTATAAATTATTGATTTTAATGAATACGAAGAAATAACATATAGTAACACATATGTTAGTCGTGTAAATGGTGGTGCTAGAGTCATGCAGTAGTGGGTGAAAATTGTGGTGGTTGTAACACAAATGTTATTCTAATTTTAATTATAGTAACATAAGTATTACCTTAATTTAAATTAGTGGTAGTGAAGCAGTGTTGGTGGTGATAACACTTGTGTTATCCTAATTTAAAATATAATAACACATGTATTACTATATTTGTAGTGGATGTGATTATAGTTGTGGATAGTGGTAGCGGATTTGAACACGATTGTGGTGGTGGTACTGGTATAGGACGAGTGGTAGTAGTGGTAGAAGACGATTGGTAATAGTAACACATAAGTTACCAATATAAAATAGTGAATATGAAGAAGTAACAAAAAAAAAATGAAATATGAATTTTAAATGAAAATAATGTATTTTCTTAAAAACTATAAAAAGATAAATTATAAATTATTGATTTTAATGAAGACGAAAAAATGACATATAGTAACACATATGTTACCCGTGTAAATGGTGGTGCTAGAGCCGCACAGTAGTGGGAGAAAATTGTGGTGGTTGTAACACATGTGTTACCTTAATTTAAATTAGTAGTGGTGAAGCGGTAGCAGTGTTGGTGGTGGTAACACTTGTGATTGGTAATAGTATCACATATGTTATCAATCTAAAAATTATTGATTTTAATGAAAATGATGAAGTAACATATACGTTACTTGTGTAAAAATGTTGTTTCCAAAAAAAAAAATTGAAATATGAATTTTAAGTAAAAATAATGTATTTTTTAAAAAACTATAAAAAGAAGATAAATTATAAATTATTGATTTTAATGAAGACGAGAAAACAACATATAGTAACACATATGTTACCTGTGTAAAAATGTTGTTTTTGAATAAAAAATTGAATTATTGATTTTAAATCAAGCTAATGTATTTTTAAAAAATTATAAAAGGATATAAATTGTAAAGTATTGATTTTAATGAAAATGATGAAGTAACACATATGGTAACACATATATTATACGTGTTGAAATCTATTATCAAATGAAAAAATTGAAAATTTAATTTTAAATGAAAATAACATATTTTTAAAAATAATTATCAAAAGAGAGAAATTGTAAAATATTAATTTTAATAAAAAAAATGAAGAAATAACATAGTAACATATATGTTACCCATGTAAAAATATTGTTTATCAATGAAAAATTAAAATATTAATTTTAATATATATATATATATATATATATATATATATATATATATATATATATATATATATATCCATACTATAGTATAAGTGTCTATGGCATGTTTACTATTCACCCTTCAACCAACGCGACGTCGTTTTGATGTTGTATTAGCCTTAATTTTGTCCAAATCTCACTTTTCTGTGTTCTACGCTTGTTTAACCTATTAATAGTGGCTGTCTTTTTTTGACTTTTCTTTGTTTATTGGGGATTCGTTATTTCTCTAGAGTTTATTCAAAATGCTGCAATTGTTGACTTGTTTCTTTCTTCTGGATCTGGCATCTTTTTAATTTTAAATTATCTTTTTTTTGTTCCTTACACATGCGCAGCCTTTTTTTATTTTATATTATATTTTTTCGTGTTGTCTTTTCTCTTTCTTGTCGATATTCGAAAAAAAAAATTTCCTTTTAGTTGTCAAGTGGCTCGATCATTTTTTTTCCTTGTGATTTCGTCATTTGATTACTGTCGAGTCACTCGGCATAGGAGATTTTTCTATTTTTAGATTTGGTCGAGGTATTGAGTTTGTGGAGTGGCTTGATTATTTTTTCTCCTTGCCATTTCATTATTTGATTACTGTCGAGTCACTTGGCATAGGAGATTTTTATATTTTTAGATTTGGTCGAGGTATTGAGTCTGTGGATATTATTATTATTATTATCATTATAATTTTGTATTCATATTAAAATCTCCATACTTTCAAAATTGATTATACTTTTCTTAACGATGACATTTGCAAGCTGTGAACTTAATTATCTATGTGAAGTAAAATTGAATTCAAGCTCAGGTTGAAAACTTAAACATTGTCGAGACTGGAAGTAACAAAGTATAGAACTGAAATTTTGTCCATTTCCTTTCAAGTTCCACCACATTTTGCCATGAAACTGAATTTCCATACGATGTAACTCATAGCTTATACATAATCAATATTCACGTATTGAAATACAATATATCCTCTCCCTATTTGAAAAACTGAAATCACTATTTTAATTTGAAAAGAAATATCTTACAAAGAAGGCTACAAATTGAAATGAAAAGTTGGAAATTTAAACTAATTTCATGAATTACAAGAATTATAAATTAATTTTGTTTATTTACAAAAAACAATTTATTTTTTTATTTTTTTTTGGTTGGACATTTTCATTATAAAATATAAGAATGAAAAATTAAAATATATTAATATTTTTTCTATGTTTTTAAACTTTGTCGAGTTGCTTGGCAAGGTGGGAAACCTAAACATATTTTATTTATCCCACTTGTCGAGTAACTCGGCAAAGTGGGAAATATTGGACCAAAAAATTTCTTCTTTCCCCTTCCTTTATTTGTTGTACAGTTTTAGCAATGCATTTATTTATTTTATTTTATGGATTTCTACTGTCAGTCCACATCTTTTTCATTTTATAGCAAATTTACCCATGAGTTATTTTTTTATTTAATATGTTATAGTAAAATATATATTTTACGAATTTATTATATATTATATTAGATCCTTACAATAAATGATACTATATGTTGATCAAATATTGTATGTTAGTATAGTTGAATTTTTTTATAGTCATTGTGTTCATTTATTATAATAATTTTAGTCATTGATATTTCAAACTCACAATTTTTTTAATATTTTCTATGGATGTGCAATGCAAAAGTTTTTTCTTTTGTCAAATTTTTTTTTTTTTTTTTTTTTTTTGGGCTTTTTCATGCCAAAATATAAAAAAAGGAAAACTTAATATTATTTTTCCCCCACTTTCCTCACACACAAAATATATATATATTTTTTATTTTTTTTTCGACATTTTAATTACAAATTATAAGAATCAAACATTAAAATATATTAATATTTTTTGTATGTTTGTCAACTTTGTCGAGTTGCTTGGCAAGGTGGGAAAACTAAACATATTTTATTTATCCCACTTGTCGAGTAACTCGACAAAGTGGGAAATATTGGACCAAAAAATTTCTTCTTTCCCCTTCCTTTGTTTGTTGTAGAGTTTTAGCAATGCATTTATTTATTTTATTTTATGGATTTCCACTGTCAGTCCACATATTTTTCATTTTATACCAAATTTATCCATGAGTTTTTTTTTTTTTAATATCTTATAGTAAAATATATATTTTACGAATTTATTATATATTATATTAGATCCTTACAATATATGATACTATATGTTTATCAATTATTGTATGTTAGTATAGTTGAATTTTTTTATAGTCATTGTGTTAATTTATTATAATAATTTTAGTCATTGATATTTCAAACTCACAGTTTTTTTAACATTTTGTATGGATGTGCAATGCAAAAGTTTTTTTTTTGTCAAAAATTATTTTGTTTAATTTTTATTTTTGGGCTTTTTCATGCTAGAATATAAAAAAATGAAAACTTAATATTTTTGGACATTTTAATTACAAATTATAAGAATCAGAAATTAAAATATTTAATTCTTTTTTCCATTTATTCAACTTTGTCGAGTTGCTCGGCAGTGTTGTAAGACTAAACAGATTTTACCTATGCCACTTGTCGAGTAACTCGGCAAAGTGGGCAGCATTGGCCAAAACAAATTATTTCTGCCATTCTTTTATTTTTTTACAGTTTTAGCAATGTATTCATTTATTTTATTTTTTGGATTCCACTGTCAGTCCACATATTTTTCATTTTATAGCAAATTTACCCATGAGTTTTTTATTTTTTAATATGTTATAGTCAAATATATGTTTTATGAATTTATTATATATTATATTAAATCCTTACAATATATAATACTATATGTTTATGAATTATTGTATGTTATTATAGTTCAATTTTTTTATAGTCATTGTGTTCATTTATTATAATAATTGTAATCATTCATATTTAAAACTTACAATTTTTTTAATATTTTCTATGGATGTGCAATGGAAAAGTTTTTTTTTTTTGAAAAATTATTTTGTTTTATTTTTATTTTTCGGCTTGTTGAAGCCAGAATATACAAAAAGAAAAACTCAATATTATTTTCCCCCCACTTCGTTCACACACAAAAGATTTTTTTTTTTATTTTTGTTTGGACATTTTTATTACAAATTATAACAATCAAAAATTAAAATATTTATTTCTTTTTTCCATTTATTCAATTTTTCCCCAACTTTGCTCGCACAAAAAATATTTTATTTTTTTAGTGTTGGACATTTTCATTACAAAATATAAGAATTAGGAATTAAAATATTTTAATATTTTTCTTATGTTTTTTCAACTTTGCCGAGTTGCTCGGCAAGGTGGGAAAGGTAAATCCATTTTATTTATCCTACTTGTCGAGTAACTCGGCAAAGTGGGAAATATTGGACAAAAAAAAATTATGGATTCCCCTCCTTTATTTTTGTATATTTTTAGCAATGCATTTATTTATTTAACGTTTTGGATTTCCATTGTCAGTCCACATCTTTTTCATTTTATAGCAAATTTACCCATGGGTTTTTTTTTATTGTAATATGTTATAGTAAAATATATATTTTATGAATTTATTATATATTATATTAGATCTTTACAATATATGATACTATATTTTTATCAATTATTGTATGTTAGTATAGTTGAATTTTTTATAGTTATTATTTTACTTTATTATAATAATTGTAGTCGTTATATGATTTCATTGTTTTTCATTTACAATTTTATCCCTTCTCACTTTCGTCGAGATATTGAGTATTTACATATTATTATTATTATTATTATTATAATTTTTTATGTACATTAATTATTAAATTTTCTATTTTTGTTGTTTTTTTTTTTGGTGCATGTAAGTGATTCAATAACTTACAATTTTTAACTTTGAATTTTTTTACCTAATTCATAAATTACGCATGTGTATATATTTTTTATTCTAACATTTATGATGATATTTTATATTAAATTATATATTATGTAAAATTTCTTTGTGTAATATGAAAATATAATTAGGTACACTTTTTCATGACATAATATCAAAAAACAAATAAAAATGATTATATTTTTCCTCACATTTGTCCCGCAAATTTTTTTTTGCTTTTTTTGGACTTTTTCATGACAAAATATAATGATCAAAAATTAACATACTTAAATATTTTTTTTTGTTTTTCCCACTTTGTTCAGTTATAATTTTTTTTCCTTCTTTATTTTAATTGTATTTAAAACTTGTAATTTTTTATAGATTTTGTATTTATGTGCAGCGGACAAAATATTTTTTTCTCAAAAATTATGTTCGTTTTTTTTTTTTGGGGACTTTTTAATGAGAAATTATAAAAAAGAAAAAATTAATAATATCTTTTCCCTCACTTTGCTCACGCAAAAAACTAATATTTTATTTTTCCTTTGTTGTTCTTTTTCGTGACAAAATATAAGAATGAAAAAATAAATTATTTAAATGATTTTTTCATTCTTTCTACTTTGCCAAGTTACTTGGCAATGTGTTATAGTCATTATTTTAATTGATTATGATAATTGTAGTCGTTATATGATTTCATTGTTTTTCATTTACAATTTTTTCCCTTCTCACTTTTGTCGAGGTACTGAGTATTTACATATTCTTATTATTATTATTATTATAATTTTGTATGTATATTAATTATTAAATTTTCTATTTTTGTTGTTTTTTTTTTTTGCATGTAAGTAATTCAATAACTTACAATTTTTAACTTTGAATTTTTTTACGTCGTTCATAAATTACGCATGTGTATATATTTTTTACTTTAACATTTATGATAATATTTTATATTAAATTATATATCATATAAAATTTCTTTATGTAATATGAAAATATAATTAGGTAGACTTTTTCATGACATAATATGAAAAAACAAATAAAAATGATTATATTTTTCCTCACATTTGTCCCGCAAATTTTTTTTGGCTTTTTTGGACTTTTTCATGACAAAATATAAGAATGAAAAAATAAATTATTTAAATAATTTTTTCATTTTTTCTACTTTGCCGAGTTACTCGGTAATGTGGGAAAATTAAATACCTTCTATTTATCCCACTTGTCGAGTAACTCGACACAGTGGAAAGAGTTGAAGAAAACAGATGTCTTTTCCCTTTTCTTTGTTTTTGTGGAATTTTACGAATTTATTTATTTATTTATTTTTTCCATTTGTAATTTTAGTTCACATCCTCTTCATGTTAGAGCAAATGTATCCATGGTCTTTTTTTTTTTTTAATATGTTATAATAAAATATATATTTTTTTAAATTGTTATATGTTTTATTAGATCTGTACAATATATGATACTATATTTTTGTTTATATTAATTCTTACGTTGGAAAATTTAATTTTCATTATATAATTTATTGATGAATTTGACATTGAAAATTATGATTTTTTTAAGATTTTTGATAAAGTGAAGATTTTATGATTAGATTTTGACTTTGAATTTTTTTAGTCGATTGATAAATTAAGGATATATATAAAAAAAATTTACGCTACCATTTATGATAAGATTTTACATTAAATTATATATGATATAAAATGATTTTTCATTATATGAAATTATGATTATTGATTACATTATATTAGATTTTATGAACTATTATAATATATTTGTTATTAATTGTTGTATTATAATTATGTTTGGTAATTATATTATAATTATTTTATAATATGTTATGAATTTGTTATATATTATATTAAATCCTTATAGTATATAATATAAAATTTGTGTTAATTATTTTATCTTGGTGTAGTTGAATTTTTTTTTTTATCATTATTCTAATTTTTTATGATAAATGTAGTTTTCATATAATTTCTTATATAATTATGCACTTTCATTATTGTTAATAATGATTGTAAACTTTAATATTGATTTAGTCTATTTATGTAATTTTTTCTGTCGGTTAACTCGACAAATTCAAACGTACTTTCTCGATCTGCTCGAGTAATTATCTATCAATTTTCCTACCTAAATTCTTGCCTCCGTTAGATTTTAAATTTTTGTTGTATACTTTTATTTTACATGCCAGCCGCAATGTTTGACTTCAACATTTGTCTTTTATATCTACAATCCATTCTGTAAAACATGCGTATATTTTTATATTAGTATGTGTTTTCAAGTTACGAGGTAATTAGGGCAAATGATTTCACTTTATTTCTTGAAATTCATACGCTTTCTTAACACGTGTACTCATGTACAAAATAAAAGTTAATTGTTTTGTTTTTTTTTTTGGCATTTCTTTGTCCTTATCTTTGTACTTATTATTAATAACATCTAAAATTATATACATACGTCTACTGTTCATGTTTTGGAACTAAACGGCGTTGTTTTGGAAGTATGATTTTATCTTTTTCTTTTCTTCGATTTGTACGAGACATACATACACAATCCTTGCTTCTTTTCTATTTTTATTTCTTCTGAGTCTTACTCTTTTATTTGAACTCTTATCAAACCCTATAGAGCTTTAGTTAGTTATATTTCGTTCCATCATCTAATTTTGTTGAAATCAGTCCTAATTTTGTTGAATTCCTTTTATTATCACTTTGAATCATTGTAGCTTGTTTCATCTATTTCAAATTATAGTTCTCATCTCCTTCGTTAACCTTTTGAGTTAGAACGTAGTTTGCAGAACTTCTGAAAACCATTTTGTTGGTTTCATCATTTCTTCATTCGTTGTTATACATCAAGCTGGCAACTTAAATTTACAGGTTTGTAATTTTTTACTACTGGAACTTTGAAGGTCTTTGTTATTTGTGTTATTTGGTTTATTCTTTCATTCTATCTTTATTAACAAGATTTGTTTTTTAAGTAATATATATTTATAGGCTATATTTAAATATAAGAATTCAAATCACTGTTGAAGCTTTTAAATCAATAGTAATTTATTCTCTTTTTGTGATTTCATCTATGCACTAATCTTATTTTTTTTTGTGTTCATAATGTTTATATTATATTTGTATTTTTTTATATATTGAATTACACTAATTTTTATATTTGTTTTATGAAAAAATATATTAGATGACAGGTGAAAAAACTGTTGATTCAAATAAAGAACTACAAAACAAGAAAAGGAGACAAACGTATGCTGAGCATATGCATTATAAATCTAACAAGAAGATTCAAAAAACAAGGATTCAGTTACTTGAAGATATTCAATCTAATGATGTCAATTCAATAGATAATTCACAACTACTTGGTAAGCAAAGTATATTTTTTTTTATTGTTTTAGTTATTATGCATATATTGTTTCGATTTATTTTTTTATATTGTTTTTATTTGTCATATTTTTTATAGCTCGACCCTTGAATGAAGATGGTGATGGAATTTCCTTTTTTGGCTCTAACAATTTAGAAGATTCTACTGTGGAATGTGATATTTATTATCAAGAACATGAAAATCAAAATCATGAATTCCAATTAACTCCTTGTATTTCGAATATTACTATGAGATATGTACCCACAAAAAGTTATGTATTACGTACTCCAACAAATTGTATTCATTGTCTTGCAAAAAAGTTTGAGAAAGAAAGTAAAGGTTTTTGTTGTTCTGATGGAAAAATCAAATTGCATATCAACTGTTCACCTTCTATTTTATATGATTTATATACTTCAAGTTCAGATGAAGCATTAGATTTTAAAAATAATGTACGAAATTATAATAACCATTTTGCTTTTACCTCTTTTGGAGTGAAGTTTGATAAAGATTTATCTAAATCTACTAACTATAAAGGTATTTACACTTTTAGAGTTCAAGGACAAGTATATCATTACATAAATCCAATTCTAAATTTTGATAGTAATCCATCATATTTGCAGTTATACTTTTATGATACAGACAATGAAATACAAAATAGATTAAATACATCTAACAATTTCTCATCGTCTTTACTACATATATTAGTGAATTTATTAAAGATTAATCCATATTCTAGATTTTTTCGTTCTTTAAGCGATATTGAAAGTCTTCAAAGTTGCAAAATTCATATAAGATGTGATGCTGGTCTTGATCAAAGAGTGTATAATGCACCTTCTGTATCTCAAGTTGCTGCAGTTTGGGTCGATGAGGACCCATCTGCAGATATAAGATATCGTGATATATCAATTTATTGTCACTCTAATCATTCACATAGAATACATTACTATTATGGATGTTATGATCCTCTACAATATCCATTATTATTTCCCTTTGGTGAGACTGGTTGGCATGAAGGTATTGAAAAGGCAAAAAATAGTATAGTTAATATTCATAATGCAACAGAGAATTTCGTTTCTACTGAAAACATTAGTTGTGCAGCTGATGTATTAGAAAAAGAAAAAAGAGGTAATGATTACCATTATGTTTGTTTACTTAAATTGGTTAAATCTAATATTTATTTTTATTAAATTTCTTTGTGTTTTTTTCTTGTGCAGTTTTGAAGAAGAATAAAAAAGGTTTACAAGTTTCTTGCCGTGAATACTATTGCTTCAAATTACAGGTACGTGATACACAAAACAATGTTTTGCTCCATGCTGGTAGACTTCTACAGCAATATGTAGTAGATATGTATGTTAAACTTGAAACAAGTCGATTAGATTATTTTCGTCAAAATCAAAGTGAAATTCGTGCTGAATTATATCAAGGAGTTGTTGATAGTGTAGAAAATGGTCAAAATAGAGGTGCACAAATTGGTCGTCAGATTATTTTACCTTCTTCTTTTGTTGGAGGTCCTAGAGATATGAAAAAAAGATATATGGACGCTATGGCATTAGTACAAAAATTTGGTAAACCTGATTTATTTTTAACATTAACATGTAACTCTAATTGGGTAGAAATAAGGCAAGAATTAAGGCATAATGATATAGGGCAAAATAGACCTGATTTAACTGCTAGAATATTCAAAGCTAAATTAGAAGAACTTAAAGTTGATCTATTTAAGCACCAAATTTTTGGCCCTGTTGCTGCATATATTTATGTTGTAGAATTCCAGAAACGAGGACTTCCACATGCTCATTTCTTACTAATCTTACAAAGTTGTGCAAAAATTAATAATATTGATAGAATTGATTCTATTGTATCATGTGAAATTCCAGATAAATTAAAACATCCGCATCTTCATTCTATTGTTGTTAAACATATGATGCATGGTCCATGTGGTCATTTGAATCCTCATAATGTTTGTATGGATAGAACAGGTCATTGTAAGAATAAATATCCTAAGGAATATATTTCAAATACTTATATTGGCCATAATTCTTATCCAACCTATAGACGGTTAAATGATAGACGATCATTTATGATTCGAGGACATTTATTAGACAATAGATGGGTTGTACCTTACAATCCATATTTATGTGCGAAGTTTGATTGCCATATTAATGTGGAAATATGTTCCACAGTTAAAGCTGTTAAATACCTCTATAAATATGTGTACAAAGGCTATGATCGTGTGAGTTTTTCTATCTCTAATACTAATAATGAAAATCCTATTGATGAAATTGAGATATACCAAAATGGACGTTGGATTTCTCCACCTGAAGCAATGTGGAGAATATATGGATTTGTTTTGTATGAAATGTCTCCCTCAGTTATCTCATTACAACTACATCTTGAAAATAACCATTTGATTACATATAGGGACTATGAAAATTTAGAGACAGTAATTAGTAATGAATCTAGACAACGCACAATGTTAACTGAATTTTTTCATATGAATCTTTCAGATGAATTTTCAAAAACATTATTGTATAAAGATTTTCCAAAGTTTTTTGTATGGGACAGTCAAGGAAAAATATGGTGTCGAAGGAAAAAAGGAAATGTTATTGGTAGAATAGTTACATCTGCTATAACTGAAGGAGAAAGATATTATTTACGTATTGTATTAAATCATGTTAAAGGAGCAACGTCGTTTGAAAATTTAAAAATGGTCCATGGTGTTTATTTGTCGTCTTTTCGTGAAACAGCTATAGCACTTGGTTTATTACAAGACAATAATTATTGTGAGCTTTGTTTAGATGAAGCTATTAGTTATCAAATGCCTTCTTCTCTTCGTAGATTATTTGCTACAATACTCATTCTATGTTCTCCTAATAATCCAGATGTTTTATGGAAAAAATTTCGCCTATTTTTATGTGAAGATTTTTTATCCGATGGTATGTCTATTGGAAGTGCAGAAATGAAAGCATTACATGAAATAAATTCTATATTAGAAGCAAATAATAAAAATATAAATGATTACCATGTTGTACCTTTTGAAATATATATGGAACAAGAAGACATATTAACCAAGATTATTAATGAAGAATTAAACAATGTTATTTATACTGACAATACTGCGTATCCAAATAACTTAAATGAATATCAAAAAATTGCCTATGACAAAATTCTTACAGATGTATATAGTAATATAGGTCGTATGTATTTTATAGATGGACCTGGTGGAACTGGTAAAACTTATTTATATAAAGCTTTGCTTAGCACAATTCGATCTAAAAATCTTATAGGTTTGGCAACAGCTTCTTCAGGTGTTGCAGCTGCTTTATTACCTGGTGGACGAACAGCACATTCAAGGTTTAAGATACCACTTGAAATAAATCACAATATGACCTGTTCTGTTAGCAAGCAGTCTGCTCTAGCAAGCTTTTTTAGATTGACAAATTTGATTATTTGGGATGAAGCACCAATGGTACACCGTTATGCAATAGAGGCTGTGGATAGAATGCTCAGAGATGTTAATGATTCTATATTGCCTTTTGGAGGAAAAGTTGTTGTTTTAGGAGGTGATTTTCGACAAATTTTGCCAGTAGTTCAAAAAGGAAATAAACAGGCAATCATTGGATCAAGTTTAGTCTATTCATACTTATGGCCAAATTTTATACAGCTACAATTGGTACAGAATATGAGAGCTCAATTTGACCCATATTTTTCTAAGTTATTGTTTGATATAGGCAACGGAATTCTACCTAAGCATAACTGTAATATGATTACATTACCAGATGAAATAGTTATACCATTTGATACAAAAACAGTTTCTATAAAAGAATTGATCCGAAATGTTTACCCAAATTTACAAAATTATAGCAATGAATTAGATAAGATGGTTAATCGAGTTATTTTGACTCCTACAAATAATGCTGTTGATGAAATAAATAATATTATACTTAATGAAATTGCTGGTGAAAATGTTACATATTATAGCTTTGACGAAACACTAGAAAAAAATGAACAAATTGTTCATGAAGATTTTCTTAATACATTGACTCCAAATGGTATTCCACCTCATGAACTTGTACTAAAAGAAAATTGTCCTATTATGTTATTGAGAAATATTAGTCCATCTGAAGGATTATGTAATGGCACTAGATTAATTTGTCGTGCATTTGAGCGTAATGTTATTCATGCTGAAATATCTGTTGGAGAATGGCGTGGGAAAAAAGTTTTTTTGCCTAGAATTCCTTTTATTCCACTTGAAAGTGATAAGAGTACATTTCCTTTTAAAAGAACGCAGTTTCCAATTCGTCCTTGTTTTGCAATGACAATTAATAAAGCTCAAGGTCAAACACTAGATTATGTTGGACTATATCTTCCTGAACCTGTATTTTCTCATGGTCAGCTTTATGTTGCATTATCTAGAGCAAAAACAAGTAAATGTATTAGAGCATTAATTATACCAAATGATAAACTAAAAAATTATTTTAGCTGTACAAAGAATGTAGTTTATACAGAAATATTATCAGTTGTGCATACATAGTCTTTCAATTATTATTGTGTATTTTATTTTTGATTATTTAAAAAAGAGAACAAAATAAAATTTGCAACAAAATTCAAAGGCTGGGGATGGTCAATGTAAAAAAAAAAATTGTGGATAAATTTGTTATAAATGATAAGGTTGTGAACTAAAAGTACAAATTACTAACCAAAAAAAAAAAAAAATACACATCTTCAAACAGGCAAGGTGAAAAAAAAGAAAGAAAAAAAAATACAAAATTTTTATTTTTGCTTTCTCAAGGACTAAAAGTGCAAATTACTCTAAAAAAAAAAAAACCCAAAATTTCATTATTGCTTTGTCGAATACCTCGAGAAAGCAAAAATGAAAATTTTGCTTTCTCGAGTTACTCGAGAAATCAATAATCAAATTTTTGTTTTTTTTTCTTTTTTTCTCGTGTACCTCGAGAAAGGTGTTTTTTTTTTTTTTTTTTTTTTTTTTTAAATACTAACTTTGCCTATGAGGCAAATAAATTTTCCACCCATTTTCCACCTTTTAACTTGTTTAATTAAACAAATTTGCGATGGAAAAAATTTTCCATTTTGTTGCACATGACGGTGTTTTCTACGAAAATGAGGAAAACATTTTCTTGGCTAATGAGGAGCTCAAATTTTCCAGGGAAAATTTTTGGAAGCAAGACCTTTTACGAACCTTATCAATTTTTAAGCAAATTATTATTTTTGCTTCAAATTAATAATTTTTAAGCAAAATTATTAATTTTTAACTTGGCAAAATAATTACTTGGCAAAATTATAAATTTTTAAGCAAATTATATAAAATGCTCTAAATCATTAAGTTGATCTAATTTTTAAGCAAAATTATTAATTTTGAAGTTCGCAAAATAATGTCTTGGCAAAATTATTAATTTGTAAGTAATATTAAGTTGGAAAATACTACATTTTCAATGGAAAATAAAGACAATCAAACACCAAACAATAGAAAATCACTATATTTTCTAGGATTAATTTTTATCCAATCAAACACACTACATTTACAATGCCCAGAAAAATATTTTCTTGGCAAATCATTTCCACAGAAAATGTTTTCTTTTCACCCATTTTCTATACTTGCAATCAAACGCACCCTTAAATAAACATGGATCAACACCTGTAAGAAAAAAAATCTAACTATACTTTATTTCTTAATTTTATGAAATTGACAAAAATTTATACAATAAACTGCAGATTACTACATAGTCTAATTCTATATGTAATCATACCTAAGATAAGTACAAATTTATATCATAAATGTACAAATATCTTTTTATTATACACATGTCAATCTAATCTTTAATCTGTTCATCCTCACCATACACGCATCAAAAATCTATATACATAAACATATATAAATATCTTTTAATCGTGCTTGACCTCGTTATTCTCACTTCGGGTTTCAGATCCTCATCCCCAATTACATCATAGCTTTCCACGTAGCAATTAATAAATGCTATTCCTCATCTTGTCTAAAGATATGCAGTCTTTAATAAATGCTGGGTCCCAACCCTTGTGCAATAATTTCAAAGAAGTGCTATCTATTCTTTTATATTTTAAACAATTTAATCCCTATTTTTTCTTTTATTTCACATATCATTTCAATTTTCCTTTTCATAGACACAAATATGTTCCCACACCACTCTTTCTCCCGCATGTAACAATTCTTAGCAATTTTCATCTTTGAATTTACTTCATTAAAATAATAGAAAATTTTACATTATAAACATTATAATTGGACCCTTCAACTTTTTTATATTATACATATATCCTAAATTTGTTTTTTTTTTTTAATTTACTATAGAATAATTATTTGTACTTTGGCATACCCAAAAATTATTATTACAAAACCTACTATACTATAGTAGTCCTTACCTATTGTTTTATTATAGTTTGATCTATTCATTTCATAACCTTATCTACTTACTCTTTCAGCTTAGAAAATAATAGATTCAAATCTACTCAACTTTCATATATGCTTCAACTTTCATCCCCAATTTGTTTCTGCTGTTGTAGTACTTATTTGCCTTTTTTGTAAATTACTAGGTAAAGCAAATTTCATATTCACAATTTAACCATGAGGTTTTAATCTACTTAGTTTTTTTTATTATTTTCTAGCTAATATTTTGTTCATTTGTATACAAAATTACTAAAATGTGTAATAACTAATTATGTTTACTAAAATCTTCATAAAAATTTTTAACTATACGATTTATTGTTCATATTATATTATTTTACACAGTATACATTATAATAATAACATTTAAATTATTTCAATTTCATCACTTTGCCTATACTATAATTTAACATAAGAGTATACGCACTAACCTCAAATTTTTGAGTCTTCATGTTTATACTTTGACTTATTAAAATCTATTATTAGTATACACGCTAACCTAAAATCCACGTATTTTATAAGATTCAAAAATTTTAAACTTATTTTTGCTCCTTTATTAGTTTATACTTATTATTGTATTGTTGTGAGTTGTGAGCTTACTTTGTTGTTTTGTGAGCCTATTTTGTTGTCTTGTAAATTTTTATTAGATTGTGAGCTTGTCTATTGTTTCTTTGTGTGTGTGTGTGTATGTGTTGTTTTTAGAATTTATAAATGGAAAGTTAATTTTCGACCAAGAGAATAAACATTTGTTTTTATTCTTTAAAAATGCAAATTAAAAAAAAAATAAAGCTCATGTGAACTGATTTCTTGGATTCACCTTTCATTGCACATACGTATCTTATCATTAATAATTTAAATAAATTATTTAAACATGTGGAAAAGTATTTGAACTTGCCTAAAATCTAATTCTAATAAATTATCATCACTGAGTAGAGGGGGGAAAAGCAAAAGAAAGTCAAAAATATATTTTATTAGAATTACACGTATGTTTTTCATTACCTTAATTACGTCAACAAAATCACTTTAACAAACTTTAGCAAATACCGCGGCAGCTTGAAAAAAAATATATATACACTTCATTAATTTGAAGAAAATAACTAAAATTAATAAATATATAAAAATATATTTAACTTAGCTCAAATCATATTCATGTAATATCAAAAACTTAAACTATAAACATGGTCATCAAAATTTTATTTGTAAATCATTAAAATTATAATAATAATGTAAATGAAATCAAATAAATAGAAGATTAATTAAAAGTACTTATTTAGAAGTTTTTGATAAAATGTGTAGTTAAAATTTGTGGGTGTGAACAAATATGTGATTGAAAATAAGTTTGAAGAAAAAAAAAACAATAAAACAAACATGAAGTTTCGACTTTCTCTTTGTTTGGACAACAATGTTGGAAACTTTTGAAAAAGTTAATAAGGTTAAATAAGTCTTTACACATTTGCCATGCAGCCTGTCAACCTTTCTATAAGTTTTTCCTATACAACAAGCTTTATCCGAACGGTGAGAAGTGCGGATGAGTTCTTAGATTATCATTATTGGGACCCACATCATTTATTAATTACTGCGTGACAAGCCACACATCAATCCCGACAGAGGACTTACACTCTCATTGGGTAAACATATCCTTGGTCTTGGCATAATAGATAGCATATAACTCTATAGATAAAAGATTTGGATCTTATCACGGGGTCAAGAAAAGTTTCCAGGTCTGACAACAAAATCCACCGTGCAAACAAATATAGTTATCCCCCACTCCTGACCCCCTATTGCACTTCATTTATTTATATTTTAAACCTCCATTCTCAACTTATTTATCTCCCATATCCTAATTAATTTATACCTTCAATCTTATTCTTCAACTTATTTATCCCTCATTCTCTTATTTATTTATATTTTAAACCCCCCTCCTGAACTTATTTATACTTTAATCTATTTATTTATAACTATATTTATATCCATAATATTCATATGACGAAATTTATTAAATTTAAAATATATTTTTTATTATTATATTTATCATATTTGTTTATAAATAGTAATATATAATAATTTTCATTAGAGCATATATTATTTTTAGCATACAATAAATAATATAGTTAACATTCATTCTATTATTAACTAAAAAAGGACACCCGAGGGACATAAATTTATTTCAAACTTTTTATGTATGTGTGGGTTTATTTATTTGCAGTTAAGGGGAAGAATGCAAATGTAAACTTTTTAATTAAGTGGGGGGGTTTGTTTTTTGCGGCTGGAGTAGAGCCATAAAGTAAAATAAAAAAATTTTTATTGTTTGGGTGCATGAATAACATGCAGCCAAATGAGAAAACTCTCTGGACCCCGTGAGGAGGTCTAGATGTTTTCTCTAAATCTATATATATACAATAGTTCTGATTACAAATCAAACACAACTAAGATTCTATCTTCATATCTATTGTCAAGTCTTTAATTCTCAATATCCTTATATTCTTCTTTAAGCTTTCAACTGCAAGTCCGTACTATATTTGCACACATACTCCTACAATTCATTATTAGTCTAAATATTATTTCATTTTGATAACATATTTATATTCTTTGATTTATATTTCACATTTTGTGCAGGGTCAAACAATGGAAAAACAATACAAATTGATACCAAATATCGCTCCAAATGATACAAATTGGACTTCAAAAATTATTGTTGTGGAAAAATCATTTCCTCGAACAGCTCAACGAAGCCCGACAAAATACCAAAATATGGTATTTATGGATCCTCAGGTATATTATTTGAATCTATTATTTATGTTTATTAATTATTTTTATTTTAGCCCCATAAAATATTTACAAGTTTTCATTTTCCTCTAATATGTTATAACTTTCAATTCCCTTTGTTCACATTCAAAATTAATATGTAGCCAAAATTATGTATATGCTTTTACAAAATATCTAATTCGAATGCATCATGTTATACAGAAAAATAAAGTCCATGCAACTATCTATGATGCAAACATCTCAGCATATGAAGACAAGTTATTACTTGGCAAAACATATCTTGTCTCAAATGCAAATGTGAAATTTACAAAGCCTGAGTATCAAGCTTCTATGGGCAACATACAGTGGACGATATCTGGTCGAACAAAAGTTGAGGAAGTCAATGAAGATCACAGTGTTTTGATAGCTTCTACATACAATTTTGTTCCTTTCAACAAATTGGAACCTTACATGGACTCAAATTCTGATATAAGTATTGGTTCCTATTTTATTAAAAAAGAATTTTCCTCTTTTTTTGTATCTAAATTATTATATTTATACATGTAGATGTTCATATAATCTATTATGTTCATAACACATTTGATTTGTCCTAATTCATTATTTTTATTCTTTAGGTATTATTGGAGTTGCAATTGATGTGAAACCTAAAAGGCTGGTTCAAACTAGGTTTGAAACACAAACATGTATTCAAGATATAGTTCTCATCGACACAAGGTTTATATAAATATAACTATATTATTTTCAATTATAAATATATATTCCAATAATTTCAATATTATTAACAAAATTCATGTACCACTTTCTCATATATTTTCTGTGTTTCTATGCTAGCTTTAACACTGTGTTGCTAACGATGTGGGATAATTTTGTTGAGAAAGAATGCCGTTACATTGCTGATAATTTAAGCCAGAAACAAGTCATCATTGGAAACCATCTAAAAGTAACATCTTTTAGTGGTAATGTTTTTTGAATCATTTTGTGATTCATCCATCGGATATTACAACATTTATAAGCAATCTTAGTTTTTCAAACAAATATATCTATATATTTATTTCATGCACAGGGCTTTCCATTTCAACCAAGGCCAACAGCATCTTCTCTTTCAATGCCAATTTAGAACAAGTGGTTGAGCTCACATCTTGGTAAAAATTTATTTGTTCATTATTTTTTATTCAAACTTTATCTCATATATATATATATATATACATGTGTGTAAATTGCTAATATTTTTACACATTATGCAAGGGTCAAAACAAATTCTGACAAGTTAGATGAGATGATCTTGACAAAAATATATCCATCCTCAGCAACAAAGAATATTTCAACCCCAGACATGAACAATATCACAGAGATTCAACAAATTCCAAATTTGTTATATGGAGTAAGGCTAATTTTAATTAAAATAGTATTTACACAAATGCATTTCATTATTCTATAATATTTATACAATTTCTCTTCAAAAATAGTTGACAGGACAGGGGTATTTCTGGGTTTATGCACGTGCATACGTGAGAATATTTAAGCAAGCCTTTTGGTATATGTCTTGCAATACTTGCAACAAAATATCAAGTTCCAATTTCAATGAAACATATGAATGTGTCTTCTGCAAATTTTCTGATGCAGTTGCAATACCAAGGTATTATATTTTTTACAAATTATTTGTTATTAATAATTATTCACACATGTAACACTTTTAATATATTTGATGTATTAGGGCACATGTATATGTCGAACTTGAGGACTCCACAGGCTCATTCTCAGGAACTATGATTGGGAATCCAGCGGAAAAATTCTTACAATACACAGGCAAACAGTTAATGGATAGTGGATCACAAGTGTTGGAAAAGATTAGAATCACATTGGAGGAAGAACATTTCTTTTATATTAAAGGAATGAAGAAAAATGCCTTTGACGATGAATACAAGTATGACATTATCTTCTTCAATGAACCACCTCCTTCGACTTCACCCACATCTACAAGTACAAGATCAAGGATTAACAAAGGGAAAGATGTAGCATATACCACTGACATACAAATGCCTCTTCAAGGGCAAACATTCCCAAGTGCAGTGAAACAGCTTAGTTTCCCTTCTTCACCTGTGTCTAAATCGAAGAAGAGAAAACTTGAAGAACATCCAGTCTCATCTGAGAATGAAGTCAATCCAGAAAAATTGTCTGCGTCAAGGACAGAGAGATATACACGAGCTTCGAAAGACAAAGACATACTTTAAAAACTAATAATATGCTTTTATGCATTGCCACTTTTTTCCATTTGTTTTGAATGGATATTAGGTTTTTTTTTGTAATACTTTAAGCGTTTTGTGCTATGTACATATAAGCCTTTTAAAATGCAATGCAATTATATAAATTATATTTAATAGATCTATATCTTTTATATTTTTATATAGTTTTATTTTTACTACTACCTTTATATTATTGAATACATATACTTATTAATAATAATGAACAGCATAGAAAATATTTTCTTTTTCCTCTAAATAAAGATATCATATATTTTTCTTATAATAACAAATATATCCATACAGAATAATAAACATAGGCACTAAAAATTATAAATATTCAAAATATATTAAAGAATTATGTTAAATTCTTAGAATATAACTTTTAAATAAATACACCTTTTTTTCCATAGTCTGCAATTTGTATTGCACTCTTAAATGATTATAATAATTTTATGAATATAATCAGTTTATTATAACAAATTGATATTAGATAAATTTTATTCTAAATTATTATCAAATTTAGTACATATCTATTTATAAATGTTTTTTGTAAATATTAATATTAATTTTGTTATAAATAATATTATAATTACTAATTATAAATAAATAACGGTTTTCATAACATCATTTGATATAATCATTCTAATAAATAAAATTAATTTTTACAACACTTTGTTATTCTACTGTGTATTAATATTTTATAAAATCAGATATAATATACCATAAACATTTAAAATAATATATAACTATTCTATATGATAGTTCTCTTATTCTAACATATTATATTAAATCATACAATATAAAAAAGTACTAATATAAAATTACTCATCTACTTACGTTATAAAGTAACTCAATAAACTAAATAATTCCATTTATGACTTTCTATCGTTTTATTGGTCAAGCAGCTTGACAAACTAAGATTTGAGTTTTTTTAGTTGCTTGATTAAATAATTATTTATATATTTTCCAAAAAATAATATTATATTTTTTATTCAACATTTATATTAAACTATTTATTATTTATTTGTAATCTATCATTGTATCCTTTAAGGAACGCATATACCCAAATTTTCAGTTTGTCAAATTATCTAATAAATTAGGCAAATAAATAAATATTCTCAATCTATCATTTATTAAAACATGTCTATTTCATTACTTTGTCAAGTAACTTCAGGAACTCGATTTTCAGCTTGTCAACTTACACGATATAATGAATAATGAGTTACGTTCTATGAATAATATTTCATATACTATAACTTCATATAATATATTATAATAAAATAGTTATCATACAAAATAAGTATATATTATTTTTAATTAAGATAATATATTATATTTGATTACAATCTTTATAAAAAAAAACATAACATATTGTATTAATACTTATAATAATGGTTAGAAAATTATATTCAATAATTTGAGAAATTAAATATTTCTAGACAAATAGTTTATTGCTACACAATTAATTTCATTACAATGTGTTATATTAATTGCTAAAATATAATAATATTGAATATAGTATATTGCATTAATTGATTATGATATATATTAAATTTATGATAAGAAAGTTATTATATAAAAGTTTCATATATTATTTAAAATGATCATAATATATTATATCTTATTTTATAAAATATAAAACGCAGTCGAATAAAATTGTGTTCTAATAATTATTTTTAAATATTTCAGTAATTATATAAAATTCTATTATGAAAATCATTTTTCTTTTATAATTATTAATTATTATATCATTTAAGTCAAAATTTATATTAATATTTACTACCAAAATTTTTAGATAAATACGTAATAAATTTTATAATAATTTGTAATAAATTTTATCTCATACCAATTTATTATAATAAATTGTATTCCAATTAGTAAATCATTATAATAATATAGTAGTTGATTCTTAATATATTATTACACATTCAATATTATCATGTTTTATATTTGTGATCATAACATTTTTTTTATAATATGTTACACTAATTGTGAAACTAAAATAAAAAATATTATATTGTATTAATTCATTAGGATATATATTAAATTTATATAATATATATCTTATTTTACTATATTTGAATGCACGAATTTATATAAGAATTGATTAATAATACATAAATACAGAATTGCCTTTTTTTTTCCTTGTAGAAAATTATTATAACAATCTTTACTTATAATATGTTATACTAATTGGTAAAATAAAATAAAATCAAATCAAATATATTCTATTACTTGATTATGATATATATTAAATTTATATGATATATATTTTATTTTACTATATTATAATAAATGAAACATTATATTAAATTTTGTATATACTTCATTTATTAACTTACTAGACAAATCCAAGTTTCTGGCTTACGAGTTTGTACAAAAATAACACCACTAAATAAAAAAAAACAATTATTTTAATGTATTACATTATTTAAATAAAGAACAGAACAAAATAATCAAAATTTTTGCTTGCATTTGTTTGTCGAGTAACTCGAGTAACTCGATTTTCACTTTATCGAGCTACTTAAGGTATTGAATAGATTCATTTCTTTTTATATTTTTAATCGAGCAACTTGACAAACTTGATTTTGAGTTTATCGAGTTACTCGACTAACTTGAACAATAGAATACAGTGAATAATAAGTTACATTCCATGAATAATATTTTATATCCTATAACTTTATATCATATATTATAATAAAATAGCTATCATCTAAAATAATTATATATTATTTTAAGTTTAGATGGTATATTATATTTTATTATTTCGAAAATAAAAACACAGTGTAGTAAAAATGTGTTATAATATTTATTTTTGTTTATTAGACTTATTGTAATATTCTTTTTAACAAAATTTATATTCATATTTCTGAAAAAACTTATAAATAAATATATAGTACATTTTATAATAATTTATAAAAACATTTATTTCGTATAAAAATATTATAGTAAATTGATTATAATTACTAAATTATTACAATAATGCAGTAATTAATTAATAATATATTAATACAAAAATAATTTTATTATACTATAAAATTATTATATTTAATTTTTTTTTAATATGTTATAGTAGTTGCTAAAATAAAAAAAAATATTAGCATATTGTATTAATGCATTATCATATATATTAAATTTATATTATATATATTCTTTTTCACTCTATTCTAATAAATGATAGGCTAAATAAAATTTGTTATATACTTTATTTATGAAATTACTCGATAAATCGAAATTTGAGCCCCACGGTCTTCTTCAAAAATACTACTGCAAATAACAATGAAGAATTATTTAAGTGTACTAAATAATTTATACAATAAACCAACAAAGGATAATGAAAATGTTAAATTTAAAATAATATATAATTATTTTACTTGATAAATGGAGCATACACAAAAAAATTAAATATATGCATTATTGGAGTTACTCGAGTAACTCGACAAACCCAAAATCATGTTTGTCGAGTTACTCGATTAAAAATCTCAAACATAAACAATCTATCCAATAGCTAAAACAACTCGATAAACTGAAATTCGAGTTCGTTGACTTATTCGATGACTCAATGAAAACAAATTTTGTATTAATATAAAATTTCACTTATTAGAATATAGAAGAATAGGATATATATCATATAAATTTAATATACATCATTATCAAATAATAGAATATATTTTATTTCATTTTATTTGTTTTTACTAATTAATACAACATATTATAACTTAAAATTGTTATAATAAATTTATAGGAAAATAAAAGAAATTCGATAGTAATATATTAGTAAACAATTATTATATTATTACATTAATGTAGTTTTTAAAATAAATTTATTATAAGAATTTCACATTAAATAGATTTCATTCTGAATTATGAAAATAAATTATAGTAAAAATTTGTTATAATAATTAATTTTATTATGATTAGTTTATGTATAAACCTCACATACCCAATTTTAAGATTCACGAGTTGGTTAAAAAATAACATGAAAAAAATTAAAAATAAAACAATTTAAGTGGAGTACATATTTTAAATACAAAAAGTAGACAAAAAAATTACAAATATGCATTGTTGAAGTTACTCGAGTAACTCGACAAACCAAAAATCATGTTTATCGAGTTACTCGATTAAAATTGACACATAAAATCAGTCTATTCAATAATTGAAGCAACTCGATAAACTGAAAATCGAGTTTATTAACCTACTCCATGAACGAATGAAATTTAACATTCTCATTATCTTGTGGCACTTTATTATTTAAATTATTTACTAACTTTAAGTAATTCTTCATTCTTATTTGTGGTATTATTTTTGAAGAACCTCGTCAGGCTCGAATTAGGATATGTCGAGTAACTTCATACATAAAGTATATAAAAAATGTTATTTAACCTATCATTTATTACAATATAGTCAAAAAGAATATATATAATATAAATTTCATACATATCATAGTACATTAATACAATATATTAATAATTTCTTTATTTTAGCAAGTACTATAAGATATTTTACAAAAATAACTATAATAAATTTATAGTATAATAAAAAGATTTTTTGTATCAATATATTATTAATTAATTACTACATTATTACAATAATTTAGTAATTATAATCAATTTATTATAACAATTTTATATGAAATAAATGTTTTATAAATTATTTTAAAATGTACTGCATATTTATTTATAAGTTTTTTCAAAAATATGAATACAAATTTTGCTATAAAGAATATTACAATAAGTGTAATAAATAAAAATAAATATTATAGTACATTTTTACTTCACTATGTTTTTACTTTTCAAAAAATCAAATATAACATAATATCTCAATTTGAAATAATATAAAATTATTCTATATCATAGCTTTTAAGATTCACGAGTTGGTTAAAAAATAAAATGACAAAATTAAAAAATAAAACAATATTAAGTATATTACATAATGTAAATAAAAAAAACTAAAGCAACAAATACAAAAGATATATTGTTGCAATTACTCGAGTAACTCGACAAACCTAAAAGCACGTTTGTCGAGTTACTCGATGCAAAAATGTAATACAAAATAAATCTTTTTTATAGCTAAAGTAACTTGGCAAAATGAAAATCAAGTTTCTTGACTTACTGGACAAACCAATGAAACTTAAATTTTTCATTATTTTCTTTTCTTTTTTAATTTATATAATGTAATACACAATAAAATTAATTCTGTATTAATATATTATTAATTAATTACTACATTATTATAATAATTTAGTTATTATAATAAATTTTTTATAATAAATTTATATTAAATAATTTTTTCACTAAAATATGTTTTTATTTTTTAAAAAATCAAATATGATGTAATATCTTAATTTAAAATAATATATAATTATTTTATATAATAGTTATTTTATTATAATATATTATATAAAGTTATAGCATATGATTGCCTAATTTATAACAAAATTTATATTCATTTTTATCAAAATTAATTATTATTCACTTAATTTCGTATTATAATTATTACTATAATATTAATTGCTAAAATAGAAGAATATATAATACATAGCATTACTTGATTATAATGTATATTTTATTTTACTATATTCTAATATTTGATCAGTGAAATAACACGATAAACCTTAGAGCAAGTTTGTCGAGTTACTCGATTAAAAATGGGACACGAAATAAATCTATTAAATACCTTCAGCAACTCGACAAACTCAAAATCGATTTACCCGAGTTACTTGACAAACAAAAATAAGTACAAATGTTTATTAATTTGTTTTGTTGTTTATTAATTTGTTTTGTTTTGTTTTTTATTAAAATAAACTAAGAGAACATATTTTAATTTTATTTTTATTTCTTTACCCATTAGTATAACATATTATAACTAAAAAACTGCTATAACAAATTTATAGGAAAACATAAGAAATCTGTTGTAAAATATTATTAATTCATTATTATATTATTATAATAATGTAGTATTTAACATAAATTTAGTATAAGAATTTCATATTAACTAGATTTTATTATGAATTATGAAAATACATTTTAGTAAAATTTGTTATAATAACGAATTTAATTATCATCAATTTCTGTGACAACTTCACAAATCCAATTTTGAGGTTCACGACTTCGTTAAAAAATAACATGAAAAAACAAAAAAAATAAAGAAATTTAAGTATACTACATATCTTAAATAAAAAAAGTAAAAAACAAAATCAAAAGTGTGTACTATTAAAGTGACTCGAGTAACTCGACAAAGCCCAAATCTTGTTTGCCGAGTTACCCGATTTAAAATATCACATCAAATGAATCTATTCAATAGCTCAAGCAACTCGATAAACTAAAAATCGAGTTGGTTGAGTTAATCAATAAACGAAAGAAATTTAACATTTTCATTATATTGTGTTTCTTTATTATTTAGATTATTTAATACATTTAAATAATTCTTCATTGTTATTTTGTGGTATTATTTCTCAAGCACTTCGTGAGGCTCAAATTTGAATATCGTAAGTAACTTCATAAATAAAGTATATAAAAAATTTTATTTAACCTATCATTTATTAAAATATAGTAAAAAATAATATATATAATATAAATTTAATATATATATCATAATTCATTAATACAATATATTAATAATTTTTTTATTTTAGCAAGTACTATAAGAAATTATTAAAAAATAACTATAATAAATTTATAGTATAATAAAAACATTTTTGTATCAATATATTATTAATTAATTACTGCATTATTATAATAATTTAGTAATTATAATCAATTTATTATAACAATTTTATATGAAAGAAATCATCTATAAATTATTTTCAAATGTACTGCATATTTATTTATAAATTTCTTCATAAATATGAATACAAATTTTGCTATAAAGAATATTACAATAAGTATAATAAATGAAAATAAATATTATAACACATTTTTCGTGCACTATGTTTTTATTTTTGAAAATATCAAATATAACATATTATCTGAATTTAAAATAATATAAAATTATGTTATATGATAGCTTTTAAGATCCACGAGTTAGTTAAAAAATAACATGACAAAATTAACAAATACACAAATATTAAGTGTATTACATAATGCAAATAAAAAAAAATAAAGTAACAAATACAATAGATGGATTGTTGAAATTACTCGAGTAACTCGACAAACCTAAAAGCATGTTTGTCGAGTTACTCGATGCAAAAATGTAATACAAAATAAATATTTTTTATAGCTAAAGTAACTTGGCACAATGAAAATCAAATTCCTTGACTTACTGGATAAACCAATCAAACTTAAAATTTTCATTATTTTCTTTTCTTTTTTAATTTATATAATGTAACAAACAATAAAATTAATTCTGTATTAATATATTATTAATTAATTACTACATTATTATAATAATTTAGTAATTATAATCAATTTTTTATAATAAATTTATATTAAATAATTTTTTTAATAATTTATTATAAAATGTATTATGTATGTATTTATAAGTCTTTTTCTAAATATGAATATAAATTTTGTTATAGAGAATATTATAATAAGTGTAATAAATAAAAATCAATATTACAACACATTGTTACTACAATATGTTTTTATTTCTTAAAAAATCAAATATAATATAATATCTTAATTTAAAATAATATAAAATTATTTTATATAATAGCTATTTTATTAAAATATATTATATAAAGTTATAGCATATGATTGCCTAATTTATAACAAAATTTATATTCATTTTTATCAAAATTAATTCTTATTTAGTTAATTTTCTATTGTAATTATTATTATAATATTAATTGCTAAAATAAAACAATATATAATACACTGCATTACTTGATTACAATATATATTTTATTTTACTATATTCTAATAATTGATCAATGAAATAAAACTATGTGTATTTATTTGACTTATTCTAATATTCTTTATAACAAAATTTATATTCATATTTATGAAAAAAACTTATAAATAAATATCCAATACATTTTTTAATAATTTATATAACATTTATTTATAAATTTTGTTATAAAAAATATTAGAATAAGTCTAATAAACAAAAAAAAAAAGCATAACAAATTTTTACTACAATGTGTTTTTTTTTGGAACACAGTAAATATAATATATTATTTCACTTTAAAATAATATATAATTATTTTATATAGTCACTATTTTATTATAATATATTATATGAAGTTATAGGATATCAAATATTATTCATGCAACGTACTAATTCATTGTATTGCATTCTTCAAGTTACTCGAGTAACTCGATAAACTTAAGAGCAAGTTTGTCGAGTTACTCGATTAAAAATGGGACACGAAATGAATCTATTAAATACCTTAAGCAACTCGACAAACTCAAAATCGAGTTATCCGAGTTACTTGACGAACAAAAGTAAGTAAAAATGTTTATTAATTTGTTTTGTTTTGTTTTTTATTAAAATAAAGTAAGAGAATATATTTTCTTTTTATTTTTAATTTTTTACTCATTAGTATAACATATTATAACTTAAAAACTGTTATAACAAATTTATAAGAACAAAAAATAAATCTGTAGTAAAATATTATTAATAAATTATTATATTATTATAATAATGTAGTGTTCAACATAAATTTAGTATAAGAACTTGATATTAACCAGATTGCATTCTGAATTATGAAAATAAATTTTAGTAAAATTTGTTATAATAATGATTTTAATTATGATCAATTTATGTAAGAACTTCACAAATCCAATTTTGAGGTTCACGACTTCGTTAAAAAATAACATGAAAAAACCAAAAAATAAAGAAATTTAAGTGGACTGTATATTTTAAATAAAAAAAGTAAAAAACAAAATAAAAAATATGCATTATTAAAGTGACTCGAGTAACTTGACAAAGCCCAAATCTTGTTTACGGAGTTACTCGATTTAAAATATCACACGAAATGAATCTATTCAATAGCTAAAGCAACTCGATAGACTGAAAATCGAGTTGATTGAGTTAATCCATAAATGAAAGAAATTTGACATTTTCATTATATTGTGTTTCTTTATTATTTAAATTATTTAATACATTTAAATAATTCTTCATTGTTATTTTGTGGTATTATTTTTCAAGCACTTCGTGAGGCTGAAATTTAGATATGCTGAGTAACTTCATAAATAAAGTATATATAAAATTTTATTTAACCTATCATTTATTAGAATATAGTCAAAAAGAATATATACAATATAAATTTAATATATATCATAATTCATTAATACAATATATTAATAATTTTTTTATTTTAGCAAGTACTATAAGATATTATAAAAAAATAACTATAATAAATTTATAGTATAATAAAAAGATTTTTGTATCAATATATTATTAATTAATTACTGCATTATTATAATAATTTAGTAATTATAATCAATTTATTATAACAATTTTATATGAAAGAAATGTTTTATAAATTTTTTTCAAATCTATTGCATATTTATTTACAAGTTTTTTCACAGCTATGAATTCAAATTTTGCTACAAAGAATATTACAATAAGTCGGATAAATAAAAAATAATATTATAGCACATTTTTGATACACCATGTTTTTATTTTTCAAAAAATGAAATATAACATATTATCTCAATTTAAAATAATATAAAATTATTTTATATGATAACTTTTAAGATTCACGAGTTGGTTAAAAAATAACATGACAAAATTAAAAAATAAAAAAATATTAAGTATATTACATAATGTAAATAAAAAAAAGTAAAGCAACAAATACAAAAGATGTATTGTTGACATTACTCGAGTAACTAGACAAACCTAAAAGCACGTTTGTCGAGTTACTCGATGCAAAAATGTGATACAAAATAAATCTTTTTTATAGCTAAAGTAACTCGGCAAAATGAAAATCAAGTTCCTTGACTTTCTGGACAAACCAATAAAACTTAAATTTTTCATTATTTTCTTTTCTTTTTTAATTTATATAATGTAATACACAATAAAATTAATTCTGTATTAATATATTATTAATTAATTACTACATTATTATAATAATTTAGTAATTATAATAAATTTTTTATAATAAATTTACATAAAATAGTTTTTTCACTAATTTATTATAAAATGTATTATGTATTTATTTATAAGTCTTTTTGTCAATATGAATATAAATTTTGTTAAAAAGAACATTAGAATAAGTGTAATAAATAAAAATCAATATTATAACACATTGTTACTACAATATGTTTTTATTTTTGAAAAAATCAAATATGATATAATATCTTAATTTAAAATAATATATAATTATTTTATATAATAGCTATTTTATTATAATATATTATATAAAGTTATAGAATATAATTGCCTAATTTATAACAAAATTTATTTTCATTTTTATCAAAATTAAATATTATTCACTTCATTTCGTATTATAATTATTACTATAATATTAATCGCTAAAATAGAAGAATATATAATACATAGCATTCCTTGATTATAATATATATTTTATTTTACTATATTCTAATATTTGATCAATAAAATAAAATTATGTCTATTTATTTGACTTATTGTAATATTATTTATAACAAAATTTTTATTCGTATATATTAAAAAAGTTATAGATAAATATGCAGTACATTTTTTAATAATTTATAAAACATTTATTTATAAATTTTGTTATAAAAAATATTAGAATAAGTCTAATAAATAAAAAATAATAATATAACACATTTTTACTACAATGTTTTTTAATTTTTGAAAAAACAAAATATAATATATTATTTTACTTTAAAATAATATATAATTATTTTATATAATCGCTATTTTATTATAATATATTATATGAACTTGTAGCATATCAAATATTATTCATGCAACATACTGATTCATTGTATTGCATTCTTCAAGTTACTCGAGTAACTCGATAAACCTTAGAGCAAGTTTCTCGAGTTACTCGATTAAAAATGAGACACGAAATAAATCTATTAAATACCTTAAGCAACTCGACAAACTCAAAATCGATTTACCCGAGTTACTTCACAAACAAAAGTAAGTAAAAGTGTTTATTAATTTGTTTTGTTTTGTTTTTTATTAAAATAAACTAAGAGAATATTTTTTTTTTTATTTTCATTTCTTTACCCATTAGTATAACATATTATAACTAAAAAACTGTTATAACAAATTTATAGGAAAACAAAAGAAATCTATTGTAAAATGTTATTAATTAATTTTTATATTATTATAATAATGTAATATTTAACATAAATTTAGTATAAGAATTTCATATTAACTAGATTTCATTCTGAATTATGAAAATAAATTTTAGTAAAATTTATTAAAATAATGAATTTAATTATAATGAATTTATGTAGGAACTTCATCAATCCAATTTTGAGGTTCACGACTTCGTTAAAAAATAACATTAAAAAACTAAAAAATAAAGAAATTTAAGTGGCCTACATATTTTAAATAAAAAAAGGAAAAAACAAAATCAAAATTATGCATTATTGAAATGACTCGAGTAACTCGACAAAGCCAAAATCTTGTTTGTCGAGTTACTCGATTTAAAATATCACACGAAATGAATCTATTCAATAGGTAAAGCAGCTCGATAAACTGAAAATCGATTTGGTTGAGTTAATCCATGAATAAAAGTAATTTAACACTTTCATTATATTGTGTTTCTTTATTATTTAAATTATTTAATACATTTAAATAATTCTTGATTCTAATCTTGTCGAGTTACTCAAGTCACTTCAGTAATGCGTACTTTTCATTTTGTTTTTTACTTTTTTTTTTTAAAATATGTATTCCACCTAAATTTCTTTATTTTTTAGTTTTTTGATGTTATTTTTTACCTAATATTGTTTATAACAAAATTTATATTCGTATTTACAAAATGACTTATAAATAGATACATAATACATTTTATAATAAATTATCAAAAAAATTATCTCATATAAATTTGTTATAAAAAATTGATTGTACTTACTAAATTATTATAATAATTTAGTAATTAATTAATAATATATTAATACAAAATTAATTTTATTATGTATTACATTATATAAACTTAAAAAGAAAAGAAAATATGCAGTACATTTTAAAGTTATTTATAAAACATTTCTTTCATATAAAATTCTTATAATAAATTAATTATAATTACTAAATTATTATAATAATGCAGTAATTAATTACTAATATATTCTTTTTGAATATGTTCTAATAAATCATAGGCTAAATAAAATTTTTTATATACTTTATTTATCAGGTTACTTGACATATCCTAATTTCAGCCTCACGGGATTCTCGAAAAAGTATACCACAAAATCACAATGAAGAATTATTTAGATGTATTAAATAATTTAAATAATAAAGCAGCAAGAGATAATGAAATGTTAAATTTGATTCATTGATCGAGTAACTGAAGCAAATCGATTTTCAGTTTATCGAGTTGCTTCAGCTATTGAATAGATTAATTTCGGCTTACATTTTTAATCGAGTAACTCGACAAACATGATTTTTGCTTTGTCGAGTTACTCGAGTAACTCCAACAGTCCATATTTTGCATTTTTTTGTTTATGCTCCATTTATCAACTAAATTAAAAAAGTCAAATTTTATATTGACGATTTCCATGAATAACAACATTATAACATAAAAATTAAACAAAATAGTTAATATATTAAATAGTTTAAATAAGTAAAAACGAAGATAATGAAACATGTGTGTTTAATAAATCGAGTCACTTGATTTAAAATGATTGTACGTTTGTCGTGTTACTCGCGTCATTACAACATTAAATCTTTTGTATTTGTTACTTTACTTTTTTTAATTTACATTATGTAATACACTTAATATTTTTTTATTTTTTAATTTTGTCACACTATTTTTTAACCAACTCATGAATCTCAATTTTGGATTTGTCAACTTACAAAATATATTAATCATTATAAAAGAAAATGTAACATGTTGTATTAATACTTATAAATATTTGTAAACAAATAGTGTATTACTATACAAATAATTTAATTATGCTCTAAATTTATTACAATAATAATTTATTATAATGTGTTATAGTAAGTGTTAGGATACAATAAAATAGAATATAATATATTGCATTAATTGATTATTATATATATTACATTTATATCATATATATTTTATTTTATTATCTTTTAATAAATGATAAATTAATATAAACTTCACTATCACATCAATCGAGTGTTTGAAAAAGAAATCATACAATTTCGTTATATTTTACTATATCTATTTTTATTCACGTTTAGTTGGAATTTTTTCGTATGCACTACATTTGTTTACGAGTCTATTACTATTTGATGATAAATAGTTCATATTAGCATCTCAAGTTTGTAGAAAACAAATCTAATTTTTTTTTTATTTGTATTTTAATAATATATGCTTAATTAACAAGATTCCTAAATTTGTCAAATCCTTAGCATAAGCAAATATAAATACTTATTTTGCTATAAAGAATATGACAATAAGTTTAATAAATAAAAATAAATATTATAACACATTTTTTGTACACTATGTTTTCATTTTTGAAAAAATCAAATATAACATATTATCTAAATTTAAAATAATATAAAATTATGTTATATGATAGCTTTTGAGATCCACGAGTTAGTTAAAAAATAACATGACAAAATTAAAAAATAAAAAAATATTAAGTGTATTACGTAATGTAAATAAAAAAAAAGTAACAAATACAATAGATGGATTGTTGAAATTACTCGAGTAACTCGACAAACCTAAAAGCACATTTGTCGAGTTACTCGATGCAAAAATGTAATAAAAAATAAATATTTTTTATAGCTAAAGTAACTTGGCAGAATGAAAATCAAGTTTCTTCACATACTGGACAAACCAATGAAACTTAAATTTTTCATTATTTTCTTTTCTTTTTTAATTTATATCATGTAATACACAATAAAATTAATTCTGTATTAATATATTATTAATTAGTTACTACATTATTATAATAATTTATTAATTATAATAAATTTTTTATAATAAATTTATATTAAATAATTTTTTCACTAATTTATTATAAAATGCATTATGTATGTATTTACAAATCTTTTTGTGAATATGAATATAAATTTTGTTAAAAAGAACATTAGAATAAGTGTAATAAATAAAAATCAATATTATAACACATTTTTACTACAATATCTTTTTATTTTTGAAAAAATCAAATATGATATAATATCTTAATTTAAAATAATATATAATTATTTTATATAATAGCTATTTTATTATAATATATTATATAAAGTTATAGCATATGATTGCCTAATTTATAACAAAATTTACATTCATTTTTATCAAAATTAATTATTATTCACTTAATTTCGTATTATAATATATTATATGAAGTTATAGGATATAAAATATTATTCATGCAACGTACTGATTCATTGTATTGCATTCTTCAAGTTACTCGAGTAACTCGATAAACCTTAGAACAAGTTTGTCGAGTTGCTCGATTAAAAATGGGACACGAAATAAATCTATTAAATACCTTAAGCAACTCGACAAACTCAAAATCGATTTACCCGAGTTACTTGACAAACAAAGGTAAGTAATAATGTTTATTAATTTGTTTTTGTTTTTTATTAAAATAAACTAAGAGAATATTGTTTTTTTTTATTTTCATTTTTTTACCCATTAGTATAACATATTATAACTAAAAAACTGTTATAACAAATTTATAGGAAAACAAAAGAAATCTGTTGTAAAATATTATTAATTAATTATTATATTATTATAATAATGTAGTATTTAACATAAATTTAGTATAAGAATTTCATATTAACTAGATTTGATTCTGAATTATGAAAATAAATTTTAGTAAAATTTATTAAAATAATGAATTTAATTATAATAAATTTATGTAGGAACTCCATCAATCCAATTTTGAGGTTCACGACTTCGTTAAAAAATAACATTAAAAAACTAAAAAATAAAGAAATTTAAGTGGCCTACATATTTTAAATAAAAAAAGGAAAAAACAAAATCAAAATTATGCATTATTGAAATGACTCGCGTAACTCGACAAAGCCAAAATCTTGTTTGTCGAGTTACTCGATTTAAAATATCACACGAAATGAATCTATTCAATAGGTAAAGCAGCTCGATAAACTCAAAATCGATTTGGTTGAGTTAATCCATGAATAAAAGTAATTTAACACTTTCATTATATTGTGTTTCTTTATTATTTAAATTATTTAATACATTTAAATAATTCTTGATTCTAATCTTGTCGAGTTACTCAAGTCACTTCAGTAATACATACTTTTCATTTTGTTTTTTACTTTTTTTTTTTAAAATATGTAGTCCACCTAAATTTCTTTATTTTTTAGTTTTTTGATGTTATTTTTTACCTAATATTGTTTATAACAAAATTTATATTCGTATTTACAAAATGACTTATAAATAGATACATAATACATTTTATAATAAATTATCGAAAAAATTATCTCATATAAATTTGTTATAAAAAATTGATTGTACTTACTAAATTATTATAATAATTTAGTAATTAATTAATAATATATTAATACAAAATTAATTTTATTATGTATTACATTATATAAACTTAAAAAGAAAAGAAAATATGCAGTACATTTTAAAGTAATTTATAAAACATTTCTTTCATATAAAATTCTTATAATAAATTAATTATAATTACTAAATTATTATAATAATACAGTAATTAATTACTAATATATTCTTTTTGACTATGTTCTAATAAATCATAGGCTAAATAAAATTTTTTATATACTTTATTTATCAGGTTACTTGACATATCCTAATTTCAGACTCACGGGATTCTCCAAAAACTATACCACAAAATCACAATGAAGAATTATTTAGATGTATTAAATAATTTAAATAATAAAGCAGCAAGAGATAATGAAATGTTAAATTTGATTCATTGATCGAGTAACTCAACCAAATCGATTTTCAGTTTATCGAGTTGCTTCAGCTATTGAATAGATTGATTTCGGCTGACATTTTTAATCGAGTAACTCGACAAACATGATTTTTGCTTTGTCGAGTTACTCGAGTAACTCCAACAGTCCATATTTTGCATTTTTTTGTTTATGCTCCATTTACCAACTAAATTAAAAAAGTCAAATTTTATATTGACGATTTCCATGAATAACAACATTATAACATAAAAATTAAACAAAATAGTTAATATATTGAATAATTTAAATAAATAAAAACGAAGATAATGAAATATGTGTGTTTAATAAATCGAGTAACTTGATTTAAAATGATTGTATGTTTCTCATGTTACTCGCGTCATTACAACATTAAATCTTTTGTATTTGTTACTTTACTTTTTTTAATTTACATTATGTAATACACTTAATATTTTTTTATTTTTTAATTTTGTCACACTATTTTTTAACCAACTCATGAATCTCAATTTTGGATTTGTCAACTTACAAAATATATTAATCATTATAAAAGAAAATGTAACATATTGTATTAATACTTATAAATATTTTTAAACAAATAGTGTATTACTATACAAATAATTTAATTATGCTCTAAATTTATTACAATAATAATTTATTATAATGTGTTATAGTAAGTGTTAGGATACAATAAAATAGAATATAATATATTGCATTAATTGATTATTATATATATTACATTTATATCATATATATTTTATTTTATTATCTTTTAATAAATGATAAATTAATATAAACTTCACTATCACATCAATCGAGTGTTTGAAAAAGAAATCATACAATTTCGTTATATTTTACTATATCTATTTTTATTCACGTTTAGTTGGAATTTTTTCGTATGCACTACATTTGTTTACGAGTCTATTACTATTTGATGATAAATAGTTCATATTAGCATCTCAAGTTTGTAGAAAACAAATCTAATTTTTTTTTTATTTGTATTTTAATAATATATGCCTAATTAACAAGATTCCTAAATTTGTCAAATCCTTAGCATAAACAAATATAAATACTTATTTTGCTATAAAGAATATTACAATAAGTTTAATAAATAAAAATAAATATTATAACACATTTTTCGTACACTATGTTTTCATTTTTGAAAAAATCAAATATAACATATTATCTGAATTTAAAATAATATAAAATTATGTTATATGATAGCTTTTGAGATCCACGAGTTAGTTAAAAAATAACATGACAAAATTAAAAAATAAAAAAATATTAAGTGTATTACATAATGTAAATAAAAAAAAATAAAGTAACAAATACAATAGATGGATTGTTGAAATTACTCGAGTAACTCGACAAACCTAAAAGCACATTTGTCGAGTTACTCGATGTAAAAATGTAATAAAAAATAAATATTTTTTATAGCTAAAGTAACTTGGCAGAATGAAAATCAAGTTCCTTCACTTACTCGACAAACCAATGAAACTTAAATTTTTCATTATTTTCTTTTCTTTTTTAATTTATATCATGTAATACACAATAAAATTAATTCTGTATTAATATATTATTAATTAGTTACTACATTATTATAATAATTTATTAATTATAATAAATTTTTTATAATAAATTTATATTAAATAATTTTTTCACTAATTTATTATAAAATGCATTATGTATGTATTTACAAATCTTTTTGTGAATATGAATATAAATTTTGTTAAAAAGAACATTAGAATAAGTGTAATAAATAAAAATCAATATTATAACACATTTTTACTACAATATCTTTTTATTTTTGAAAAAATCAAATATGATATAATATCTTAATTTAAAATAATATATAATTATTTTATATAATAGCTATTTTATTATAATATATTATATAAAGTTATAGCATATGATTGCCTAATTTATAACAAAATTTACATTCATTTTTATCAAAATTAATTATTATTCACTTAATTTCGTATTATAATATATTATATGAAGTTATAGGATATAAAATATTATTCATGCAACGTACTGATTCATTGTATTGCATTCTTCAAGTTACTCGAGTAACTCGATAAACCTTAGAACAAGTTTGTCGAGTTGCTCGATTAAAAATGGGACACGAAATAAATCTATTAAATACCTTAAGCAACTCGACAAACTCAAAATCGATTTACCCGAGTTACTTGACAAACAAAGGTAAGTAATAATGTTTATTAATTTGTTTTTGTTTTTTATTAAAATAAACTAAGAGAATATTGTTTTTTTTTATTTTCATTTTTTTACCCATTAGTATAACATATTATAACTAAAAAACTGTTATAACAAATTTATAGGAAAACAAAAGAAATCTGTTGTAAAATATTATTAATTAATTATTATATTATTATAATAATGTAGTATTTAACATAAATTTAGTATAAGAATTTCATATTAACTAGATTTGATTCTGAATTATGAAAATAAATTTTAGTAAAATTTATTAAAATAATGAATTTAATTATAATAAATTTATGTAGGAACTTCATCAATCCAATTTTGAGGTTCACGACTTCGTTAAAAAATAACATTAAAAAACAAAAAAATAAAGAAATTTAAGTGTCCTACATATTTTAAATAAAAAAAGGAAAAAACAAAATCAAAAGTATGCATTATTGAAATGACTCGAGTAACTCGACAAAGCCAAAATCTTGTTTGTCGAGTTACTCGATTTAAAATATCACACGAAATGAATCTATTCAATAGGTAAAGCAACTCGATAAACTGAAAATCAAGTTGGTTGAGTTAATCCATGAATGAAAAAAATTTAACATTTTCACTATATTGTGTTTCTTTATTATTTAAATTATTTAATACATTTAAATAATTCTTCATTATAATATTGTCAACTTACTCGAGTCACTTCAGTAATGCATACTTTTCATTTTGTTTTTTACTTTTTTTATTTAAAATATGAAGTCTACCTAAATTTCTTTATTTTTTAGTTTTTTCATGTTATTTTTTACCTAATATTCTTTTTAACAAAATTTCTATTCATATTTACAAAATGACTTATAAATACATACATAATACATTTTATAATAAATTATCAAAAAAATTATTTCATATAAATTTGTTATAAAAAATTGATCGTACTTACTAAATTATTATAATAATTTAGTAATTAATTAATAACATATTAATACAAAATTAATTTTATTGTGTATTACATTATATAAATTAAAAAAGAAAAGAAAATAATCAAAATTTTAAATTTCATTGGTTTGTCCAGTAACTCAAGGAAATTGATGTTCATTCTGCCAAATGACTTCAGCTAGAAAAAAGATTTATTTTGTATCACATTTTTGCATCGACTAACTCGACAAACATGCTCTTACGTTTGTCGAGTTACTCGAGTAATTTCAACAATACATCTTTTGCATTTGTTACTTTAAATAAATATGCAGTACATTTTCAAGTAATTTATAAAATATTTCTTTCATATAAAATTCTTATAATAAATTAATTATAATTACTAAATTATTATAATAATACAGCAATTAATTAATAATATATTCTTTTTGACTATGTTCTAATAAATCATAGGCTAAATAAAATTTTTTATATACTTTATTTATCAGGTTACTTGACATATCCTAATTTCAGCCTCACGGGATTCTCCAAAAACTATACCACAAAATCACAATGAAGAATTATTTAGATCTATTAAATAATTTAAATAATAAAGCAGCAAGAGATAATGAAATGTTAAATTTGATTCATTGATCGAGTAACTCAACCAAATCGATTTTCAGTTTATCGAGTTGCTTCAGCTATTGAATAGATTGATTTCGGCTGACATTTTTAATCGAGTAACTCGACAAACATGATTTTTGCTTTGTCGAGTTACTCGAGTAACTCCAACAGTCCATATTTTGCATTTTTTTGTTTATGCTCCATTTACCAACTAAATTAAAAAAGTCAAATTTTATATTGACCATTTCCATGAATAACAACATTATAACATAAAAATTAAACAAAATAGTTAATATATTAAATAATTTAAATAAATAAAAACGAAGATAATGAAACATGTGTGTTTAATAAATCGAGTAACTTGATTTAAAATGATTGTATGTTTCTCGTGTTACTCGCGTCATTACAACATTAAATCTTTTGTATTTGTTACTTTACTTTTTTTAATTTACATTATGTAATACACTTAATATTTTTTTATTTTTTAATTTTGTCACACTATTTTTTAACCAACTCATGAATCTCAATTTTGGATTTGTCAACTTACAAAATATATTAATCATTATAAAAGAAAATGTAACATATTGTATTAATACTTATAAATATTTTTAAACAAATAGTGTATTACTATACAAATAATTTAATTATGCTCTAAATTTATTACAATAATATTTTATTATAATGTGTTATAGTAAGTGTTAGGATACAATAAAATAGAATATAATATATTGCATTAATTGATTATTATATATATTACATTTATATCATATATATTTTATTTTATTATCTTTTAATAAATGATAAATTAATATAAACTTCACTATCACATCAATCGAGTGTTTGAAAAAGAAATCATACAATTTCGTTATATTTTACTATATCTATTTTTATTCACGTTTAGTTGGAATTTTTTCGTATGCACTACATTTGTTTACGAGTCTATTACTATTTGACGATAAATGGTTCATATTAGCATCTCAAGTTTATAGAAAACAATGCTAATTTTTTTTTTATTTGTATTTTAATAATATATGCTTAATTAACAAGATTCCTAAATTTGTCAAATCCTTAGCATAAGCAAATATAAATACTTATTTTAATAATGTATAATTCTTAATTCAAACTATACAAATCTCTTAACAAGATTTTAATATTTGTCTATTTCTGAGGATAAGTTGAAATTTGATGACTGAAAATAACTGCTCGTTAAATTTTTAATTCGTTAATTAATATATCAATATGTGAAAAATTTATTAGAGAGATAGCAAAATCGAAATAGCATATCTAATATCTAACAAACATGTAGAAATAAATATTTATGGAAATTTAAAAAATAACTTAAACCCATTAACTTAACTCCACCATTATTAATTAAACAAAATGGTAGGAGACAACCGAAGAATATTAATTAAAGAAATCTAGAAGGAAAAAAGTAACAATGTTCCACAAGCAATAAGTTGACACGTGTCAACATCCCAATGGCTTATATAGTCCGTGGGAAAACAAACCACAAATCTATAGTGTCTAGAATTATTACTAAGTCATGAATTAGCCAGCTTAATAATTCCTTGAATCTCTTGACTCGGTGAATCAAAAATATTCCAAAAACCCTGTCTCTTTATTCTCCAACAATCTTTAATTCAGAACACACAATATATATTTTTTGTCTTCTTCATCTAGAAAAAAGCAAAACGGCACCAATTTTAACTCAAAATGTTATAATAAAATAAAACTTTCCTACATAAACTAATAAACTTGCTCAAAGAATGAAATAAAACAGACATATGTTTCACTATGTATAATGTCAACCCTTAAGTACAATGAATAAAATAAAAATGACAAAACAATTCTGATTCCATTACACAAACATCATATCTATTCATTCCGTTGATTCGGGACAAAAAAAAATTCATTGTAAAAGAAATCTATTACAAGCTTTCCTCTATACAAATTTATTTTCTCCAATTCGACAGCATCAATAGGTATTCCAGCCAGAAGACACTCAACATATTTGATAACAAATATGCCACTATCACTGCAAATATGATTAAAAACCTTGTGAGTATATATAAATATGATTATAAGTACAAACAGTTTTTCTAATTCCTTACCTATATTGAATAGACTGTGGTATGTCAACATATGACTTTCTATAATATTCAAGTGGCTGAATCATCTTTTTCCCAAGGTCTGCCCGCTCAGCAACCACATATTTTTGAATAATATCTGGAATAATATGTATAGCAGGAACAACATATCGATACAAGACTGCTTCATCATAAAAATGGTAATTATTATCATAGACTGTAAGCCTCCAACCCAATAGATCAACATCAAATAGGACCCAATGTTTGTCATCAATAATATCTGGCCACAATATATGATCATAATTTTTCCAATTTTTACCAAAACTTTTAGGAATCAAACCATTTGCATATCTTTCCATAGAACCATGGTAAGAAACTGGAATTTTCCGCATCAATTGTCCTGTAGAATCCAAAATTTTTGAACCAATGGCTCGAACAAGTAATCCAAATCCACTGTCAAGTATCCCATATCTTGATGAGAATATATCTCTAAAATTTGCTGTTCTTTTTCTAACCAAATGCATCGCATTATCCATATCCTATAAAAAATATTTATCTTTAAAATATATTTTAATACCTCACAATAGACATGACAGATAAACAAATAGAAATTACACATACCTCAACTGCCAATATATATTCAGGATTCCCAATATATTCAAGCTTCTGCTTTGTCAATTTAATCCCACCACTCCCACCACGCAATCGAACAGCATCTCTATAATAATAAAATTATGATAAATACTATAAAAACATAATATATATATAACAAATAAACAAATACAAAATTAAAACTTACTGATCCTTTGATTTATGCATCCAATGAAGAAATTCAACTTGTCTTTCCTCATCAATGTCACACAATATAGGAATGTCAATAGAAGACGCACTTTCCTTCTTCTTCTCATCTTTATCATCTGCTCTTTGTTTCACAGGAGCAGTCAACTGTTTCACTGTATGACTTCCTACAATAGTGTGCTTTTCTACCAATTTCGCCTTCAACATATCTTCAATCTTCAAAGTAGAACTTTCAATCTTTGAATAAAGATCTTCACGTTAACTGCCAATCATGTTACTATGTTCAACCTCAAAAGCCACCAATTTCGTATCAATATATTCTTGCATCTCCTTTTTTTTTTTCATCAAAATATTTTTCACTATTCCTAGATATGGATGATTCCATCTGATTCAAAGAGGACATCAAATCATCCCTTGTGCTTCCTAACTGTTCATCAAAGTATGAACGTTGAGCATCAACCACATTACGAATTTGATTATCAATATAATCCCGTTGTTCATCTCTAAAATTACCCAATTGATAATCAAAATAATCTCTTTGTTCATCTCTTATACTACCCAACTGATCACCAATATATACTCTTTGATCATCAAATAATGATTGTACCAACTGATTCGTAGCATAATAATCGTTATGCTCATATTCATAACCTTGCTCCCCTTCAGCCTCATAACCTTGCTCCCCTTGATCCTCATAACCTTGCGCCTCTTCATTGTCATAACCTTCTTCTCCTTCATCCACATATCGTGAAGGCCAGTTATTTACAGGTTCCTCCACAACTATATATGGAGACCAGCCCTCATGTTCACCAAGATCTTCTACCCCCACTTGTTCAATTTGTTCATTACCTTCAAAAAACTCTTCAACCCCATGCACAATATTTCCATACACTTCTACAACATCTGGACCAACTGCATTTTGAGGCTCAAATGGTTCTATTCCTTGCCCAATTTCATCATTTTCTTCAACCCCATGCAAAAAATTTTCAACAACTACATCAACTCGAACATCTCCTACATCCTCTATTAACACCATTGTGTATAGATATGGTTGTTCTATCTCTTCTGCAGTTGGTTCAAGTATTGGCAAAACATGCATCTACAAAAAATAGAATTAAAAAAACATCACTTTCATAACTATCAAATATTTCTTCTACATAACAAAATTTTTTTTAACGTACCTCAGTTGATTCAAAAAAGACATCCATCTCTTTTTTCCCAACACGATGTTGTGCATCCCAATTTACAATACGTGGAAACGTATCATGGACTTTTTGAGCAAATCTTTCACCAACTTCACGGCATGTCTCATAAATCCATATCTATACAAAAAATAACCAAAACTAAGTCATGATCAACACAATATATTTATGGTAAATTAAATAATTATTAAAAATAATTCAAATATTTACCTGAAACACAAGAGGGCAACCATATATGGTATATTTTGCAACCGCAGCCCTACTATCAATACACTTTAATGCACGTCTCTCCCAAGAAGTCAATAGAGAACGAAGAAGCGTGAAATATGAATGCCGGCCCCATGGATATTCATAACAAACATCCAAGTTATCTACTAAAGACAATGTCTCTATATTTATTTTCTTTCTCTCCATAGGCCTAATAACTCCTTCAATTAATAATGCCAACCCTAACTTATACTTATCTTCCTCGTTATCACAATTAATAAAAACATTTTCAAGCTCATTTAGGGATATATATGCAAAATTATTGAACCACCTTCTACGAATTCTATGCCTCGCCAAAGCTCTTATTGTACTAAGACTATCATCATTATTATGGCACAACAATCCTGCTATCAAACAATACTCTTGCATTCCAAATCTACATAATTGCCCTTTTATTTTAAACCAAACCTCATTTCCCTTATTCGTATGTACAGTATTCAACAAAAATTCATGTACCAACTTCCCACTAAACTGACATCTCCTACCACGAAAATATTCAAAGTGCGCAAAACAACTATTCCTAAATTTTTGAAGCTGGTCCTCATTATAATTTTCTATTATAACATCAACATATGTGAAATTACTAATTTGTGTAATGACTCCACCAAATCTGCGATTCTCGGTCACCACGTACTCAACATCCATATCTGAAAAAGATTTATCATCATACTTATCAGCCAACTTCTACCATAGATATAAAAATAAACTACATAGTGTACATATATTAGACTACAACAACTTATAAAACAATAATTTGTATATATATAATTACATTCACGCATTAAATAACATAAAACATTATTCATATTTCATATTATCATACACAATTAAAATACATACCTTATCAAGATGATGTTATGATGTGTTAAAAAACAACACACCCACAATACAATTTCTTTGCACACAATACTGTTTTTGTAAAATTCAGCTTCAAAAAAAAATCGCCATTTTAGACAGATTAAATAGCCCATGAAATCACATTTAAGAATTTCCCACTTACATGTGTCCGACGTCAAAACTAGAATTCAACACCTTTTTTACTTTTATCTAATTTCTCTTTTATTTTATATTTTCCCATACAAAATTATTATATATATATCTTAATATCAAATATCTTACAACATTTTCTTTAATATATTAATAGAATTAATTACTGTATTACAAAAATTTATGTGCTAAATAATATCACATATTAAATGTCACATCCATTTAAAATCTAAAATAAAATGTACACAAATACAAAATTTTTAATTCTAAAACAAACAATTATTTTTATCATATAATTTCACATCGTAATTCTAATAAATATATATGCCAACCTCTACCACTAATATAAAAATAAAATACATAAACTAGATACAAATAATATATACAATGATCTCTATATATATAACTATATCTACACATTAATTAACATAAAATGTAATTCACTTTTTATAGCCTCATACAAAATAAACATACATACCTTATAATGATGATGTTATGATGTGATAAAAAAAATATCGCCCAAAGTATACTTTTTTTGCAAAACAAAACCGTGCCTCCTTCAAACCTCCACAAACTCTAAACAAAGATAACTGTTTGCCCAACAATGACGGTGAAAGAAAAATTCGCCGTTTAAGACAGATTCAGTGGCCCATTAAATGACAATGAATGCTTTTCCACTTACACGTGTCCAACATTAAAAATAGGGTTTTGTACCTTTTTGACTTTTAACTAATTTCTGTTTTATTTTATATTTTCTGCATAAACTTATTTTATGTATATTTAAATATAAAATACGTGAAAGCACAATTTTGTATAAACAACATAGCCAGTATTTTAAATAATTTAAATAAATAAATATTAAAATAATCAAACATATGCATTTCAATACTTTATTGAGTAACTTTGGAAACTCGATTTTAATTTTGTCGAGTTACACTATCAAATAAACAACGAGTTCTTTAACATGAATAATACTAGAGAATCTATGAGTTAATATAATATCTCATAATACAGTACATATCATATAAAGAAATAATATATTATTTTAAATTAAAATAATTAATTATTTTTCATTTTATCAAATATAAAAACACAGTTCAATAAAAATTTGTTATAAGAATAAAAACTTATTTAAATGTATTACATAATTTAAAAAAAAAAAGATAACAAAATAATTACAGTTTAAAATTTCATTCGTTGACCAAGTAACCCGAGGAACCCAATTTCCAATTCCTCGAGTTACTTGAACTGTGAATAGATTCATTTTATACCACATTTTTCATCAACTAACTCGACAAACCTGAAATCATTTTTCTCGAGTTACTCGATGAAAAATATGGTATAACTCACAACAAAATTTATATTAACATTTATCAAAAAAAACTAAAAACAAATATCTAATAAATTATCCATATTTTCTAATTTTTTGGTTTTCTTTTCTTATTTAAAATATATAATATATTTATAATTTTTGTAATAAATATTACTATAAATTATGTTAAAATTTTTATTATAATTATTAATTTTAAAAAAAAAAATTTATTTTCGTAATACAATTTCACATAAATGTTATAACAAAAAAATTCATTATTCTAGCACATTCTTACTACAATTTCTTTTCATAATTTATGACGAAATCTATATAATATCAATTTCTTATAATAAATTCGTTCTAATCATTATATTATTATAATAATTTAATCTTTCATTAGTAATATATAACTATAAAATTGCTTTTGTTATAGTCCAAATTTACTATAACAATTTTTAATTATAATATGTTATACTAATTGCTCAGATAAAATAAAATAAAAGATATTGTATTCATCGATGATCATATACATTGAATATATATGATATATATTCTGTTTTATTCTTTTCTAATAAATCATACATTACATAAAATTTTTTATATACTTTGTCTATCAAGTGACTCGACAAATCCAAATTTCAGCCTCACGCCTTTCTTGAAAAATAACACCACAAAATCAAAATAAATAATTATTTGAATGTATTACATAGTTTAAATAATAAAGGAATACAAAATAATAAAAATGTTAAATTTCATTAGTTCACCGAGTGACTCGACCAACTCGATTTCCAATTTATCGAGGTGCTACACCTATCAAATAGATTAATTTAGTATCACATCTATAATCAAAGAACTCGACAAACATGCTTACAGATTTGTCGGGTTACTCAAGTTACTTCAAAAGTGCATGTTTTTAATTTTTTGGGTTTATTTTTTTTATTTAAAATATACAATACAATTAATTTTTTTTATTTTTTATTTTTTCCATGTTATTTTTTAAACAACTCATCAATCTCAAAATACTATTTCTCGACTTAGTACATAAATAAATCATAATAAAAGAATATATAATATATTGTATTAAATTCATATGATATATATTTTATTTTACTATATTCTAATAAATGATCAATTAAATACACAAAAATATTCATGTTTTATGATTTTTGCTTTTATATCACATTTTTCATCGACTAACTCGACAAACACGATTGTTAGTTTATCGAGTTACTCGAGTAACCTCAACAATGCGTATTTTTCATTTTTTTGTTTTCTTTTTCTATTTAAATTATGTGCTATACTTATAATTTCTCCCACCTTGGGAGCTAGGTAACATAGTAAGACCTGCTTTGTTCATTTTTGATAATTATTTTCCCCTTCTTTTATTCATTCGTCCAGTAACTCGGGCAAATCGATTATGAGTTCATCGAGCTACTTGATGTATTGAATACATTAATTTGATATCACAATTATAATCGGGTAATTCGACAAACATGATTTTCTGTTTGTCGAGTTACTTGATTAACTTTAACAGTGCATATTTCCCATTTTATAGTTTATTTTTTGTATTTACAACTCAAATTTATATTTGTCAAATTACTAGATAAATTAATCATAATAAAACAATATATAATATATTCTATTGATTAACTATCATATATATGAAATTTTTATAATATATATTTTATTTTGCTATATTCTAATAAATAATCAATTAAATAAAAAAATGTATCTACCTCATTTATCAAATAAGTTAACAATTTATTTCACAAAAATATTCCTGTTTTATGATTTTTAGTTTTATATCACATTTTTCATCGAGTAACTCGACAAACATGGTTTTTAGTTTGTCGAGTTACTCGAGTAACCTTAACAATGCATATTTTTCATTTTTTTTGTTTTCTTTTTCTATTTAAATTATGTACTATACTTATAATTTCTGTAACAAATATTATTATAAATTACGTCAAAATACATACTACAATTATTAATTTAAAAAATACACATTTATTTTCGTAATATAGTTCACATAATTATTATAACAAAACAATTCCTTGTCATAACAAATTTTTACTACAATTTATTTTCATAATTCATGATGAAATCTATTTAGTAGAAATGTGTCATAAAAAATTTATTTTAATCACTACATTTTCATAATAATGTAATAATTGATTAATAATATATTACTAAAAAATTGCTTTTACTATGCTATAAATTAATTATAACAATTTTTATTTATAACATATTATACTAATTGCTAAAATAAAATACAATAAAATATATTCTATTAACTCATTCTCGTATATACTAAATTTATATGATATATATTCTATTTTACTATGTTCTAATAAATCATGCATTAAATAAAATTTTATATGTGCAATATTTATCAATTTGCTCGACAAATCCGAATGTTAGCCTCACGAGTTTCTTCAAAAATAACAACACTGAATAACAATAAAAAATTATTTAAATATATGACAACTTTAAATCAAAAAAACAAACAAAATAGTAAAAATTATAAATTTTATTCGTTCGTCCAGTAACTCGGGCAAATCGATTATGAGTTCATCGAGCTACTTGACGTATTGAATAGATTAATTTGATATGACAATTATAATCGGGTAACTCGACAAACACGATTTTCGGTTTATCGAGTTACTCCATTAACTTTAACAGTGCATATTTCCCATTTTATACTTTATTTTTTGTATTTACAACTCAAATTCATACTTGTCAAATTACTAGATAAATTAATCATAATAAATAATCAATTAAATAAAAAAATGTATGTACTTCATTTATCAAATAAGTTAACAATTTATTTCACAAAAATATTCCTGTTTTATGATTTTTGCTTTCATATCACATTTTTCATCGAGTAACTCGACAAACATGGTTTTTAGTTTGTCGAGTTACTCGAGTAACCTTAGCAATGCATATTTTTCATTTTTTTTTGTTTTCTTTTTCTATTTAAATTATGTACTATACTTATAATTTCTGTAATAAATATTATTATAAATTAGGTCAAAATACATACTACAATTATTAATTTAAAAAATACACATTTATTTTCGTAATATAGTTCACATAATTACTGTAACAAAAAAAGTCCTTGTCATAACAAATTTTTACTACAATTTATTTTCATAATTCATGATGAAATCTATTTAGTAGTTTATTTTAATCACTACATTTTCATAATAATGTAATAATTGATTAATAATATATTACTAAAAAATTGCTTTTACTATGCTATAAATTTATTATAACAATTTTTATTTATAACATATTATACTAATTGCTAAAATAAAATACAATAAAATATATTCTATTAACTCATTCTCATATATACTAAATTTATATAATATATATTCTATTTTACTATGTTCTAATAAATCATGCATTAAATAAAATTTTATATGTGCAATATTTATCAATTTGCTTAACAATAATAAATTATTTAAATATATGACATACTTTAAATCAAAAAGACAAACAAAATAGTAAAAATTATAAATTTTATTCGTTCGTCCAGTAACTCGGGCAAATCGATTATGAGTTCATCGAGCTACTTGACGTATTGAATAGATTAATTTGATATGACAATTATAATCGGGTAACTCGACAAACATGATTTTCTGTTTGTCGAGTTACTCGATTAAATTTAACAGTGCATATTTCCCATTTTATAGTTTATTTTTTGTATTTACAACTCAAATTTATATTTGTCAAATTACTAGATAAATTAATCATAATAAAACAATATATAATATATTCTATTGATTAACTATCATATATATTAAAATTTTATAATATATATTTTATTTTGCTAATATGTATGTATTTCATTTATCAAATAAGTTAACAATTTATTTCACAAAAATATTCCTGTTTTATGATTTTTAGTTTTATATCACATTTTTCATCGAGTAACTCGACAAACATGGTTTTTAGTTTGTCGAGTTACTCGAGTAACCTTAACAATGCATATTTTTCATTTTTTTGGTTTTCTTTTTCTATTTAAATTATGTACTATACTTATAATTTCTGTAATAAATATTATTATAAATTACGTAAAAATACATACTACAATTATTAATTTAAAAAATACACATTTATTTTCGTAATATAATTCACATAATTATTATAAAAAAAAAACTCCGTGTCATAACAAATTTTTACTACAATTTATTTTCATAATTCATGATGAAATCTATTTAGTACAAATGTGTCATAAAAAATTTATTTTAATCACTACATTTTCATAATAATGTAATAATTGATTAAAAATATATTACTAAAAAATTGCTTTTACTATGCTATAAATTAATTATAACAATTTTTATTTATAACATATTATACTAATTGCTAAAATAAAATACAATAAAATATATTCTATTAACTGATTCTAATATATACTAGATTACTGTACTTATAATTTCTATAATAAATATTATAATAATTACATAAAAATATTTATTATAATTACTCATTAAAAAAAACACATTTATTTTCATTATCTAATTTGACGTTTTTACTGTAACAAAAAATAACATTATTGTAATAAATTTTTACTACAATTTATTTTCATAACACGCCCACATAAGAATAAAAAAGTTTTTAGATGTATTACATAATTTAAAAAAAAAAAAAACAACATAATCAAAGTTTTAAATTTCCTTCATTCGTCCAGTAACTCAAAAAATCCAATTTTCAGTTTATCGAGTTACCTAAATTGTTGAATAAATATATTTTCTATCACACTTTTGATCACGTTACCCAACAAACATGATTTTGTAATTTTCAAGATACTCAAACAACTTCACCAACGCATATATTTCATTTTTCAGTTTAATTTTTTTGTTTACATTATCTAATACATGTAAGTTTTTTTCTTTTTTTAATTCCTCATCTTATTTTTTAACGAACTCATCAATCTCAATCTTAATATAATATCTTATACTAAAATACCTATTATAATAAACATTTAAATTTTATTTTAAATTAATATAATAAATCGTCTCTAACTTTATTAACTAATATTTATATATTAGTTAATATTTTTCTTTATTTTAAATCATTTCCTATTGTTTCCCTACACATGCATAACTTTGCTTCACTTTCTATCTTATTTCGTTTTAGTTGTTTTTTCTCTTTCCTTTCAAGCTTGGAAATTATTATTTCTTGCTGTCTATCAATTCAAATTTTATTAATATCAAATTTCATATTATATCGTATCAATAAACTATTCTCGACATACAATTTTTCCTATAGATTTCACTGACGTGCAACGCACGGCCTTAAAACTAGTATATATATATATATATAAATAATAAAATAAGTAAATTATAAATTATTGATTTCAATTAAAATGATGAAGTACACATATGTTACTCATGTGAAAATATTGTTTTTCAAATGAAAAAAAATGAAAATATTGATTTTAATAAAAATAATGTATTTTTAAACAATTTTCAAAGAAAATAAATTGTAAAATATAATTATAATTATTTTTATAATTGAAATAGTATACAAATATGATATTTTTAGCTAAAAATAATATTTTTTTAGATAAAATAATTTAATTTTAGATAATGAAAAAAGAAAATATTAATTTTAAAAAATTAATATAATTTTAGAAAATGAAAAACTGAAATATAGATTTTAAATAAAAATAATGTATTTTTATTAAATTATAAAATATTGATTTTAATGGAATTAGGTATTTTTTAAAGTAAACTATGAAAATGAGGTATTTTTTAAAATATTAAAAAAAATATATATTTTTCAACTTCTTTACAAAAGATAGAACTCTTGTCAAGTTTCTCCTATACTCCATTTTTTTTGGTTAACCTCTTCTCCAATTCACCCACTATGCCCACTATCTCTTTTCATTTTGACCAAGTCTTGGGCAGTCCATTCATGACCCGGTCCTTTTGGTATTTCATGAAATTTAGTTGAGTATCTAGATAAATCTATTCGATATGGACTCAGATTGTTAATTTATGAAAATTAGTTAAAGATCGAGATAAATATATTCGATATGGACTCAATTGAATTGGTCGAAAAGTTTACTCTGGAATATGTTTAATGAACTTTACCATATGTTGGTTTCTAATTATTTTACTCCATTGGTTTTATTTTAATGCCCACGGTGGACATTGTTATAATGCTCACCGGGACACTTCTTTCTATACTCATTGGATGAGTGTAAAGTGGGCCTTTACACTCATCAAATGAGTGTAGGACAAATATTTCGGTGGGCATTATAATCAGTGTTCTAAAATGCTCGTCTAGGCATGTGCCTTGGCACGCCTAGGCTTGATGCCCGCCCCGCCCCGCCCCGCCCCGCCCCGCCCCGCCTTGTTCATTTTTGTGCATCAGCGACACATTGCCACTCTTAGAAGCGTCTATGCTCAATGCGCGACCTCACCGCCTCGCCGCACATTACGCATTTTAAAATCTTGATTATAACAATGTCCACCATGAGCATTAGATTATGTCCCTTTAACTCATATCAAAGTGTAATAAATAAAATTTTAACTCTTTTTTGAACTTCCCTTCTACTAAACATTGAGCTGGGATCAAAATGAAAACTTGCTCACCTTATTGGTGTTCAATAACAAAATTTGAATAATATGTTTTTAATAAATTGACCTGTATAAAGTCATGGAATTTACAGCCTTACACGTAAAAAATGTGGGTCGTTTAGCCCTAACACGAAGAGGGCTTTTAGTAAAAATTAAAGATTTTATTGTGATTTTTAGCTAATAATTAATGAATAAACAAACACAATTCTATGTTAAAATTTTATCAATCCATAGTGTCTTATACCGTTTTTGATATTTTATTGTCTGACCGAAAATATAAAAAAATAAAAATAAAAATTAATTTTATAGTGTGTGTGCAAGTGCAAGTTAGGTCACTTGAACAGTGGTACAATTACAACGGCCGCAGTCAATGATTATGAAATATTATCAAACTAATTAATTGAGTTGACAACTACTACTATTCAAAAATGTAATTTAGGTGAAATTCCATAGTAAAAAACATTTCATCACTAGCTGAAACTTAAATTAGAGCTGTTCATTTTTATTCAAAACTACTCGTATTTGAATCAGATTCAAACCAAATTAATCAATTTCTGTATTATTCTAATTAAATTTAAATTCAAGGATATATTCTGATCCAATTTTCAATTCTAAGTACGAATTGTATTTTAATTTGATTTCAAAATTATGAATTGATAGGTATTCAAAATAATCTAACATTTTTATCACTTGAAATAGTAAACATGAAAGAAAAACAAGAAAATTTAGATAATATTTTATGCCTTAATATGTATATTTAAAGTTTAAAATGATCGGTTTTGAACTAAAACGGTCGATTTTTGTCATATTCAATTTTATCACTATATATAAAATCAATTATTTTAGGTGTTAAATTTTCACTGGTATTTAGTTCAATTCAATTATTGTGTCCAGTCATATTTTAAACAATATTCAATTTTTATGTCAAATGTGAACTCATGGCATTCTTTAGCTTCTTATAATCAAATAAATGAGAGTTTGGGGTAGTGATGGCAACGGGGCAGATTCGGATCGGATCGGCCTGATTTGTATCCGCACCGAATCAATTTTAGAAGATCCAAATATGCGGAGTGATCCATTATTTCTCGTTACGGATCAGGGCGGATCGAATCTGGGGCGGAGCGGATTACTGCTTTGATCCGCAGACTGATCCGTGTAAATTTTTTTTTTTTGCCAATTGTCATTCAAAAAATTAAATAAATATTAAAACAAATTTTACTATTTTTTTTTATCTTTTTTCTTTCTTTATTTTTCAAATGGGGTAGATCGGATCGGAGCGAGCATGATCCGATCCGCCCAGATTCGCCCCGATCTGTGGATCGAAAATTTTTCATTTCATTTTGACCGGGTATCCATCGAGTTTAAGAAGTTAGGGGAAGATGAATTTTATTATTATTGTTGTTGTTGTTTGTTTTATAATTGTAGTTTATTTACAAAATATTTTACGTTTTTTCATTAAACCCTAATAAAGTTTCGATGTAACCAAGAAGTTCCAACTGCAATTGCACGAAAATAGAGAAAGCAAAAGGAAAAGGAGTAATCTTTGACTCTATTTACCATATTCGCTTTGTTTTTTGGGAAAATAGTAGCACAGGTGCTCAAACTTTTGACCAGTGTACCAATGTCATTCTAAATTCTTCAAAACGTAGCATCTAAAAAAAGAGGCACAAAAAAATTTTCCATTTTGTTACTGATTTAATTTTTTGTTTATTTAGAAACAAAGGTAAAATTGTCTATTTACAAAAAATAGAGTTTAACTAAAAGCATCACTCTGCGCCATTTTAAAGTGAAAACTCCAAAACAGAATATGAGATCTCTCCATAACTATGCGACATGACTATGCACCAATTTGGTGTTGTGAACACTGTTGCGGCTATTTGAAGTTGGAAATGGCGTGAAATTTAATTCCAATTTTGTCCTCAAGCCTATGCCATATTTTATGTTTGTTTTTTTGGATATTTGTATATGTTCATTTGTTTAATGTTAAATGATTTTTTTTTATGTTAAATGTTTTTTTTTTAATTTGTGATTTTGAGTATCATGCCTTTTTTGTTTTTTTAATTAATTCAATAATTTCAGTAAATTAATGTATTTTAAAATTTGTACATTTAATATAAATACACTATATAATTAAATAATTTTTTAAATAATTTTTTGTTAAAAATTAAAAATATAAATAGACAAGAATATACACTATTCATTTGTTACAAAATTTAAAATAATGAGTTGGAGATCACGTATGGATTTGGTGTGAAAATTGTATTATTTTAGTGTAAAAGTTGCACCAATTTAAAAATATTAGTTGGAGATAATCTAAATATTGGGGCAGATTGTCTATTAGAACTCAAATGCTAAAAAATTGAAAGACGTTTTGAAGATTGGGGATCCAAATGTATACTTGTTAAATATTGGGAGACATTTTTTGCTATTTTGTCTTCTTTTTTTTTTTGAAAGTCTCGTGTACACTTCACATGCTTGTTTAATTTGACTATCCCTTTTACCAACCCAGGATTTCCCCCACCGTCCATTTCTCGAAATTGGACCGACCCATTCAAAAGCATATGTTTGGGATTAGTTTTCAATCACTTATAAGTTGATCAAACATTATTTTTATCTATACATTTCGTATGACTTACAATTATTACTGCTTATAAACATTTATAAACAAAGTCAAACATTAGTTCTTGTTTGCCATAGCTTAAATTATAATTTAATTTAAGACAAGCTAGTCACATATTTTTTTATCTATATATTTCATAAGATACATAACTTAATATTCACACATTTTATATGACATAGAACTTATAAGTACTTAAAAAATAATATCATATGTTACAATCAAATGGTTTTGGTATGAATTTATATGAATTAATATCTATTTAAAATAAGGGATAATTGCATGAAAGGTCTCCAACCTTTCAAAATTGTTAAGAATATGTCTATAACCTAAAAAAATAGCACTACACATCCCGACGTATGAAAAACATGGCATGGTAGGTCCTTTATGACAAAATTGTCATTCCCTTTAAGTAAAAAAAAAAAAAAAAAAACATGATTGAAAACTAACCAAATGTACCCAAAAAAATAAAAAGTTAGAAATATATCCCCTAAAAAAATAAAAAGTAAGAAATAGGTCATCTTTCCAAAAACCTAAAATCCCATCAAATTCTCTCTTACACACAACACACATTTCATCTGCAAAAGGCTCTTGACCCAGAATCATGGCCAATTAAACCAATAATTACAAGCAAATTCAGTGTCAGGAAGATTCAAAACCCAACCACTATTTTGAATTTGCAGTCCCCACATTGATTCCGCCAGACCAAAAATCGAGTTTCGACTTGGCGACACCAGAGGAGACCTAGTCGTCGAAGAAGACTGGAAAGAGTACAGACACAGTGAAATAATTCTTGACAATCTTCATCTTCATCAGACGATCTTGAATGGGCAGCCTCTGTCGCACTTAGGGACTTAATTGTGATTCATGATTCATCTTATTCTTTCATTAATCATAAATTTAGACTTCTTTAATGATCATGAATTCACATACATATCTCAAATCTTGACAAGCATGTTTTCATTTCAATAAAACATAACAATCATGCTTGAATGAAACAAAATCAGAATATAACATATGTACAATTTCTATATGTTGTGCTGTAAGAGAGCTACTAGAAGCTCGTATCCAGAATATCAGAAGCACGAAAACAAGGTACTAGAAGTACGAAGCCAGGGAACGTTCTAAGCCAGGGAGCGTTACTACAGTTTATCATTTTAATTCATATAAATTTCTATGGTCTCAGACAAGATAAATTAAAGTAGCTCAATGCAAAATATTCAGCTTAACTACTTCAAAAGTTAAATTAAAATTACATGAAACTTTGAAGACATCAAAATCCAGTCCAAATGAATTTTACATTACAGCCACTGGTCATAAAAGTTCATGATATAAAGCACTAATCTATCCTTTTCGAACTTTAAAACTTCAAGGAATTGATTTACTCATTATGCATAAATGAAAACATTTAGTTAGAGTGAGAAACCATACTGCTGAAAAGATAAAATTGTGAAATGAATTTAAGAAAAATAGCAATTTTAAATGATACTAAACATCAAGAAAAATGCAAAATATCATTGCTGAAATTTATTGAAGAAAACTTGAAAATAATGCTGAATTATCATGAAGTAAGAGAGATTTCTAAAGAAAAATCTCTTAATTCTAACATTGGTTGAGCAACGATCTAGAATTCCAATATAAACATTAATTAATCTAACATAACCAAAGAGTATATATGAAAAGATTATGAGTTACTGCAGAATTTTACTCTTACTTAAGAACAAAATAGACACATAGAGCAAGTAAATGCTTTACTCACATAAATTTTTTGATCTCAAATAAAATAGATTAGAGTTGCTCAAAGTAAAAATATTCTATTTACCTAACTCCAAAAGTTGAATTAAATGATATAAAACTTTTGAACTTTGTGACATTTAATTTTTATGATTTAGTTGTAGAAATTCAGCAAAAGAAAAGTACAATTGTTGGTGGTAAAAACTCAAGAGATTAAATATATGTAAGGCAAGACGCTAACCTTTAAGAACCTTAAAAATTTCTGAATTTGATTACCCATTTTGAATGAGTGAAAACATTGTTTTAAAGTAAGAAATAATAAAGTTGGAAATCAGAAAACAAGTGCAAGAAACAACATATTGTAAACGATGGAAACTAATAAGTAATTGCAAGAACATAGTTGCTCTATTTTCTGGAAAGAGATGAAGAAATTGTTGGAATATCATCGGTAAAGGAAGATAGTTAAGGAAATTTTCTTGATTCCAGAATAGGTATAGCAGAATTCTAAAATCCAACATAAACATCAATTAATTAAACATACTAAAGAGTAAACATGAATGAATTACTGCAAAATTTCTTCTTATTTTTGAACACATAGAGTAACAAATCTAAAATTCTAGCATAAACATTAAAAGTAAAGAAAGAACAAAATCAAAAGTATTAATTACTGCAGAATTATAAACACATAAATGTTTTACTCACTTCTTTTTGGTGTGAATTTCTTAAGGGCTGGAGTCGTCTATTTATAGGAAAATCAAAGGTCATGTTTGGTTTTACTTATTTCTTTGATTGTCCAAATTTCGTTATTTCATACGAATATAATATCGTGCTATTGGATTAATTTAATTTTTGATTTTAAGTTCAGCCAAACAACCCTTAAGAAGTCATGATGACTTCTTGACAAGTGTCCCAAAAACATTATTTTAATAGAAAAAAATAGGCAGATTTTCGTGTTTGAGAAGCCATGTTCGGGTCAATATTTGAGGGTCCTAATGAGATCCAAACTGAGAGAACTTTATACTGTTGCGAAGTTCTTGTTACAAGCTTCGTAACACATACACATGCAAAATTAACGGATCATCCGAATGCATGTACGACTCACTCAAAGTAGGCTGCTCGACTACAAAATTTTACACGTATGCCAAAATTCCAGATTTCACTTAACTTTAGTTCAACTTTGGTTCGATTTTCTGTGCTTATCCCGACTCGAAAAGTCTACAAATTTGATATCAAAACGAATGTCTCAATATGAATTTCGATGTGGTATAACATGCATCGCCCAAAATTTATTGTACTATTCATGAAATGCTTATGAAATAGGTTCGAACACAATGGCAAAACTGTAATTTATACAAAATTTTTCAGATTTCCAGATTTTGGTTCCTGTCTTTAAACATTAAAGGTATGACTAAGTTGGTCCTTAAAACTTAATTTACACATTTTCTTCTATTTTATATCATACACCAAAGAAAATTTTCAATTCTGTAAAGAAATTGATCTTTTGAACTTGAAATATATTAATTTATGATAAGAATTTAAACATGAAATTTTCGAGTCGTTACAGGTGCACTACTATGAACTCTGAATGAATGATCCTTGATATTAACCTGCATTCTACCCTAAACACCAAGAATTGAATACTGACATTCATATAAAATTGACAAATCTCACAAATTTAATACCAAAGCATTCTACCTAAAGACCAAGCATTTAATAGGCCACAATCCATGAATTCCAATCACATTCATACACCATTGACAAATGTCAGAAATTGTAAACAAAGTATGCATAAAGCTTCAGCCAGCAAAACAATCATTTACAATGAAGACGAGCTATCCAAAAAAGGTAAGCATAAAAAAAAGTTCTTTCAGTAGTGACGAATCCCAACCCAACAAAATATGAACAAAAAATTGTAGCAGTTACAATCTACGACTGTGGAACATCAGTGGACTGTCCCGTTTGAGGTTCTTTACACGTTTTTTTGTGCCCTTCCTTGCCGCACCTTCTACACTTCATTATCATTATGGTCTTTCCCGATTTGTTAGATGAAGTATGATGTTCATCTGCCTCTCATAGACTATTCACTCTCTTTCAATTTCGAGTCCTTCCAAACTACTCAAGATCTTTTTTCCTGATTTTCCAAAACATATGGTTCAAAATTACATTTCAAGAAAAAACCCTTCACAATGAAGGTAACAGCGCTTGGATTTACACTTACCCTTACCTATAACCGACGACAGTTGTGACACTATCGTGTCAATGCAATTTTCGAAAGCAATGGTTTTCGATTATCTTTTTAGCCTTCTTTGCGTTGAGTTTTTTTCTTCAAAACATTGAATGGTAGTAGAATGAACTGAAACGTCTGAAACCAACAAATAAAAGGATAAAACTGAACTGACAACTTTATCCATGCAAATAAAAATAAATTAATGGAGATTGCACTGCACGCACCTAACTAACGGTGCATTTTGACAGAATCCGTCTATATGGACCATTTTTACAACCAATGGCATAGGTTAGGGACCTCCTAACAAAAAATGAAAGGTTAGGGACCAAAAATGTACTAAGGGCATATGTTAGGGACCATTGCGCCAAAATTCCAAAGTAAAATTATGTTTGAATTATATAAGAGCATCTTCAATGCAATCGTGGATTACACTAAAAAGAAAGTCATATTATTTCAAAATGCTTATATGATAAAAAAAAAAATGGAGTATGTCTAACAAACGATCTATATTTGTATAGTGTGCTAAACATTCTCTATTTATATTTTTATAATTTATATTTATCGAAATGTGTGATAAACTTCTTTTATTTAAGTTTTTATAATTTATCTCCATCGAAATGTGTACTAATCACTCTTTATTTACTTTTATATAATTTATCTATATCTTCTTTCTTTTACAATTAAACTATAATTTTTCCAATCCACAACCATATTGGAGATGCTCTTATTTCGTCTCTATTTAATTTGTCACATGTACAATAATCCATATTTTTGTATTATAGATGTGTTGGTAAAATTAGTGCAATATTTATATTCTGATAATTTAATCACATACATACAAATGAGTAAAATGACGACTTATAGAAATATCAAGAAATTAAAAATTAAATTTGGTCGAGGTAAGAGTTCGATTCATTCTTCTTAAGACGAAATTGTCCCGCACAGGTGCTTACGATTACTTGGCACATATCTCTCAAGATACAACAACCACTTCTCGTAATATGAGCACTCAAAATTATGAGAACAATGAACCAGACAGCATTTTGTTCTCTCTTTAACTGAAAACTAGACTTGAATTTTATGTAGAAATTATTTCTATAATAAAATGATTTATGCAAAACGTGTAGAGACATTTGGTTGAAAGTTGAAGTGATTTGATTTTCAATTATAAGGGACCTATTTATAATATCTAAAAACTTGTGTATCAAAAGACACAATTTCATAAAAAAGCACGTCTAAAAAACATGTCTTGTTGAAAAAGCATGTCCAAAAGACATCTCTTTAAGTTGAAAAGATGTGACTAGTAAAAAATGACATGTCTAAAAAGACACGTTTTTTCATTCTAACGGATTCTAGAATTTTCTGCAATATTCTAATCCCATTTCTCAACAATATTCGTGTATTTAAGCGATTCACTTTAGGCCTTAATTTCTCATTCACCCGAAATTGATTCGAGCAACTAAATATACTATGTTAATCTACTCGCGTAATAGAACACTTTTGACCTTACAATTCTCGTACTCAACTAACGAGCTTCGCTCAAATAATTGGTTAACATTGGTCAAAACCAACATTACTAAATAAATTTCCAACAATCCCCTACAATAATGAAAATTAATGCAAACGACTATGTAGACACTAAAATAGAGTACAAGTGAAAAGCTATTGCATCATGATAGATGGCTTCTGGCTTTTAACCTTCTTTAGTAGAATACTATCAGATTTACTTGGCTAATTAGTGAACACGATGTCTTGAATTGTTCAGCCGTTGGTGTAAACCAAGACAATAGTACCTACACAATAACCTCCCTAACACATTCGGTTCTCACGGTTGTATTCATTTTGGCCCTGAACAACTCTTGGGTTTCATAAGTGTTTTAGAGAATTCAAGCCTTGAAACATTCTTATAGAAGCGACCCCACTTTGCACTTACATAGGTGATATCCTATTAAGAGCATTCTGCCATACTCCACTTGGTTTATCCAAGATATAAAAATTATTAAAAGTTATTACTTAACATCATACACTCTGTAGATAGCATTTTTTCTTACAATAGAAATGGGTAGGAGATAACTCCCAAGTGCTTAACTGAATCTTCATAACTTAATTATCCCATTGAACTAAGATCTTCGGATCTCCAGTCAACAAAGTTAGGTTACCATTATAAAGACTCAAGCATAGTAGGCTTTTAATCTCATTTCACTCAATACGCAGTATACTTGATCTCTTGGTAAACTTTTAGTAAGCGGATCCGCGTATTCTCCTTTGACTTTATATAATCAATGGAGATTACAAAATTTGAGATCAACCACTTTATGGTATTATGTCTTCGGCGTATATGTCGAGACTTACCATTATACATACTATTTGTGCTCTTTCCATAGCCAACTAAGTATCACAATGCATACTATATTGCAAGCACCGGCTTAGGCCAACATGGAATGTCCTATAAAAAATTAAGAAGCCGTTCTGCTTCCTTTCTAGCTTTATTTAAAGCTATGAACTTAGATTCCATCGTGAATCGAGTTATACACGTTGCATTGAGAACTTTTAGAAAATTTTGAATAGATCATACTTCCTTCTTGCTTCATTTAAAGCTAAAAAATTCAGATTCTATTACGATCTTCCAATACTCAAGTTATTTTGATGATTTCCAAGAAACAAATGCACTCTCAAAAGTAAAACATATTTACTAGTGGATTTTAATTCCTTTGCATTGGATATTCAATTTACAACATCGTACGATTTTCAAGTTTAACAAGGGATTCATCACAGTGCAATTCAACATTTTAATGTTGTTTCAATATTTCAATACTTTAATTTGAATAAAACAACACTATCTCCTGCAAATTTTGGGTAAATATTAACTTATGCTGAAGATATAATGCAAACAACAATCCCACCCCCACAAATTTGGGTAGAATTTAGCAATATAAATTCGTTGACTATTTTAAAATTTGATTATATTGTTAATTAAGTATATCTATCAAATAATACAATCTATTTCATTTATTCCACCTTAAACTATTAGTCACCTTATAAAATGACTAAAAATGACAATCTCTCGTGAAATCTCATTTTCACTACAAACGTGACGAGTATTATGTTGATAAATCATTCTCTCAGATTGTCCACCATATTGACTTTGAACACCACTGATAAGTATGGATTTTGCACTTATTTTGGCCACTAAAAATAGACATGTGTGAGTTCTTTTAAGTAATTTATTACTTATTTATGTTATTTTGATTGTTTAGGTGAAAACTCAAGCTCGGATGGTGATTGGAATAAATCCACACGAAAAATAGGCTAAAAAGACTAAAGTTGTGCAAATCGAGAATTTTGAAGACCAAAGTATAAATATGTCAAAAGATGGAGGACCTGAGATGCAATTTATGGAGGACTTGTCTGAAAGATGACAAAAAATTCAAGGACTGAAGTCAGCATTCCATAAAGTATAGAAACTGGAATTGCAATTAATCGGGACCAGGTTGCAATTCCATGGCAAGTTGGCACATGCGATCACATGGACCAAATAACCATGCGATCACAACTTGCCTATTTTTCCAGCATATGCTTTGGGTATTGCCATGTGATGGCCCATATTTCCTGAAATCTGCATTTTTGAACTAGTTTTTAAAGAGTATTTTGGTAATTCAATTTTCACGGCTTCTAGGGTTAAAAGAGGTCGATTTTCAGAGAAAATAAGACTCTTCCATGTAGAAAAACTCTCAAAAGAAAAGAGGAAAAAGTTAGGGCTCTTTGAAAACTCCATGAAAATGAGTTTTCTTTAATTTTTGTATATTATTGTGGGTTATTGTTGTGAAATAGAGAAAGATGAAAGAAGATTCATATTGGGTAAATGGAGACAACCATGGGTTCAAGCTTAACCCTCCACTTCTCTAAATTTTATTAAATTCGGTGATGTATTTTGTATCTATCTTTTATTTTGTTTGTGTAAAGATGTTGAGCTAACTTAATTTCACTAGGAATGAGATGAATCTATTTATGAAGCTCTAAAGTTGAATTATCTTGTTATTGATTCTCTATTCTTGATTTTTATAGTTGTTTATTATTGAGTTTTATTGTGTATTAAGATGATTGATTACCATTGAAATACTTTTGTGACCTAGTTTTGCTACTGGGAGGTTGAAATTAGGCTTAGCACATTTAATGAACAACATAAGTATATAGGATGTAGGAATACACTTTCATACTTTGTGCAATCACGAATTGATGCTCTTGAATTTTATTGCCTTTTTACATATGCGTTCTCTTAGTATGAGTGCTTGAGAGTCTTGTGTGAAAATAGGTTTGGCTCTACTTGGGAGAGATTGCTAGATATTTTAGGAGTATCGATTGCCATAAAAGATCTAGTTTTGAAATGGATAATAGATAATGAAACTTAAGGGTAGAGTAATTAGTGAAGTCAAATCCCTAGTGTGTTTCTCTATTTGAGTTTATTTCCAAAAATTCTCTTTTAGCAAATTTCTTTCTAGCTTATTTTCATCAACTCTTAATTTGTAATTAGAGTTTAATTATTAAAATAATATATTTAATTGTGTGTTTAAAATAGATCTAGATTGAACTGGATTTTAACAAAATTATCTATCTTCGTCGACACTCTCTCGTCACTTTATTACTTAAACGCGACACATGCACTTGCGGTACACATTTTAGCGAACAACCACCACTGATAGCGTTAGATCTGACATCTCATTAGACAATTTGTCTTCCTCAATTAGGGAATCTTTACGTTAGAACTTTGATACATTCAGCGTAATGAGATACAATAGCAATTTCTATTGCTATCTCTCTAAGTTCACTCCGATAAAAAAATTTGGATTCCCCATTATTGAAATACTAAACAAATATTCAATATTCAATACGTAAAACTGAAATCTAATAATTATTTATAAGTAAACATTCATATTAAATATTAACAGAAGTATACTTATATCCAACACAATACTAATAAGGTACTTTCCTAATCAAAATATTGATTAATGATATAAGCTATAGTTAATATCCCTAAATTGCACGCGTACAAAAATACACTGAATTCAAAATCCTGGTTTAATATTTTAATACTAAGATGGATAGTGTACCTAATAAAAATGGACGTGCAATTGATAAACAGGAAACCATGCAAGCAATTTGATCACAAAATGCACTTTTAATTTATGCACAGTATTGGAAAATTATGTGTCATATTTTTCACTGTTTATATTTTGGCTCACTTAATAAACATAACTGATTTTTAATAATAAAAGAGCAGGTCAACATTTGTATTTTTGACTGGCCTGGTTAATGCCAGTTCTGACTGACTGAGTTAATAAACGGATTATTTTTCTAAATTAGTAAAGCTGCGATTTTATTCTATTTTTATACTTGATATATTCTAATCTCATGAATATTATTGACAGCTTCTTTTGTAGGTTAAAGAATCTTTCTTATTCTCTTATATTTGTTTAGGAAGGAAATATTTAGTTTCCTAAATTCTTTCCTTCTACAAATCTATGAATATCTTTCTATATTTTTTCCTACTAATATTCTTACCATTCTTGTTGCATATTTTTTTAGGTAAAAAATAATTTTTAATTTGATTTATACTTTAACTATAAGTAAGAGTAGAAATCAATAAGGAATTAGGGCTGTGAAATATAACTTTTGTTCTTGTTTTCTCCAAGCCATAAAACTGGCCGAAATCCATGGAAGAAAAACAAGAAATCAAGCTTCATTGATTCAACTTCAAAGCAAAAAAGTTTTATTCAAACTCATTGAAGAATCAAGAACTAATTGGTGCTCAACGAACAATTTCATATCTTGTTTAAGTTACTAGGCGTGAAGTTAAGAACGGGAGTTCTTAATCCAAGTAGTGGTTGCAGTCAAGTACAATAGGAAAGTGGCGATAAAGTCAAGACCGGTGGGTTTGATTCCACTTCATCAACAAGTCAGAAGAAGAAGTATCACAGGGAGTTGATCTATTTTTTTTATTGTTATTTTGTTAATTTTGCGAAATTACAAAAACTGAAACTATTGTATTTTTTAACAAGATTATTAGTGGATTGTTTTTACCCATGGCATGGAGGCCCGTGGATGTTTTCCTTAGGAGTTTACCACATTACATCTTGTGTTCATATTTAATCATTTAATTTCTGTACTGAACAAGTTTAGGCAAACGAACACGGTTGTGCGAGTCAGATCTGTTATCTCTATATCTTGTCAGTTCTGACTTCGTTCTGTCCACAGCTTGTTTAATTAAGATTAAAATTCGTTTTAATTTAATTAATCTAGGTTTTAGAACTCACAATTGGTATCAAAGAGAGTACACTTTTTAAGTGCGATCCAAAGAAACCTAGATATGGACGATGCTCTGTTTAGACCACCTGTTTTAGATGGTACTAATTATGCCTATTGAAAAAATTAGAATTCAAGTTTATATTCAATCCCTTGATGAAAAAGCTTGGCACTCTGTTGTCCATGGCTATAAAACTCCCACCATTATTGAAAATGGTGTAGAAAGAGAGAAAAAGGCAGACGAATGGGCTACAACTGATTTTAATTTTACTAATTGGAATTCCAAAGCTTTAAATGCCATATTCTCATTCGTAGGCTCTAATCAATTTCGTTTGATCTCTACTTGTCAGGTTGCAAAAGTTGCTTGGGACATATTACGAGTTGCTCACGAAGGAACCACTATGGTCAAGTCATCCAAGCTTCAAATTCTTACTCTAGAGTTTGAACAACTAACCATGAGAGACGATGAACAATTTAAGGACTTCTATGCAAAATTTAGTGACATCACCAATACTGCTTATACTTTGAGAAAGAAATATTCGGAGAGCAAAATTGTAAAGAAAATTCTCAGATCCTTGCCTGATCGCTTTCATTCTAAAGTAACTGCAATTGAAGAAAGTAAGGAGATTGAGAATATAAAAGTTGAAAAATTGGTAGGATCATTGATGACATATGAGCTACATCTACAAAGGAGAGAAAGAAAAATGATCTAGTATTGCCTTCAAAATTAAAAACCATGAAGACGAGGTTGATTGTGGGAAGAGTGAAACAAATGAAAACATGGTCATGCTCACCAAACAATTCAAAAAATTTCTAAAAAGAAATCAAAAGAGAAAGAACTTGAATACCTCTCTCCAACAAAAGAAGAGATTTCCGATCAACACAAAACACAATCCCACTACATCTATGAATAGATCTGACAATCGAATTCAATTCCATGAGTGTGGGGGGTTTTGATCACATAGCCTCTGAATGTGCAAATACTTTAAGAAATCTCATACCAAGAAGGCTATGAATATCACTTGGAGTGAAGATGATGAAAAACATTCAAATGAGGATGAGGACGATAGAACCACTGTTGATCAGGTAACGTCTTTAACTGTGAACTTAACTTTTCGTACTGGTTTCGTGCAAAACTTGATTGCAAGTTCTGACTTCTTGGCGACAATATCTAAAAAACCAGTCTGTGCCTGTTATAACTGCAGCAGTATGAATAAAAAATTACAAGATGAACATGAAAAAAACTTGTCTACTCAAGTCATGATGGAATTTTTGGAAGATGACGAGGCTGAAATTGATTCTTAAAATAATATTCTTACCAACATTTTAAAAGAGAAGGATGCTCAAATTGCGAACCTTCTTGATGAATTAAAAGTTTCAAAAGAAAGGATCAAGCAATTAACAATTGGAGCCTCTTACTTAAGTAAAACCCTAAGCAATGGAAGAACTCCAAACGTCAAAGAAGGTTTGAGATATGTTGGAAAATGTGAAAGAAAAGTTAGAAATCAGATCAACTTCATCAAAGAAACAAAGTCTGCTGTATTTTTTTGACAAAACTATTCCCATTGCCGTCAGAACTAAGGCTGACCTGCCTATGCAGGTTCTGACCAATGCCAAGATTCAAAAATAGTTACGACCATGAGGTATACAACCAATACAAAGACGTAAATCAAAGTACTTTGTAAAATGTTGCATCTGTGGTAATCTAGGACACGACTCCTTTCATTGTTTGTTTAGCAAAAACTTGGCTAATAGACAAATGAAACACCATAGCAACACTAAAGTAAGACAAATTTGGGTCAAAAAAGGTGATTTAAATTGTTGTATGGTTGATGTTGCCTATAGATCTTTTATTCCTAACTCTTGGTATTTTGATAATGGTTGTTCTAGACATATGATTGGTTATCGATCTTATCTAACTAACTACAAAAGTCATGAAGGTGGTCTGGTTACTTTTGGTGATGGAGCTCACGGTAAAATTGAAGGTGTAGGTACTATTCTAATTGATGGATTCTCCATGTTAAAAGAAGTTCTTTTTGTTGTAGGTTTAAAAGCTAACCTGATTAGTATAGGTAAACTCTGTGATGATAAACGCTTGGTTATGTTCTAAAAAAATTCTTGTAAAGTCTTGAATTATGATGGTAGTTGTATTCTACATGGTACTAGATCCAATGATAAATGTTATCTTCTTGACACCAAAATTACTTGTCATATTTCAAAGACTGACTCAACCGAGTTGTAGCACAAACGATTGAGACATTTAAACTATAATGATCTGTTGAGACTAACAAAATTGAATACAGTACGAGGTGTTCCTAAGCTTACTGAAAAATCTGAAGGATTGTGTGGTTCGTGCCTAAAAGGTAAGCAAACAAAAAGCACTCACAAGCAAGGTAAGTTTCTTACTACAGCCCATACATTAGAATTACTTCACATTGATTTGATGGTACCTATTCAAACTGAAAGTATTGGGGGCAAGAAATATATTTTTGTTTGCGTGGATGATTTTTCTAGATGTACTTGGGTAGATTTCATTAGAGAAAAATCTGATATTTTTGAAAGATTCAAATTTTTGCACCTAAAATTAACAACAGAAAAATAGTTTGAGGGAATAAAAATATTAAGGATTAGAAGTGATCATGGGAAGGAGTTTGAAAATGCTAATTTCTCTACTTTCTGTGATCAAAATGGTATTTTTCATGAATTCTCTGCACCCAAAACTCCTTAACAAAATGGTGTTGTGGGAAGGAAAAATAGGTCTCTACAAGAGATGGCTAGAGTAATGATAAATTGTAAGAAGCTCCCTGTTAAATTATGAGCTAAAGCTATTAATATTACTTGTTATATTTTGAATCGTGTGTCTTTGAGAACAGGAACCACTCAGACTCCTTATGAAATCTGGAAAGGAAGAAAATCGAATCTCAAATATTTCCAAACTTTTGGTAGCAAATGCTATGTGTTAAATGATCGGGAATACTTGGGTAAATTCGATTCAAAAAGTGATGAGAAAGTGTTTATTGGTTATTCTGAGAATAGCCGTGCTTACAGAATTTATAACATGCGTACTCTAACCATCATTGAATCAATCAATGCAAAAATTGATGATACTGATGATTTTTCATCCTATTCACAGGAGCCTAATATTCAGACTTTGGAAGAACAGGTTGCTGGACGTCAACCTACTTAAGGCAACCATGTACTTGCACCAGACAGTGATAAGCAGAAAGAACATCCAGCATTAAGTTCTGATGTCTCTACCCATGCTCCTAGAAGTTCTGACGCACCATATACAAATAACGAACAGAACATTAGAAGGCAACCTCCTTCTTGGATTCAGAAAGCACACCTATTGGACAATGTTCTCTCAGATTCTAGAGACGGTATGATGACTCGGAGGAGGCTTGCTAATGAACTTGAAAATGTTTGCGACACTTCGCAAATTGAACCCAAAAATATAAATGAAGCTATTACTGATGAAAATTGGGTTCTAGCCATGCATGAAGAGCTAGCTCAATTTGACAGAAATGAATTGTAGGAACTTGTACCTCGGCCAAAGGACACAAATGTGATAGAGACAAAGTATATATTTAAAAATAAATCAGATGAACATGACAACATAGTCAGAAACAAGGCACGCTTGGTTGCACAGGGATACACTCAACTAGAAGGAGTGGATTTTGATGAAACATTTGCACCTGTGGCTCGACTTGAATCCATTAGACTTTTACTATCACTGGCATGTCAAATGAGGTTCAAGCTGTACCAAATGGATGTCAAAAGTGCCTTTCTAAATGGAATTCTTAATGAAGAAGTCTATGTTGAGTAGCCTAAGGGATTTATTGATCATTATTCTCTCGACCATGTGTTCAGACTCAAAAAGGCTCTGTATGGTCTAAAGCAAGTCCCACGTGCTTGGTATGAACGATTGACCATGTTCTTGTTAGAACAGGGATACAAGAGAGGAGGAGTAGACAAAACGTTATTCATTAAATATTTTAAAACTGGATTAATTGTTGCACAAATCTACGTCGATGATATTGTGTTTGGTTTTTCACTAGAAACAAAATCCAAGGAATTTGCTACACTTATGCAAAATGAATTCGAAATGAGTATGGTTGGTGAACTAAATTTCTTTTTAGGTTTGCAGATCAAACAGGTTGGATCAGTGATTTTTATCTCACAGGCCAAGTATGCTAAAAATCTGGTGAAGAATTTCGACCTTAAACAAACCAAGTCAGTCAGAACTCCCATGGCCACGTCTTTGAAAATTTCCAGAGATGACCAGGGAAAAAAGGTTGACTCCAGCTTGTACAGAAGCATGATAGGCAGTTTGCTGTACCTGACTACAAGCCATCCTGACATATTATTCAGTGTTGGAGTTTGTGCACGTTATCAAGCTAAACCAAAAGAATCACATCTTATGGCAGTGAAGCGAATTATTCGTTATATTAGATGTACTTCTGATTTTGGTTTATGGTATACTAATGATACTAACTCTCATCTTGCAGGATACACTGATGCTGACTGGGCTGGAAACATGGATGATAGGAAAAGCACGAGTGGAGGATGTTTTTACATTGGTAACAATCTCATTGTATGGTTAAGTAAGAAACAAAACTCTATTTCCTTATCTACTGCTGAAGCTGAGTATATTGCAGCGGGTAGTTGTTGCACTCAGCTACTTTGGATGAAACAAATACTTGTGATTATAGTATTGATCAAGACTCTGTTACTATATTCTGTGATAACACTAGTGCTATCAATATTTCTAAAAATCCTGTTTAGCACTCTAGGACCAAACATATTGATATTAGACATCATTTTATTAGAAATTTGGTCGAAGAAAAAATAATTACTTTGGACCATATTTAGACTGAGTATCAGTTGGCTGATTTGTTTACCAAGGCCTTAGACTCTGCTAGATTTGAGACTCCACGGAAGGCCGTGGGCATTTGCTTGATGCATTAGTTTTATTTTTTTTTAAAAAAAAGGTCGTTTTTTTATTTTATCATGTGTGTTTGTGTGCATTTGCTTATTTTTATTATTTTTTTGTTATTTAATAAAAAAAAGAGAGGAAAAATATCAAATGAGGGGTTATTCTTTCAAACACCATATGATATAAATGTATGATTTGTCTATAAATTTTGAGATTTATTTGAATTAACCAATCAGTTTGGTATACTCATCATACTTATGGTAAAATATACTCAGATAAGTACACTTTGAGGACATATTGACTTGGTTGATTATATCTTACTACTAACTAGATTGTTACATTTAAAGTAGTTTCGTACTCTGTTGTGACCTATGGTCAGTATCTATGTCTCTCGGCACCATAGTATGTTGTTGTGTTAAACCGACAAGTTCATAGAGGAGAGGGCTACCACCATAAATGTGTGTAACCGTCCTTGATAATGAACATAAATCATGTAGAAAAGTGCTACCTTTATGGCTGTGAGAAAGTCAACTCCATGATCTTATAAATTCAGTGCTTTGACAAAATAAAAAAAGGAGTGTGTATATATATATATACACACACACACAAATAAGGTCAACACTCTGAGTACTCAAAAGAAAAATTACGATAGTACTCATGTCTGGCACGCACATATTTTTTCTATTCAAAGAGATATGTTCAGATGATGACTGATTTGAAATACATCTCAGTACTAATCTTCTTGACAAGGTTCAATTTGGCTTAGTGGGACAGGTTATGATTGATTAGTCCAGTATGTCTTATCACACACTCACATTATAAACCTGACCATTAAATTGAATCTAATTATGCGTATATATCTGATTGGAAGATCTCGGTTGATTTTGATATTTTTGGACTGATTGTATAATTTGTAGAACTATGAAATTTGTCCATAAATAAACGATTCAATTTTATCTCATAAAATATTCTAATTATTTTGTGTGATTATCTTGTGTGGGCCTTTTCGTAGAAATTTCAATCAACAGTCTAATTTTGGCAGCACAATCAGCTTTAACTGAGAAAAATCTGGATGAATTTTAATTTATGGAATCCAATCGTATTTTGTTCTGATTTTATCTTCCTAATTTAAAAATTCTGTTTTCCATAAATTAGCATCTTAGGCGGTCTAATTTAATTTAAATTTGACATATCTGATTAAGGAAGGTTTCTTTGTCAATAACTGCCATTAATCAGTTTAATTTTGGTAACTGCTTTACTCACGTTCCCAATTAACTGTTCCCTCCTTATGCAATTTTGAAAAGAATTCCTCCCCTTTTAAACCGTGATTTAGGGTTTTCTCATTCATCTTTCACACTTGATTTTCAATTGCTTAACATCAAATTCTCTCTTGCATTTGATTCTAGGGTTGTGTTAAGTTCTTTATTTCAGATTCAAACAATGGTAAAAACCAAGATGCCAAAATCAAAGAAAAACGTTGGTGGTTCTTCCAAGAACACTGTTAATCCGCTGGTTGCTGTTGAAACTGCGATGGTGCCACAAATGTCGCCTGCAAGGAACCCTCAAGTTCAGACCCGGACACTTCTCCAGCGGCAGTTGCATCTCAGGCTGACCAATCGACCGACATTGTTGCATATCAACCGCCGGTCAGCCATTCTAAAACACAGCCCCGTCCAACATTTAAAGACCCAATCACCTTTCTAAGCAAGAAAGTTACCTTAAGTGCTCAAGACCCAGATGAAGAAGGAGATGAGGATGATGAATCTGTGGTTGACAGTGGGTCTGACAATGCTGAAATTGAAGAGGAAGTTCGTGAGGATGAAGGGACTAGTGATGAGGAGTTTGAACAACCTCCCCCATTGGTAGAAGGTTCAAGTAAGCCCCCTTCTCAAAGATCAGATTCTAATTTTGATGATGCTCTTGATGAATCTTCAGAATCTACTCCTACACCTCATCCAACGAAAAGGGCCACAAGGGCTGAGAAAAGAAAAGGTAAAATTACTGATGTTGCTGAAAAACCCACACCTGCTGGTCAGAACAGGACTACTACTGCCACAAGGGGTGCCTAAGAGTACTGCCTACTCCTAGTTTTGACCTCCAAATGTTCAGACTTGACGTATTAACTAGAGGTAGACACTCTGTTAACTCCCTTAATTACTGTTTTCTATCGGAGAGTGCTGAGAGTCTGTTTCTGTCATTTACCATCTACCGTAAGTTCATCATTAAGTACAAGGTAGCAATTGCCGAATTTAGTTCATTTGGTTTAGTTGAAATTGTTGATTTTCACAACTTACATAATCTGTTAAGTTTTTCTAGGCCGTTCAATGAAACTCTGGTCAAGGAATTTATTGCAAATGTTTCAAAGAATCTGGGGAAGGCTGGAAATGAATTCAGGTGGCAGGTCTAAGTCCGAGGAAGACATGTTACCTTCAGTCCTAACTCTCTCAAGGACTGGCTTAGGGTGACCTCCGTGGCTGTCACAAGTGACGAAGAATTGACCAAGGACTGCATTGCGCAAGAAATGACTGGCTCTGCTTGGCCAAAATCAGGAGAACTGACTGCCTCTCGACTCCTACCCAAATACAAAATTCTTCATCGGATTCTTATCAACAATATCGATCCATTAACTCATCGATCTGATATTTCAGAGGAAATGGCTGTTATGTTATACAAGTTAGGGATAAGGATGCCAGTTGATTGGGTAAGAATGGTTTTTGATAGAATTGTTTACGAAAGGCCGAGGGGGGCTAAGCAGTACAGGCTACCGCATTCAGCTCTCATCCATCACTTTCTTGTTCATCAAGAAGTACCTGCCATGGATTCAGACAGATTCTCTGAGGATATTCCAGTGCTAGGTGTTCATGAGTTTACAAATTTGGGTAGCGCACCACATCCCACTCCCAGAGTTCCTAGGCACTTTCTATCCTTGTTGGACCATTTTGGACGTCTGGATGCACTGGAAACTCAGTTGGGGCTGGTTCGAACACAGGTAGATCAAATTTTTGCCTTAACCAAAGGTTTTTCTGATGAATTTACTTTCATGCGTAGGGTGTTAGGTAAACTGGAATATCTGGGCGATGAGCATATAAAGTCTGCATACCGAATAGTTACTCCGAAATTCTCTACACATCCTGGAGATCCAATAGAGATTCCGAGTTCCAATCCAGTTGTTGAGACAACTGCTGCCCCGGCTACTGCACCTCTCGCTGATGCTCCTTTAGACACCCATGCTCGCAGGAGAGTTGCAATTGTGTCTGCATCCGATACAAAGAAGCCAAGATCCTCCCGGCACTAACTGTTTTCGGTTCTAACTTTTAACTTTCTAACTATTTGGTTATGGATGACTGTATTAAATCTTAAATTCTGCTTTATTTCCCTCAAACACTGCTTTACTTTTGTTTTTCTCTTCCTTTAGCGTTCCTCTTACAAAATGGAGAGTAGTAGTATTTTTTAAATTTTGTGGTTCTTAGGTTTTCCTTTAGCGTTCCTCTTACAAAATGGAGAGTAGTAGTATTTTTTAAATTTTGTGGTTCTTAGGTTTTTCTTGCTATTGATACTTTGTTTGGTTAAACTTTAATAGTAGTATTTTTAGGTTTATGGTAGTTTGATCATTACACTAAGATGATATCTTGCTAAGGAGGAGCAATATTAAAGTTATGGCTAATGTGTGTGGTATTTGCATATAGTGTTAACTTCTTTGCAGAAGTTCTTGGTTTACACACTAAGGGGGAGCCATAACCCTTATTTGTTGATACTCATGGGTTCTTTACTTATTCACACACATCACACTTACATTAAAAATCCGATAGTTATGTGTTTGTAATTAAGCAACGTCAAAGAGGGAGATTGTTGGAAAAATATGTGTCGTATTTTTCACTGTTTATATCTTGGTTCACTTAATGAATATAACTGATTTTTAATGATAAAAGAGCATGTCAACATTTATGTTTTTGACTGGTCTGGTTAACGCCAGTTCTGACTGACTAGGTTGATAAGAAAATTATTTTTTCAGATTAGTAACGCTACGATTTTATTCTGTTTTTATACTTGATATATTCTGATCTCATGAATATTATTGACAGCTTCTTTTGTAGGTTAAAGAATCTTTTCTTATTCTCTTATATTTGTTTAGGAAGGAAATATTTAGTTTTCTAAATTCTTCCCTTCTACAAATCTAAGAATATATTTCTATATTCTTTCCTACTAATATTCTTACCATTCTTGTTGCATATTTTTTTTAGGTAAGAAATAATTCCTAATTTGATTTCTACTTTAACTATAAGTAAGAGTGGAAATCAATAAGGCATTAGGGCTTTGAAATATAACTTTTGTTCTTATTTTCTCCAAGCCATAAAACCGGCCGAAATCCATGGAAGGAAAACAAGACATCAAGCTTCATTGCTTCAACTTCAAAGCAAAATTTTTTTCTTCAAACTCATTGAAGAATCAAGAACTAATTGGTGCTCAATGAACAATTTCATATCTTGTTTAAGCTACTCGGTGTGAAGTTAAGAACGGAGGAGGTTCTTAATCCAACTGGTAGTTGCGGTCAAGTACAATAGGGAAGTGGCGATAAAGTCAAGACCGGTGGGTTTGATTTTACTTCATCAACAAGTCAGAAAAAGAAGTATCACATATAGTTGATCTGTTTTCTTTTTATTGTTATTTTGTTAATTTTGCAAAATTACAAAAATTGAAACTATTGTATTTTTGAACAAGATTATTAGTGGATTGTTTTTACCCATGGCATGGGGGCCCGTGGATATTTCCCTTAGGGGTTTACCACGTTACATTTTGTGTTCGTATTTAATCCTTTAATTTCCACACTGAACAAGTTTAGGTAAACGAACACGGTTGTGCGAGTCAGAACTGTTATCTCTATATCTCGTAAGTTCTGACTTCGTTCTGTCCACAGCTTGTTTAATTAAGATTAAATTTTTTTTAATTTAATTAATATAGGTTTTAGAATTCACACACAGTATTCAATACAAGTTTAAATACCAATCCATGATATAAACTTGAATGCTAACATGGATCAAATACAAATTTCTAAACGTGATTTTTTACTTTTTTAAATTCATAAATGCAATCTGAATAATTTTATTTTATGTATTGAATAAAATATCAATCACGAAATGTGACTTGTTCCATATAGTTCGATACAAATCTAATTGCATATTACTAATAGTACGTTAAAAGTTAAAAGAGTAAAACATGTACAAAGATTTAGTTTTATGAAACAGAATATAAAATGTACAATGATGAGATAATTTCGTCTTAAGGTTGTTGTTAAAATTAGTGCATTATTTATATTCTGATAATTTAATCACGTGCATGCAAACGAGCAAAATGACGACTTACAGAAATATCGAGAAATAAAGAATTAAATTCGATCGAGACAAGAATTTAACTCTTTCTCTTTAAGATGAAGTTGTTCTGCACAGTTGCTTACGGTTTCTCAGCACACGTCCCCCAAGATACAACGACCGCTTCTCGTAATAGGAGCACTCCAAATTACGAGAACAACGAACCGGACATCATTTTGTTCTCTCTTTAAATAAAAATTGGACTTGAACCTTATGCATAAATTATTTCTATAATAAAATGATTTATGCAAAACGTGTAGAGACATTTGGTTGAAAGTTGAAGTGATTTGATTTCCAATCAAAAAGGGCCTATTTATAATATTTGAAAAGTTGTGTATCAAAAGACGCAATTTCATAAAAAGACACATTCAAAAGACATGTCTTGTTTAAAAAACACATGTCCAAAAGACATATCTCTAAGTTGAAAAGATGTGACTGTTAAAAAATGACATGTCCAAAAAAACACGATTTTTCATCCAAAGGATTCTAGAATATTCTAATTCTATTTTTCAACAATATTTGTGTATTTAAGCAATTCACTTTGGGCCTCAATTTCTCATTCACCTGAAATTGATTCGAGCAACTAAATATACTATGTTAATCTACTCAAATAGTAGAACACGTTTGGTCTTGTAATTCTTGCACTCAACTAACGGGCTCCGCTTAAATAATTGGTCAAAATCAACATTACTAAACAAATTTCCAACAATATGTTCTAAGAAATAGACCAATAGAAGCAAAATTGATCCATTCTAACCCGATCTAATTCTTCGTCTTTTTAAATGAAACTTATAATTTTATTTTTACAAGTCTCAATAGGAAAATAATTCTAAATATCACTATTCTAAAAAGTCCACTACGCCTCACGCCTCACGCCTCACGCCTCTGATTGATTTTGCGATTCGTCGTTTCCAGATGACATTAAAGTTGATACTTTTGCTGTTGCAGGAACGTACGGCAAGGTATAATCCCCAAATTATTGAGTCAAGAAATTATCACAAAAGCAAACAACAAAACAAATCACAGCAACTCTTGGCGCGCTTACCTCGGAAATGAAGTTAAAACAATGCAACACTTTGAATTTCGTGCTTATCGGCAGAACACTCACAATACTCACAACAGGCACAGAAGCGAGAGGAACTTGTATTGAATGAGGGCGCCAAACTTTATAGGGTGAGCCATTCCAATCTCCACCGTCCAATTTCCACGTGTTGCATCTGAACCATTGGTCAGTGGACCCGCGTTTGGAACAGAGCATCAGGCGGGAAACGGAACCCTAATCGTTTCTTGAAACAAGGACGCACGCGCCCCACGCGCGCCCCTATTCTCCGCTACGCACTGTTGGCATTAAATATATGCATCCTCTCACTCATGATTGCCTGGCCACGGATTGACAGCCTTGATTGACAGGATCACACCAACCGTGGATACGTCACCAAAGGTTTAGTCTCCTGAAGCCCTCACCCGTCATAAATGTTCAGCTTCGGACTTGAGGGACTATACTGGGTAAGTTCAATTCATAATTCAGTATGCGAAGATCACACTCCACAGAATCTGCTAAAAATCAAAATTTTTGTGGTTCACAATTTCTTCTCTTACTCTCAAAGTCCCACACCTATTATTTAATAAGCTTGGACTTGAGGGACTATTGTTACCACCCGATTTTGATAGAGCCTCCACGTCAGCAAAGGCCCAACAAAAGCACCATATAGGCCCAGCGAGGGTCTCGTAAATCCTCAGAAGACCCCGAAGGCCCATTAGACATCTTAGTATTCTTCAACTAAAATACCGCGAGGCCTATGAAGGGCCTCGGCACTCACAGCCGATCTATAGGGCCTCACCGGGCCTCGTATATACTATAACCAGAAGGCAGCACAATATTCTAGAATGACCAGAGAGTGAATGGAAGACAGATTGCGTTGGATTGGCACACGGATCCTTACAAGGAAACCGAATCATAATCTCCTAAAAATTAGGCAACGTGATAAACTCAAATAAAGTAGATAATCTTAGAGATTGTCTTAACAATGAATGATCCCTATCACATAAGGAAGGAGGATCTGATCGGGTATCTGATTCATTTGTTTCCTAAATCGATCAGGACTCTTGCGCTATAAATACAATGTCTCCGGTTGTTCCAAGGTACGCTTTTTCTACACTTAAGATTTCAGCCTAAACTCTACTCAAATCTCTGCCTGTTTGTCCATTCCACACCCAATTACTTTTGCCCCCCCGTGTATTACTCTTATACCAGCAGTCGCATGACCCTTTTTCTCTGGAGATCTTGGTGCCTAACGATTGTCCGAGTGTGCAGGTAACATACAAGTTGGCAGAGGAGTGACTGGAGATTTGTTAGCACGTGGATGTTGTAGGTTCTGACGTCAATAGATTGGCGCCGTCTGTGGAAAACGAAAAACCTTACACGACCTAAAACTTGTTGTAAAAACGTGTTTTCTACCAGGAAGAGCATGGCAACCGAACATTCTATAGAGGAAGAAGTCGAATCCCACCATACTGACCTGTGATAGGAGAGCGTTCAGGACCTACAGAACGTAACCTGCCACAAAAGAAGAAGACAACGGCAAAAGCGAATGGTTGAGCAGGAGAACCAGGACCTGAGGTTGGACAACGCCCGGATGAAGGCGGCGCTCAAACTGTTGGAAAATCAATCCCTCCAACATGGACCCAAGCGCAGTCGTGCCTGGAGAAGTCCCACACGGTCCGGCTCAATGGAAAGTCGTCGAACTCTAAATGACCCACCCGTTTCAAATGGCCGGAACCCTCAGAACCTCGTTCAGAAGCCCTCGCATGATGACCTGAGGGAAGACCCCTTCTGGCGTGGAAGAACCGGCCCGTTCTTGCTGCTAGCGTGTTTAACAGGCTGGGGGTAGGATCCTCCATAGCACCACCCCTGCCAACATACAGCAGGTATAGTGAACGCAGCGAGGCCCGCACGGAGAAAGGGAAGGGCCCGAAATAAAGTTATACGAGACCCGAGGAGGAGAAGGAAAGGCTAGAATGCTTTGAGGACGACGATGACGAGAATCTCCTGTTCACTGATTACATGAATGCCATGGAGATACCCGTGAACTTTTGGATGCCCCTTATGGACAAATATAACGGGAGAGGTGACCCCTCGGATCACATTAACACATACAAGACGAAGCTCCAGGGCCAATCCCCCACAATGAAATGTCAGAATTTCCATACCACGCTCGCATTCGATGCGAAGAGGTGGTACAATAAATTGAAGCCAGGGAGCATCCAGAGCTGGCCTCAGCTCAAAAAGGAGTTTGTCAATGCCTTCATTGGCAATCGGACGATGATAACTGACATTCTCCAGCTCAATGACATCAGACAGAAGGAAGGAGAAACTGTCAAGAGCTACTTCAAGAGGTTCAGTAAAGTTATCAACAAAATCGAGACTATAACCGATGAAAAAGCTTTGGACACACTCATAACTGGACTTCACATGCGCACTCCCTTCTTGAGAGACGTACAGAACAGTCAACCAGAGACCTATAGTCACCTGGTAGACCTGGTCCAGCGTGAAATTCAGTCGGAAGAAACGATCCAAAACAGGGAGAAGGCTGAAAGGGAAAGAAGAGATCGTTACAGAAGAGAGGGGCGACGCTCTCCTGAACCTCGTTTCAACTGCTTTTAGAGAAGATGCTCCTCGGTGCCGCCGAACAACCATTACAGAAGGTTCAACCAGACGGAGGTAACCCCTGTCCCCTTTCCTAAAGCGCTTGCAGTGGCCACCTTGCCAACAACAGTACCACCCAAGTTCTGTCGCATACACAGGACTAGGGTACACAACACGGAAGACTGTCCAGACGTGAGAAAACTGATCAATCGCAAAAATCAAGGGCAAGGAGAGGGAAATCGACCTGCGCGAGGACGTCGAGGGCCGCCCAACCAAGGGCGAAGACCTCCTCCTCGATGCTAGGACGATGGACCTCACCGCAATGACGGAAAAAATGACAGAAACAGGGACCTACTAAGGGAAGAAAGTCCCGTAGGAGCCTTCCTCTCCCCCTCCCCCCGGTCTGAGAAATAAACACTATCATAGGAGGGCCCTATGTCGGAGGGCATACCATGAACTCACGGCGAAACTACGCAAAGGCAGCAAGAGAGGAGCCCATGGAAAGTTGGCAGGTCCATGGACACTGATCAAGAGTACCACAAATCTCGTTCACTGAGGAAGACGAGGCCGGTATACACTACCCTCATTGCGATGCACTGATAGTCCATGCGGTCATCGCCAGGAACGGACTAGGACGGATGTTGGTCGACAATGGAAGCACCGTGAACATTTTGTTTGGTAGCACCTTCGACCAAATGGACGTGGATCATGAACTGACGGCCATTTCTGAGTCACTATTAAGTTTCACAGGAGATAGCCTTGTCCCGCGAGGAAGGATTACCCTCGTGGTGGACTTCGGAGAACCCCCATGCAACTTCAGAAAGTTCATGGAGTTTTTGATAGTGGATACCCCCTCTACCTACCACGGAGTCCTTGAAAGACCCGTGTTGAAGAATTTGCAGGCGGTCAAGTCCATACACCACTTGGTCATGAAGTTTTCAACACCGGGAGGGGTCGCCAAGGTTCGCGGCAGTCAAACAGAGGCAAGGTCATGCTATATGAACGCCCTACGAAAAGTTGAGAAGCGCGAGGATGCCTCCCCGGCAGTAATGACCATACATTCGGAGCCAATGGACGTTGACCACGAAAAAATAGAAGAGGAAATTAAGCTGGACGAGGGGCCTAGACCTCCGGATCATTAGCTCAGACTCTCTTGCCTCCCTGGCCGAGGAGCTGGAAGTATTTTCGGTGAATCCTTCGAAACCGACACAAGTGTTGCAGGTGGGAGAGAAACTCGATGAAAGGATGAAGGAAGAGTTGAAGCAATTCCTACGGTAGAACACTGATATCTTCGCATGGAAACACAGTGACATGGTGGGGATCGACCCATCTGTGGCGTGTCACGCCCTAATGGTGGATCTAAAAGCGCGCCCATACAAAAGAGAAGACCTTTGAGTACTGAGAGGTACAACGCTCTGAAGGAAGAGGTCGACAAGCTGTTAGCCAACAGATTTATCAGAGAAGCAGTCTACCCTCGATGGGTGTCTAACCCAGTGTTGGTGAGAAAAAGCACTAAGAAATGGAGAGTATGCATAGACTTCTTAGACTTAAACCAAGCGTGTCCTAAAGACAGCTTCCCGCTACCACGCATCGACCAGCTGGTCGACGCGACCGCCAGCCATAAGCTACTTAGTTTCATGGATACCTACTCAGGCTACAACCAGATCCCAATGTTCACGAGGGACGAGGATCACACCTCGTTCATCACAGACCGATGGCTGTACTGTTATAGGATGATGCCCTTCGGCTTGAAAAACGCAGGAGCCATATATCAGCGGTTAGTAAATCGCATGTTCGCAGGACAAATCAAGAACACAATGGAGGTGTACGTTGACGATATGCTCATGAAAAGCGTGAACACCGAGGACCATATAGGGCATTTAAAGAGATGTTCGGAGTCCTCTGCAAATACCGTATGAAGCTCAATCTCCTGAAGTGGGCCTTTGGAGTCGCGTCTGGAAAGTACCTTGGTTACATGGTCAACCAACGCGGGATAGAAGCTAACCTCGAAAAGATTAAGGCGCTCATCGAAATGCGGTCACCATCTTCTCCAAAGGAAGTTTAGAGCCTGACGGGAAGGTTAACGGCCCTGAATCGATTCATATCCAAGGCAACCGATCGTTGCCAGCCATTCTGTTAGACCATCAAAGGAGGGAAGAGGTTTGAATGGACCAAGGAGTGCGAGAAAGCCTTCCAAGATCTCAAGACCCTCATTGGGAAGGCCCTGCTGCTGTCCAAACCAAAGAATGGAGAAACTTTGCTCGTTTACCTCGCCGTTTTTGAAAAACAGTAAGTTCAGTCTTAATTCGAGAAGAAGGCCCAGTGCAACTTCCTGTCTACTACGTAAGCAAAGCCTTCCAGGATGCGGAGACGAGATACCCAGACATGGAAAAGCTCGCCCTATCTTTGATCATCGCCTTCTAGAAACTCCGGCCGTACTTCCAGTCTCATAGCATCGATGTATTAAAGAACCTCCCTCTGAGACAGATACTCCAAAAGTCAGACACCTCGGGATGGTTGATGAAATGGTCAGTCGAACTCAATCAGTTCGATATCTCTTACAAGCTGAGACCCTCTGTAAAAGGACAGGCTTTAGCAGATTTTATGGCTGAATTCGCCCATATCCTGGTAGGTTCGCTTGAGGCCCGGCCCCAGGAGGTACCAACATGGAAGCTATATGTTGACGAATCTTCAGGCGAGGTCGAAGCTGGAGCCGTGATCTTGCTAGTCAGACCTAACGACCACAATCTCAACTGCGCACTTCGCTTGGAGTTCAAAGCCTCAAACAACACTACAGAATACGAGGCGCTCCTTGCAGGCTTGAGGCTGGCGCAAGAAATGAAGGCAGGAAAACTCCAGATTTACAGTGATTCGCAGCTAGTCGTTAGCCAAGTCAACGGGACCTTCGTTGCCCGCGAACAGTCCATGGTGGCATACTTGACAAAGGCCAAGGACCTGTTATCCCGCTTTGAGGCATACGAACTCCTACAGATTTTGCGGATGGAAAACGGTTATGCGGACGCACTCTCGAAATTAGCAAGCAGCAGAGATTTTGACCTGATGAAGGCCATTCCAGTTGAAAAGCTCAACCGACCCTCCATCGACGAGTCCTCCGCACCTACGACCATGACAATATCTGAATCCCCTAGGTGGATGAAGGAGATCATCGCATACTTGACCAACCAAGTTTTACCAAGCGACAGACAAGAAGCACAGAAGCTTCGCTGGAAGGCCGCAAAGTTCGTACTGCAAGACGAGATCCTATATAAGAGAGGCTTCACCTACCCCCTTCTACGTTGTTTGACATAGGAGGAAGCAGTGTATGTGATGAAAGAGATACATGAGGGGATCTGCGGCAACCATTCAGGAGGAATGGCCCTGGCGCAGAAAGCCTTGAAGCAAGGGTACTATTGGCCAACCATGAAGAAAGATTTCCATACTTACGAAAATAAGTGTGACAAGTGCCAGAAGTTCGCTACTATACCGAAGCTCTCGGCTTAGAACCTTACCCCGGTCACCAGTCTTTGGCTAAACTCTGCTCAAATCTCTGCCTGCTTGTCCCTCCCACACCCAATTACTTTTGCCCCTCGTGTATTACTCTTATACCGACAGTTGACTTGATCGTCGGAGTACCAACGATCGTCGGACCCTTTTTCTCTGGAGATCTTGGTGCCTAACGATTGTACGATTGTCCGAGTGTGCAGGTAACATACAAGTTGGCAGAGGAGTGACTGGAGATCTGTTGACAGGTGGACGTTGCAGGTTCCGACGTCAACAATTCTTAAATTTACTTTTCTAATATAAATATTCTAAAAATACTGGGTATTATTTATATATTAATATTTATTTTTATATATTATAATATGTACAAAAAGGAAATACAATATATTTTCTCCATTAATTCTGTGGAGAGAGAGAAAACCCTCGGAGAGAGAGAAACTGTAGTCATCTATTCAGCACACCAAACCCGCCGAAAATCACGATCAGAATTGGAAAAAGAGCGAACAAATCTTCATCCAAATCATCTCTCCATGAATGCACAATCCCAAAATCAGTTAATCCCCTAAATCTCTAGGGTTCTCCGACATCCATATCACTTAATCCCCTAAATCACTAGGGTTCTACATCTAGATGTAACCATAACTCCTCAATTTGCAGAAATTTCAGTTGCCAGACAAAGGAACCGCACATGGATGCACATATTGAAGGAAGTCGCCGGTAAATAGGTGCTTACTAATCTGTTGTAAAAGTTGTTACAATATTAATTTGCATTGTCCCTGTTCCTAATCTATTGCAAACATTGTTACAAAACCAGTTTGCGTTGTCTCTGTTACTAATCTGTTGCAGACGATGTTACAAAAATCTGTTTCGCTGTCTCTGTTATTAATGTGTTGCAAATGTTGTTACAAAATCATTTTGCATTGTCTCTGTTACTAATCTGTTGCTGACGATGTTACAAAAATCTGTTTCATTGTCTCTGTTATTAATCTGTTGCAAACAATATTACAAAAATCTGTTTTGTTATCTTTGTTATTAATCTGTTGCAAACGATGTTACAAAAATCTGTTTCGATTGTAAATATAAGTATGCTATCATCGGACACGATTTGCATGAAGAAGACGATTTGCAGTTGGCCAAGACGAGTTGCAGTTTATTGTAATATTGGAGAGATGTTGAAATTATTAAGATTGATGAAAGAGAAAGAAATTGGAGAGAAATTATATTGATGAGAGAGAATATCTTAATTAGTTATATATAAAATCTTAATCAAAATAGTAAAGGGTTAATTTCACTGATGGTCACTGAAGTTTCATTGAAATTACAAAATTGTCACTGAAGTAACAAAGTTTCAGCGGTGGTCACTGAAGTTTTACTAAAGCTTGCACCAAAGGTCACTCGCTGAAATTCTCGAATTAACTTGATGATGTGTCACTTGTAAATGTCCATGTGGCGCACATTTGAATGACACGTGGCAAAATTATTGACATGTGGACTTTACCCACTAATTATAATAAATTTGGACCTCAATGAATATCTCTATAACATAAGGACCTAACTGAAAATACTTCAAAATAAATTTTATAATAAATACCTCAAAAATTGCATCTAAGGTCCTTTAACTTTTTATACCTTCAAATTTTGCTCTCCAAATTTTCAATTATCTTTCAGTTAAGTCCTCAAGATGTAATTTTTGGAGGACTTAAATGAAAGATAATTGAAAATTTAGAGACCAAAGTGTAAAGATGTAAAAAGTTCAAGGACCTAAGATGTAATTTTTGAAGGACTTAATTGAAAGATAATTGCAAATTTGGAGACTAAAATTTGAAGATATAAAAAGTTGAAGGACCTTAGGTACAATTTTTGAGGTATTTATTATAAAATTTATTTTGAAGTATTTTCAGCTAGGTCCTTATATTATAGAGGTGTTCATTGAGGTCCAAATTTATTATAATTAGTGGGTAAAGTCTACATGTCAATAATTTTGCCACGTGTCATCCAAATGTGCGCCACATGGACATTTACAAGTGACACGTCATCAAGTTAATTAGAGAATTTCAGCGAGTGACCTTTGGTACAAGTTTTAGTAAACTTCAGTGACCACCGTTGAAACTTTGTTACTTCAGTGACGGTTTTGTAATTTTAATGAAACTTCAGTGACCATCAGTGAAATTAATCCAAATAGTCAATGAGATAATTAATGATTCTGTTACAATATTTAATCAATTAAATAACTAATTAAAAATTAGATGAAACCCCGTATTTTGAAATAAAAAGCATGTTACAGTTTTTTTATAAATAATAATATAAGATGGCTTAATTGTGAAAATTTCCCGCCCATATACATACGCAAAATATTATATTTTAAAAATAAACAAACATTTAAAAATTACTTTTTACTGACCAATTATAAGCATATCCTACTCATATTGCATATAATTTTCTATTAAATAATTAAATTTAAATAATAAATAACTAATGCAGCAAAATGATGCTAACGATAAAACACACACTAAAACCCGTTGATTTTGTAAATAAACTAAAGTTTATAATTAAAGGTTCGTTGAGTTGCAAACTAAATACCAAAAATTAAATATAATGTTTCTAAAAATCTCACATTTTATTCAAATTCAATCTATTTAGTGTTCATCCCCCTCGTGGCTTTTACTGTTTTACGATATGCATAAAACATTCTTTTTTATCATACTAAAACTTAATTAATATAATAATCACTACTACTGGAGAAACCGACCGATAAGACATCTCGACATAGTGGTGTTTTGAGACCGCCGACTTACATGAAAACCAAATTCTAAGGAACAAAAAAAAAATTGAATAGATCACGTATGGCAAGAAAAAGTATTTTGTGCAATCTTCGTATTTAGTTGTCATCGTTGAGTTTAGAATTCTGAACAGAATGCAACGATAAGTCGAAAGAAGGTGAGGATTGATAGCCCAAGAATAACTAATCAAGAGGGGGGTGAATTGGTTTTCTCAAACTTTTTCGAAAAATATTCTCAAAAGTGATATTTAAGAAATCAAAATTAATCCAAAAAAATATAAGCACAATATAAGTAAATAAAAGGGAAGAAAGAGTGCAAACGATATTTTTATGGAGGTTCGATCCAACCAATGATCTACGTCTCCAACACGAGCACGGCCTTTCCACTATTTTGATTGACTTATGGTGCAATCCAAACCCTTACAATGTATCCGGTGACTTACAAACAAGGAGCACCGATCCTTATACAATATTGAGCTTTCAAGGGACCTCAATATGACTCAAAAGTGTAAAGAGATTGATTTGAGTATTTCTCTCTAGATGAATGATAGATACAAGTTTAGTTCTAAGAGAGACTAACACTTTAATGAATAGCAATAGATGAGGAAAGCTCAAGTGTTAGAACAAAACTTTGTTGAGAAAGATGAATCAAAAGTTTAATTTAATCAAACAAAATTTTTCAATAAGAGATATTGAAAAGATAAATGCAATGAAGTTTTGAATGAAGTTTTTCAATATGATTCTCTCTATAAATGCTCTTGTAAGTGTTGTTGAATGATAATAAATGAAGTGGTATTTATAGAGATGAATTTTCGTCACTTTCTATTGAAACGGATGACCAAACGGTCGATCGGTCAGATTGGTAAGAACTAGCCGTTGGTCTGCAGAAAATCAGAACGGACACTTTTTTGAAAAGTGTCATTCAAACGGTCGACCGATTAAGCTCAAACGGTCGACCGGTTTAACCGGTTTAACAAACGGATTGTCCGTTTCCACAGTTTTGAAAAATAGATTTTTGGCTTTGATCCAAATATTTTTATGCAAGTGATAAAAATTATTTTTGAGCTTTCGTTCATTTAATTGCTAAGGATTAAAGAGTTAATACCTTTACAATTTCATCTAAAAAACAATTCTTCATTCTTGATCTTCGAATTTTGAATTTCGGATCTTGAGATACTTGAACTCTTGTATTGATTTTGACTTGATCTTGACATTGTATGAGAGTTCGATTTGTAGTGCCTTGAATATTGCTTGAAAGTAGATTGTTAGTGACATAACAAATTTGTTTGTTATAATCAAAACATTAAGGTTTAAAGTTAACCATAGGTCAACAATTTCTCCCTTTTTGATTATGACAAACAATGTGAAAATATAGAATAACGGGATAAAATAAAGCATATATATTCCCCCTTTCTTTTTCAAGTGAACATGGTTTGATGTATACCGTTTTTCATTTGACTTGCCAATTTCATCATATATCAAGTATCATCATATTCATCACATCATATATTTCAAATTCAAATTCACATCACATATTTCACATCATATATTTTTTCCCTTTTGGCATAAACAAAAAGATACAATCGAAACATTAAGGTAAAATTGAAATATGCCATTCATTGACAAACAAACATAGATCTAAAATACATAAAAGAAAGCTAGAACATAGGAAAAAAAAATAGAGACAAAAACATAAAAAACACAAGAGAGGAGCTAGGTCTCCAGTGGCGGATGCGGGGGAAGCACGGCATCAAGACGGGAGTGAAGAGCTTGGAGCAATGTAATCATCCCGTCAACCGAACGTTGGAGAGTCCCCACGGTATGGTGTAGACTCTCGACCGAAGAGGAAAGCGAGTCGATCCGTCCATGTAGCAAAGTAAATTGGTCCTCGTTGAAGCCGGAGGTGGAGGACGACGGCCGTTGTGATCTTTGTCGAGGTGGGGACGGGGGAGGAACATCTTCGTCTTCGTGAATATCTTCACCTTCGAAGGGTAGAGTGGAGGGTCCCGACTCATCGTCAAACCCTTTTAACTTTGCCACCCATTGTCCGTTTTCTTTGAAAATCTTCATTCGTTTGAGAGTAAGGACATTGATGGTATAGGTGGCTTTTGGAATAAGGGAGACCGTATCACGAAATGAGATGTCGAAGTGTTGAAAATTTTTAGTGAGAATCATTCCGTAGGGAAGCACCTTAGCTCTAATGCCGCTAAGAACGCAGTGCATGTGTTGGATCATAATGTATGAAAAATCGAGCTTATGCCCTCGGAGGATAGAGTCGAGCACGAAGACATCAAAATGGTTAACCTCATCCAAATGACCCTTTCGAGGGACAATAATGTGGGCGATGATGTTATGGAGGACGCGACATGGAAGAGTGAGTTGATTTGTGCTAAGACGTACGGCAGCCTCAAAATGTTTGCCGATGACGTTACAACATGCTTCGACCGGATCATACTCTGTAGTGTGAGGAATTGTCTTGGTGGTATAGAGACGCATACCACCATCCTCAAGATGAAGAATGGAACGAATAAGGTCTTGAGTAATCTTAATTCGTTTGTTCCGAAGAAAGGACGAAATACCCGACCCCGGAGAATAAACCATATTTTTATAAAATTCTTTGACAATGGGGGGTAGACATTATCATTTAGGGTAAGAAGAGGAACCCACCCCATACCCATAAAAAGATTTTCAATGTTGAATGATGGTGCATCGTGTGTGAAGGAGGCAAGATCGACATTCTTACCTATGAGGACGGGACACCCATCGATTCGTTTTGTGTGAGGATCTTCTTTAGAGGAGGATGAAGGAGAAGGTTGCCTTTTCCTCCTAGGACGCTTGGCAGCCATTTTAACCCGAGGCATTGTGTTGGAACGGATGATTTGAATATAGGGTTTGAGTTCGTCCGTTTGGGTGGATTTTCACGAATCCGTGGATAAAATTGGGGATTTTACGGTTTTGGGCGTGGATTTGATATGGGTTTTTGATTTTAAGCACAAATTTGAAGAATTTCAGAGAGATTTGATGAATGGGAAGAGATTGGGAGTGAAAAACGTGGGTTCGCGCGAAGTTGGAATGAAGAAATTTGAAAAATTTCCAACTTAAAAACCTGATTTCCGCTGAGACGGACGACCGAAAAACTCAGACGGTCGACCGTTTTTACTGAAATTTTGATGTTCAACTCTCTGTTCAGACGGATGAGCATACGGATGAAGTAGCGGTCGTCCGTTTTAAATGATACGGACGTCCGTTTAAGTTAAACGGTTGACCGTTTAAACTTTTTAATTTTGGAAAAAGTCTCTGTTTAGACGAATGATCAAACGGATTTGAACTATGGTTCATCCATTTGACATGAAACGGACGTCTGTTTTAATGAACGGTCGTCCGTTTTGACAAGTTTTGCAAAATTTTATAAAAATCATTGATTTGATCGTTTGTCAAATAATTTTGAAACATATTCATCACATAAAATGCAATCAATTATAGAAAACATAAGGAGTTAGCCACATATTTCACATTCATCAATTATGCCTAAATTTCATCGAATGTAAGAAAATCTTTCAAGTGCAAATGGTTTTGTGAGAATATCGGCCAATTGTTTTTTGGTGTTTACAAACTCCAAAGTTATATCTCCCTTTTGTGCATGGTCTCGTAAAAAGTGATGTCTAATCTCGATGTGTTTGGTACGAGAATGTAAAACGGGATTTTTAGATAAGTTTATGGCACTAGTGTTATCACACATAATAGGAACTTTTTCAAAGGAAATGTGATAATCATTTAGAGTTTGTTTCATCCATAGGATTTGAGCACAATAACTAGCGGTGGATATATACTCGGCTTCGGCGGTTGACAAGGCAACGAAATTTTGTTTCTTACTAAACCATGAAACTAAAGCAAAGCCTAGAAAATGGCACGTTCCACTAGTACTTTTACAATCAATTGTGCAACCGGCCCAATCGGCATCCGAATAGCTAAGTAAATCAAAATGAGTTTCTTTGGGATACCAAAGACCTAAAGATCTAGTTCCACTAAGATAACGAAAAATGCATTTTACGGCACTAAGATGGGAATTCTTAGGATTAGATTGATATCTAGCACATAAGCATACACTAAACATAATATTGGGTCTACTAGCGGTTAAATAAAGAAGGGATCCGATCATACCTCGATATTTTGTTACATCAACGGAAGTACCTTGCTCGTCTTTATCTAGTTTGATTGATGAGCTCATTGGAGTGTTCATTGGCTTCAACTCTTCCATTTCAAACTTTTTGAGCATATCCAAGATATACTTGGTTTGACTAATGAATATTCCATCATTAGTTTGTTTGATTTGAAGACCAAGAAAGAACTTGAGTTCACCCATCATGCTCATCTCAAATTCTCTACTCATGCACTTAGAAAATTCTTCACATAGGAAAATGTTAGTAGCACCAAAAATGATATCGTCAACATAAATTTGAACTACTATCATATCATTCTTTTTGGTTTTTATAAATAATGTAGTATCCGCTTTACCCATTAAAAAACCATTTGATAAGAGAAATTTACTCAATCTCTCATACCATGCTCTAGGAGCTTGTTTTAAACCGTAAAGAACTTTTCTAAGTTTGAAAACTTTGTCCGGATACTTATGATTTTTAAAATCGGGTGGTTGCTCAACAAAAACTTCTTCTTGAATGACTCCATTCAAGAATGTACTTTTGACATCCATTTGAAATAAGGTAAAATTCTTATGACAAGCAAAAGCAAAAAGCATGCGAATTGATTCTAATTTAGCAATCGGGGCAAAAGTTTCTTCAAAATCAATGCCTTTTTCTTGATTGTAATCTTAAGCCACTAATCTAGCTTTGTTACGCACAATTATACCATTTTCATCTCGTTTGTTTCGAAAAACTCATTTTGTGTCAATTACGGTTTGTGAATTTGGTCTAGCAACTAAATCCCAAACATGATTTCTTTCAAATTGATTTAGTTTATCTTGCATAGCCAGAATCCAAAATTCATCAAACTCGGCTTCTTTAAAGTTCTTTGGCTCAATTTGTGAAAGAAATACACAATTGTTATGAAAATTTCTAGAAGAATTTCTTGTGCTTACCCCTTTTGATGGATCACCAATGATGAGATCTTTTGGGTGAGATGGGACAAACCTCCATTCTTTTGGTAATGATGAAGTATTGAGATCTTCATGAGGTTCTTCTTTATTTTGTTGCATACTTGTTTCCTCCTCATGTTGACTTTCAATGTTATTTGGATTCCCTTTGTCTTGATTTTGAACATTTAGTTGTTCAAATGGGATTTCCAAATCTTCATCATCAATAACTTTTTCTTGTATATAGGAGTTAGTTTCATCAAAAACAACATGCATAGATTCTTCAACTACTAAAGTTCTTTTGTTGAAAACTCTAAAAGCTTTACTAGTAGATGAATATCCAAGAAAAATTCCAATATCGAATTTTGGATCAAATTTTCCCAAATTTTCTTTTGTGTTTAAAATAAAGCACTTGCAACCAAAAACTTTAAAATATCCGATATTTGGAATTCTATTTTTCCAAAGCTCATATGGAGTTTTGGTTTTCTTTCGACTCACCAAAACTCTATTTAAAATATAACATGAAGTGTTTATGGCTTCGGCCCAAAAGTATTTTGGTAAATTATTTTCATTCAACATAGTTCGAGCCATTTCTTGCAATGTTCGATTCTTTCTTTCTACTACACCATTTTTTTGAGGAGTTCTAGGAGTCGAGAAATTATGTTCATATCCATTTGATTTACAAAACTCATCAAAAGCTATGTTTTCAAATTCTCCACCATGATCATTCCTAATTGTGGTAATGGTGTATCCTTTTTCATTTTAGACTCTTTTGCAAAAATGTTTAAAAGCATTTAAAGCTTCATATTTTAAATTCAAGAAAATGACCCAAGTAAATCTTGAAAAATCATCAACAATAACAAATGCATAATGTTTTCCACTTAAACTAGCGGTTCTAAAGGGTCCAAATAAGTCCATATGAAGAAGTTGTAAAGGTCTTGAAGTGGAAGAGTATTGTTTAAGTTTGAAAGAACTCTTTACTTGTTTTCCAAATTGACAAGCATCACAAATTTTATCTTTTTCAAACTTTATATTTGGTAAACCTTTTACAAAGTTATTTTTAGAGATTTTTGAAAGTAAGTCCATGCTAACATGACCTAATCTCCTATGCCATAACCAAGAATCATCATTTATACTTGAAAGACATTTTATTTCTTTTTCAAGTTTAAATTCAATAGATATGATATAAACATCTTTACTTCGGCTCCCCATGAACAATACCTCTTTAGATACAGCATCCTCAATGAGGCATTTGGAAGAATCAAATTTAATGAGATAACCTTTATCACATAATTGACTTATACTAAGCAAGTTATGTTTAAGGTTATCAACTAATAAAACATTTTCAATGGAGGGAGAAGAACGATTACCAATATTTCCAATGCCTATGATTTTTCCTTTTGCATTGTCTCCAAAAGTTACATGACCTCCATCTTTTCTTTTGAGATTTGATAGCAATGATTGATCTCCCGTCAAGTGTTTTGAACAACCACTATCCAAGAACCAATTGCTCTTGACCTTTCGTGGTACCTACAAAAATAATTTTAATTTTTAATTTTTGGTACCCACATAAGTTTGGGTCCTTGATAGTTAGAGATTGTGGATTCTTTTATCCACTTGTGTTTCCTTTCAAAGTATAGTTTCTTTTTAGATAAACAATTATAAGCAATATGACCAACTTTCTTGCAAAAACTACATGTAATGTTTTGTTGAGAAAAATTGGATGATTTTACAAATATGATTTTAAGGGATTTTTGTTTCAAGAAAGGTTTGTATCCAATTCCTCATTTATTGAACACACATTTTTGCTCACCAAGCATTAATTCAAAATTTTTCTTTCCTTGGGTAAACTTGTGAATAATGCTTGTTAAATCAACAACTTTTTCTTTCAAGGAAAGATTTTCTTTGATTAAAGTTTTATGATCATCTTTTTCCTTTTCAAAATCTTTTTGTGCTATGAAAAGTTTATTGACTACATTTTTCAATAAGAAATGTTTATTGTTAAGAATAGAGTATTTTGAAACAAGTTTCTCAAATTCTTCAAGAATTTCATCATAAGAAGTAGATAAGTCATTATATGAGTCATTGTTGTTTGTACTTACCTCATCTTCAATAGCCATGAAGTACATATTGGTGATTTTCTCTTGAATTTCATCTTCTTCTTGATCATCTTCATCACTATCATCCCATGTAGCTTGAAGTGCTTTCTTTTTGATGAACTTCTTCTTGTTTGGGCATTCAGTCCTCTTGTGACCGGGTTTGTCACAATCATAGCATATAATCTTTTTGTTCTTCTCTTCACTTTTGTCTTCTTTCTTTTGAAATCGTCGATTATTTCGAAACCCTCTCCATTTCTTGACAAGAAGAACTAGATCATCAAGTTCTTCATCACTTATGTTTGTGTTGGAGGATCCTTCATCGTTTGTCGATTTCAATGCAATTTGCCTCTTGGGAGGCTCCTTCATCTCTTCTTTGCTTTTTTTTGTTTTCTCTTTCGTTTCGGCATTGTTGGGCTTATATGTCATCAACGTTCCATATAGCTCCTCCAATGGATAAGTGTTGACATCTTTTGTATTTTCTATCAACATCCTCAAAGAGTTCCAATCTTCCGAAAGGGACCTAAGCATTTTACTCACAAGTTCACCGTTAGTAAATTTTCGATCAAAGCCCTTAAGGCCATTAATAATATCGGTAAAGCGAGTAATCATATCAACAATGGGTTCATCTTGCTTCATAAAGAAATTTTCAAAATCTTTTGTCAATAAATTTATTTTAGTTTCTTTAACCTTGTTGGTGCCTAAGTGAGTTATCTCTAAAGCATGCCAAATATCATATGCGAAATCACATGTGCTAATACGATTAAACTCATTTTTATCTAAAGCACAATAAAGTAAATTTTTGGCTCTAACATTCAAAGACAATTTTCTTTTATCATCTTCATCATATTCTTCTCTAGGCTTAGAAATAGTTTGGTCCGGTTTATCATCAACCTTAATAATTTTTGTAGGCACAAAAGGACCAAACTCGATGACTTCCCAAATGTTATAATCAATTGATTGAATGTAAATCATCATTCTAGTTTTCTAATAATTGTAATGGGTGCCATTAAAGAAGGGAGGACGATTTGTAGAATGACCCTCAAGGTTTTGAAAGTTTTGGTTAGCCATTACTCAAGATTGTGTAATAAAAAAAAATGAGCACCTTGCTTTGATACCAATTGATAGCCCAAGAATAACTAACCAAGAAGGGAGTGAATTTGTTTTCTCAAACTTTTTCGAAAAATATTCTCAAAAGTGATATTTAAGAAATCAAAATTAATCCACAAAAATATAAGTAAATAAAAGGGAAGAAAGAGTGCAAACGATATTTTTATGCAGGTTCGATCCAACTAATGATCTACGTCCCCCGTTACCAAGCTCTCCAACACAAGCACGGCCTTTCCACTATTTTGATTGACTTATGGTGCAATTCAAACCCTTACAATGTATCCGGTGACTTACAAACAAGGAGCACCGATCCTTATACAATATTGAGCTTTCAAGGAACCTCAATATGACCCAAAAGTGTAAAGAGATTGATTTGAGTATTTCTCTCTAGATGAATGATAGATACAAGTTTAGTTCTAAGAGAGACTAACACTTTAATGAATAGCAACAGATGAGGAAAGCTCAAGTGTTAGAAGAAAACTTTGTTGAGAAAGATGAATCAAAAGTTTGATTTAATCAAACAAAGTTTTTCAATAAGAGATATTGAAAAGATAAATGCAATGAAGCTTTGAATGAAGTTTTTCAATATGATTCTCTCTATAAATGCTCTTGTAAGTATTGTTGAATGATAATAAATGAAGTGGTATTTATAGAGATGAATTTTCGTCACTTTCTGTTGAAACGGATGACCAAACGGTCGACCGGTCAGATTGGTCAGAACTAGCCGTTGGTCTGCAGAAAATCAGAACGAACACTTTTTTGAAAAGTGTCATTCAAACGGTCGACCGGTTTAACCGGTTTAACAAACGGATTGTCCGTTTCCACAGTTTTGAAAAATGGATTTTTGGCTTTGATCCAAATATTTTTATGCAAGTGATAAAAATTATTTCTGAGCTTTCGTTCATTTAATTGCTAAGGATTAAAGAGTTAATACCTTTACAATTTCATCTAAAAAACAATTCTTCATTCTTGATCTTCGAATTTTAAATTTCGGATCTTGAGATACTTGAACTTTTGTATTGATTTTGACTTGATCTTGACATTATATGAGAGTTCGATTTGTAGTGTCTTGAATATTGCTTGAAAGTAGATTGTTAGTGACATAACCAATTTGTTTGTTATAATCAAAACATTAAGATTTAAAGTTAACCATAGGTCAACAGAGGATGACGTCAAGTCAACATGCCCGTTATTATCTGGGTGAGCTACAATAACCAGATCATATTAAAACATCCAATTAATAAAATCATCTCCTAATTGCATCCGATACCCCAAGAGCTCTAATGGGACTTTGAATTGCACTAATAATGTATCATATTATTTTAAAATGCTTACATGATAATGAAAAAAGTGGAGGTTATCTAACACGCCGTTTATATTTGTACAATGTGCTAGATATCTTCAATTGAATTTTTATAATAATACACCTCTATTGAAATGTGTGTTTTTATTTAATTTTGGAAAATTTATCTACACACTCTTTCTTATAAATATGGGCCACAATTTTTTCAATCTACATTCTCGTTGTCAGTGTTGCTCGACTATTGAAACTATTCAACATTTATTTATTGACAACTGTATTGCCGACTAGGTTTGGCGCTATTTTTCTGACATTTTTCATATGACTCTTCGGCCGATGGAGGGTTTTCAGTATCGCTTTCAGTTTTGGCGTTTCTCGGGTCAGTTTGTCAAGTAGGGTCATATTCACACGATCATTCATCTTTTGATTCTCTAGTTTATTTGGATTGTAAGGAATGATACGAAGTACCAAAATATATCTATGGAGCCAAGACGGATCATCTGGAGAGTCTACCATACTATCTATCTACTACATATATGCCGTTTATTTCGGGTTATTCATTGGCTAGGGAATTTGGATATTGCTCTTCTTTTTGGTATTTCTCTTACTACTCCATCCATTCCTCCCTCTGTTTTAGTTTATTGGCGTACTCTACCAGTGGGATCTTACAAGATCAACATTAATGGATGCGTCAAGGATAAATTTACGAGAGGGGAGATTATTAGGGATTCATCGGGTCAGTGTGTTCACGCATTCTTCTCTTTATATGGCGAGTGCCCTATTCTGGAGGCCGAGCTCATGACTATTCTTGACGGTATCATTATTGCTCAGAGGATTGTACTCTCAGATTTATGGATTGAGTTCGATTCTACTTTGGCCATTCACTGTATCACCAGATGTGGAGGACTTTGATCTATTCAGGCCACTCTTCGCCACATCAGACATCTCCTTACCTTCGACCATGATATTATTTCTCATATTTATCGTAAGGGCAACCAGGTGGCTGACTTATTTGCTTTAGAGGGTTAGGATTGTCATTGCTATTTCGGGTACATCGTTCAGGACTTACTACGACATTACCGCAGGTTAGTTCAGATTGATAGACATGGACTTCCTACAGTTAGGAGTCTGTAGAATATTTTAAGACTATTTGTTTATAAAGTAGTACCTTATTATTTATTGCTTTATTATTTATTCATTTATTTGTTTACTTTAACTTTTATGATTGGAGGTCAGGTTTTATGCCCATCCCATGTATTTTTTATGAGTTATTTTTATATGGTTGGGGTATCTGAACTCTCCAATTCTTTTCTGGTTGATGCCTGACGGGATGTCAATGTGTGTTAAATAAAAAAAAAAAATTTCCAATCTACAATCACATTGGAGACACTCTTCTCACAATCTTCTATTTTACTTGTCACATGCGCAACAATTCACGTTGTTGTATTGGAGATGCTCTAAGGACTAACAAAAGTATTATGACCCATTCTCTTTGCGTTTCAATCTTAAGCTTTCTGTTTTGAGAGTCTATTTTAAGATTGCTAAAAACACGTTTGATATGTCATTCTAAAAAACTATTTCTGAAAACAGAAAACTAAAAAACATGTTCTGTTTGAAATTTTGAAAAATTATTTTATGATATTTTATTTAATTAATTTGATTATTCAGTAAAATAGAATAATTTTATGCTAATATATTATCAAATAATATATACATTTTAAAATTGGTGGATCTTACAATTTTTTTTTTTATGTTACGAAAGTAAAATGCAAACAAATAATAAATTGGTAAAATAGGAAATAAAAAATAATAATTATGTGGACTGATCTATTTTCATTTAAATAAATTTTTTAATTTTTTTATTTAAATAATCAATATTGGCTTGAATTTTTTTTTTTAGTATTTTAGTATTTTCATTTTTATAAAATTAATTTAATTTTAGATTTTTAGTTTTTTTTATAATTTTATAATTTATTTAGTTAGAATTTTTGTATTTTAAGAATTTAGAATATATTATTTTTTAGAATTTTTATTAAAATAATTTTTTTCCCGTGTCTTGAGCATAAAAAAATTGTTTTGAATTTTGTATTATAAATTTAACTTTGTTTTTAAAAATGTATTTTCAGAAATATGAAAGTAAACAAGTTTTAAGTGTTTTACAAAACTGAAAACTAAAAACAGCGTGAAAACAAAAAAGATAACGGACCTTAACTTTCTAATTTAACAAGTTTGCGAGTACTGAAATAAATTGTGGGTCGTATGTTCGAGTATGTTTGGGTGTGCTTATAAATACTTATAAATTGGCTAAACATTATTTTCATCTATACATTTCACAGGACCTACAACTTTTATCTACTTTTTATCCACACATTTTGTTGGACCCATTGTTTATAATCTATAAAATTTTTATCAAACATACTCGAAATGTGCTATTCACAAAAAATATTATATACATTTGTCTTCCCAAAAATAAATCACTATCTTCTCAAATCTCTTATTCTCAATTTTTCTATTTACTTTTCTTTAAAATTTCTTCACAATCTTTTTCCTTCTCAGTATAAGTATTATTCAACGAACAAGTTTCAACGGTCAGATTTCACCTCAATGAAGCGCTATACAATGTACTAGTTGTAAATATTTAATATTTAATTTTTATTTTTTATTTTAGTATAACCACGCGCAGACGAACAGACAGAAAACACGCGCCCCCCACACACGCACAAATAGAGTAAATTCAATCAATGGCCACTAAACTTTAACCCGGTTACTACTTAACCACCTAATTTTGAAATGTATCTCGATGGCCACTCTTCTTTCTATTATCTTATCCATTAACCACCCAATATTTAAATGGGTAATTATATTCACACTACATTTTTTATTATATACACCACGTTTTAACTGCAATAAAAGTCTCCCAACCTTTGACATTTTGACACTTATTTCTCCAATTTTTTTTCGTCATATTTTTATCATTATCTTTCAACAATTTTCACATCTTGTCTCTGATAACGATTTTTGTCCAAATATTATACTAATGTCTATTAAAATGAGGAACAAATATTTTGTCAAACTTTTGAATTTGTTATTTATTTTACTTTTTTAAAAATACAAGAGGTAAAAGCCCTCCTAATTAATTTTTTGGATGGAAACCGTCATCAAAGACAAAGATAAGATGTGAAAATTAATATGCGGATGATAAGAATGTGATAAAAAATACTTGTGGACATTAATTCAAAAATAGTAATAATTTGGGACCTTTATTGCATTTAAAATGTAGTGTGGTTAACAAAAGATGTGGTGTGAATATAACCACCCTATTTAAAAATGTATAATTATAAGTTGAACATTCTACGTGGCAAATAAAAATATGATGTGGCAAATGAAAATATGATATGGCAAGTAAAAATATGACGTGGCGTGTTGAGATGATTAATTCTGACCAAATAATAAAAAACACAAGCCAAACACACCCAAAAATAATTCATTTCATAATACGTAGGGTGTGTTTTTAATTATTTGGTTAGAATTAGTGATCTCAACACGCCACGTCATATTTTCACTTGCCACATCATATTTTTATTTGCCATGTAAGATGTTCAACTAATAATTATATATTTTTAAACATTGGGTGGTTGATGGGTAAGATAATAGAAAGAAGAGTGGCCATTGAGATACTTTTTAAAGTTGGGTGGTTAAGTAGTAACCGGGTCAAAGTTTGGTGGCCATTGGTTGAATTTACTCCGCACAAATACTTAAAACACAGACAGATATACAGACACTCTCACTCTGTACCCAAATTGCCAACAATGGCTGTCCTTCTCGTCTTCCTCCTCTTCCCCATCACCGTCTTCTCCGATTTGTCCGCCGACAGAGCCGCCCTTTTGGCCCTGCGTGCAGCAGTCGGCGGCCGTACTCTCTTCTGGAACACCACCCAAACCACCCCATGCAACTGGCAAGGCGTCCTATGCGAAAACGATCGCGTAACCGTTCTCCGACTCCCCGCCGCCTCCCTCTCCGGCGTACTCCCGTCCAACACCCTCTCTAATCTCACTCTCCTCCGCATTCTGAGCCTCCGCCTCAACCACCTCTCCGGCCCCCTCCCTTCTGACATGTCCCAACTCTCTCAACTGCGCAATCTGTATCTTCAGGGGAACCAGTTTTCGGGTCCCGTGCCGGATTTCATCTTCTCTGTTCATAGCCTCGTGCGCTTGAATCTTGCGGAGAACAATTTTTCTGGGGATATCCCATCTGGGTTTAACAATTTGACGCGGTTAAAGACTCTTTATTTGGAAAAAAATGGGTTCACTGGGGTTCTGCCGGAGCTTGAGCTCCAGAATCTCGAGCAGTTCAATGTGTCTTTTAACAGTTTAAATGGGTCTGTGCCGAAAGGGCTTGAAGGGAAGCCTACAAGTGCTTTCTTGGGGAATTCTCTCTGTGGAAAGCCTCTTGACAATGCTTGTGCTGTTAGTGGTGAAACTGATTCTGGAAGTAATGGAAATCCAAAGGGTGTGGAGATTTCAGGGAAAAGTAGGAAAAATGGGTTGTCTGGAGGTGCAATTGCTGGGATTGTAATTGGATCTGTTGTTGGGTTACTTTTATTGTTGTTTGTGTTGTTTATATTGCTCAGGAAGCGGAGTGGGAACAAGGCAAGGTCTGTTGATGCGCCGGAGATTAAGAATCAAGAAACTGAGGTGGGCGAAAAGCCGATTGTGGAGGCAGAGAATGGTGGAACTGGTGATGGGATTTCAGCTGCAATGACATCGAATGGGAATGCAAAGTGGGAAAATGGACCAAATGCGGCTGCCAAGAAACTGGTGTTTTTCGGGAACACTTCGAGGGTGTTTGATTTGGAGGAGTTGTTGAGGGCCTCGGCCGAGGTTTTGGGGAAGGGAACATTCGGAACTGCCTACAAGGCAGTTTTGGAAGTCGGGACTGTGGTGGCTGTGAAGAGGTTGAAGGATGTGACTGTTTCAGAGAAGGAGTTCAAGGATAAAATTGAATGGGTTGGGGCCATGAATCATGAGAATTTGGTACCTCTCAGGGCTTATTACTACAGCAGGGAGGAGAAGCTTCTTGTCTATGATTACATCCCAATGGGGAGCTTGTCTGCACTCCTGCATGGTGAGTGAGATTTTCGACTTTTTGCGGCTGCCATTTTACCTTGTTATGTTTTGTTACATATACAATTTCTTGACCGCTTTTAGTTTTGATTATAGAACAACTCCACTGATATATTTTGTCAGATATATAATCGTTAATCGCCTTAGTTGTTCCTTCTCTAATTACTTTTTCGAGTATCAATATACATATGAATTGTGATTGTTATATTTATATTCAGTTCTTTATGGAGAAATAGAATCTGAAGATCGGACGTAGAATTGATTATAATGGTAGCCAAGAATGTTTCTAGGGGTCGCTTGGTAGTAATGTGTATTCTGTTTTTTGTTCAAGATTCTAACTTAACATTTCCCACAGAAAATCTTAATTTTAATTTATATATGTTAGTCAGCTTCGATATGTTTATATGCTTATCGCTGATGTAGGATGTAGGACTATGGTAGATAATTACCATAATCAAGTTTGTCAACTTGCTTCTGTATATCTGGTGAGATTATTAGATGCTCGTCTGTCTTCTTTTAAATAAAAAACGGGCCTCTGCAATTTTACATGCGATTCGGTCTTTGTATGGTTTCTTTAATTACCATTTTCTATTTTTTAGTTAGATGTAAATTGAAGTTTACATTTTTTACCTTAGTGACATATATGTTGAATCACGTTCATTTGTTGATTAAGTCTTGACAGTTTGTGTTTGATAAATTCTAACATAAAATTTGTGTTCCACTTCTAAATGCCCATGTATTGCTTTACTTTGATGCATAATCTATCTGGTATGCTTGTCTTTCTTTATCACTGTCATTTTCTCCTGCCCAGGAAACAAAGGAGCTGGTAGGACACCGTTGAATTGGGAAGTCCGGTCCGGCATTGCCCTTGGAGCTGCCCGTGGCATTGAATACCTGCATTCTCAAAGTCTCAATGTCTCCCATGGAAACATCAAATCATCCAATATTCTCCTTTCTAAGTCCTATAAGGCACAAGTTTCAGATTTTGGACTAAACCACCTGGTTGCACCTCCGTCCTCTCCCACCCGGGTTGCTGGCTATCGTGCACCCGAAGTGACTGACACGCGTAGAGTGTCTCAAAAGGCTGATGTTTATAGCTTTGGCGTGTTGCTACTTGAGCTTCTTACAGGGAAGGCACCCACTCATGCCCTCCTGAACGAGGAAGGTGTCGACTTGCCAAGATGGGTTCAGTCAGTGGTTCAAGAGAAGTGGACTTCTGAAGTTTTCGATCTTGAGCTCCTCAGTTACCAGAATGTTGAGGAGGAATTGGTGCAACTCTTGCAACTTGCAGTCGATTGCACAGCACAGTACCCAGACAAGCGGCCTTCAATTTCTGAAGTTGCAAAGCGGATTGAAGATCTCCACCGTTCAAGCTTACAATATGATCAAGAACAGCCTGATCATGTGAGTGAAGCAGAATAAAGATCGATTAGGCATTCAGTTGCGCGTCCATTGATCTACAGAAGCCACAATGACAATTGAACGAGCCCACCTGCTGTATTTGTTTTCGTTAATTCGAGCCTCATTTTTTTTTATTGCTAGAAAAAAGCCTATCTTTATTCTCCAACCCCATTATTGGGGGACCAATATCAGTTCCATTTGTTCTTGTTGGATGGAATATGGTTGTTGTAATTATTACCTCAGCTTTTACTTTTTCTTTATGAACCAACTTTTTTTGTGCTGTTTTCTTTGAACTAGTATTTATTGATACTTTTTTGGGCGGTAATTTGTTGCTTGAATTAGTGTTTACTTGTATTTGGAGGTGAGTGGTTTTGTGTAGTGGTTCAAGTTAGGTTCTCCACAATATCGACACAGCTTAGCGTTCAACCATTACCTCATACTCGACCTCTTCACCTTCAACCGTATGTGCGGTTAATTAGATGTGTACGACGTGCACTAACTAGGAGTTCTATTGGAGCGAACTTCAGCTCACCATACCAAAGTTCATCTCGTTGGGTGATTGTGGACTTGTACAGGAATATTGAATTCCAATTTATATATCAAATATGACCCTATCTTTTGTAGCATGCATTCTCATTTGTGTCACAGGACTCACAACTCATTCGGTAAGCTACCTGTCCATTGCAGTGAGAAGCGCCTTCGGTCTCAAAAGCTGATTTACTTGTGGCAACCTTCCAGTTGCCAATGACGTATGACACTAGTCTCGAGAACATATGGGAGCTGTATAGATTTTATAGAGGGAGATAAAAACGAGGTAAACTCAACGTTGTATTCCTCTGATTTCGCTGTTAATGCAGAATAAGCACAAATCAAACAAAAATGAAAAGTCCCTTCACTCTCTGCACCTCGACGTACATGACAATAAAAAACACTAAGCATGTTAACGTGCATATAACACATATAAATAGATAACGAGGGACAATATAATTTTTATGTTAGATGAGATTGATTATTTTTGTTTCTTTTTTATTATCAATATGGGACCCAAACCTAACTTGAATAAATAAACCGCCATAACAGATGGAACCAAATGCAGCATGGAGCTGAATATGACAGCTATCTGCAATTTTCACAGATAAAAGAGAGTTGTTGAGGGCTCAAAAAGTATAAAGAAAATATAGTATTGAAAAGAAAAGGAACATTAATATGGTGGGTGGTCCACATATTCAGCACATAAAACAATATGATTTTACAATTTTGTTACAATCTGCTTGTCTTTCTGGCATATCTAATTTAAACATTGTTCTCGAGTGCATAACGGAAATACTTGGCCAGAGGTTTAAACCCAGCCCGGTCCACCTGTACAGATCCATCAATGCCTTTGTCGCTCATGATCCGTCCCTTGTAATTTTATCCGTCCCTTGTAATTTTATTGAATTTGAGACGTGATATTTACCCACTAATAATGTGGATTAATATAGGAGTGTCACATCACTCCACACAACACACAACTGTGTGTAGATACAAATATAGCCACACACAGTAGGTAAATGATCTCCTACCCACCATGGTAAGAGATCATTACTCCTGATAATAGATATAGTTAGTCATGATCCATCTGACTATATATATGTCATACAAAATAATACTTATATTATTAGAATGAAATATTCTAAAAATCAATACTGTTAATCCTATCCTCAAGAATTAGAATACAGATTTCATTGTTACAGTTCAATTTTCATATACATTCCATCAAAAAATAAAGAACAATTATTATTCTTAACATTAATAAAAAAACATTTCATTGAAAATATTGTTCTTCATAGAATTTGAACATAATAACAATTTTATAATTCTAAAACTAAACTAAACCAGAAGACAAGAAGGCAATGTTGATAATAAGTTCCTACAAATCAATGCAGCAACAATTGCTTCATTTCCTTTGTGTAGGTCTATTTCCATTTTTATGCAGTGTAGCTCGTGTATATTTGTACAAATATAAAATCCACATTGATATTTAATACCCAAAAAATTGAAGAAATAGACAAATTAAGCTCTATCAAATAGTTATTTGAAGGAGAAATTTCACCAAGCTTCTCCTTCATACTAGTGAGGAGAGCCTTGTTGTTCCCTCTCAAGCGTCCTTCCATTGGCAAGTCCATGATTGCCTTTTGATAAGTACAATTTTGTACTTATCGGGGTCTACAAAAAAGGACAATTATAAGTACTCTTAAATGTTTTCAGCATAATGGCGTATTGTTTTTTATCATTATAGGAAAATAACCAAATTCAAGTGTCGATCAAACGAAAAGAAAGCAAACAGAAGAAAAAAGGACTAAATTGAACAGATAAAGAGAATTGAGGATCTTGTCAAGCAAATACCAAAGAGAACAATTCAATAACTGGATCCCAATTAACCATGCGACCGCATGGTTGATAATTGGTGCGATCGCAAGACAAGGATATAAGCTACAGAACGTAATTGGACAGAACCATACGATCGCAAGGTCTTGAACCATGCGATTACATGGTTATATCGTGTAATATTTTAATTCTTTCCTGATGGAAATTGGACTATATTCAGTCCATGATAAAATAACAACTTAAAACACGTTTAGGAGGTTTTGGCGAAGGATATAAAAGACAGAGAATAGATAAATCGCAGGAGAAGAATTTTGACAAAAATACATCACAAGAATCGAAGATCAAGGAACAAATTGAAGATTCTTTGGCTGAAATTACGGGTTGTATTTTTTTTCTTCTTTCTCCTCCGGAACATGATTAATTCAACTCTTGTAATATTTTACGAAATCATGTCTCGCTAAATTACTTAATGAACAATGAAACTTTACATTTTTAATTAATTAGAAATTTTTCTGTTTTAATAATTAATTGCTTTTGGGTTGATTATTATTTATTTCCTTTTTTACGTTCTAATACTTGATCACTATTGGAATGTTTTGTGATCTTTATTGAAGTCGAGATATTCAATCTAGATAAGCACATGATATTGAATAACATATGGTCCAATAATAGATAAAAATTACTATTATGCCTTATGAAATCCGTTTATGGTGTTCTTGTGATTTAAATGCATATTTTTATGTTCGAAACTTAATTAGTGATAATTAAATTTGCATATCGATATAGAATTGATTGACCATCGAGAGAGGCTTTTGATTATTATAGGATTATCGATTTTTAATCTATGGTAATTATAAGCTAAAGCGATTAACGGATAATTGATTAAGAAACGTGTATGTGGATTCGCGAATCCTAATGTTAGTAAAACTTGAATTTGTTCTCAAAATTACTTATGATTGCGTGATAATTTAGATTTAATTAAACTCAAGTAGAATAACTTTATGATTGAATTTATAAACGAATCTGTGTTCTTATCCTGTTAAAACTAGAAGTATACATTTATTGTTTAATTGATAGCTAGTCCTCGTGAATTTGACACTCTACTTATCATTATATTACTTGTTAACAATCTGTCTACTTGCGAGATTAAAATCGACAATACCTTTATCAAGAACATTCTCGTTTTTCTCGTGTTTGCCAATTCTCAAATTACATTGTCAATCCAAATAATTTGATTCGATTAATTTGTTAGCATCAAGTGTTCTTCACAAATTTGTTTGTGTAATCATTTTCAATCTACAACCTAAAATAAATTGAAGATAGCTACGTACATATATATTATCATGCAATCAACTAATTTAATATGGTCTTTAATTAAACTAGCTTACTTACACTATTTAACTTAAATTAAATTTATAACCCTCCCTATAAATTTGTGGAATTAGAAAAATTCCCAATGGACTATGTCCCCATTTATGTTACCATTACCTTGATTGTACTCAACAAATCATAATAAAATAATCAAGTAGACACTGCTTATCAATTACATCTCTATGTAATTTCTAAGTCTTTAAGTTGACAACTATTTGTCACCACATCACATGTGTTTACTTAATCTTTGCCTCTAAAACAATTCACCTTGAAGGTAGTCAAGTCAAATACATTACTTAGAAATATCATATATTGTATAACATAAACATATTCCTAATACAGCAGCCTTGAGGATACTCAACATGCTACATTGATGATGAACTCCAATTTAACGTTCTCATAATGGAAGGCTTATAAATTGACTTAATATTTAATCGAGAGATTTAAATTAATGATCTCATCAATTTCATGCATATAATATCATAAATCAACTATGTAATTAAAAGATTGCATAAACAAACTAATACCCCATAGGTTGAGGAGCAAAAGAAGAAATACGCCTGAGTAGGGGCTTGCGTCTGATTAGCTAGTTGGTGAGGCAATAGCTTACCATTGTAATGATATGGTCCAAGAGGATGATCAACCACACTGGGACTGAGACATGGCCCAGACTCCTACGAGAGGCAGCAATGGGTAATTTTCTGCAATGCCTAATGGAGCAAATGCCGTGTGGAGGTAGAAGGCCTATGGGTCGTGAACTTCTTTTTCCAGAGAAGAAGCAATGACGGTATCTGGAGAATAAGCATCGGCTAACTATATGCAAGCGTTATCCAGAATGATTGAGCGTAAAACGTCTGTAGGTAGCTTTTTATTTTATTACAAAATTAATTGATATTTTAATCATAAACTACCCCTAACTTACAATTCGAATTCTTAATTAGGGCTAGATCCTAATTAATTCAATTGAGTATCAATGTAAACAATTAATCATTTCATAATGACATTTTGGCCTATATCTATCAACTTTTTGTAAGGAATTGACGTACACATGTACAATGAAAATTAATTTGTAATTCCTATAACATGGATAAATTTTGTACTTAGATAGAATTCGTGATAGAAGTTTACCTTGATGAACACTGTGAAAACTGATTATCTGATTAGCTGGAGGTGCGATCTTCAATACCACAGCTGTCCAATTGTCCAGCCTCCAATGGTAATCCACACAACAAGAACATATCTGGACTTCTACGATCAAGAACAAATGAAAGCTGAACTTTTGAGAGTAATTGTATTGAGTTGTCTTTTTTTTGTGCTAGCAAGTAATGAAGACCAACTTGTTAACTCAATCTGTTGTGCCTTTGTATTTATAGGTGGGGATAACCCTAGTCCTAGTTCTAGTCCAACTAGAAGCCAAGCAAACGAGCTCAATTAATTAAGCTAATTAATTAATTTGATCCAATAAGTAATTAAGTCCGACCCAACTAATTGGACATTGGACATTAATTCTTACAATCTCCCACTTGGACAAGGTCTAACTCCAGATGCTCAATTCTCGCATTATGTGTGTGACCCATTAGGTTCCATTCACGATGGTAAACACAGTGATATTCTTATCGATTTACTTAGATCGATCAATTCACGTCGCCGTCCAAGATTGACATCTAGCAATGTGTCAAGGCAATCCATGCGAAGAAAATTTGATGTGGTATGATAGAACCAATATATGTGCGGTTACCGTAAAAATATAATCCATTCATCAATACAACCCAATTGGTTAAGAGATATGGATCAGCGTCAATTTCATTTCAACCAATTATATTATTCACATCAACTCTCCGTTGATCTAATCTAGTTATGATTGAAACATTTTCAACTCATAACTCTACCCCAGCCGAGGAAATTTATATCAACTTAAGTGGACAAAAATTAGGTTATAATCTCATACTTTCCAAGAGTGACAAATCCTCATATTGAACATTCACAACCTTCATACGATTCTCACTATACCCACACGACGTCTTCCTAGTGACTCAAAATCTTCGAGTCCCATCAAACGCTTGCCAAAGTATAGCGGTCCTCACATAAGATTCTATGATATCCTCAAGTCAAAGGACCAAATCTACAACTGCGCATTAGAGATTTACCACTGACGCTTGGATAGTTATCCATGTGGAATATCTAGGCGGATCATCCAATGTCATATTCTCATAACAATGCATTCATGTGTTCATTCAGATGTCCCTCTACATCTTAGCTTGTGAGATCATCTACTTTCTTCAAAAAAAAAAATGCAACACATGCTAGTCTATCCGCAATAATGATATATGTATTTCATTATTACTATGACTAGAGATATTTCGAGAATAAATTATTTATAACTTGTATCTCACAATCACAACACTTTGTGATTAACAAGTTACTATCAACCTTTCTTCGGATTCTATTATTTTAGATAATAAAATTTTAAAAATAACAGATCTGCTATTAAAATGTAGACAAGCATTTAGTTAATCAATTTGTTCATACACATCAATGTCTAACAAAGTGTATATCACAAAATGTCCTATACAAACTAGATCCAATCACTTAGGTATCTTAATACCATTAGATTTAGTACGACCATCATGCTTATGCTGGAACAACAACTTTGTCAAATGATCTGCTACATTATCGTCTGTCGGGACTCATTTTACTTTATGTTATTTTTTGAGATCAACTCCCTTATGAGATGATATTATCTCAATATATATATGGATCATTGATGAGACCTGGGTTCCTTCGCTTGTGCGATGGCTCTATTGTTATCACAATACAAGATATTAGATCAACAATGTTTGGAACTACTCTAAGTCCAATAATGAACTTCTTGATCCAGACCGTTTCCTTTGCTGCTTCTAAATCAGCTATATATTCGGCTTTTGTAGTTGAATCAGCGGTCACTTCTTGTTTGGAACTTTTCCAACTGACCACACTAATATTTAGAGTAAATACATATCCAGATTGAAATTTGTTATCGTCTTTATCAGACTGAAAGCTAGCATCGGTATAACCTTGAACTCTAAGTTCATTTCTTCCATATACCAAGAACATGTCTTTAATCCTTCTTAAGTACTTAACAATGTTTTTGACTGCGATCTAATGTTTCTAACCAGGGTTCGCTTGGAAGCTGCCTATGACACTCAAAGCATAAACATCCGGTTACGCATGGTAATGGGCCGAGCTAAGCAAACTCGGCCCATAAAATACGAGCTCGACTCATCCCCAAAAGGCTTGCTCTGTTCGGCCCACGAGCGGTTCGAGCCGAGCTACCCACGAGCTTTGCTCCGCCCTCAAATATATATATATATATATATATATATATATAAATTTTGAAAAATAAGAAAGAAATACAATATCGAGAATTCTTTACTGTATAGGCAAAAACATTAAAATTTTTTGGAAATTTTGGAGTTCGTTTGAATGGTCAAATAAATTGCGCCGATACTTATTATGGTATAGGCAAAAACCTTAAAAATTTGAAGTAAAATTCTTTTTTCCCTTGTGCGCTTATTATTTTTCGCAATAGTTACTGTAACGACTACGAACTTTCCCATACAAGACTCTTGCTTTAGGGGCTATTTCATGTGCTATTAGCTTACGTATTGTCCACTGGAGGTTGGGATCCAAACTAGATTTCATTCGCATCCTCAACAATTCGAACCCTTGACCTCCTTCTTAAGAAGAACTTAAGTGGAATGCTGATACCAATTTGGAAGTCAAGCGTTCGAATCGATAGAGACGAGAAAGAAATCTAGTTTGGAGCCCAACCTTTAGTGGACAATACATAAGTTAACGGTGCACAGAATAGCCCTTAGACGAGAAGGTCATAGAGGAAAGTCTGTGATCGTTAAAGTTACATTTTTAAAACCCTTCAGGGCACGTAAAATATTATTGGAGTCGTCAAACATTATTTAGAGATTATTTTAGTGACCCTCCTAGTTGAAAAAATCCAGGGCGTTACACCAAGCGACAGCAACACTATCTAATCTCAAAGGTACAGAAATTGAAAATTCCCTTCAAACGACACTTTTGCTTCTAATAGGGCATAAATTTGGAACATTCTCAAACCTTACATATGTTTACTACCTTATTTAGTTGAGATAATTGGAAAGAGCATATAGACAATTTCTTGATTTCACTAACTTGAAAGTCCACTCTGGAAACAATTGTTGCAATTCTAGAAATTCGAAATATAAAATGTTATAGTTATAAAAATATTAACCTCAATAAATTCAAAATATAAAATATTCAAGTCATCTATCACGTAGAAGAATCAAAATCCATTCCCATTTGCTTAGGAAAATCCACTATCAACTTCAGACCCATTTCGAGCTCTACAACACTCTTCCAATCTAAGAAAATCAATTTTAACTTACTAAATATTAATTTCATTAATTTTCCTTTTCTCAAAAACAGCTAGGGATGGCAAGATACTCCAAATTCGTTCCGGCCCGCCCAGCCCTGTCCCGCTTACAAATCGGACAAGGAAGAGAATCATGGTCCCCCATCTCGAACCCGTCCGATTCTTATTTTTTATTTTATTTTAATATTTTAAATTTAAAATTGTATTTAAAAAAATGAAGAAATAAGTAAATGGGGCAAGAAATAAGGGATAATCACTCCAGCCTGGCTTGGCCTGTCCCATCCAGGCAGTGCAACCATCCTTATGAACATCTTTTGTTCTTTCTCTATTTTTCTTTTATGGTCTGTTTGAAATCAATTAAATTTTTTTTAAAAAAATAAAATTAAAGTCAACAATTAATTTTAACCACATAAGTCATGGGGTCCAAAATTTTTTACCACTTTTTAACTGCACATTTTATCAAAATTAACAAAAAAAAAAACTAATTTTAATCAAAATCAAACACCACCATCACTTTCGTATTCAAAATTCCATTGGCCTTTAGCCACATTATTCTCAAACTTCATCACTTTTGTATTCAAAATTCCATTAGCCTTGGTCTACATTATTCTCAAACTTCATCTTCTTTCTCACCCCACCCCACCCCACCCCACCCCACCCCACTTCACCCCACTCTACTCTTTTATAGAGCTGGAAATTGGCGTGCTTCACCTCCATCACTTAGTATGAGACTTGGCTTTATACGTGATACGTGGCCTTGTTTTTTACACTTATTGAGGCCTTATAGCTCGACAATGCTCTTGGCATAAGCCCAACAACTTGTAGTTAGTCTTAGCTTGCAGTTGTAACCTCGAGCTCTCTATCTAGACTTTGACTCAACTAATTTGTTATGCAGTGGTGTTGAGCCATGATTCATGCCATGTCAAGTCAAGGGTGATTGAATGTAATAAAATTAACTCCATTTGGCCTTTGGACTAAAACATGAAGCTTTTATACTTCACTAGACATTACAATATAAACTATGTTTTGCCTTTGAAACAAATGTTGTTGTATGAATAATGATGAGTGTGTTTTATATGCTTATCCTAGCTTATAAACTAGATGTTGAATTGTGATTTGGGCGGATTTCTGTTTAATTCCGTATAAATATTGTCATTGTAGGAAAAATAAAAAAATGAAGATAAATAAAACAAAAATGGAGAATTTGAGCTTTATTGGAGTTGATTAGAAGTATTTGAAGATTGACTTGATGGCACGGCAGTGATAAGAACTATTAAGAAAGCCTTTGGAAGAATTTCACAAGTTTCAAAAGTAGAATTTAACTTTCAAAAAGTTTGAGGATTGATTTGCACACTTCTATAACTTGATAAGGACCAAAATCGAAAGACTAATGAGGTTTGGAGACGAATGTTGAAGTGTTTGAAAGTTTTGGGATGAATGTTAAAGAAGTTTGGAGCAAAAAGGACCAACATGCATAGCATTAAAAATTGAGGGACTAAACTGCAAAAAAAATAGTAACTTGTCTGTTCATGGTAAAACTGTGGTTTGCAAACAGCAAGTCCCCAGGCCCAACTGCGGCCAACGTTATGTATTTTTTGATTTTTGTAAAAAGTGAAACTTAGGGTGCAAGTCCTTTTGAATTAAAACGAGTTGAATTAGGGATTGGAGAAAAAGGAGAAAAACAATAGAAAATTAAAGAAGCAGAGAAAGAACGGCCAAGACTTTGAAGATTGGGACATGATGACTGCAAATTCTTGGTGTAAGATATTCAACTTTTTCTCGTTCTTTATTTAAATCCAGTTATGTATTCCAAACTTTTCATGTTTTCTTTTTCCCGTATTCTAAGTAGCTAAACTTATAGTTTGGATGAACGATGTAATCTAGTTTAAATTCTTTAATTTCAATTCTCAAATTTTGATTATATATTGATTATGTATTGATCTTACTTTTTCTCATAATGCTTGAAATAATTTGGTAATTATTTCATTGAATTGTTGATTGTAACAAACCAAGAGGTAAGTTATTAATCTAAACCACGTAGTAAAATCCGCCAATTGGATAAAAGGTAGATATACGTTTTTGTTATTGTTACGGTCTTAAATTGAATTCTTATGAGATTTAATGCATCTATTTAAGGATTATTCTGACTTCACATAGAAATATAGTGAGTTAGTTTAATTAGATAGGACTAATTTGAACTCGAGAGACGTAAATTAGCTTAAATTCGTGAATTCGACCGAGTACAGCATTAAGAAGAAATCTTGAGAGAAGATATTGGAAATGATAACTATGGTGAATTCGTGAATCCAAATGCTTTAATAATCATATTTAATAAATTCTTGATATTTGCGTCCATATTATTTTCTTAAATTATTAGTTATAGGTTAATTCTTTCAAAAAACGTATTTCAAATTGTTTTTAATAGATTATGATAATGTTTAATTGAGCTAGTATATAAATAGAATAGTTTTCGTGAGAACGATAATCTGAACTCATTAGGTCCACTTTATTATTTGTTAACAATATTGTACACTTGCAATTATTTTCACAACAAATAACTGAAGAAATTTGAAGTTACACAAAAATATTTGGTTCATATGCAATTTAAGTGGATACAAAATTTATTTTCTCTCATTCTTCGAATAAAATCTAAGAACTACGTAGAAGCAGAGTCGGTAGAGGACTCCCCATGCGAGCAAAATGCCAATGTCAATCCAAATATTCTCAATCTGGTGAATATCCATGGAAAACAGAACATCTTCACCAATCAAACTGCAGTTTGGTCCCAGAGTTGACAATGTTGTGTTGTGCAGTTTGCTGATTTTCACATCTCCTAGAGGGCCAGGTGAAAGATCCTCAGGATTGCCATCATAACATCGTTTGCCCTTGAACTCGTTTATCAGCAAAGCCTCAAATGGATATTTGATTGCAGAAATGTAATGCAGCCATTTCCAGTAACCGGGAATTTGGGATAGTTTCAAGAAGAATCCACATGTCAAGAAGAAGAGAGCTGTTGTGGCTATGACAACAGCATAACCGGTTATGTAACTTGGAACCATTGCACTGACTAGCATCACATAAGCATTTGTCGTTATGAGTGAGGCGTAAAGGATTAGCCAGAATGAGGTAAGGCTACCATGGAGACGAAGGATGAATTGTGTAATTGCTGCAAATGTGAAGCCTTGTATCGCGAAAAATGGGAGATAGACAATGAGGGACGAGATGACATAAGAAGAAGCACGATATGCGTTGTGAGAGGTCTCACGTATGAAGATGAATCTTTCTTGGATAAAAGTTGGGACTGCATCATTGGAAGAAAAGAAGACCAGGCAAATGGCAAAGATATAGAAATTGAGAAGTCGGTTGATAGTTTTGAAATCGACATGATGCAAATCTTTGAAAAGGGAAGACAGAACAAGAGCCATTACTGTCAAGACGATCTCACGAGATAAGAAAAGTTCTGGGGTGCGTACTACATTGAGCGCAGTGCGCCATGATAAGACGGCCACTTCACGAAGCCACGGATTTGCAAATTTTTGCCTGTACTCTGGCTCATCAAGTATTTCTTCTTCGACGTTAAATTCTTCATAAGAAGCAGCATAGTGATCAAGTGCTGGGCTGAAGACTACTGGGGTCTTAGTATGTGCAGGACTTGAGTATCTGCTTAAAATTTGACTTCTTGAACTGGATATTGGAGTTTGTCCTGGGGTTCGTGCTGGAGTCCATGTAGGGGGACGACGAGGAGTCGCTGTGACACCATTGTAAAGCCAAACCGAAAAATCTTTGTAGAAGTGAGAAGCCAAACGGGGATTATATACTCCGCTAATCATGCTCCTAGGTGTTTGACCCATCTTGCGTTCCAAGGAGTTATCGAAATTCTCATCATCATCCCCATCATCATTGTAACTATATTGTCCAGAACCTGCACTAGGTGTCATATTTCCATTCGAGAATTGGCTACTTCGTAGATTGAAGTGCTTCGACCAGGGGCTCTTGCTATGATGAGGAGTAAGGGGTGTTTTAGGCCTTCTTGGTGTTTTCGGAACTGGGGTTCGAGCCACTTGGTCTGGTTTGATGCCATCGCGTTGATACAAGACTAGAGGATCGAGTCCAACAGTCGATTCATCGTACTCTTTGATCACATCTAGGAGATACTCTAGACTGTTCTCACCATCTGGAACTGGTCTCCCAAATCCAGTAAGGTAGCCAGGCAGTGCAGTTGGACTTCCCATGTATACCAGTCTCCCCCTGCAGCCATAGTTGATTTTCTTAGCCAATTTCATGTGCATTTCATATTCAAATTACTATAATTTGAGTAGTTTTAATACCTTGCTAGGACTGTGATATAATCCAGGAGCATTTGAATTCTGAAGGATGGCTGGTGGATTGTCATGAGAACTATGCTGCCACTACGCGCAATGTCCTTAACCTTTTCTACGACGCTGAAAGCACTGGTAGAATCAAGACCTGATGTAGGCTCATCAAGAAATAGAAGGGATGGTTTGTGGATTATGTCAATCCCAATTGACACTCTTCGTCTTTCTCCACCCGAGACTCCTCTCGTTCCGTCATTGCCAATATATGTATGCATTGCACTCTGCATAGCCATAAAACTTGTCAAATTCGAAACTAAGAAACGGAGAATGGGGTGGGATGGAGGTCATACCGTTAAGCCGAGCTGATCAATGAGTTCAAAGACTCTTTTCTTCTTTTCAGCAGTGGATATGTAAGGTGGAAGTCTAACTTCTGCTGCAAACATAAAGGTCTCATAAACTGTCAACATGGGGAAGAGCTGATCATCTTGCATCACATAAGATGAAATCATCTTCATATAGCTAGTTGTCACCTGCAAAGTCATTCCTTTACTATAAGCAAAAACTCTCATGACATGATAATTTGTCCATGTAAAAGGTAACTTCTCTATACTAGTAGAGGTCTAATGTTCCACCAGGAGTGTACTCCGTTCCTCTACTCACACCCAACACAATCCGGGGTAAACAAGAACTCGAGATTGGCTGTGTTAATATAACATGAAACATGCACAAGACACGACACCAAGTGAACATGCGAATGCAAAAATTTTCAGCAAAGCAGGTGACGTCTATTTAAATTATAAATTCATTTCCGTTTCTCTTTATTTAATAAATTTTTATTTATCAAAGAAATAGTACAAACAGTGGTTATTGGTATTGGGGCTGAACGATGCGATGTGCCATAAGGCTGACTCACAACAAAACCATCAGTACCGAAAGACCTGGGCGTCGACACTTGAAGTGGAGGAGCCGTAGGGAGTTTTGTGCTAGCAGACTAGCAGTCATCGGAGGCCCGTTTCCGGTATCCATTGATAAAAATTGTAATTGAAAATGTTAAAGAAATCGACACAATCTTCGTATTGATTCTATTAGCGATAAGAAGGCAATTTGTATATGGTAGTACTCAATCTTAGGCCATAAATTATGGATCTAATGTGTAAACATCTTGTATAAAACATGTAACTTGATTCAATGAAATGTAAGAAAATTAATTCTTCATATTCAATTTCTCTTTATAGTATCAGAGCATTTGTTCTTGGAGACCTAGAATCCTACACAAACACAATACCCCATGGCAGGCGACGAAAGACGAGAAGCTGTTGCACCTTCAAGAGTTCCAGAACTATGGGAGAATCCCAACCATCCCTTATTTCTCCATCATTCTGATCAACCTGGTGCAGTACTTGTATCACAAACCTTGATAGAAGACAATTATACAACATGGACTCAATCCATGGGTATGGTATTGACAATCAAAAACAAGAAGGGTTCATAGATGGATCCATTCAAAGGCCAACTACCAAGATTGAAGAACAGCAGCAGTGGGATCGCTGCAACACTTTGGTCAAGACATGGTTGCTAGGATCGATGTCAAATGAAATCTTCGGCAGCGTGGTTCAATGCAAAAATGAAAGGGATATATGGCTCGAATTGTAGGAGCGCTTTTCCCATGCAAACACAGTTCAACTATTCAACATAGAAAATGCGATCCATGGCTGTGAGCAAGGCACTGGTTCTGTCACGGCCTTTTTCATTAGACTCAAAAGTCTCTGGGATGAAAGAGATGCACTTTGTGGGGTTCTACCTTATAGCTGTGATGTAGCCAAAGAAATCAAGGCATACATGGAGAACCAAAAGACCATGAAGTTCTTAATGGGACTTAATGATAACTATGATGCAATCCGAAGCAACACAGTGGCAATGGATACACTACCAAACGTGAACAAGGCGTATTCAATGGCATTGTGATGCGAGCCAGGGACCGGCAGACCATGGACCGACTAGCCAGGACTCAACACATAGTCCGATAGGAACATTAACGAGGGCAAGAGCTAAGAAGATCAATGAAGATATGCAAGGTCTTGTTCAAGCTACGTGGGCTAAAACCGATACCAAGAATCCGATGCCAACTTTGGTACACTTAATTCAAGCTAAGGACTATATTGGAAGTATATCAGATTCTAATGGCAGATCGGGGGACCAAAAGGAGCAGGTGACAAAGTTGGAGGACCATAATGCAAATATGGCAGAAATCCGCGCGGAGGCTCAAGGACAATAGCCATGCAATCGCATGGCTATACATAGCTGCGATCGCACGGGTGACAGTTTAGAAGCAGAATACTTTTGTGTCAAACCATGCGATCGCAGGGTTTAAGCCTATGCGATCGCAAGGCATATTCTCGGATTAAATCCGGGTTTTGGCAAGTTTTAGTTTCCTGTTTGGTTTAGAACTCTTATTTAATTGGTTTTAAGTTAATTCCGAATTAGATTAGGTTTTCTTTCAATGTTTACTATATAAACAACTTTTTATTGTAAACATAAACAATTACGTTTTTTTGAGATTAATCAAAGTGAGGATTCACTTTCTTCCTAGTTCTTAATCGAACTAACCTAAACTTATCAAAGAATTCGCATCTCTTTGTGGCGTTCATAACTTTGGTTCGTTGTTTCAAGAATTCATCGGGTCAAGTTTTTGCGGCTGGATTTTAGCTTTCTTGGGGTTCAGATCAAACCTTTGTGGTTCCGGGGTTTTAATACTTCGCGGGTTCGCATCAGTTGGTATCAAAGCTTTGGCTCTAAAATCAAGTTTATCTTTTACTTTGCTTTTATCAGATTCATCGTGAATCATATAAAAAAAAATAAAAAAATAAAAAAATAAAAAAATAAAAATCTCTTTCCATATTCATCCTCTTCAAGAATTGTTCTTGCATGATCCATACATGCACCAAAGCTAATTATTTCTAATTCTTGCTTTGTGATCCTTCTTTTGTTCGTTCTTGCGTTGAAGTGAAAAAAAAAAAAAAAACGAAGATTCATGAAAAATTCCAGAAAAACGAGATCGTTGAAATTCGCCTCATAAATTATCATCCGGTGTTTATTTCTTATTCCTGATTGCTTTTAATCCTTATTCTTTCCGTTGTTGTTCTTGTTCTTGTTCTTGAATGCCGCGGGAGTTGAAATTCTTGATTGAGTTTAGATAGTTCTTTAGAGAACTTGGTAAGAAATACAAGAGTGGAAAAAGGCAAGAGTGGTGAGATTATTATCGGGAAAAAGCCATATAGAGTGAAACATGAGTGCAAACACGTGAGGTAGATAAAAAAATTTTTCTTTTCCTTTTTATTTCTTTCTTAATTTTTCAGTTTTTAAACAATGTCTAATCACGGAGAAACTACCCCTGGGAGTGAAAACAACCAGTTCTTCTTATTAAGGGCCATGCAACAACAATTTGATCGTATGAACGTAGTGTTTGACGAGATGAGGGAGACTAATAATGCTTTAAAGGTTATAGTGGAACAACATAGTGCTATGTTTACAACCTTATTAGGCGAACAACAACCTGGGATTACTCATGATAGGAGACAAGGTAGGCAGTATCATAGCCCTATGGCAGATTTTGAGGATGAGATGGTAGCAGGGAGTGAGGATGGTGAAGCCTATAACTTTGGGCCTGAGATGGGTAGAGCGAGACGTAGGAGAGACAGGCGTGAGAGGCCACCTAGAGCGGTTGATTATAGAGGTCAAGGTGGGATAGATAGAAACCTTGGAAATATTAAATTGAAAATACCTTCATTCCAAGGCAAGAATAATCCTGACGCCTATTTAGAGTGGGAAATGCGGATGGAATTAATCTTTGATTGTCATAACTATTCGGAAGAAAAGAAAGTCAAATTAGCAGTAATTGAGTTCACTGAGTATGCTATCATGTGGTGGGATCAATTAGTGACCAATAGGAGGAGAAATTATGAAAGGCCTGTGGAGACTTGGGATGAGTTAAAGGCTCTTATGAGGAGGAGATTTATACCTAGTCATTACCATAGGGATCTATATCAAAAATTGCAGAGCCTTGCTCAAGGTTCAAGTAGTGTAGAGGATTACCATAAGGAGATGGAGATGGCCATGATTAGGGCTAATATCGAGGAGGACAGGGAGGCTACCTTAGCTAGGTTTTTGAATGGGTTAAATAGAGATATAGCCAACATAGTTGAGTTACAACATTATGTGGAGTTGGAGGACATGGTGCACATGGCTATGAAGGTAGAAAGGTAGTTGAAACGAAAGGGGGCAGCACGGTATTCCTCGGGATCTAACCCTCCCTGGAAGCCACGGTGGGATAGTACTGACATGGGTAAGATGACTGTTTCAAAGGGGAAGACCGAACCACCTAAGGGAACCAATGTAGTGCCTACCAATAGCAAACCCAAGGCAGATTTTCAACCTTCTAGGAATAGGGATATTAAATGTTTTAAATGTTTGGGTGTCGGGCATATTGCATCACAATGTCCAAACCGGAGGGTAATGATTTTGCGTGACAATGGGGAGGTAGTATTTGAAGTTGGGAGTGATAGTGATGAAATGCCTGAATTGGAAGATATTGGTGTAGAATACCCCGTTGAGGGTGTAGCTCTAGTTGCACGGCGTGCTCTTAATGCACAAATTAAAGTAGATGATATGGAGCAGCAGAGAGAGAACATATTTCATACTAGGTGCTATGTTAAAAACAAAGTGTGTAGTCTGATAATAGATGGGGGAAGTTGTACCAATGTCTCTAGTACCACGCTTGTTGAGAAACTAGGTTTGTCTATGATAAAACACTCTAGGCCTTATAAGTTACGGTGGCTAAATGAATGTGGGGAGGTCAAGGTTAACAAATAGGTTTTAGTGAACTTTAGTATTGGTAAGTATACTGATGATGTGATGTGTGATGTGGTCCCTATGCATGCTGGCCATCTTTTGTTGGGCAGACCTTGGCAGTATGATAGGAAAGTGACCCATGATGGGTTTCAGAATAGGTACAGTTTTGTCAAAGATGGTAGACCGGTTACTCTTGTCCCATTATCACCAAAACAGGTTTATGAAGACCAAATGAAATTAAAGGGCGATGTGGATCAAAAGAAAAAGATTAAGTTAGAGACACAAGAACAGACGAGGAGGGGAGAAAAAAATGAGAGTGAGGCTGATAATAATTTAAACCCAAGAGAGAAAACAAAGGTGAGTTTCTATGCCAAAGAAAGAGAAATCAAGAGGGCCCTTTTCGAAAATCAGCCATTGATTTTGCTAGTATACAAGGAGTCCAACCTTGTAATTAGCGACACTAACCACTCCCTCCCCAGTTTAGCTATTTCTTTATTGCAGGAATTTGAGGACGTGTTTCCTGAAGAGATGCCTAGTATCTTGCCACCCATTCGAGGCATCGAACATCAGATTGATTTTGTACCCGGCGCTGTTATTCCAAATCGCCCAACGTACAGAAGTAATCCAGAAGAGACCAAGGAGCTTCAAAGGCAAGTTGAGGAGTTGATGGACAAAGGATATGTGAGAGAGAGCATGAGTCCATGTGCAGTGCCAGTGCTACTTGTGCCCAAAAAGGATGGGACTTGGAGGATGTGTATTGATTGCAGGGCAATCAATAACATTACGGTAAAGTATCGCCATCCCATACCTAGATTAGATGATATGCTTGATGAGTTGCATGGATTTTGTATTTTTAGTAAAATTGATCTTAAGAGTGGATACCACCAAATAAGAATGAAAGAAGGAGATGAATGGAAAACTGCTTTTAAGACTAAATATGGTTTGTATGAATGGTTAGTAATGCCTTTTGGTTTAACTAATGCCCCAAGCACTTTTATGAGATTAATGAACCATGTTTTGCGTGCCTTCATAGGTAAATTTGTGGTAGTCTACTTTGATGATATTTTAGTATATAGTAAGAACTTGGATGAGCACATTGAACAGTTGCGTTGTGTGCTTAATGCTTTAAGGCATGAAAAACTGTATGCTAATCTTAAAAAGTGTACCTTTTGCATGAAACAAGTTGTTTTTTTTGGCTATGTTGTTAGTACAAATGGTATTAAAGTCGATGAAGAAAAGATTAAGGCTATTAAGGATTGGCCAACGCCGAAAAGTGTCACTGAGGTGAGGAGCTTTCATGGCTTGGCTAGTTTTTATAGGCGTTTTGTTAAAGATTTTAGTACACTAGCTTCACCACTCACTGAGATAGTAAAGAAAAGTGTTGGGTTTAATTGGGGCTTTGATCAAGAAAATGCTTTTAATATTATTAAGGATAGATTGTGTTCTGCACCTGTGTTAGCGCTACCTAACTTTAACAAAAATTTTGAGATTGAATGTGATGCCTCAGGAATAGGTATTGGAGCTGTGTTAATGCAGGAGAAACGCCCAATTGCCTACTTTAGTGAGAAACTAGGTGGGGCTGCCTTGAACTATCCAATATATGACAAAGAATTATACGCTTTGGTGAGAGCTTTGGAGACTTGGCAACACTACCTATGGCCGAAGGAGTTTGTAATCCATACCGATCATGAGTCCCTAAAGCACCTGAAGGGGCAGGGCAAGCTGAATAGGCGGCATGCCAAGTGGGTAGAATTCATCGACACTTTTCCTTATGTCATTCACTACAAACAAGGTAAAGAAAATATTGTGGCTGATGCGTTGTCTAGAAGGTACACCCTCATTGCTACTTTAAATACCCGATTATTAGGTTTTGAGTATGTTAAGGACTTATATGCTAATGATAATGATTTTGCTGGTATGTATGGGGCATGTGAGAACAATACTTTCGGGCAATTCTATATACTAGATGGCTACTTGTTTAAAGCAAATAAATTATATGTGCCTTTTAGTTCTTTACGTGAGTTGCTTGTGCGTGAGGCACATTGGGGTGGCTTAATGGGACATTTTGGGGTGAGGAAAACTTTGGATGTATTACATGAACATTTCTTCTGGCCTAAAATGAGACGTGATGTAGAGAGATTGTGTGCAAAATGTATCACATGTAAACGGCCAAATCTAAAGTCTTACCCCATGGTTTGTATACCCCTTTACCCGTACCTAACGAGTCTTGGATTGATATCTCTATGGACTTTGTGTTAGGCTTGCCTAGGTCAAAACAAAATAAGGATTCAATTTTCGTGGTTGTTGATAGGTTTTCTAAAATGGCGCATTTTATATCTTGCAATAAAACAGATGATGCTACTAACATTGCTGAATTATTTTTTCGAGAAATTGTCCGCCTACATGGTGTTCCAAAGAGTATTGTTTCTGATCGAGCTGTTAAATTTCTTAGCTACTTCTGGAAAGTCTTGTGGGGTAAGTTGGGGACTAAGTTGTTGTTTTCAACTACTTGTCACCCTCAAACGGATGGCCAAACTGAGGTAGTAAACAGAACTTTATCTAATCTATTACGTACTGTCATCCAAAAGAATCTAAAGAATTGGGAAGACTGTTTACCTTTTATTGAATTTGCATGTAATAGAAGTGTGCATTCTACTACAAATATGTCCCCATTCGAAATTATGTATGGTTTTAACCCATTAACGCCTTTAGATTTGATTCTTCTACCTGTTGATGAAAGGACTAGCTTGGATGGACACAAGAAGGCAGAAAGGGTAAAGCAGCTCCATGAAAGTGTGCGACAACAAATTGAAAAGAAGAATAAATAGTATGCCACAAAGGCCAACAAAGGTCGTAAACGAGTTATCTTGGAACCTGGAGACTGGGTCTGGTTGCATATGAGGAAAGAACGATTTCCTGCCTGGCGACGATCTAAACTACACCCTAGGGGGGATGGGCCTTTTCAAGTTCTTGAACGAATAAATGATAATGCTTATAAAATTGATCTTCCAGGTGAGTTTAATGTTTCGGCTACTTTCAATATTTCTGATCTTTTCTCCTTTGATGCAGGTTATGATTCGAGGTTGAATCCTTTTTGGGAAGGAGGGGATGATGCGAGCCAGGGACCGGCAGACCATGGACCGACGAGCCAGGGACCGGCAGACCATGGACCGACTAGCTAGGACTCAACACATAGTCCGATAGGAACATTAACGAGGGCAAGAGCTAAGAAGATCAATGAAGATATGCAAGGTCTTGTTCAAGCTACGTGGGCTGAAACCGATACCAAGAATCCGATGCCAACTTTGGTACACTTAATTCAAGCTAAAGACTATATTGGAAGTATATCAGATTCTAATGGCAGATCGGGGGACCAAAAGGAGCAGGTGACAAAGTTGGAGGACCATAATACAAATATGGCAGAAATCCGCGCGGAGGCTCAAGGACAATAGCCATGCGATCGCATGGCTAAACATAGCTGCGATCGCACGGGTGACAGTTTAGAAGCAGAATACTTTTGTGTCAAACCATGCGATCGCAGGGTTTAAGCCTATGCGATCGCAAGGCATATTCTCGGATTAAATCCGGGTTTTGGCAAGTTTTAGTTTCCTGTTTGGTTTAGAACTCTTATTTAATTGGTTTTAAGTTAATTCCGAATTAGATTAGGTTTTCTTTCAATGTTTACTATATAAACAACTTTTTATTGTAAACATAAACAATTACGTTTTTTTGAGATTAATCAAAGTGAGGATTCACTTTCTTCCTAGTTCTTAATCGAACTAACCTAAACTTATCAAAGAATTCGCATCTCTTTGTGGCGTTCATAACTTTGGTTCGTTGTTTCAAGAATTCATCGGGTCAAGTTTTTGCGGCTGGATTTTAGCTTTCTTGGGGTTCAGATCAAACCTTTGTGGGTCCGGGGTTTTAATACTTCGCGGGTTTGCATCACATTGCGCCATGAAAAGCAGGCAGAGGCTTCGAATGGAAAAATCATTGCTCAACCAGAAGCGACAGCCTTTGCTATAACGAAGGGAGGCCGTGATTTGGATGCAGGTAAGTTCAAAGTGAGATGTGAGAAGTTCAACATGACTAATCACAGAACTAAGAATTGCAGGGCCACCTCAAGTGTAATTTCTGTGGGAGGAAAGGGCCATACTTACGACTATTGTAGAAGAAGAAAGACTGCCATGGAAGGAGAACAGAGAAACTCAAAGGGAAATCATGTGGCTTCCATGTATAATAACAGATTTGATGGAAACGATTTTCCATTCTCACAGGATGAATGCAAGGAGCTCGTTGAGTTACTAAGAAAAAATAAGGCAGCCAAGGTCAATCATGCTGGTAATGTTTCAAATTATGATGAACTCTCAGGTAAAGTATTTTCTATCACTTATAATGGCAAGAAAAATGTTTGGATATTGGACAGTGGTGCTAGTGACCACATAGTTTATGCGCCTTCTCTCTTACATCTTTGAAACCTGTGCATAATCGTTTTGTCAAATTACCGGATGGTACAATGGCTTAAGTTACTCATATTGGCAAAGTAGTTTTAACTCCTCATTTTATTCTACACAACGTCCTATGTGTGCCATTCTTTTATTTGAACCTGATCTCTATTAGTAAACTGGCACTTGATTCATTTTATATCACTATCTTTCTCAGACACTTCTGTTTCATACAGGACGTACGATCGGGGGAGATGATTGGGACGGGAGCTTCAAAAATCCATTTATGGTTTAAAGCAAGCCTCAAGGCAGTGATTTCTTAAATTGTCAACAGCCCTCAAATCTGCTGGATTTCATCAATCTTGGTTAGACTATTCATTATTCGTCTGAAATCGTTCAGACAGATTCACATCATTGCTGGTTTATGTTGATGATGTGATCTTGCCAGGAAATAGTTTGGAAGACATCACAGACACCAAACAGTTTCTTTCAAGTTAGTTTAAACTAAAGGACATGGGACAATTGAGATGCTTTCTGGGTGTAGAGGTTGCAAGGTCTAAGCAAGGTATTATATTGTGTCAGAGAAAATATGCTTTGGAAATTCTCGAAGATACTGGTTTTCTCGGTGCTAAACCCTCACGCTTCCCAGTTGATCAAAACTTGTCACTAACACAGACGAATGGTGAATTATTACATGATCCATCCCAATATCGAAGACTTGTAGGACGGCTAATATACCCCACAGTTACGAGACCAGATCTTGTGTACGCCATTCACATATTAAGCCAATTCATGGACAAGCCTAGACAACCTCATCTTGAAGCTGCACACAAGGTCTTACGGTACATCAAGCAGCACCTGGCCAAGGGATTCTTTTACCTTCCAAAGGACCATTGGAACTAAATGCCTTTTGTGAGGCTGACTGGGCTCGTACTACTTGGACATGCACCGATCTCTTGGAAGACAAAGAAACAAAGTACAGTTGTGCGTTCAAGTGCAGAGGCAGAATATCGTTCCATAGCCACTACATGTTGTGAAGTAACTTGGTTGAAAAATATATTGAAGGATTTGAATGTATGTCAAGCTCAACCAGCCAAACTGTTTTGTGACAACCAAGCTGCTATGCATATAGCTTCGAACCCAGTTTTTCATGAGCGCACGAAACATATAGAGATTGATTGCCATGTGGTACGTGAAAAAGTGCAAAAATGAGTAATTAAAATAGCATACATCAGAACCACTGATCAACCAGCAGACTTGTTCACCAAGTCATTGAGTTCGACACAATTTGATGCATTACTTAGCAAGTTGAATGTAATCAATATACATTCCAACTTGAGGGGGGAGTGTTAAAGGAAAGAAATTGACACAATCTTCGTATTGATTCTATCAGCTATAAGAAGGCAATTTGTATATGGTAGTACTTAATCTTACGCCATAAATTATGGATCTAATGTGTAAACATCTTGTATAAAACATGTAACTTGATTCAATGAAATGTAAGAAAATTAATTCTTCATATTCAATTTCTCTTTAGAAAAAAAGAAAAAGAAAAAGAAAAAAAAAACCGAGCACCAAAGGAAATATCTGAAGAACTTTTTGGATATACCTTCTCAGGAGAAACATTATCATAAACACACACCGAACCCACGTAAAAGATGGTGAGCTGAGATGGGGTCATTGAGGGTGTCAAAGCATTCTTAAGAAACAGTTACGGTCTGATTCAGATTTATAGTTATTCTTTTACTATCAAGATTTACTCTGCTTCAAATATTCTCAAATTATATTGATGCTTTTACATTAATAGTTTCGTAATTAATTTTTCACAATTTTAGTTTTCCAAAATTTAGAGAACTGGACACGTTGAGATTGTGTACCTCACGTTTCAAGAATTAAAGAAGCACAAAAAATATAGGACACACCATAAGGCGTGTTGGACACATATCACTAAAGTGTCCGTTGCATACAAGGACACTACGTAACGTGATGGACACATCACATGTGTAAGGACACACGTATCCGTTTTAAGTTTTTAAGTAAGATGATTAGATGATACGCGAAGAAACTTACTGGTTTGCCATCGATTGTGACAGAACCTTGAAGACTCCCTTGAGAAATCCGGCCGGCCAAAGCATCAAGAAAAGTAGATTTTCCGGCACCACTAGGTCCCATGATGGCCATAACTTCACCCCTCATGGCTTGGCCGGAGATGTCATTAAGAAGATAAATTTCCTTTTGAATCAAAACACCATCTTTCTTCTGCTTCTTTATTATACAGTAAGACAAGTTGTTGAACTCAAGACCATGTCCCGGAACATGCTTTCTAGTAGGCTGCCGGATCATGTTTTTGTTCGCCTGTGCAGCTTTGTCGATGTCCAAAAGGCTCTCCAGGCTCTTACTCGTCTCTGTTCGCGTAAACATTGCCATCGCTTAGCCAACTTTCCTATGGAAATGGGCATATTAAAGTGTATAAAAGGAAGACAAAAAGGTCTAATGGGTAAATTTCATCTGTCGTCACTGAACTTGTAGCAAAATTTTAACTGGGTCACTAAACTTCATTTTACTTTCAATTTCTCCACTCTATCCAAATAGAAGAAAATTGCTCAATTTTCTATTTACCATTATGTCACGTCATAAAAGTGTTGAACAATAATAATAATAAAAAAAAAACACTACATTTAACCTTCTAATTTAAAGACATTTTCATAACTATTGTTTTACTATTTTCGTTTCTAAGGTGTCATATAACGTTGACATGGAAGATTAATTATGGTATGACTACCAACTAAGTAATTTTTGTTAGTTTTGGAGACGATATGTGATAGAATGTGACGGAGTAGTGAAAATTGAAATTAAATTGAAGTTTGATGATCTAATAAAGACAAATTAAAATTTAATGACCCAATTAAAATTTAGTTGGTGGATGAAATTTACCTGCTAACAATATATGGAGTTTGATTTTTGTGAGGGAATTATTGGACGGCAAGGGTGTGTAAGAATATGGTTTTCGCTAATCTGTCTTGATTGCTTTGATTTTGTCGTAGGTTTACATTGAGGTTGCCGGAACAAGTTGTTGAATTGTTTGTTTGTGTAGTTGAGGACAATTGTATACTTTGATGTACTCTCATTTTGATCTGCAAGCTTGTCTTATAGTATATTTGTAAGAAATATGTCAGCCCAAGTAAAAACAAAAAGGAAAATAATATATTATACCACCAATTGTGAACACTAAGACTATATTTAATTATGGTTAATTTGCACTAATGGTCTACAATGTATTGGAAGTATGTGGATTCAAGACTTATCGTTTCGATTCTGGCATTGTCTTTTCCGTCTCGTGGGTTGGGATGGGTCAGTTTTGGACCCAACCCAACACTTTCAGTTTGAAGAAAAAAGAACCCAATCCAACCCAAATTGACAAAGCTCAGATCGGTTTGGCGGTTGGGGCATGGGCCAAGTTTACGCTCGACCTATTCTAATTAAGTTTAGCAATTTTTTCACCCTATTCGCTGGACTTTAATTTTTATTTATTTTTACTCAATTCACTGTATGGACCATTTTTTTTCTTTTAAAGAGATAATTATATTCTTCACCTACATTTTCTTAAAATTTTGATTGAATTATACTATATCAATTTATTTATTTTAATAATACTATAAATAAACTAATTTTACTGGATAATAAAAAAAATTATTATTTAAATATAATTTAAACATATTAATTTATAACAGTCTCAACATATTATTCTAGGACCAAATCTTATTATTCCATAAATGATGAAATAATTACTTAATTATATCTCATCCAAAACACAATCTATAATTTTCAAACTTCTTTCTGTGAGTGTAATCGTAAAAGGAAAAAACACAATAATTTTACATTCAAAAATCATCCTCTTACAATAAAATTTCTCTTCACGGCTCATGCACGCAACAGGACGGACCGCCTTACGTCGGCAATTAAAAAGCTAGCTAAAAGATGAGGACAATCACAAAAATAATTTGATGATCCATTTAAAAAAAAAATCCATTAGTGAAATATCGAGCACCATACCGCCTTATGTATATACATAATCACAAATTGTGTAGAGAAGAGGGCAAAATAGCCATGGAAGGTAGCTTCAGAGTTCGCGTAGACAAGATATTCGGGTCGCTGGGTAATAATACAGCGTCATCCTTGACCGTAAACCCTTCAATGTGGTGCTTCACAACGATGAAATCAAAAGATAAGAATGGAATCGGAACGAAGAAGAAGATGAAGATGGAGAATCCGAACCCTCTGATTACCCATCGTTAAACCACGATGATTCGGGGCCACGGTTGAACCAACCCAATATCGATGCCGGGGAAATGGATCTTCAAGAGCTGAGCGACTACGAAGAAGGGGATGAAATTAATGGATAGACAAAAAATCATAGTGCCAACAATGTTGTTGATGAAGTCTGGGATGTTCAATCCCTAATTGGCCGCGACTGTATCTTTCACTGCGATGTATTTAATTTTAAATTATTTTATTATCATCACCAAACTTTAAAAAGTACGGCCAAATTTTAACAGATTTGGTCATTAACAAAATAAATCAAATTTTAGTTTAGTGGGCTTCTAAAAAACTTTTATATTCTGTTCAACATTGTTTTGTCATCATCTACACGTTTTGTCATCATCTACACGTTTTTGTCAAACACTATTTGTTAATTGTATTTTAGTAAACTCTGTTACCATTGAATGTGTAGCAATATGATAATTGTTGATGCTTATTCTTTCAAGTCTCAAATAACTTATATTCTCATGTTTGTTAATTTATCGTTACATATTGTTATCCCACATCGGTAATTTACAATATTATTATTCATTGTTATTATTTTACACTAATGAACATTATGTAATGTTATTGCGATTGAAAAGTGCTATTTTGCCAATTCACATACAATCGATGATTTAATGATAAGAATATTTTTATATACGACGTGAAAATTTGTTAATTATGTACATTACTATTTGAAATTCACCATTTGATTGACATGAAACTGTTTCAATTTATTTAAATATTGTTTATTTAATTTGAGATTAGTAGGAAATCTTTAGATCATTTTCACACGCTAATCCAGTACGTTCCATGTTTTATTTTTGCAGGAATGCGTATTTTATACTCCCAATGAGTGCTACATTGATATGTTGAAGATGTAGAGACTTCAATTTTTGAATCTTAAATTTGAGATGATATTATAAGATAAAATACTTTAATTGAAACTTATTAAAAGATAATTTGAAGGGTAACAATGTATAATTTAAGGGTTATTTAATAGTCCAGTATAATTCATATAATAACATTTATATTTGATATTCTTATAATTTTTAATTTTTGTCTAGTAAATCTCAATTTCTATAGATAATACAGTGTATTTATGTAATTATTCATTTTTTAAATTGTTTGGCTAACTTTTTTTTGACCCAATATCAGATATTAGATCCATGCTGGATTAGTAAAGTGATATATACAAAGAGAACTTATTTCTTGCCCCGAAGTCGGGCACTGCCCGACTCTCACATGGGGGGTGGGCCCCCCACACAGAGGACCCACCCCTGTGTGAGTCGGGCACTGCCTGATTTCGGGCAACATATAGTTGCCCTATATACAAAATTGGGCAAACTTGACAAGAGCCATACTTTTTGTAAAACAGTTAAAAAGTACCTTTTTTTTTAAAAATTTTTCAAAAAATACTTCATTTTCATGGTTTGCTTTAAAAAATACCTCATTTCATTAAAATCAATATTTTATAATTTAATAAAAAAATACATTACTTTCATTTAAAATCTCTATTTTAGTTTTTCATTATCTAAAATTATATTAATTTTTTTAAATTAATAATTTAGTTTTTCATTATCTAAAATTATATTATTTTTATCTAAAAATATCATATTTGTATACTATTTCAAATATAATTATAATTATAATTATATTTTACAATTTATTTTCTTTGATAATTGTTTTAAAATATATTATTTTCATTGGAATCAATATTTTCATTTTTTTCATTTGAAAAACAATATTCTTACACGAGTAACATATGTGTTACTTCATCATTTTTATTGAATTCAATACTTTATAACTTACTCATTTTATTATTATTTAAAAAATATATTATTTTCATTTAAAATTAATATTTAAAATTCTCATTGAAAAACAATATTTTTACATGGGTAACATATATCTTACTATATGTTACTTCTTCATTTTTCTTTAAAATCAATATTATACAATTTCGCTCTTTATATTATTTTTTTAAAAATATATTATTTTTATTTAAAATTAATATTTCAATTTTTCATTAAAAAGCAATATTTTTACATAGGTAACATATGTGTTACTTCTTCATTTTTCATTAAAATCAATATTTTACAATTTCTCTTTTTTTATAATTTTTTAAAAATATATTATTTTTATTTAAAATCAGTCTTTTAATTTTTTCATTTAAAAACAATAATTTACACGGTAACATACGGGTAACATATGTGTTACCATGCGTTAGTTCTTTATTTTCATTAAAATCAATATTTTAAAATTTGTCTCTTTTTATAATTTTTTAAAAAATATATTAGCTTCATTTAAAATCAGTATTTCAAATTTTTTATTTAAAAACAACATTTTTACACGGGTAACATATGTGTTACTATATGTTATTTCCTCGTCTTCATTAAAATCAACAATTTATAATTTATCTTCTTAATTTTTAAGAAAATACATTATTTTCATTTAAAATTCATATTTCAATTTTTTTATTTGAAATCAACATTTTTAACATGTATGTTACTTCATCATTTTCATTAAAATCAATAATTTTTATATTGGTAACATATGTGTTACTATTAGCAATCGCCTTCTAGAACTACTACTACTCGTCTTATATCACAACCACCACCATTTACCCTACTCTACCACTATAACTAATTTAAATGATGGTAACACAAATGTTACTCTAATTTAAATTAGATTAACACGTGTTACCACTACCAACTATCATATTTGTATAATATTTCAAATATAATAATAATAATAATAATAATAATAATAATTATATTTTACAATTTATTTTCCTTGATAATTGTTTTAAAATATATTATTTTCATTGAAATCAATATTTTAATTTTTTCATTTTGAAAAATAATATTCTTACACGAGTAACATATGTATTACTTCATCATTTTTATTGAAGTCAATACTTTATAACTTACTTATTTTTTTATTTTTTTAAAATATATTATTTTCATTTAAAATTAATATTTCAAAATTTTATTGAAAAACAATATTTTTACATGGTTAACATATATGTTATTATATGTTACTTCTTCATTTTTCATTAAAATCAATATTTTACAATTTCACTCTTTTTATAATTTTTAAAAAATATATTATTTTATTTAAAATTGATATTTCAAATTTTCATTGAAAAACAACATTTTTACATGAGTAACATCTATGTTACTTCCTCATTTTTCATTAAAATCAATATTTTACAATTTCTCTCTTTTTATAATTTTTTTAAAAATATATTATTTTCATTTAAAATCAGTCTTTCAATTTTTTCATTTAAAAACAATATTTTTACAGGATAACATACGGGTAACATATGTGTTACCATGTGTTTGTTCTTTGTTATTATTAAAATCAATATTTTAAAATTTGTCCCTTTTTATAATTTTTTTAAAAATTTATTAGTTTCATTTAAAATCAGTATTTCAAATTTTTTATTTAAAAACAACATTTTTACTTGGGTAACATATGTGTTACTATATAATATTTCATCGTCTTCATTAAAATCAATAATTTATAATTTATCTTCTTAGTTTATAAGGAAATACATTATTTTCATTTAAAATTCATATTTCAATTTTTTATTTGAAATCAACATTTTTACACGAGTAATATATATGTTACTTCATCATTTTTATTAAAATCAATAATTTTTATACAGGTAACATATGTGTTATTATTACAAAACGCCTTCTACCATTACTACCACTCGTCTTATACCACCACCACCACCACCACCACCACCATTTACCATACTCTACCAGTACAACTAATTTAAATTATGGTAACACATTTGTTACTCTAATTTAAATTAGATTAACACGTGTTACCACCACCAACTATCATACTTGTATACTAGTTGAAATGTAATAATAATAATAATAATAATAATAATAATAATAATAATAATAATAATAATAATTATATTTTACAATATATTTTCTTTGACAAATGTTTAAAAATACATTATTTTCATAAAATCAATATTTTAATTTTTTTTATTTGAAAAACAATATTTTTACACGAGTAACATATATGTTACTTCATCTTTTTCATTGAAATCAATACTTATTATTGTTTAAAAAATATATTATTTTTATTTAAAATTAATATTTCAATTTTTCATTGAAAAACAATATTTTTACTTGGGTAACATATATGTTACTATATGCTACTTCCTCATTTTTTTTAATTAAAATCAATATTTTACAATTTCTCTCTTTTTATAATTTTTTTAAAAATATATTATTTTCATTTAAAATCAAATTTTCATTTGAAAACAGATTTCAACACGTCTAACATATGTGTTACTTCAACATTTTCATTAAAATCAATACTTTACAATTTATATCCTTTTATATTTAAAAAAAAATACATTAGCTTCATTTAAAATCAATATTTATATTTTTTTATTTCAATACAATATTTTTACACGGGTAACATATGTGTGTTACTATATGTTATTTCCTCGTCTTCATTAAAATCAATAATTTATAATTTATCTTCTTTTTATAGTTTTTAAGAATATTCACATTTCAATTTTTTATTTGAAAACAACATTTTTACACGAGTAACATATATGTTGTTTCATCATTTTCATTAAAATCAACAATTTTACATTTAATTTTAAAAATACATTATTTTTATTTAAAATCAATATTTTAATTTTTTAATGAAAACAATTATTTTTACTATATGTGTTACCATAGATGTTACTTCATCATTTTTTTAAACAATATTTTATCATTTACCTCCTTTAAATTTTTTAAAATAATACATTGTTTGTAATTTAAAATCAATATATTAATTTTTCATTTGAAAAAAATATTTTTATACTGGTAACATATGTGTTACTATCATTCTATCGAGTTCTATTCTGAATATTTGCTTGTTGAAGTTGTTTAAATAAGCTATGTGATGCTTTCTCCAATGGTATTCAAATGTTTCACAGCCTTGTTCTTGTATATGTAATCAAAACTCTATTCTGCACATCATGTTTCCCATCATGTTAAAGGTGAAGATCATGATCATTTATTACATACACCTTGCATTGAGGATGGAAGTGCAGCTGATTAAAAGTATAAGAGTGACGTGTAATTGATCATTTGTTCTACCAGATTCTGATGCTGCTAATAAGTCACAGCATTGGTGGCTCCTTAATTTCAGAAGTGTAATTGTTAGTTAGACATTTGATAATAGGTGATTGGTTAATAGAATGTATATAGTTTTTGTATGTATTCTATTTTCGGTTCTTGTATTATATATACCAGCAAATGCTGAAATGAATCAATCAAGAATGCTTTTAATAGTCAAATCTTCTTTGCAAATTTAAACTTGGTATCAGAGCACTCAATGGCTAACACCGGAGCTGGCCACAACTCTTCTCCATCTGAATACAATACAACAATGCATACATTAGTAGCTGCAAATCAGTTTTCACCCTTTGGAATGAATTTAACACAAACACCATCAGTGAAACTAGACAGTAACAATTTTCTACTGTGGAAGAACATGATTATGCCAATCATTAAAGGGCATAATCTTGAAGCCTTTATACTGGGGACAAAGAAGTGTCCACCAGAATTCATTGGTTCTCAAACCATTACCAATGATGGAGAAAAAGTGGAGATGCTGCCAAATATAGAGCACATCAATTGGATCTCTACTGATCAGTTACTTATGGGGTGGCTGTATTCATCAATGACACCAGAAATTGCCATGAGGGTAATGGGTTGCTCGAGCTCAAACAAGCTATGGACTACAGTAAATGAAAGTTATGGCATAATGAACAGATCCAGAGTAACCTTCCTCATTGGTGAACTTCAAAGAACCAGAAAAGGATCAAAGTTAGTAGATCAATATCTCACCACATTGAAACAGTTGGCTGACAACCTTGAAATTGCTGGAAAAACCACCACTCATGAAGATCTAGTAATACAAGTTCTTGCTGGATTGGATGAAGAGTTAACACCAATAGTGGTACAGATCAATAGCAAAGAAGAAATTTCCTGGTATGAACTCACATCAATACTTATGACCTTTGAAAGTAGACTTGAACATCTGAATGCAGTAAAAAGTGGAATGAGTAACATAAACATTAATCAAGCATCTGCTAACTTTGTTCAAAGAAGTGGTTTCAATAATACTAGAGGAAACAAATCAGGAAACTATGGCAGATCATCCAACTTCAGAGGAAGATGAAAGAATAGAGGTAGAGGAGGAAGAATTACTGAGCATCAAAATCCATGTCAGATTTGTGTAATGAATAACCATTCAGCCTCATGGTGTTTTAATAGATACGATGAGAGATACATGGGCAGCAGGCCAAACAATCATAATGGGAGCAGCAACAACTTAACACCATCAGCTTTTGTTGCATCTTCAAGCACAGTTGAAGATCCTGCCTGGTTTGCAGACACTGGAGCAAGTCACCATGTAGTAACAGAAAAGGAAAATCTCACCATGACCAAGGAGTATAATGGTAAGGAAAGACTGGTAGTTGGTAATGGAAACTCACTACACATAGTACATACTGGTATTAAATGTTTGATTGCTTTGAATGATAAGCCTATACTCCTAAATAATCTGCTTCATGTACCTGCTGTTAAGAAGAATCTAGTAAGTGTGTCCAAATTAACTGCTGATAACAATGCCTTCATGGAATTTCACCCTAACTCTTGTGCTGTTAAGGACCAGTTGACAAAGAAGGTTATGCTACAAGGAAAGCTTAAGGAATGATTGTATCAGCTGGAATTCCCAAATCAAGTCATCAGTTCATCATCAAATGAGTCGAGTCATCAAAACAATCCCAAATTCCAAAACACTACCTTCACCATCAGTTCCAGTAGAGAAAAAGCTTCAGTTCCTATTAAGTCTTCTGAATCAAATTTAGATATTTGGCATAAGAGGCTTGGACATCCTTCAAAACTTGTAATGTATCAAGTGTTCAAACTATGTAATGAAAAATCTAATGTTAATGAAATATCATCATTCTATGATGTTTGTCAATATAGAAAATCACACTCTCTTCTCTTTAATTCATCAACATCACATGCCATTGCTCTACTTGACTTGATCCACTCTGATGTATGGGGACCAGCACCCATTAGTTCCACCTCTGGATTTAAATACTATATTCTATTTGTAGATGATTATAGTAGGTATACTTGGATATATCCAATGAAGCACAAATCTGAAGCACTAAACATATTCATCCAATTTAAAAAATTTATAAAAAACCAACTTGAGAGAAAAATTAAAGTCATACAATCTGACTGGAGAGGTGAGTTTAGATCTTTTACACATATAGCCTCTGCTTCAGGTATTGAACTGAGGTATTCTTGTCCTTATACATCTGCACAAAATGGAAGAGTTGAGAGAAAACATAAACACGTGACAGAGACAAGTCTAACCCTCTTAGCACAAGCACAAATGCCCTTGCATTATTGGTGGGAGTCTTTCCAAATAGCAACCTATCTAATTAACAGAATGCCTACACCCTTACTTAAATTGAAACCTCCTTTTGAAATCCTATATAGAAAGAGTGTAGACTACAAGTCATTGAAAACCTTTGGGTGTGCCTGTTTTCCATGTTTAAGACCTTATCAAAAACACAAGTTTAGTTATCATTCATTGAAGTGTGTGTTTTTGGGCTTTAGTGAATCACACAAGGGATATAAGTGTCTCAGTCCAGTGCGTAGAATCTACACATCTAGACATATAGTATTTAATGAACTAGACTTCGTTTCAAAGATAGACTCTTAAACAAAATGATCATTCAAAAAAATGAAGAACTAATCATTTCCTATCTACCTTTCAATACCATGTCCAGTCATGAAACAATAGAGCATCCTCCAGTTGATACAATTCATCCTGATGCAACTCTGCCTGAAGAACCTTTGTTAAGTGGTCATGAACACCTAGTTTTTGATAATGCAAACCACTATCCTTATGAGTTATCAGAGAAAATTGGAGAACCAGAAAATATCAGTGGAAATGATGAAACTCAGCAAGATCAAAATGTTGAAATATATGAACAGATAAGTGAACAAAGAAATGAAGCACCTATTCAGCATCCTATGATTACTAGAGGCAAGGCAGGTGTGTTTAAGACAAAGGTGTATGCTGGAAAAGCTGCTGAATACATTGAAAAGTTAGGAGAATCAGAACCATAAGTGTACAGGAAGCTATGTCAAATAGCAAGTGGAGAAACGCAATGAAAGATGAATTTGATGCTTTAGTGAGAAACAAAACATGGAAGCTTGTTTCACATTCACCAGACATGAAGGTGATAGGAAACAAGTGGGTGTACAGAATCAAATATAGCAGTGAAGGAAAGGTACAAAGATTTAAAGCTAGATTGGTTGCAGAATGGTTCCTTCAAACTGCTGGAGTAGACTTCAGTGAGACTTTCAGTCCAGTGATCAAGGCTGCAACACTAAGAATCATCTTGACTCTTGCTGTGGCAAAAGATTGGGAAATAAGACAGATTGATATCAACAATGCTTTTCTCAATGGAAACCTTGAAGAAACCGTATACATGGTACAGCCAGAGAGATTTATTGATAAAGCAAATCCAACTTTTGTTTGCAAATTGGAGAAGGCACTGTATGGACTGAGACAAGCTCCAAGAGCCTGGCATGAGAAGCTGAGCTCTACTCTAATTAAGCGGAAGTTCAAACAATCAAAGGCTGATAATTCTCTTTTTTACTTTGCAAATGAGAAACATGTTGTGTTTGCACTCATATATGTTGGTGACATAGTTGTGACAGGAAATAATAATAGCTTGCTCCAAACCTTCATAAATCAGCTCAATGTTACTTTTGCCTTGAAAGACATGTGATCTCTTAGTCAATTTTTGGGAATTGAAGTGCACAGGTATAACTCATGTTTACACCTTACTCAAAAAGGATACATAGCAAGCTTGTTGAGAAAGTTTGATTATCAACACTTGAAGCCATGTAATACTCCCATAGTAGTTGGAACAATGTTGTCAAAACATGATGGTGGGCTGATGAAAAATCCATGGTTGTACAGAAGCGCAGTTGGAGGTTTACAGTATCTAGTCCACACCAGACCTGATATTACATTTGTAGTGAATAAGGCAAGCCAATTTTTGCAGATGCCTACTGATATTCACTGGAAGGCATTAAAGAGAATTTTTAGATACTTGAAGAGGACAATTGATTAAGGTTTGATGATCAAAAAATGCTACAATCTGGATATAACTGCATATGCTGATGCTTATTGGACTTCCTGTCCAGATGATAGAAGATCAACAGCTGGATATTGTGTGTATTTAGGAGATAGCTTAATATCATGGTCCTTGAAGAAACAGCATGTAGTAGCCAGATCAAGTACATAGGCAGAATACAGGGCATTGGATCATGCAACATCAGAAATAACTTGGGTGCAATCATTGTTTAAGGAATTAAATTTCCCACAAGAAGCAGTTCCTACTCTTTGGTGTGACAATCTTAGTGCTAAAGCACTTGCCTCAAATCCAGTTTATCATGCTCGTACAAAGCATATAGAACTTGACATCCATTTTGTTAGAGACAAAGTTATTGGAAAAGAAATATGTTACATTTATTTTTCTGAACAGATAGCTGATTTGCTTACAAAACCTTTATCACATTCTCAGTTTCTGTTTCTGAAGGACAAACTTGGAGTCACTACAGTACACTCCAGTTTGAAGGAGGGTGTTAAAGATGAGGATCAGGATCATTTATTACATACACCTTGCATTGAGCATGGAAGTGCAGCTGATTAAAAGTACAAGAGTGAAGTGTAATTGATCATTTGTCTACTAGATTCTGATGATGTTAATAAGCCACAGCATTGGCCACTCCTTAATTTCAGGAAGTGTAATTGTTAGTTAGACACTTGTTAATAGGTGATTGGTTGATAGAATGTATATAGTTTTTGTATGTATTCCATTTTCGGTTCTTGTATTATATATACCAGCAGATGCTAAAATGAATCAATCAAGAAAGCTTTTAACAGTCAAATCTTCTTTGTAAATTTAAACTCATCATATCCATGGCCATGGATTTTTTCCATTTCTTTAATATCTTCAAAGATTACATGACAACATAAAGCTTACTGCTTGTTCTTGAGAATTTAAGGGAAAGAATCATGGGGAGTGGAAAACAAAGCTGGAAGATTTCCTTTCACAGGTCACCATCAACTATACTATTACTCAAAAAGCAATCATTACCACCGAAATAGTTTCTCTGTCCCATTTCAAGTTCACTAATGGTGGATCCTGTTGTAGTCTCCTCCGTCCATACTTTCGAACGCAATTGCATCCGCTCCTGCATTTCTCTTTCGTTTAAACCTATTTTATCTGATGGGTCAAAACCCGATTCATCCAGTTAATACGATGTAATGCGATGGCAGTGACAATAGAGGTAGCGGTGGCGGTGGCGGTGGCGGTGGCGGTGGCGGTCACATTGGCGTGACAATGGTCGCGACGGGGGCTATGGCAACTTCCGACTATAACGAATCTAGTTTTCATATCTAAAATTTTTCACCACCACCAATTCCACCGTGGGACACTCCCTTGTTCTAACAATACTCTAAAAAAAATCAGCCCTACCGAATGTGGTAAAAGCTGAATTTTGCCGTCAGTTTTTCACCTCTTCAAACTCCTTCGCCACCGGATTAATCTACCGTTTCCTCCAGTTCCAAGCCATCAACAATCACTCCTTTCCCACCTCTCTTCCATCCTTCCTCACTCTCCCTGTCGGGGACAAGCTCAGGGGGACAATAAAATCACTATACACCATGGCCTGACTCTTAACTGGATGGAGGTGGAGACGTGGACGTGGCTAACACGATGGCGTGACAATGGTCGCGACGTGGGCTATGACAACTTTCGACTGTGGTGAGAGTGGTTGGGGGTGTTGAATATTTTGGTTAGTGAAGTAATTAAATTAGAATTAGGGTTTGTCAAATATTTATATAATATAAAAAAGGTATTTTTCGTGAAGTTATTTTTGTTTAAGGTATATATTAATAAAATTTAAAATGGAGTATATTTTAATTTTTTTTAAAAGTAGGTATATGAGCTAATTGGCTCTACAAAATTTGTAAGAAATGATCATTCAAGCCCAAGGTCCTCTTGAATTTATTCTACATCGATGTCCATGCTGGAATATTAAAGTAATATATACAAATTTTTTTTAATGTAATTCAAATATTAGATCAAAACCATATAACATATCATAATTCCAAAGGGGGTAAAGGCACCAAGCGTCAAGCGACACCAACACTGTCTAATTTCAAAGTTACAAAAATTGAAAATTCCCTTCAAATGACACTTTCGCTTCTACTAGAGCATAAATTTGGAACTTTCTCAAACCTTAAATATTTTTACTACCTTAATTAGTTGAGATAATTAGACAGTGCATGTAGACAATTTCTTGATTTCACTAACTTCAAAGTCTGCTCTGGAGCACAATTGTTGCAATTCAATGCCTTCCTAGAAACCACATTGTGAATTTCCTCGAGCAGTTCAAAGAATGCAGAAATTCAAAATATAAATATTATATTATCCAAATATTTCGAAATATAAAATATTAAATTCATCTATCATATAGAAGAATTAAAATCCATCCCACTTGCTTAGGAAAATTCTGGTTCAGACTCGTTTCCAGCTCCACTACAACACTTTTCCAATCTAAGAGAATCTAAGAAAATCCCCCATCGACGTGCTTCATATATGATACATGGCTTTATTTTTTACATGTATTGAGGCCTTATAGCTCGACAATGCTCTCGACATAAGCCCAACAACTTGTAGCTAGTATTAGCTTGTGGTTGCAATCTCGAGCTCTCTATCTAGACTTTGATTCGACTAATTTGTTATGCAATGGTGTTGAGCCATCATGATTCATGCCATGTCAAGTCAAGGGTGATTGAATGCAATAAAATTAACTCCATATGGCCTTGAGACCAAAACATGAAGCTTTTATACTTCACTAGACAATACAATATAAACTATGTTCTGCCTTTGAAACAAATGTTGTTGTATGAATAATGATGAGTGATGAGTGTATTTTATACACTTATCCTAGCTTATAAACTTGATGTTTAATTGTAATTTGAGCATATTTATATTTAATTCCGTATAAATATTGTCATTGTAGGAAAAATCCAAAAATAAAGGTAAATAGAACAAAAAGAAAGAATTGGAGCTTAATTGGAGTTGATCAGAAGTATTTGAGTATTGACTTGATGACACGTGAGTGATAAGAATCACTAAGAAAGCCATTAAAAGAATTTCACAAGTTTCGAAAGTAGAATTTAACTTACAAAAAGTTTGAGGACTGATTTGCACACTTCTAAAACTTGAGAATAACCAAAATCGGAAGACTAACGATGTTTGGGGGCCAATTTTGAAGTGCTTGAAAGTTTTGGAATGAATGTTAAAGAAGTTTTGATGCGATCCATGGACCTGCTAACAAGGACTTGTTACATATTCAGATGGGGTTAATAACGAGATCAAGAGTCAAGAAGATCAAGGATGCCAAACAAGATCTTGTTCAAGCTACGTGGGCGGAAACCGACATTCAACGTGCGACACCAACCTTCAAAATTAGTTTGACAAATGAAGAACCAACTTTGGTACAAATGAGTCAAACTAATGACCATATTGCAGACATATCGGAGGCTAATAGAAAGTTGGAGGACCAAAATAAGTATAAAACAAAGTTTGGAGGAAAAAAAGGCGAAGCGGGAGAGTTTTGCCTGGGCAAACAATGGTGGTTTCGCCCCAACACCAAAAACAAATACAGTGGCTGAAACTTTACATTGGGCCATTGCCTAGGCCAAAAAATATAGAAATCTGATTTTTTCGAATTTTTGCTTATTTTTTCGTTTAGAACTCTATTTTGATTAGTTTTTAGTTATATTTTCGAATTAGACTAGGTTTTCATTAATTTTTACTAATTAAGTACTTTTCATTGAAAACAATTACAACTTTGATAACTTTTGATTTTGAGAGGTTACTTAAAGTGATGATTCACTTTTTCTTCCGTATTCTTAATTGAACTAACCTAAAACTCATCAAAGTTTTCGCAAACCTTTGTGGCGTTCATGACTTTGGTTCTTTGATTCAAGTAATCATCGGGTCAAGTTCTTGCTACTAAATTTTAGCTTTCTTGGGGTTTAGATAAATCCTTTTGCGGGTTTCGAAATTCAATTATCCGCAGGTTCGCATCAGTTGGTATCAAAGCTTTGGCTCTAAAATCAGGTTCTATCTTTTAATTTTTTTTTGTTTCCATTGGAATCATCTTGAATTATATCAAAAAAATAAAAAAAAAATTCTTGCACCAAAAAAAAAAAAATTTTAAGAATTGTTTGTGCACGATCTGTTTAGGCACCAAAGCTAATTCTTTCTAGTTCTTGCTTTGTGAATCTTTTTTTTTCTTTTTCATTTCTTGCGTTTGATTGAAAAAAAAAAAAATTAAATTCAAGATAATTCAAGAAAAGTCAAGAAACGCATTCTTTTGAGACTGTTGTATCATATTGTCGTCCGGTGCTTAAATCTTATTCTTTTTGTAATTTTTCTTCTTGATTGTTATTGTTGTCTTTTATTTCCTTATTCTTCTTCTTGAACATTGTGGAGTTCGAATTCCTGATTGAATTTGGTTAGTTCCTTAGAAAACTTGGCAAGAAAAACAAAGAGAGGTAAAAATGCAAGAGTGGTAAAATTGTTATAGGGAAAAAAGCTAAATAGAGTGAAACACGAGTGTAAACACGTGAGGTTAAAATTTTCTTTCAATCTTAATTTCTATTTTTTTATCCCAAAAATGTCTAATAATGAAGAAACAACACCTAGGGAAGAGAACAACCAATTCTTTTTTGTTAAAAGCCATGCAACAACAATTTGAGCAGATGAACATGATGTTTGACGAGATAAGTGATAATAATAAAAAGATGATGGGTAGGATGGATATGCATGATACGGTGATTACAACCTTACTAAGGGAGCAACAACACATGATCCCTAATATTAGAAGACATGATAGGTGTGATCATAACCCTATGGCTGGATTTGAGGATGTCGATGATTATAATTATATAGCTGAGATGGGTAGGATGAGGTGTAAATGAGATAGGCATGAAAGGGCACCTAGAGGAGGAGACTTTCGAGGCCACGATGGGATAGATAGAAACCTTGGGAATATAAAAATGAAAATACCTTCATTCCAAGGTAGGAATAACCCTGAAGCCTATTTAGAGTGGGAGATGAGAAAAGAAAAAAAACATAAACTTGTCTATTTGGACGGCAGCTAGACCATAGCAAATAGCAAGTGCATGTTTGTCGCAGTCCGGCCGCAGTTTGCAACCGCGGTAAGTCGCTGCGGCCCATGTTATTTATTTTTTGATTTTTACCCATGGGTGTTTATGTCTTTTTTAATTAATATGAGTTGAAAGGGCATAACACTATATAGAGACCTAATCTAGGTGATATTAGAGGTTGGAGAAAATGGAGAAAAACAATAGAGAACTAAAGAAGCGAAAGAAGAACGACCAAGACTTTGAAGATTGAGACGTGAAGACGGTAAATTCTTGGTGCAAGATATTCAACTTTTTTTCGTCCTTTATTTAAATCCGGTTATGTATTTTAAACTCTTTATGTTTTCTTTTTCCCGTATGATGAGTAGCTAAACATATAGTTTGGTTGAACGATGTAATGTAGTTTGGATTCTTTAATTTCAATTCTCAAATTTTGATTATATGTTGATTATGTATTTATCTTACTTCTTCTCGTAATGCTTGAAATATTTGGTCATTATTTCATTGAATTGTGGATTGTAACAAACCAAGAGGTAAGTTATTAATATAGACCACATTTTTAAAATCTGGCAATTGGATAAAAGGTAGATATACACTTTTCTTATTCTTGAGGTCTTAAATTCAATTCTTATGAGATTTAATGTATCTATTTAAGGATTATTCTGACTTCACATATAGATATAGTGAGTTGATTTAATTAGATAGGACTAATTTGAACTCGAGATAAGTAAATTAGCTTAAATTCATGAACTCGACCGAGCACAACATAAACTGTTGTGACCCTTGTATTTATAGGCGGTGCTAACCTTAGTTATAGTCCTACTAGAATTGTGTGTTCTAGTCTTACTAAAACTTTGTTAGCTCACAACTAACGGACCCAATTAATTAATCTAATTAACTAATTTAGTCTAATAAGTAATTATATCTGACCCAACTAATAGGACTTTGAACATTAATTCTTACAATCTCCCACTTGGACAAAGTCCAACTCCAGATGCTCAATTTCCGCCTTTTGTGTGTGATCCAATATGTTTCCATTCACAATGGCAAACGCAGTGATATTCTCATCAATTCACCTAGATCAGTCAATTTACATCGTCATCCAAGATTGACATCTAGCAATGTGTCAAGGCAATCTGTGTGAACGAAAATGTCACGTGGTATGACAAAACCAATATGTGCAGTTTCTCGTGGAAATATAATCTCTTCATCAATATAACCCAATTAGTTAAGAGATATGGATAAGCATCAATCTCATTTCAATCAATTATATTATTCACCTCAACTCTTTGTTGATTTAATGTAGTTATGATTGAAACATTTTCAACTCATAACTTTACCTCGGCCAAAGAAATTTATAGCAACTTAAGTGGACAAAATTCAGGTTATAATCCACTACTTTCTAGTAGTAACGAATCCTCATATTGGATATTCACAACCTTCATATGATTCTCACTATACCCGTACGATGTCATCCTGGTGACTCAAAATCTTAGGACCCCATCAAGCGCTCACCAAAGTATAGTAGTCCTCACATCAGATTCTATGATATTCTCAAGTCAAAGGACGAAATCTACTACCACGCATTATAGATTTACCACTGACGCTTGGATTGTTATCCATGTGGAATCTCTAGGCTGGTCATCCAATGTAATGTTCTCATAACAATGCATTCATGTGTTCATTCAGATGTCCCTCTACATCTTAGCTCATGAGATTAGCTACTTTCTTAAAAAATAATGCAACATGTACTAGTCTATTTGCAATAATGACATCCGTATCTCATTATTACTATGATTAGGGATGTTTTAAGAATAAATTATTTATAACTTGTATCTCACAATCACAACAATTTATTATTAACTTTTCTTCGGACTCTATTATTTTAAATAATAAAACTTTAAAAATAAAAGATCTGTCATTAAAATGTAGACAAGCATTTAATTAATCAATTTGTTCATACACATCAATGTCTAACAAAGAGTATTTAACAAAATGTTTCATACAAACTAGATCCAATTACTTAGGTATCTAATACCAATAGCATGATCGTCATGGTTGTAATAGGACAACGACTTTTGTCATTTGTTTGCAGGAAGCAATCGCAAAAAAGTACTTCTTTGTCCGTCACTATGTCTTCACAATTAACCCCAAAACAAAGTGCTTTCTCTATCTCTCAATCGCGTTCTCTCCCCCTATTTAGTCTCTAGATTTTTTTCAACCTCCCCAATCTAGCCCTCTCTTCATCAATCATCATTCTTCTCAACCCCCGAATCAATTACCGTAGCCGCTAAAGGTATTTTCAATATTCTTGCAGTATTTTCCCAAAAATTAATCGTGAATCAACGGCTCTATCATATTAGGAATATACTATCCGCTGGTGATATCTTCGATTAGGTCAATAATCTTTTTTATCTTTTACTTTTGGATTTTTTTATGATTTCTTATATCGGGATGTTTAGACTCCATGAGGTTTATGATTTGCACGCCTTCGCTGTTTAATTAAGCGCGATTCATGTCTCTTAATTGTATTATATGCTTTAACTTCCTGGTTACATCCCTAGGGTTGCTCCCGTCACTTTTATCTGCTCATGATAATATGAATTGCTTGGTTTAGTTTTTCTGATTGAATTATGTGCTAATGATAATAGTAATTCCTATGAGTTTCATACTTTGCTTTTTATTTGCTATTGATTCACTTTTGAATCTCATTGACCCTCACCATATTGTGATATGAAGATCGTTTCATCTAAAATAAGTGAAAAAATTAAACCACTATTCTTCAAAATATATATCTTTGATAGGTGAAGCAACAATCACAGTATAGATGAAACACAAAATGATGTGTAGACACCAGAATCAGTTCGGTTATATTTGTATTTGATATAGTTCACAAGGGCGTAGAGAGAAAAATACTTTCAAGTTTAAAATACACTTTGTTGATTTGCTTAAGGCATTAGTGTCTGTTCATTTACATGTTCAATCTTTAGTTTTAATTCATTATTTACATTCTCTAAAATTTCAGTAAAAAGAAACTTCACACCCGATAATTTATGATGATCCATTATTATAGCCAATTAAAATATTTTTGGTGTATATTCCCAATATTTTTAAAATATTAATTTATATCTCATCACTTGTTAAAAAACATTGTCAGCGTTTCTATTTTTAGAAAGTGCAGTTGAAATATGAAAATATAATAACAATAATGATAGAAAATTACATGGTAGAGTAATTGGTCTAGTGGGTGCTGATAACTTACCTATTCGATCATACTTGAGTTTTTATTTGTTTTAGTTATTTAGGATTAGCGAGGGATAGAAAAATTATTGCATTTGTTAGGATGTAGGCTGTCCGTTGGAGCCAGTCACGTTTATATATTTTGTGGAGCTCTGGATTTACCTCCTTCATCTTTATCATTACAAAACTGCACTCATACATGGATACCCTAAGAGTCACATCTAATGCAATTATGCAAAGGAAGCATAGTTGGTTCATTGACATGGTCGGACTTTTAGTCTTTGCTCAATATAATATATTTGGACATTTCATTTTAGAGTTGCAAATTTTTTTGATGCATTTATAATTTTGTCAAATTCTACAAGAGATGGATTGGTGACTTTGTAATTTTATGGACTGGTTTGAATTTTCATCAATCCTGTTATTCTATGTTGTATTTACTGCGAAGTATACTATTTATCATCTTTCCATGTGTCTTTGGTAAATCAGAAGTTAACAGAGTAAAATCTACTATATTATGATTGTGCAAGTTTGACTTCATAATCATATTAGGAGTAATATTCTCCATTTTCAGAAAGTATGCTTAAGTGAAGATAGCATGGATATGAACTAAGTTGCTTCTGGGCATATGAAGACTTTTGATGTGCAGAACCATATCTGGTCATGAATCTTTAACGTAATTTATGTTTGATTAGTGTCTTGTGCTTTCCTAAATTATTAATTTTATTCATATGTTAGTAACTAGTACTAGACTATGGAAATAGGAGGTTGGTTTTCGACTCTTTCAAATTATCCAATGTTAAGTCATTGGATTTTGCAGAAGCTTGATTCATGTAGCATTTTTACATATATAATAAGTTAGCGTGCAACAATTGTCAATGTACTAATGTCCATAGGGTTCAGAAACGTATCTCTTTCCTCTTCCTTTCATAACATGTACATTCTCATTGTAGATGGTGGCATCTAAAACTAATATATTACATATTACACATAAATGTGATTGATTTATGATAATAATATTTATAGTTATTATAAGATACGAAAAAATATTATTTATGTGAACAAATAATAATATATATTTATGTCCACCAATTGGTCGTCTTGAAACATTTTTTTTTGTTACGTTGATGTTCAATATGTAAAATATGTATATTAACTTAATTATTCAATTAGTTATAAACTTTAAATCATGTATTTATGAAAAGGTTTTGTTTCTTAAATGAGTGTGTAGCATGTTAAATGTACGTGTCTATATATATCACTATTCTAAAAAGTTCATTTAAGCTTTGCCTAGACTCTGCCAGGGAAAAAGCTTGGCCTTCACGCCTAGCACCTAGGCGAGAAGCTTGGCCTCTACACCTAGCGCATTGTCCTCGCTTTACTCTTGTCTCGCTCTCGCCTAGGTCTCATCTAGGCCTGAAAAGTTTGAAGTTCGGCCTCAATGCCTAGCCATGCTTTATGTTTTTGAGAACATTGATATATATACATGATATCTCACTTCACTAAATTTTGAATTATCTTTCATAAATGTAGGCTATACCATTCAAATATGGTATCTCAATTCAGTAAAGTTTATTCCCGTCGTATAAAGCCAAATGTTGGTTTAGCATTGTCTTCATCAACTGATGTGCGTACAAGTACAGAAGATGGAATTATAGACCGCACAAAAACTCGTTGTCAACACTTGGGTATCATATGTGTTTTTTATTTCTATATTTATATTACTGAAGATCGATATATTATATTTTCTGAGTTATTTTATTTATGATTTTTTTATCTTATAGGTCCTTCATGCACCCACTTTGGTAAGTTCTATACATGTCATAGAAAGAAAATTTTTGGTACAAATATCGATGTAGTAATGCTGCCATCAATTAATGTGTTTGCAACCGAATGAATTGTAACTCGCTCACGACGTGCAATTCGTCGAAGACGTACATCGTTCGATTCTCTTGCCATGCCTCTTAATAATATTCAGATGACAACTCCATTTGGACTACTACACCATACACATGTGAATACAAAGAGACGTGTAGCCCGTTCACGACGTACTTTATTCTTTTCTTTTGTCATTCCTATTGAAAGAAACATGTGCTTTGCATTATTACATTCTCCAAGCAATCGTAATGCAAGACAACGTGCTAGTTAGGTGATTGATACTGCACGACGCAGAAAAGCACGTACTGTACGAACCATTGAACAACGAGCATATGATCTTTCTATAGATAATGCACGTCGAAAACGATTCTATGAAGGGCAGACAAGTGAAAACGATCAAGGCAACGAGCTTCAAATACTACTCGTAAACAACGATCTCGTGAACAGCATACATATGAACAAGGAGCAAATGAACGAGCTTTAAACAATAGTTGTCGAAAACAAGCACGTGTAAGACACGCAATTGCACAAAAAGTATGTGAACGAGCTATAGATAATGCTCGTCGAACATTAGTTAATGACAGACTCACAGTTGATCGACGATTTGTTGCAATATCTTCAAATAGTGCGCGTAGAAGAAGTATTACCATCGAAGAAAATATTTTGACTCAACCTTTAACACTCTCTACTGCTCAATGTTTTCAAAAATCTATTCAACAACTTATGTGGGTTAGTTTCTCTGCATGTCGTATTTCGTTTCCTGGCATTAAAAGTTCAGAAATATGTGTACATTGTTTACGGGAGATTCATCGTGGATTGAATCCACTTAAGTTCAGTGCAAAAAATATAATGGATCCTGGTGTCGTTCCAATTTAGTTGTCACGATTGACAAATTTAGAGCAAATTTTTATTGCTCGAGCACACCCAATGATGTCCGTGTATCGTGTTAAAGGCCAACAATACAAATATAGTGGTAATGTGATTAACTTTGCTCAAGATGTGAATTCAATAGCTGATGTTTTACTGTTTAAACCTGTTGATTTATCCGCGATATTAATTGTGAATAGAACCGGGGCAAATGCTATTAAACAATTTTTCGTACGTCGTGAGTATGTTCGACAAGCATTGATTTGGTTAAAACAAAATCATCTTTATTATCGAGATATAGCATTGACGATATCTCCTTTGAAACATTACTCGAAGATGGCATACTTGAAGATATGCATCATGCTCATGAAGATAATGCACATCTTCCAAATGAAAATCAATCGATAGATGTTGTTGAAGATGACATAGATGGGCCTCATGAGATTGTTAACCTAAATGTTCATATTGATGAGTTTCATGCTGTTGGGACTATTTTTATAGGGCCTCAACCTAATCAACTAGCATGTATACAAAGGGCATTACATGTAGCAGACGTTGATCATACTATTGCTCACAGCATTTGACAAATGAAGTTATTGATGAGTTTTCCACACCAGGATATATTTCAATGGTTTTTCCAGCATTATTTTCGTATGGAAATGCAGATTTTAGACAAGCTCGTCCAAGAAAGGTGAATACTTTCAATATTTGATGAAATATTTTGATGGACATTTTGCTAAAGATTCACGATTCCGGTATTTTGCTTGGAATTCTATCTCAAGGTGGCGTGCTCTTTTTTTAGGTGATGTGTATGTAAAGAGAAATCCTTCAGATGCTGAGTTGTCTATACAAGATATTCAAAATATGGTTGCTTCTGGTGACACATGACTTGATGGCCGTATATCGTATTAAGCCAAGTCTATCCATGGAACTCGTGCTTACTAGTATACAAGAATGAAAGAATTAACTGCAATGGTAAAACAATTAGGAGCACCGACAAACTTTTTTACACTAAGTGCGGCAGACTTGCAATGGCCAGAATTGTATGACCTGTTGGATCCTTCAATTAATCTCAGCACTCTGTCATATATTGATTTAAGGAAGAGACGAGTGAAGTTTCTTAATGAGAACCCATGTGTCATTTCATCATTCTTTGAAACAAGAATTGATCTTTACTTTAAACATTTTTTTCATAAAGGAATATGACATTATTGATTTTTGGTATCGTTTCAAATGGCAACATCGCGGAAGTGGGCATGTTCATGGGTTTTTATGGTTTAAAGATGCTCCTGATCTTAATCGTCTAACAAGAAATGATGAGGACAAAAATAGAATAATCAAATATTTTGATCGTCTTGTTTGTACTGAAAATCCAGATGTTAACATGTCTATTCCTATGCACGAACACCCTTGTGCACGTATCTTGCAGTAGGAAATTAATCTTGATTTGGACGACAATGATTATGCATCTTTAGTAAATTGGGTCATGCGACATTCTAAATGTAGAACATATTGTTTGTGCCTACGTAAGACAACAAAGCAGATAGTGTGTCGGTTTAGATACCCTTTCGATGTTCTTATTCATTCTTCAATTGTTGAAGAGCCTCCTAACAGTAACATGTTTCAGTTTTTAGGGCATCGAAATGATCCATTGGTTTGTTCTCATAATAGAAAAGTTCTTCAGACTTGGCGAGCAAACATAGATTGGTCAGTAGTTCTTTTGGTTCAGTCAGTGATACATTACATTGCCAAATAAGCTGCAAAAGCCGAACATGTGTTGAAAATATTCATTGATACTTTGCGACAAATTGTGGATGATCTTCGTCGTCCATGTCCAACAGCGAGATCTACAATCAAACACTTATTAATTAAAAGTGTTTTCGAAAGGGATATATATGCTCAAGAAGTTTGTCACTTGCTTATGGGTTACCCTCTTACAAAGTCATCAAGAAAATGTGTACTTTTGAATGTCAGTGAGAAGAGTATGTTGTCATCATCTCTATGGCAAAGCCATGATGCAAATGATGAAGATGTTGTAGGAAAGTTTTGTGATTTGCTATATGACCCGTCATTTTGAATACGAAAATTTTACCCTCTTTCATATGGCAAAGAAATACTATTTGAGCAAAAACCATTGGCACAAATCTAAAGTTGAATTTATTGTACGTATCATTCTGGAACTTGAAGGCAATGAACTTTTTGAAAATAGTGAAAATTGGGAATTATATTGTCGTCAACAAGTTTACTTCACCACCATTACCACATTTTAGCCAAAGCAATTGGTGAGTGTGAGATGTGGACTATACGCTATGTTGACTTAGGTTTGGCGATGAATGATAATGTTAATATAACTGATTTAGTTGATAAGGAATTCAAGGAAACCAAAGATATAGATCTTGAATCTGAAGGGGTTCTTCTTGAAAAATGGATGCTCGCAGCATCAAAGGGGCCAATGTTTGACTATGGTGAAGATGTTGAACTGGGGTTGAGAGACTTTGATACATCACATAATTGGGGAAAATGTTTAGAGCTATATCCAAACATTGATATAGATAGAAAATTTATCCATAATCATTTGGGGGTTACACATGATTTTAATAGTGAGTTGGCAAACAATATAGTTGTTGTTTCACTTACTCATTTATCAGCTCAACAACGAATGGCTCATCATTTAGTATTAGCTTCTCTTCATGAACAAAGACCTATCCATTTGATAATTTATGGAGGAGTAGGCATCGGAATTTTACACTCATAAATGCAATTGTGTACTTTGCCTTTATTTTATTTCATTCAAATAAAGCAGTTCAGATCATGGCTCCAACTGGAGTTGTTGCATTTAATATTGGTGGTCCCACCATCCATCATGAACTTGCCATAAGTACAGAGAGAAAACCTTCACAGCCATATATTCATATTAATGGTGATCAATGTAGACGGATGCAAGAAGACTTCAAGGACACTAAATTGATTATCATTGATAAATATAGCATGTTAGGGAGAGCAATGCTTGCCAACGTTGACCTCCGTCGTTGGGACATATTTGCAACCAATGAATCATTTGGGAGAGTTTCCATTATACTTGTTGGTGATATGCGTCAGTTGCCTACCATATTTGAAAGTCCATTATATTCAAAGATAGGAAGTTATATGCAACAATGTGGTACTTTTGCGTATTCTGTCTTTGACAAATGTATTCAACTATTATACATATTTCGATAAGCAGGGGAAGAGCATGCATCTTTAAGAGAAGCTTTACACATACTTAGTGATGGAACCTCAACTATTGAGGATTGACATATGTTCAAGACTCGAGATTATTCAACTCTAACTATTGAAGATATGAACAACTTTAGATACGCTCTCAGTTTGTTTCTTACAAAACGGTCTGCTAATGAGTATAATCGGGAAAGGTTGATTCAACTTGGAAGACCAATTGCACGAATATTTTCAATAAACAATTGTGAAACTGCTACAAAAGCTAAGTCGGATCAAGCAAAAAGTTTGGAGAAATTTCTTTGTATATCCATTGGAGCACGTGTTATGCTTCGTAATCTTACCACACATAATGGGCACAGTTGTGGATATCGTTTATGCAGTTAATTGTAAGTCACCATTTGATTTATCTATTGCTATTATGGTGGACTTAGATAATTACCGTGGCACTAGTTTTCGTGAGGGCAGCAATATAATTCATATTCCGCTAATAACATCAAATTGGAAGGCATCAAATAGAACCCCTTGTCAGCGAACACAAGTACCAATTATTTTATGTTGGGCAATTACAATACACAAAAGTCAAGGACTAACTCTTGACAAAGCAGTGGTAGATATTGGTAAGAAGTAAAGCATTGGTCTAACTTTTGTTGCTCTATCACGAACGAGAATGTTACAAGATTTAACATTTTACCCAATGTTTACCTATGAAAGACTACAAAAAATTGGTAAATGTGATGGTCTGAAAGGGAGACGACAAGAGGGGAAACGCTTGCGCAACATACTGTTGGCGGAATTTCTGTGAAATGACTCCGAAGCAATAAAGCAAGAAATCGAAAAATGGAAATGATGAAAATAAACCGAGGCAAGAGTTGAACTCTTTGTCCTTAAGTCAATTTTGCAACGCAATGGTGCCTATGGTATAAGGCAATTGACTCCTAAGATACAACGGCTTCCCTTGAGTTTTGTAGCACTTTAAAAACTCAAGTACAACGAACCAAAATTTGGCTTTGTACTCCAACAGATGAAATGAAATGGAAACCAGAATTTGTGCAACTAAAATGCAATAATTTTGGTTAAAGATGATGAAATATATGAGTGCTTAATGTTTGCAAATAGTTTCTGTATCAATCCTCTGTAAAAATGGACGTCCACATGCCCTTTTTAACGTTGGAGATCGGTTGAAAACGAAAAGGAATGAACCAAATCGTGCAACCCTTCAAAAGGACATATCTGTTTACGCAAACCTATGTGATCGCATGGTTTAACCAAGCTGCGATCGCAAGGTACAAAATCAGAACAGAACTTGATCCAAATTTAACCATGCGATTGCAAGGCTTTGCCTCCTGCGATCGCATGGAAGGACCAAAATACATTCTGCTTAAAATTTAAGCCAGTTGCGATCGCAGTGTAAATTAACCATGCGATCGCATGGTCAAACTTTGACCCGATTTTGTCCTTTTTCGTAATTTTTCATTCATTCGATATTGGTTTCGAGATGCCAAATATACCCTTTAAACATGCAGATAAATCTGAATTTTATTTCCGAGGGCGTTACCTCCGAGCCACCACGAGGGGCGCTGTCCCCTCGACCCTTACGATTTGACAGGGCAGGTCAATCTCTGTTTCCCCGAAGCGTCGAAGTGGCAAACAAATTTGCCTAAACGGATTGGGTCGAGTCTTGTATATTTGGCCAAGTTGACACGGAGTCACTTTCGTTATTTTTAACACTTAGTTAATTTCTCGACATATTTAAACCAATTTCCAACAATCCCCCACATGAATGGAAATTCCTTGATACACAAAACACGATGCAAATGAAATGCAATGATATGCAGACTCTAACAAATGGAGTACATGCGACAATTCATAGCATTAAGATAGGTAGCTTGTGGCTTTGAACTTTCTTTAGTTGAATACAATCGGATTTACTAGGCTAGTTGGTGAACACGATGTTTTTGAACCATCCAGCCATTCGTGTAAACCCAAACAATTGTACCAACACCATAACTCATCTAACCAATTCGGTTCTCATGGTTGTGTCCATTTTTGCCCTGGACAACTCTTGGTTTCATAAGTGCTCTAAGAGAATTAAGCCTTGAATTTTAGTAGAAGTGGCTCCATTTCACACTTATATAGGTGATCTCTTACCTTTCCACTTCAAGGTTTTGAATCATTAAAAGTATGTATACTTATCGTTATACATATTTGACATAGCACTTTTAAAAGTTAGGAATGGGAATAAGTGCTTTATTCCGAATCTTTTATAACTTAGTTGTCCCATTGAACCAAGATTTTGGGATCTCCAATCTACAAGGTTGGGTTTCCGTTATAAAAATTCTATTCAATAGGCTTTAGGCCCATTCCCCTCGAAAGATGGTACACTTGATCTCTTGCAAGTCCTTTCGTCAAAGGATCAGCCAAGTTCTCTTTTGACTTCACATAGTTAATAGAGATTATACCATTCGATATTAACTGTTTAATGGTATTATGTCTCCGACGGATATGTCGAGACTTACCATTATACATACTGTTTTGTGCCCTTGCTATTTCCGACTGATTATCACAATGTATGTTAATTGTAGAAACCGACTTTTCCCAACATGGAATTTCTTCAAGGAAATTACGAAGCCATTCTGCTTCTTCTCCGGCTTTGTCTAAAGCAATAAACTCAGATTCCATTGTGGATCGAGCTATACATGTTTTCTTAGATGATTTCCAGGACACGGCTCCACCTCCAATGGTAAATACATAACCACTTGTGGATTTTGAATCCTTAGTGTCAGATATCCAATTTGCATCGGCATATCTTTCTAACATCGCGGGATATCTTGAGTAGTGTAATCCATATTCAACCGTTTGTCTTAAGTATCTAAGAACTCGGTTTAATGCCTTCCAATGTTCAACATTTGGATTACTAGTGAATCTACTCAACTTGTTGACTATGTATGCTATATCCAATCTTGTGCAGTTGGTAATGTACATCAAACTGCCTATGACACGCGAATATTCCAATTGAGATACGGGCTCACCAGTATTCTTGGCTAAGTGTATACCTAGGTCAACTGGTGACTTAACTGGTTTGTCGTCATACGCCTTAAACTTCTTAAGTATAGTCTCAACATAATGTGATTGAGATAATGACAAACCATCGGATGTCTTAGAGATTTTAATCCCTAATATCACATCCGCCACTCCCATGTCCTTCATGTCAAAATGTTTTGTTAACATTTTCTTAGTCGAGGAAATGACTTTTGAGTTATTTCCCATAATTAGCATATCGACAACGTATAGGCATACGATCACATATTCATCGGGTGTGCTTTTAATGTAGACACACTTGTCACATTCATTGATTTTGAAGCCAGTTGACAATATAGTTTTATCAAACTTTTCATGCCATTGCTTTCGGTGTTTGTTTTAATCCATACAAAGATTTTACAAGTTTACACACCTTCTTTTCATTTCCCGGTGCAACAAACCCTTCGGGTTGTTCCATATAGATTTCTTCTTCTAATTCACCATTTAGAAATGTAGTTTTAACATCCATTTGATGTATTTCAAGATTATGCAATGCCGCGATTGCAATCAAGACACGTATAGACGTGATTCTTGTCACCGGTGAAGAAGTATCAAAGAAATCAAATCCTTCCTTTTGTCTATACCCTTTGGCTACTAATCTAGCCTTGTATTTATCTATTAATCCATCCGATTTCAATTTCTTTTTTAATATCCATTTGCAGCCTAAAGCTTTGTTTCCTGGAGGGAGTTCAACCAATTCCCAAGTATGGTTATTCATGATGGATTCAATTTCGTTACGTACAGCTTCTTTCCAAAAAGGAGCTTCGGGAGTGGACACTGCTTCATCAAATGTCCTCGGATCATTCTCAAGTAAATTGGTTGCGAATTCTAGACCGAATGTCTTATGAATTCGTTGCCTTTTACTACGTCTCGGTTCTTCATTTATTTGAAGATTGTCGTCATTTCTATGTAAATTATCATAAGTTCGTTTAACTGAACTTGCTTCTTTTTCTTTACACGGAAATTTGTCTTCAAAGAAGACCGCATTTCTTGATTCAATAATCGTGCCTTCATGTACATCAAGTACTTCAGATTTATGAACCAAGAATCGATATGCACTACTATTGATTGCATATCCAATAAAGACACAATCAATTGTCTTTGGTCCAATCCTAACTTGTTTAGGTTTGGGTATTTGTACTTTTGTTAAGCACCCCCCACACTTTGAGATATTTGTATGAAGGTTTTCGACCTTTCCATAACTCGTAAGGTGATTCAATCTTATTCTTGTGTGGTATCTTATTTAGGATATGATTTGCAGAAAGTATGGCTTCCCCCACAAGTTTTGAGGTAAGCCCGAACTTATTAGCATTGCATTCAACATTTCCTTTAATGTTCGATTCTTACGTTCAGCAATCCCATTTGATTGAGGTGAATATGGTGCAGTAGTTTGATGAATGATTCCAAATTCTGCACAAAATTCCTCAAATGGTGCAACGTATTCTCCACCTCTATCACTACGAATCATTTTTATTCGTTTTCCAAGTTGATTTTCAACTTCGGTTTTGTAGTGTTTGAACACTTCCAAAGCTTCATCTTTGCTTTTCAACAAGTATACGTAACAGTATCTTGTACAATCATCTATAAACGTGATGAAATACTTTTTACCACCTCTTGTTTGTACGAACTTTAAATCACACACATTCGTGTGAATTAGTTCTAAAGGTGTTGTGGTTCGTTCAACCGAATGAAAAGGTGCTTTGGCCGTTTTTGCCTCTACACATGTTTTGCATTTTCCATTATTAAAATGCATATTCGGAAGTAAACTTAAATTCATTAACTTGCGTATTGAATTAAAGTTTGCATGTCCTAATCTATGGTGCTATAAATTAGATAACTCGAGAATATAAACGGAAGATGGCGTTTTATTTATAACTTTCGGTACAACAGTTAGGACATTCATTTTGAATAGTCCATCTTTTACATAGCCTTTTCCAACATACATATTATTTTTAGTAAGTACAAACTTATCCGACACAAAGACTAACTTGAAGCCATTCTTGCTCAACAAAGAACCTGACACAAGGTTCTTGCGAATATCCGGTACGTGAAGAACATTGTTGAGGCTAAGTTCCTTTCCCGATGTCATCTTCAATATCACTTTGCCTTGTCCTTCCACTTTGGATGATGAGGAGTTCTCCATAAACAGCTTTTCTCCCTCGGTTGGAATGTAGGATGTGAACATATCCTTATCAGCACATATGTGACGGGTTGCACCCGTATCAACCCACCATTCCATGGGATTTCCAACGATGTTGCATTCAGAAACAACCGCCGATAAATTCATATCAGATATTCTATTTGATATGGAATCAGATTCGGCTATGTTCGCTTGAGCTTGCTTCTTTGGTTTGCGACAATCAACAGAGCGATGTCCAGCTTTTCCACAATTATAGCAATTGCCCTTGAACTTCTTTGCATTCTTCTTGGAAGATTCAACGGAATGCTTTCTCTTATTTCCTTTGTTGGATTCCACAACATTAGCCCTTGATTGTGGTATGCTATTTCCAACACGCCTGTCCGAACTTCGATTGTCTTCTTCAATCCTTAGTCGGACCACAAGCTCTTCAATATTCATCTCCTTGCGTTTATGCTTGAGATAGTTCTTGAAGTCCCTCCATATGGGTGGAAGTTTCTCAATGATTGCAGCCACTTGAAATGATTCACTTAGAGACATATTCTCCGCATGAATGTCATGAAGTATAATCTGCAATTCTTGCACTTAACTGATAACCGGTTTTGAATCTACCATCTTGTAGTCCAAAAACCTTCCCACGATGAACTTCTTTGTTCCCGCATCTTCAGTCTTGTATTTCTTTTCCAAAGAATCCCATAAGTCCTTTGCCGATTGCTTGGAACAATACACATTGTACAAAGTATTGTCCAAGCCATTCAGAATATAATTCTTACACAAGAAATCTGAATGTTTCCAAGCATCCAACGCAATCAACGATGCCCGATTGTTTTCTCCTTCTTGAATAGTGGAAGGATCCTCATTCAAGAATTTTGCCAAATTGAGGGTCGTGAGATAGAAGAGCATTTTCTGATGCCATCTCTTAAACTCAACCCCAATGAACTTTTCTGGTTTTTCCCCATGTGGAACGGAGTTTGAATGTACGGTAGTATGGAAAGTAGCCACAACTGGATGAATCACACTGGTAGGAATACTTTCTTCAGAAGTTTCCTCATTCGAAGTATCATTCGAATTCATTTCTGTTTACGCAAAACAGAAGATCAACCAACCAAGATTTTTCACTTACCACAAAAATACTGCGAAAATTGACTTAAGATTGTTGGCAGAATTTCTGTGAAATGACTCCGAAGCGATAAAGCAAGAAACCGAAAAATGGAAATGATGAAAATAAACCGAAACAAAGAGTTCAACTCTTGCCTCGGCTTATTTTTCTTCCATCATTCGGTTTGATTTCTTTGAAGTCATTTCCACAGAAATTCTGCCAACACATACAAATTTGTAATGATTAATTTTAAATTAGTATGTCTACATAAATGTAGAATTGATGTCTATTTTGTGGTATTACGTCAAATACTCAATATTGATATTTAGTATTTGTCTTCCTCTCTGACACGTTTTAAACCGATAGCCTAAAACTATATTAGGTGTTGCAAAACATACGTGATGGGAAGCCTAGAATGATATGATTAAATTTTTCTTTTTGTTGATGAAATTTCTCTGAATTTTTGCTCTTTTACATTATTGCTGAAAATTCGATTATCTTTTTCGCTTTTGTTGCTTTTGTTACAAGTATTTTAAAGATAATTGTCGGTCAATTTAATGTTGATTGATATGGATCCAAAAATTAATGAAGATAGAGAAAAGTTGTCAGATTTTGTATTTCATAATAGATATTATGGTCAGATCCCACCGCGGGGAAGCGGTATACTAGTAAGGGCATTAAGCACATGCTAGAACACCAAGATAAAATTCCCTGCCCGCTACAACCATGAAAATATAGTAAGTAAAAGCATAAGCTTTGGGGGAGAGGGCCGAGAAGGAACGTGAATGGACATATTAAGAAGCCTAGATCTAATATCATCATTTGAAGCATATACAATTCAGTATGTAAAGTAACACAAAAAAAGATAGAAGTTATATGATAACAATTTTTATACAAAAATACTTTCAACAGGCAGTCTAATGAGTTGATGGTGGAAAGCCAAACCAGGGTATGGATTTGGAGGAGAAAGAAGGGGATTGCCTACCTATCGCAAAAGTTTAGGCTGAGGTATGTAAGAAATTTACAGTTCTGACCAATGGAAATTATTCCTTCATTCCCCACCTATCAATAGTGCAATGAAAAAAATTACCAGTGAAATCAACTCAAAGAGACAGTCCTACAGATAAGAAAACATCATCAAGTACACATCCCTGAGATAGTTGATGCTTTCGGAGAACTATCCAAATAAATTTTAGAATGTCTAAACATTTAAGAAATTAAGCAGGCAATTGATTAAGATACCACTTAGAATTATGAATTTTGTTTGACAAAAAAGGAAAATTTATGAATTTTAGTTGCTGACTGTAAGATCATTTCATCATGCAATGTTGTTTGTGTGAAAGAATAAAGAAGAATAGAAGAAAGAATACAGAAGAACATAGAAAGAAAGAACAACCACTTTATTAAGCAGCCGGTATTATGAAAATACTGATACAATTGATTTATATAATAAGGTAAACCTAATCTATATTAAGTAAACTAATCAACTAATATATTCTAATATATTGGGACAATCTTATAATATATATGAGAATCTTCTAATATATATTCTAATATCCCCACTCAAACTCACGTTGCTACAACAAAAAGCAGCGAGAGTTTGTCAAGCAAGAAACGAAAACGACGGACCAGATGTAACATTGTGAAAAAGTGAGCAAGCTATATCAGCAAGTAACTAAGGCAACCACAGCAAGTAACCAAGGCCACCACACAATCTCAATAGTAGTAGACGACATAGCACGATACTCTGCTTCAGTAGAAGAACGGGAAACAACAGTTTGCTTCTTACACTTTCTCAAAAGTAACCAAGGCCACCACACAATCTCAAAAGAGAATCACCCAAAAGTGGACAAAAAATCAGTATTATAGAAAGAAAGGAAAAGGAGAGAGAAGAAAGGAATAGGAAGGGGAAGACAGAATGTCCAGATTAACCATAAACAAAACCAACCAAATTACAGGTTATTGGACTAGATTTCAAATCCAAATTAATGGATGCAAATACCAAAAGAGAGGAAGGGGGAGACAGATTGTCCAGATTAACCAGAAACAAAACCAACCAAATTCCAGGTTACTGGACCAGATTTCAAATCCAAATTAATGGATGCAAATACCAGAAAAGATGAAAGGGAAGACCGATTGTCCAAATTAACCGGAAACAAAACCAACCAAATTCCAAGTTACTGGACCAGATTTCAAATCCAAATTAATGGATGCAAATACCAGAAGAGATGACAGGAGAGACAGATTGTCCAAATTAACCGAAAACATAACCAACCAAATTACAGGTTATTGGACCAGATTCCAAATCCAAATTAATGGATGCAAATACCAAAAGAGAGGAAGGGGAGACAGATTGTCCAGATTAACCAGAAACAAAATCAACCAAATTCTAGGTTACTAGACCAGATTTCAAATCCAAATTAATAGATGCAAATACCAAAAGAGATGAAGGGGGAGACAGATTGTCCAGATTAACCAAATTCTAGGATAGAACAACTGGACAAATACCAAACTGATTTGGACATACTGGATGCAAAATCAACCAAATTTCAGAATAGAACAACTGAACAAATTTCAATCATCCCTTTTAGTTGCCATGATTAGCTCGAAAAGATGCACAATGCAGAAGTAGACCTTGCTTAAGCCGTGGGCACGCCTTACTGACTCGAGTAGTCAAAGTCTTTTTCTTAATGCAGAATCGAACCTTGCGTAAGCCGTGGGCACGCCATACTTACTCAGATTTTCAGACTTGGCCGGACGAGTGGCACAAGGCCACTCGCCGAAGAACGGAAGCGATTTCAAGTTTAAATCAAGTTAGATCAAACCTGCTTTGATACCATGTGAAAGAATACAGAAGAATAGAGAAGAACAGAGAAAGAAAGAACAACCACTTTATTAAGCAGACGGTATTATGAAAATACTGATACAATTGATTTATATAATAAGGTAAACCTAATCTATATTAAGTAAACCAACCAACTAATATATTCTAATATATTGGGACAATCTTATAATATATATGATAATCTTCTAATATATATTCTAATAGTTTGAACATCAAAGAATCCATGCAACATGTAAAATCAATAGTTTCGGACTAGATGCAAGAAATATGGTTAAAAAAGGCTGGACATGAATAACTTCAAATCGTGAACAGTTCGTATAAAGCCTTCTATCCTTGCTGAAAATTGCCTTGTAAGTATAATTCCAACTAAAATTAATAATCCAAACAAGCAAGGAACTACCGCCTCAATTGATAACCAGCAAAACCGAATTTGAACAAGCCTCGTTAAGTCTTAACCGCCAAAAGGTAAGATGTATGTTGTGAAAATAATGTGATTGCAAGTGTACAATATCGCAAACAAGTAATAAAGTGGACTTATTGAGTCCGGATTATCGTTCCCACGAAGACTATCTTATTTAGATACTAGTTAAATTAATCGTAATACTAATTTATTTAAAACAATTTGAATTGAGTTGATTTGAAAGATTTAAACTATAACTATGAATTTAAGGAAATAATGTAATAACTTATGTAAAAGCAAATAACAAGAATTTAGAAAAGAATAATGGTTAAAGCGTTTGGACAAACAAATTCACCATAATTGTCATCTCTAATTTCTCCTCTTAAGATTTGTTCCTAAAGTTGTATTCGGTCGAATTCACGAATTTAACCTAATTTATCTCTCTCGAGTTCAAATTAGTCCTATCTAAATAAGTCAACTTAGGCCGTCAAAATGGTCCTTAATTAGATGCATTAATTCTCCTAAGAATTCAATTCAGACAACAACAATAATAAAAGTGTATCTCTACCTTTTATCCAATTGTCGAATTTTACTATGTGGACTAGATTAATAATTTGATTCTCAGTTCATTACAATCCACAAGATCAATGAAATAATGGCCAGTTATTCTAAGCATTAAGAGAAGAAGTAAAATCAAATACTTAAACAATTTATAAGTCAAAACTTGAGATTCGAAATTAAAGAATTAAAACTAGGCTATATCGTTCATCCAAACTATGAATTTAGCTACTCATGATTCGGGAGAAAGAAAGCATTAAAAAATTTGAATACATAACTGGGTTCTGATGAAAAGATGAAAAGATAAGATGAAACGATGTTGATTATCTTGCACCAAGATATCTTGATCTTCACATTCCAATCTTCTTGATTTTGGTCATTCTCCGTTTTCTTCGCCGTTCTTTTCTCCGTCTTCTCTTGTGTTCTTCAAAGAATTAACCTCCTTTATTTTGAACTAGGTTAGGTCTTTATATAGTGTTTTACTAATTTTACAACTCATGTATATGAAAAGACGAAAAAGACCCTGACTGAAATTAAAAATAAGCCAAAAACCATCCAGAAGTGTCTGCCGCACATGACCGCGGTCAAACCGCTGCAAACAGTGAAAGAAATTACAAAAATGGTTCCAATCCATATATTGCACACTTGGTCCTCCAAAGTTTGATGTATAAATTATTTGGTCCCCACTTCATGTTTTTGTCATTTTCTCCTCTTTTGTCCTCTTATTTGCAGCCTAAGTCCTTCAACTTTGGATTTTGTCTTCTGTAGTCCTCTAATTTCTTCTTTCATTTCAATTTAGTCCTCTTTTATTTGCAATCCAAGTCCTTCAACTTTTAGATGTTTACAAGTTGGACCCCATATCCAAGTCTTCGTACGCCATCAGTCCTTTTTTGTCTATTTTGCTTTGTTTTTCTCCAATGCCATTCGAACTCGGGGTTTTGACCTAAAACAATTAAATAGACACATAATTAAGTAAAAAATCACTTAAAAGTACTTACAATTGTCCACTTTTGATGGTCCAGATAAGTGTAAAACTACACTTATCAAATACTCCAAAACTTGAACATTTGTTCGTCCTCGAACATGACTATTTATCTAAACAATCAAACAAATAATATTAAAATATACTATGATAGATAACTTGCCGTATTTGCCTCATGTTTTTGAAACAACTCAATCAATTCACAAAAAAAAACTTCTAAATTATGCTACCAAAATTATTTTTTTTACTTATTCGATGCTCGATTGATATATGTGTATGCACATAGTCAATCCAATCAACATAAACCTTTAGGTTGGTAATATTCTGCCCCAATGGTCAAATATTTCTTTTCTCTCTCGTAAGAATACACACTCCCATATTGATATTCATTCTCTCACCCTGGGTGTTAACTCTAAAGTTGCCTTCAAAACACTTATTCTTTTACCAATCAAAATTTGGTTAGGTCTAGCCAATATAGTTGCTATCTAGATCTGTGATGATTCTCCTTTTATTGAATGCTTTGGCCATCAAGCTTCCACTAGGTAAGTCAAACCCACTAGTCATCTAAATCTCCAAGTTATGCGTACAAAGGCTCATTCTTGCTTTTGCTTTTTTTTTTTTTTTATATATAATCATATATAAATATATATATCTTATGTGTAAGACCTCACTCCCTTAAGCTTTCTAGATGACCCTTGTAGCGAGCTTTATGTCGATGGCTCATAGGTCTGATAGACTTTAGGGCACCGAGTTTTGAGAACTCCAACAGGCTTTATCACTCGAGTCAACTAGGCTACGAAGAGAGGTATAAGATAACGCAAGTGAAATGCCTTTCATTTTTTTTTTTGCAAGATAAATAAGCGGGGATCAGATTCCTAGCATTCGGTCAATACCTAGATTCCATCGGGTAGCCAAATACACTCTACACAACTATTACTCAAGCACGGAATCAACACCTATCTAAACAGCTTCTGCAATGGTTTAACTACCCCCAAACTATCCTTTCAACTGATTAGGTAATTAAGTTGTCAATTAGTGGTCTTGGTTACACAACTTATGTTCACTATTCTTTCATTGTATTCTATTTAATATACCAACCAAAAGTAGTAATACTCATGACTATTGTGCTCACACTTAATCATTCTCATATGGATAAGTATAGTCTATAACAACAGTTTAAGCAGCATTACCTAGTCATAATTCATGAATTGATAACAGTTTCAAATAATATCATCATAAGCCGGCAAGGCTATCCAACATACAAGCACACAAATATATATATTTTTTAAACAACACACACACATAATAATAATAATGAAAATAATAAAATCTCACCCCAAATTTAAAATCCACATTGTCCTCAATGTGATAAAAGAAAGTAAAATAAATAAAAAACGAAAGAGTTAACCCGAATCAAAAGACGTGGAGACAACGTCAGACTTTCAGCTGATCAGTACGCATTGGGATTGGAATGACGATGTGTAGCCTGAAATAAATAAAAATAATTAAATGTACTCATTTACTAAAAAATTGGGAAACGTGCTCTACTTCTTAATGCAGTTCTAAAATTCTACATGCAATACAATAAATATATAAGGGATAGAAAAAAATGGGTTGCCTCCCATTAAGTGCTCGATTTATAGTCTAGAGCTCAACTTATTGTCTGGTTGCTTTATGGCACTTTAAATAGTACTTTTGAGGACTTGCTTTGCTTGCATCTATTGACTTTACACCATTTTTTGTTTATCCTAAAAAATTTGAATTTGCGATCCTCACAAGAATATGATTGTAGTTCAACACATTGCTCAAACACTACTACGAAAACTTCAACATTCTCATCGGCCGTGATCACAAAATCAATTTTAGAAGAAAGACGGGAGTTGGAGAATTGCTTGATAAGTGCAACATCATTAAATGTCACTTTTTTATTTTGCTCATTTATGATCAACTTCTCTTTTTTCACATACTCTTCTTCTTTAGTTGGTGCTTCATCGGGTTGGATGACATGCTTATTATCCAAAATCTCAGACAGTTGCTCTTCACTCATTGTTGTAATGCTTGGCATGTGTTCCAATTGGTTGGCTTCAACTTCACTTGAGAATGTGTAGGAATAGGGACAAAAATTTTGTGAGACCGATAGTTTCCATATATCTCTCAAGATTAAGTCATAGTCATCAATTTTAGAAGTTTCATCATATCTCGTTATATTAGCCTGATGCATTACGATGAAATCTCCAAAATTCATGTTGTCCTCATCAATTTTAGAAGTTTCATCATATTTCACTATATTAGCTTGGTGCATTGCGATGAAATCTCCAAAATTCATGTTGTCCTCATCAATTTCAGAAGTCACATCATATCTTGTTGTATTAGCTTGGTGCATTGCGATGAAATCTCCAAAATTCATGTTGTCCTCATCAATTTCAGAAAGCACATCATATCTCGCTGTATTAGCTTGGTGCATTGCAATGAAATCTCCAAAATTCATGTTGTCCTCGTCAATTTCAAAATCTTAATTCATGTTGTCCTCGTCAATTTCAAAATCTCGGCCAGTCGCTGGAATATACTGCTAATGTGTATTATATAGCACAAAATTGATCTGTTCTAGAGAGACTAATAACATACAATCTGATGTCGAGTGGTTAGTCGTATAGTTTTCACACATGATGGTTGCTTGGATGGCATTCATTATTTGTGCCTGTGTTCTGACCAAGAGCTCCACCTGCTTTGTCAATGCAGCAAGTTGTGCATTAATAGCATCTGTCATTTGAAAGAAATAGACAAAGAAGAAAAGAAAATAGTAATAATAACAATAATAAAAGAAATCAATAATAATAATAATAAAATTAAAAAAAATAAAACTAACATTAATAACGATTAGTTTAAACTAATATTAAATAAGAATAATCCCGGGCAACAGTGCCAAAAACTTGTTGTGAAAATAATGTGACTGCAAGTGTACAATATCGCAAATAAGTAATAAAGTGGACCTATTGAGTCTGGATTATCGTTCCCACGAAGACTATCTTATTTAGATACTAGTTAAATTAATCGTAATACTAATTTATTTGAAACAATTTGAATTAAGTTGATTTGAAAGATTTAAACTATAACTATAAATTTAAAGAAATAATGTAATAACTTATGTAAAAGCAAATAACAAGAATTTAGAAAAGAATGATGGTTAAAGCATTTGAACAAACAAATTCACCATAGTTGTCATCTCTAATTTCTCCTCTCAAGATTTGTTCCTAAAGTTGTATTCGGTCGAATTCACGAATTTAACCTAATTTACCTCTCTCGAGTTCAAATTAGTCTTATCTAAATAAGTTAACTTAGGCAGTCAAAATAGTCCTTAATTAGATGCATTAATTCTCCTAAGAATTCAATTCAGACCACAGCAATAATAAAAGTGTATCTCTACCTTTTATCCAATTGTCAGATTTTACTACGTGGTCTAGATTAATAATTTGATTCTCAGTTCATTACAATCCACAAGATCAATGAAATAATGGCTAGTTATTCTAAGTATTAAGAGAAGAAGTAAAATCAAATATTTAAACAATTTATAAGTCAAAACTTGAGATTCGAAATTAAAGAATTAAAACTAGGCTACATCGTTCATCCAAACTATGAATTTAGCTACTCATGATTCGGGAGAAAGAAAGCATTAAAAGATTTGAATACATAACTGGATTATGAAGAAAAGATGAAACGATGTTGATTATCTTGCACCAAGATATCTTGATCTTCACGTTCCAATCTTCTTGATCTTGGTGTTCTTCGTTTTCTTCGCCGTTCTTTTCTCCGTATTCTCTTATGTTCTTCAAAGAATTAACCTCCCTTATTTTGACCTAGGTTAGGTTTTTATACAGTGTTTTACTAATTTTACAACTCATGTACATGAAAAGACAAAAATGACCCTGACTGAAATTAAAAATAAGCCAAAAACCATTCAGACGCGTCTGCCGCACATGACCGCGGTCAAACCGCTGCAAACACTAAAAGAAATTACAAAAATGATTCCAATTCATATATTGCACACTTGGTCCTTCAAAGTTTGATGTATATATTATTTGGTCCCCACTTCATGTTTTTATCATTTTCTCCTCTTTTGTCCTCTTATTTGCAGTCCAAGTCCTTCAACTTTGGATTTTGTCTTCTATAGTCTTCTAATTTCTTCTTTCATTTTAATTTAGTCCTCTTTTATTTGCAACCCAAGTCTTTCAACTTTTGGATGTTTACAAATTGTACCCCATATCTAAGTCTTCGTACGCCTCAGTCCTTTTTTTTTTATCTATTTTGCTTTGTTTTTTCCAATTCCATTCGAACTCGGGATTCTGACCTAAAACAATTAAATAGACACATAATTAAGTAAAAAATCACTTAAGAGTACTTACAATTGTCCATTTTTTATGGTCCAGATAAGTGTAAAACCGCACTTATCAATGTAGCTTGTGTAATATATAATAATAATCACAATACTAGCTCATAAAGAGAGTTGCGTTACTGATGTAACCAATTACATCATTGGCCAACTAAAGACGAGAAATTTTGCCAAATTCATCATAACTATGGCCAACCCAACTAATTATTATAATCAATATAGCTATAGGATGCTTGCGCCAGTCAGTCCCATACTTATTATCTACTATGAGAAAAAGAAATCATAATGAAATATAAGTACAATAACAAACTCTATCCAGAATAAACAGAACATCACAAACTGAGATGTTTTCCAAACACGAAATTCAATTTACCTTCAAGGAAAAAAAGTATTACAGTGAAACAAGATTACATCAGGGTAAACATAAAGATTCTAAATACGATGCACTAGAAGAAAAAAAGAGTACATCAAGAGATCGGAAGATATGGAGTTTCTTCAAGTTCATGCACCCTCTTGCTATACCACATATGGATTCATCCCCAATACCTGAGCAATCTACCATATAAAGAGATTGCAAGTACATGCACCCTATGCCAATTTCACATAGCACATCATTCTCTATTTCTAGACACAGTAGCAAGGATAATTCAAAAAGGCGACTGCATTACATACTACATGACTACCAATTGTAAGACTAAAAACTAGTTATGACCATCAATTAAAAGTGGATAAGGTTCTCAACCAAGTGGTTGTAGGTTCAAGTCTCATAGGAAGGGAATGGAGGAAGGGGAGGGTTGCGTCCTATTGTACATTCAAGACTGCTATCTACGAAAAATATTAAAAACTAGATAGAAAGAACAGTTAACAAGACAAAAATGAGAAAGGAAGCATGAGTGATGGTGGTGGTGAAGAGTTTGTGGCAGATAGGAGCTTGTCAAATTACTCATTTGTAATATTTTCCAACGGATTTTAGTCCGACTGCTCCAATATTGTGGCATACATTGACGTCAAGACCCATAAGCTCTACTCAATCAACAGCAATGGAATCCAAATCCATGTCACTCATATAGTAGCAATTGATCAAGATAAGAAATTTCAACTTCTTACATTCTCTCCCTATTGCACAAAGTCCCCTACAGAAATATAAAGGAATTAAAAGATTAGTGAGCTAGCAGGAATTCAGCCCTTTTTCCTCTCTCCCATCCCGCTCCCACAAACAAAAGGGAAAAATAGAAAGAACAAAAGAATAACATATAAAATACCACGTTTTAATCCATAATAACGTAGAAGTATTCTATTTAAAGATATGTGCAATCTATCACGTGGAATCTGATGAGTGCATTAAGTAAGTATAGATAACAGACACTTGAGGCATGATTGAAGTTATAGGATGAGTCCAATGCAATGCACTTGCCAAAATAAAATTCGAAAATCACAACACACTAATTAAATCTTTCCCCACCAACTTTTATTAGCGACAAGTATCAAAATCAATGTTTGGATATTTTATTGCCCGAGTTCATAACAAATACAAACAATAAACAAATAGATAAAAATTAAGTTGCACGTGCACCACAATGAAAAGAAAGATCCTCACTAAAATTACAATAGCAATAAATTAAGAGAAAATCGAGCAGTGGATGTCCAGTAAATGCTGGATTGGAAGTGTAAGAGAGTGTAGCCATAGAGTATGCCAAAATGTGTGGTGGGTGAACTGAAATTATTTGTTACATGGCAAAAATTAACACAAATCAACACAGGAACACTAACCTAAAGTGCATATTATAGCTTTAGTACTTAATAAAAACAAAGTAATGACTACTAGAAAATATTCAGTCTGAAAAAATTACTATTCCCATGGAGAATGGATTCCTCATTTCTAAAGTCAAGAAGGAAAATGAAGAACCCAATTAAAGAAGAAGTCTAGAAAGAAAATAACTTACTTGTCTGTGAAATATCCGAAGCCCTATAGAGTCATAGCCACCAATAGTGGACAAAAATTTGTGACAGCTTGAAAAACCTCGTTTGTCATTCTAGAACAAAGTAGGTTCAAAGATTTCAGGAAAGGGCATCCTTTGGCAACATCAAGCAAGCCATTCTTGTGGATGGATCTCGACTTTAACGATAAAGTTTCAAGACATCTGCAGTAAAATCCAAAAGCTTCTAGCGAGACATCAGTAATCTCTGCACAAGAAGCAACCCTCGGTGATTTCAAAGTTCTCCTACAACCAAGGGCTAACTGAACCAATCATGTGTCAGTCAAACCTTTGCAAAACCACAAATTCAAATCCTGAAATCGAGTACAATATTTCCCAATAGCTGCTAGACCTTTATCTCCAACGTAGCATGCCTTTAAGAAGAGCACAATGAAAGCATAATTAGGTATAGCTAAAGTGAGCAGTAATCATAAGTTAATAATAGATAACCTTTAATCATGGTCAATATAGAATAAGAGTTTTAGCAGAATCCAAATGAACACCTACGACTACATTGATATGAGGGAAAGACGGATGGAACGGAAAGAGAGATGGAAAGGGACTCCTACTGAACCTAAAAGAAAAACTTTCCATCATTTTCAAAGTATGGAGGAGATAAAATAAGAAGAACACAAATTTTTGGGCTTTCTTTGAATAGTGTGATTAAAAGTTTGGCATATGTCACTTGGGGAAAAAATTAATTTCTACCCCATTTCCATCCTTTGGCAACCTTCCTCACCAATCAAACAAGAGATAGCCAAATCCCTCGCTGCTTTCCACTCCCCATTTTCCATTCCATGCAACTTCTCTTGTACCATAGCCTAAGCACATATGCATAAGGGTTCTAGATCTCGCTATTGAATAGTTATAAGCCAAAGCTAAAATGCAAATAGAACAGAATGTGCTTCACTGATCTAGTAATATCACCTCAATATTATGATCCAATCCAAAGTACTTTGTGAACAAAATGATAATTCAGAGGATAGAATGGAATAGAAGTAAACTTCTGAATGATCACCTATAAATCTAGAGATTTCAGCAATTTACAGTTCTCAGCAATAGAACATAGACCTACATCTATTACATTAGAGCACCATTTCAAGCTTAACTTTCCCAATTTGGTGAAGCCATCTCCAAGAGGAGTCAACCCAGAATCTGATAAACGACATATTTCCATCTTATTTTGTAGAGACGTACTTTGACCAGGAAGAGGATACAGATTAAAGTGACGTCCTCTCAACTGCATCATGAGCAAAGAAAGAGACGATTAAACAAATGATTCCAGAAAGAGTGGAACTAACAAGCCGATGAGAATGGAAGTTTGAAAACAAACACATGCAACATCACCAAGACAAAGTAAGAGTTCCTTCCTAAGTCTCAACAAAATTACAATAACGTAAAATTTTCAGAAATTCCTGAATACATGGTCAACATTTTGACATTATGAACTTCAAAACAAGAATAGCCTTATCACAGTATTTGACACAAACCATCAAGAACTATATTAAGAGAGCATTAAGTGAAGTTCTAAAATGGTGGATGGGGAATAAGGATAGAAATTGAAGATATCAAAGAAGATGAGGATTGAAGATATATTTGGATTTGAATAGGATTGAACTAGCTTTATTAGATAAGATTTTATCATTTTAATTGTTGTTATTTTACTAGAAGTTCTTTTAGATTTAAGTTATTTACCTTATAAATAGGACATAAGGATTTCATATGCAAGAAGACTATTATTGATGATTAAAAAGTGATTATTTCTTCCTCCTAATTCTTCTATATTCTCTCTCATTTCTTCTCTTCTATTCCTTATTTCTATATCTTGAACGGGGATTACTATGTTTTGCTTTGTATCTCTTTGGCATGGTATCCTAAACATGTTAAGTAAAAGTCAGTTACTTAAAATTAATCTATATGATTGGATATCACACTTGAATAGAAGTTTTGCTTTCAATATAGCAGCATTGTTTCCTTATCGGAGCACTTTCGAGCCACTAGTGTTGCAATCATTTGTTTTTGTAGGTTAGTCGATGGTGCTAATCCCTTATGCTATCCATTTTGTGGATCTAATTGATTTTATAGTGGATAAGTTGCACGGTTTATTGCTATCAGGATTTCAATGTCGATACTTGGTTCGCCAAAAAGATCAACCCCCATGGTCAGATTTTTGCACTCTACTCACCAAAGTCGAGTTTATATTGAAGAAGATGAAGTTTGAAGATATAATTGGATTTGAATAGGATTGAAGTAACTTTATTAAATAGATTTATTAGATAGGAATTTATCATTTTAATTGTTGTTATTTTACTGAAAGTTATTTTAGATTTAAGTTCTTTACCTTATAAATAGGACATAAGGATTTCATATGCAAGATGACTATTATTGATGATTGATAAGTGTGATTTTACATTTATTATGACCATCAAAAGTGGACGATTGTAAGAACTCTTAAGTAATTTTCTACTTAATTGTGTGTTGATTTAATTATTTTAGGTCAAAACCCAAGTTCGAATGAAATTGGAGAAAAACAAAGCAAAATGAGCAAAAAAGGACTGAAAACAAAGCAAAATGAGCAAAGAAGGACTGAAAATGCACGAAGACTTGGAAAGGAGGACCAACTTGCAAACATTCAAAAGTTGAAAGACTCGTGTTGCAAATAAAAAAGGACCAATTAAAAATGAAAGAAGAAATAAGAGGACTAAAGAGAACAAAATCCATAGTTGGAGGACCCAAGGCGCAATAAATGGAATCTTTAAGCTGGGTGATCGCCCAACTTATAGCTGGGCGAGCGCCCATCACTGGTAATATGAAGCAGAATACAAAGGAGCTTGACTGGGCGATCGTGTTGGCCAGCAATTTTATTTCCTTTTTTTAGTTTGACTTCAACTAGGAAATGTTTTAGAAGCGATTTTCATGATCTTTTGGGAATCTTTTGAGATACAATAAGGATAGTATATATGTGAGTTATTTACTCATAATTGGGGTTGGATTTTTGGGAGAAAGGAAGACGGCAAGAAACAAAGAAGAAAAGTTACTTGGCGAAGAAGAGTTTTTAGAAGAATTATTCTTCTTCAATCCATGACGGGTTCTATCAATTCTTTTATTTTTAATTTAATTATGTTATTCTAATTTTCTTGAGCCAAGGTAGACGATGAAACCTTGTTTAAATAAAGTGATTATTTTGTTATTCGTTTAATTCCATTTTAGAGCTTCAACTTTCATAGTTCGTTCTTGTTGGATTAATTAAATAAAATCTCTTTCATCTTAAATATAATGTATTCTTGATTGTTAGAAAGTGATTTAATTAATTCGTGCTTAGTGCTTAAACGTGTTCTATTAATTTCTTTTGATTTTCTGTTATCTTTTCATCGATTTGGGATACATAGAATACTTAGGAAACATTTGATTCTTTGTTTTCTTTTAATTGAATTTGATACGGGGAACGCTTAAGTAATTTAAGTTTGAAGCATAAGGGGAGCCGATATTGAATTTTCTTCTTTTGGATATAATTGATAAATATTTTGAGACAACAATAGATTGATTTCGAGTTGTCGTTTGTTTTTAAGAATTAATCAATAATTGGATAATTGTTGAGTTAAACAATGGTGGATTCCGAAACCTTGGTACTTTAAACAACTTGAATTTTCAACTAAACTTTTTAGCATAATTAATTAGTCTTTAAGTTAAATTATTTCAACCAAATTCTTTTCGACCCAACTAGCCTAGTATAATAGTTAATTCGGATTAAATTAGACTTTCCTCATTGCAGTCTCTGTGGGATCAACCTCGTTACTACTTTTCTATATTCCAATAGTTTCGTACACTTGCAAGTTAATTAAAATTTGACATCAATGATTAAAAAGTGATTATTTCCTTCCTCATTTCCTCTTTCTAAGTCTTCTCCATTATCTTTCCTTTCTTATCTTTCTCTTCTTTATTTATATTTCTTCTTACTTTCTACGTCAATGGTTCTTGGTAGGGGTGGCAAAAAAGCTCGTCGACTCGTCGGCTCGTAAAAGCTCGGCCCAGCTTGGGCTTGGGCTCGGGCTCATCGAACCACGAGCACGAGCTAGGGCCGAGCTGGAGAAAAAAAAAGGACCGAGCTCGCTCGGCTCGGCAAAAAAACGAGCCGGTTCGTTGGCTCGCCCAACGAGCCGGCTCGTTGGGCTCGTGGGAACGAGCCCACGAGCCGTCTCGGCTCGGCTCGTGGCTCGTCCCCAATGGTCAGTGGACCTTTTTTTTTTCCTTTCATTATTTTCCTATAAATACCCATTTTCTAAACTCATTTTTTCACACTTCAATCTCTTATCTCATTCAATTACATACTCAATCCATTAAAAATTTTCAAATTACATTCTCTCAAATCTCAATATTAGTGTTCTAATTAGTATCTAGTATCTTATTATCTAGATATTACACTATAATTTTCTACTTCTACTAATTCTCTACATTTCTATTTTCTAGTTTCTACGTTCTAGTTCTACTACATTTTCATCTTCTCCTATTTTTTTATTCTATTATTCCAAATGGCATACAACCAAAGTGATGATGATTTTAGTGGTCTTAATGACATTCCAATTCCAGATGATATTATTGATCAGTTTGGTGGTAGTACTGATCCAATTGATTTGGAAGACGTTCATGACGACGCCGATACACAAACTACCATTGGATTTAGCATTAAACGAAAAGCCACCAAACAAAAGACTATATGCTGGCAGCATTTTCAGTTGGTGCCAATTGGTAAACTAGTGAACGAAGTCCCTGAGTTCAAAGTACAGTGTAAACACTGTCAAGAGAAGTTTGCTTGGCACAAGGGGATATGCACGACCCATCTAAACAGACACTTCAAAAAGTGTCAATACAAACATGGAGGTTTGGATACAAATCCTCATTGGACGTTATTCGTCCAAATATATCTACAACCAAGGTACGTTAGTATTTCTAGAAATACACTTCGTAAAGATACTATTGTTAGATATAATACTAAGAAAGAAGCTATTATTAATAATATTAATAATTACAACGGTGTTGTATCTTTTACATCAGACTTATGGACAGGTTGTAACCAAAAAGGATACATGGTTGCAACTGCACATCGTTGTGTGTGTCATGTGTTTAATTTAATTGTACAAGATGGATTAAAATTTATACAACCTCAATTGGAAAAAATTAGATATGCTATTAATTATATTTCAGTTTCACCATCAAGAAAACAAGTTTTTGCTGCTCTATGTACAGAAAATGGGCTGCAATCAAAATGTTTTGCAACTGATATTGCCAATAGGTGGAATTCAACATATCTTATGCTTGAATTGTGTGAAGGTTATGAAGATTGCATTACTGTCTATTATAATGGCCGACACTCACACGGCTCAGAATATGATTTAAAATTACATGATTGGGAAATATGTGGTCATGTTAGAAAATTTTAAAATTTTTTTACGACGCAACAAATGCATATTCTGGTGTTTATTACCCAACTACTCCACTTGTTTTAAATTATTTCTATTATATTGCAAACAATTTTAATAGGTATAAGAATTTTGCTCTTTTTACTAGTATTATACATGTTATGGAAGCTAAATTTAAGAAATATTGAGAACAATTGCCTATGTTATTTCTATTAGCATGTATCATAGATCCTCGACTTAACTTAGAGGGTACAAAAGTCACAATAATGGCAATTTCAGATAAATTAACTTATGAAAATCCAGTCATGTGTGCTAATTTAGAACAAACTTTATGTTCTATGTATGAGGTCTATGTTGAAAAGGCCGGTACAAATATTGTACGACCCCCTAATCTAACATATACTTCGTCATCAACTGATGACATTGACTTATGGAGTTACGTCAGTACACATAGGACCACTCAAGGTCAACAATTAGTTGGTTTTTCTTCTAGTTCTTCCCTTCCCCGTTCTAATGATATACCTGTAGAATTAGGTAGGTATTTTGCTCATGATGTGCTTAGTATGTTAGATGATGAGGAGAGAAAAAACTTTGATATACTTAAATGGTGGAGACAACATCAACGTAGTTACCCAATTCTTTCCAAAATGGCACGAGATCTACTAACACCTCTGGTCTCAACTGTAGCATCGGAGGCTGCATTTAGTATAAGTGGCAGAGTTTTATCTGATATCAGGTCAAGACTCAAAGCCGACATTTTAGAAAGTTAACGTGTCTAAAGGATTGGGATGATGCCGAACTTCGAATTCAAGATAAAGTTGACTGAATAATGTCCGAAGAACTTGAAGATTTGAATATGGATTAATTATATTCGTAGTAAGTATTATTTTGCATTAATATTTCTGTATTTGAATAATTTTCATTATTTTAATAAAAAATTGTACACGTAACATCTTGTTCGTGTACAATTTTAACTCCGGCTACTTTTAAAGTAGTCGGTCCCAAGTCCAGAAAAAGGAAGAGGGTTTTAAATTTTACATTTTTAACATAAAGGATTTTCGATATGGTATTCTTTTTTATTTTCAAATTTTAAAAAATGTAAAACACAAAAAAAATAGAGGTGGATTTTAAATCTTTAATTTTTAACATAAATGTTTTTTTATTTCTACTTTCTTTTTTATTTTCAAATTCAAAACAAAAAAAACAAAAACATAAGAGTCAAATATGAGAATTTTAAAAAACATAATCAAGATGATTTAATAAAAATTTTAACATAAAGATAAATATTTAATCTTTAACATAAAGATAAAGATAAAGATAAAGATAAATGATTCATTTTAAATATTTACATTTTTTTCTTTAACAAAATAAATAGAATGATTTATTTTCAAATTTTACAAAAAAACAAAAAAAAAAGGGCCGAGCCGGCTCGGCTCGTTCGGCCCACGAACCCGTGGGCCGAACCGAGCCCACCTTTTGGAGATGAGCCGAGCTCATGATTTACTGGCCGAGCCGAGCCCATGCGTAGTTCTTGGAGATCTAGCAAGTATAGAAAATTTTCCATCCAAGCATTAATTAATTTACATTCCTAATCATAGTTTATGTCCAAACCAATAGATTTCTACTTGAAATGATATCATCAAAACTCTATCGTCGATCAATTAATTTGTTAATAGATTGCCAAAACCATATATATAAACCCAAACAATTCAATTATTTTGGGGGGAAGATTGGGAGAAGATTTGATTAGTGTACCTCAAATACTCATCAATTTGGCAGTGAGGGAAACAGAGAGCTCATCAATAAATACATTTGGAGCATGTTCCTGCAATGTGGCTTAATTTGGATTCAGAATGAAATTCTATTCATAAAATGATTTCAAAATACATAGTTTCAAACTCTTCTTTCGGATAAAGAATAAGAGTAGTCTAATAATTGTATCTACATATAGATGTTTCAACAAATTGATTCTCGAATCTGATTAAACCTAAGATGAACGGTTGGTTTACATTAGGAAAGAAAGACTCCATTTGAAAAACTAAGCTTTAATTCAAGTTCAAGTCCACTTTTTTCTCATCTAAACAACATAATCTCATGCAGACCAATGAATGAAGGTCGAGAATTTGAATCAAATAACTGCATCCCTTTTTATCAGCTACACAAAACAGACGTAGACAAACTAAAATAAACACCCAAAAACAATGAGAAGTCTCTATTAACTTGTTCGAATTCAAAAGAATCCTTACATGGCCACGAGCACATCGTGAACATTGGCAAACCGATGGACTAGGAGCTTGACAAGAGAACCGGTACTGGCTGGAGCCTGACGCAGATGCTCTCACGGCTTGGCCTCTCCAGACGAAGCCAGCGCTTGCAAGCCAGAGGACAGGCTTCTCGATCCTGATTCGACTCCAAGTGCCCAAAAATTTCCACCAATGATTAGTCTAGCAGGAACGAATTCATCCAATCAAAACCCCTCATTATCACAACAATTTGCTTAATTTTATGTTTTATTTGGAGTTGTGAGAGAAAGAGAGAGAAGAATACCGAGTTTTATACGGTGTATCTCTGTATAGACACTGTGAATGCGGGCCTGTGTATGAATGAATTTTGACCGGGCTTTGAAATGGCAACCCTACCTAAAATGCAAATGTGGATGAGCATTCAGCGATAGTCCCCCTTCCCGCCGGAATTTACCAAATAAAAATAAGAGTCTCGACTAGCCTCATTCATGACGAGGCGGTAGGGACATTTTACCATTCTTATTTACTATTTTGTTGAAACTAGATGCACATAGTTGACCGTTTCTAATTTAATTATCTGAACCATTGAATAATATTTGTTACATTTGTTTATAAACATTAATTCCAGTAACTAAATTGCACATCATAAACATGTTGTTGCTTATAATATATATATATAAGAAATGACGACAATATTATTCTAAATTTTGTGGTTCGTCGAGACACATCATTAGTCTTTGGAGTAACTTTGGCAATAACCTCGCCAATGATGTCTTTTTGTGTGTGTAAAAAAAATATGTATGTTATCAAGTATTATCGAACAATTCAGTGTAATCAAAATTTGTCGAAGATAGAATGTCATTGAAAGTCTTGAATTAAAAAACATGGCTGGAGAACCTATCATCGCCTATCTCATAGATGTGAGTCTTGGTCATGAAGTTGATCTTGTACTTATGGTGGGTAGTTTTGTACTTCAAGTTATTGACCCCGATAATAAAATGTCGCATCACATAAAGAGCCTTCTCTCGGAGCAAAGGCTTAAAGATATGTATCAACGATTTCTTCATGGATGAGTGAATACGCTCATCCTAAAAGCAACACGTAAATACAATGACAACAATTTAAATAAACAAACAGAATTGTATTAATTTTCTTCAAAACTCAAAAAAGGTAGAAATCAAGACAAAAAAATTACATAAACTTGTACTAAAAGATAGACTACAGATAAATGAAATACAAGCAATATCAACCATAAAAGTAACTTTAAAGTACAAAACAACATTAAGACCGAGTAACTTATAGTCTAATAATTAGAAAATGTATAGTCTAAATTATTTCTAAATCATTACTGAAATTCACGCAATTTTAAACTATAACGGTAAATTTAAACTATAAAATAATAGCTAAGAAAGGGCAAATATAGTTCAAAAAGTAAACTGAAATTACACAGTAATACTAAACATAAACAGAAGCCAACGGCAACTATTTCAATTATTTATGTAAAAATAAAAATGCGTATACACAACTGTTTTGTTTCTAAAAATGTGTATATGAAAATGCGTATATAAGATGAAATTTTTAAAAACTAAACTAAAAATCGTAATTGTAAATAAAAAAATATACTTAACTATCTAGCTGCATTTAAAAAAAGAGACTACGTACAACGGAATAAATTAAATGCACGAATCTTACGATTTCGAGCATCCATGTTTGAGTATATTTCGCAAAGTTATTTTAATATAAAAAATAACAGTATCCGAACACACATTAATTTTTTTTAAAAAAATGATTTTAACAAATAAAAAACTCAAAAGTGCAAATAATTTACAGAAATGATTTTAACAAAAATTTGGAAACGATTATGACTAACATTTTCGTTGTGGCAAACAAACTCTAGACTGAAGGTGTCATCTGCGTTATCGTAAGCCAGGACCTCGCATAGGAAGACGACGCGCACCTTCAAAGCCCACTGTGTTTTCGTTGGATTCACGTCGCTGATGATATTAAACAAATGAGCCATTGTTATGAAATGATTTTAGCCGTGCAAAAAATAAATAAGTAAAAAAATAAAATGAATGAACACTATAGTTTCTATATAATGAACAAAACGTGCAACACATTATCTGCTTTGCAATAAGAAAGTATAATCACGTAATTACCAGAAGTTAGTTCTCAGTACAAGAAACAAAACAATATCGTGATCCAAAAGTGAATTAGAAATAAATCTCATATATATAGCTCAAACACAATTGTATGTTTTACAAAACGAAGTATAATTTCCAAATGCACAATCACACGCAAATCGATGCAGTCCCCTTCAAAAGTATCAATTAAACTATTTGAATACCACATAGAAGGCCAAAAGACGGTATCAGGAAAAAAAGAAGAAGATGATTAGTCAATTGTTAGTTTCTCAAAAGTTGTTGCATTTATCTATATTTGAGTGCATTTTGCAAAGTTATTTTAATTTTAAAAAAAAAAGTATCTGAACACAAAGTTAAAAAAATAAGAAACAAAATTCAAAAGTGCAAATATATATGCAGAAATGATTTTAACAAAAAATAGGAAACAAATAAACTCTTCGAATACTACAGGGAAGCCTAAAAAGATGGTTTCATACAAAAAATGAAGATGATGAGTCTAACGCGTTTCTGAAAAGTTGTTGCATTTATCATTTAATATTAAATGTTACACTTTATTTTTTGCAAGAAAAGAGGAAAAAAAATAAACAATCAATATGTGAAAGCAATTAAAGAATCTGGAAAGTTGTTGCATTTATTATATAGGGTAAATTGCAGCTAGTGTCCCCAACATTTGACTTCATTTGTACTTGAGGGTGATGAATGCCAAGAATTAAATACTGAGGATACAAGTGCAAATGAAGTCAAATGTTGGGGACACTAGCTGCAATTTACCCTATTATATATAATATTAAATATTACAATTCGTTTTTTGTAAGAATGGGGAAAAAATAAAAATAAACAATAAATATGTGAAACTAACAAAAGAATCTGAAAAGTTGTTGTATTTATCATATATAATATTAAATATTAAACTTCGTTTCTTGCAAGGAAAGGAAAAAAAATAAACAATCAATGTGTGAAAACAATTAAAGAAAACAGACTCCAATACATCATTTATGGGGGAACTTATCAAATCTGGAGAGAAAAAATGGAGGAAAATTGTGTGCGTGAAATTTTCGATGGTTATCCTATTTTATATATATATATATATATATATATATATATATATATATATATATATATATATATATATTTATATATATTTCTCAAGGAGAAAATGAAAATTAAATTTCTTTTTTTACAATTCAATAACAAAAAGGGAAAGTTGCACTTTTGGTGCCCATTTTTTACAATTTGTTACCAATCTATCTTCAACTAATTTTTATACTATCAGACATCTCTAACCTTTGCAGTTTGTTACAAATCATGTCCTCATTGATAGATTTTGACGGATTTTTTCTCCCATTTAAATAAACAAAAATAGAAAAAAGCTAAAAACAACAAAACATAAAAGAAAATTGCAAATGAATTCCCATAACTTTTAAAAAGTACAAAGTGACTTCTTCTTCCACCCACCCACCCCACTCCACCCCACCCCACCCCACCCCATCCCACCCCATCCCACCCCATCCCACCCTACCCTATCCTACCCTACCCTACCCATGTCCGCTTCTCTCTCTTATTCTTCATTTCCATTGCTTTCTTTTCTTCTTCTTTTTCAAATCAATCTCAAGAAGATGCAATGGCTGCTTCTGTATGTTTAATTCAACAGACCCAAATAAACCATTCATTTGTTTCCCATCTCAAACAAGAATCAAATAGCAGTGTCCCAATCGTGTTGCTATATTATCCATAATGTTCTTGTTTATCTTTTTCTTGATTTATATTTCCATTGGAACTGTTTTCTCCGGTCAAGAAGAAAATCACTAATGGTTGTAGAGGAAGATCCCACAATGATTTTTCTCCAGCGCCACCATTCTGCTAGGATTCTCAATGAAGCCATTTTGCAATGAAATCTTGATTTTGTCTTCAATTAATCACCCCAATTTAGTCAAGCTTCATGACTATTGCAATGATCCAAGAGGCCTCTAATTTTTACTTTCTTCTATAAGTTGACATTTTTTTGAGAAGATTTTCTGTTCTTGATTTTGTTAGTCGTACAGTTTGACTTTGTTAGCCAAATATTATGTTTCAATTTTTTTTTTCCTTTTGGTGAGGGTAGGTGTTTTGTGGGATAGAGATAGAGGTAGTGGCAGCGGTGTGGTGGTGGTGGTGGTGGTGGTGTAGAGGTTGTGGCTATGGTGGGATGATGTGAGGTTGGTGAATAAAGATGTTACTTTGTACTTTTTAAAAATTATGGGACTTCATTTGCAATTTTTCTTCATTTTTTTGTTGTTTTAGTCTTTTTTTTTGCTTATCTAAAGTGGAGGGCAAATCCGTCAAATCTGTCAATGGGTACGTGATTTGCAATAAACTGCAAATGTTGGGGATGTCTGATGCTATAAAAATTGGTTGAGGGTTAATTAGTAACAAACTGCAAAGGTTGGAGACCAAAAGTGTAAATTTTCCTATAATTAAAGAATTGGCAAAATGGTCCCTAACCTTTGTCCTCAGTACGAAAATGGTCTCTAACATTTATTTTTTAACACAAAAGTTCATAACTATGTATTTTGGTGCGCATGTGAATTAAATTTTTCATAAGATAAAAATTTAAAATTATTGTGCTTTAAATATATGTAATTGTTATATGATGTGAAAATTTTGAATAGAAAATAAGTTAAATAAATAATAAAATGACGTATATAGTTTTATGACATTGAACTAATCTTATTATTTTTTTATTTAACAAAAAAATTATAATAAAATTAATTTACACATTATGTGTTGTTTATTTTTGCAAAATAATAAAACGATGAATTAAAATATGAAGAATATAATTGGATTTCTAATATATTGGATCTCTAATATTTGTAGTTAATTAACATATAGCTCAATTAAATAAAGTATTTGAACATCAAATTAGTGAGAATTTTTTTTATATCGATAAAATAAAAGTTTAAATTTTAAATAATGTACTTATTTAATAATAAAAATAATAATTTTATTTGACATGTTTGTTAATAATTATGAGCTTAAATTTTAGTTATTTTATAATAGTTCGTAAAATATACAATACAATTTAGTATACTATCAATTTGGTAAATAAAGTGTTAATTTAAAAAATAAAAATAAAACTTGTTAGTTTTTTTTATTTTTTATAAAAAAAGTATCGGATCCATTTGCACTTTTTACAAATGTTAGCAACCCAACTACAATTTCTTCTTATTAAAATTAAGGGTATATTAGTTTTTTCATCAAACAAGGACCAATTACGCACTAAAACACATAGATCAGAGATTTTTGTGCCAAAAAATAAACGTTAGAGACCATTTGCACCAAATTCTCTAACAAAAAATATGGTCTTATGATTGAAGAAGAAGGTGTTTTTGAATAAAGAATAAATTGAGAAGTTCGCCTACCTAAGCTCACATGCTCAAGCAATAATAAAAATAGTAACTTTCTGTTTTATCTTGAAACCAGGTGGTCGAATAGAATATGCACTATGCTTCTTTTATGACACCGCGCGGATTTTTGAACATTAATTAAGTTGAGGTCATGTTAGATCAAGTCATGGAGTACTTTTTTTTTTTTCCTGGATATGGGTTTTGAAGGTGAGCTGGGAAAGTGACAAAAAGATTTTCATCGGCACATTTGAAATCAAATGAGAAAGTATTTGGAGTTTGGAAGAGTGACGGATTGTTGGGAATGGTGATGACGGCTGCCGGTGGAATAGTGGGCTTGCTGTAAGTAGATTGGGTTTCCTTTAAAACTTTTTCAATCAAATCGAAATTATAGTTTTGAAATTTATGTGGATCGTCAAGTCAATGTTTTGACTTTCAACTAAACCAATTGTTTCTAAACGGTTTGATTTAATTTTTAATAGTTAAAAATGATTTGAAACTAAATTGACCTTGACGTTATCAATCACAATCTCTTCTTCGAATGGCAGAGGCGCACGCGGCTTATCACCTGAAAAAGAAGTGGCGGGGGTCTTCTTTCCCGTTCCCACTCCAGTGTAAGAGTCAGTAGGAGAAGAATATGGTGGAGAGTTACGTAGAGTATATATTTATTCAAAAGGTTTTATGAGAGAATACCTGAAATGGAATGGGCTGTTATTTATAGGCAATTTCTCTACGTCTACGTGGTAGACATCCTAGCTCATCAGGGGGACACGTATCTTCATCCCGGAAAAGGTGGATTGAGTGGGCGAGAGTATCTTTCTGTTGTAACCGTCGGATATCATACATGTGGAAAATCTTCGACTATCACAACCTATTTTCAAACTGGACAGTTGAGCTCGAGTAGGAAGGTCGATCGAAGTATTATGTAGAGCCTCCAACTTTCTGGTTCTTCAACTTGGGTTCTCTACGTCAAACCCTAGGCTGAGCTCTCTATCTTGGACCCAGGTTGGGCTCTCTACGTTGGACCCCAGGCTATCATCATAAGCCCCATACTTATTAGTGATTGTTATCACTAGTGAGTATGAACATTCATTTTTTGGCAAAGTTTGGCTTATCCGTCTTAGAGCAAGACACTCGCTACCTTTTAATGGGCAATCGTTTCTTTAGAAATTCTTCATTTTCGTTTTTTTAAAGGCTAACACGAATTTAAATATTTAATTACTATATATATATATATATATATATATATATATATATATATATATATATATATATATATATATATATATATAACGTTTCAAACTTTTCAATTTGTAAAAAAGGTCTTAAACTTTTCAATTTCCCGTCTTTTCTTTCTTAACAAAAATTTGAAATTTTCAAACTTCCATTTCCCTCCTTTTCTTCCGCTTTTTCTTTCTCTATATAAAAGGTAGGATTTTATTTTCTTGTGGGTTCATTTTCACATTCTCAAAAGAAAACCTTTACAACCATCATATCCAACAAGCCTGTCAATCGAGGCTTCGTCACCCGCCGAGCACTCGTCGATTGAGGGTCGACCAAAATGGTCGATCGACCATTAAAGACCGTGGACAGGTTTACGTAGAAGGTCGACCGTGGTGAGTATTTTGCTTGTTTCCAATTTTTCCAAATGGCCCAATCTCCTTTAAGATTTTGAAATTTGGAATGTCTTTTTCTTTATGACTTGCAGCTCACTTACTGAAAGGCACTTCGACTGAGTGCTTTGTTTAGTCAATCGACTGTGAAATTGTCAAAAGAGTCTATAGCCCTTTGTCGTCTTCTATTTTTTATGGCCTGACTGACTTTGTAGTCTACAGGTAACCTCCAATTCATCTCTTTACCATGCCTAGGGTAGTACTTTCCTCTGATAATGAATCTAGCATTGAATCTTCCTCTGATTATACAGGCGAGAGCCATAGTGGTTCAAGTAGTCACTTGAGCGATCGCAGTAGTTCTACAAAATTAATCAATCGATGGACTTCTCGGTCGTCAACCGGTCTCCAAACGCGAAAAATTTTACTGGTATTAGAAGTTACCTGACAGTCGATTGATTTCTTGGAGTCGAGTGATCGATCGACTGGCGTCGTACGAGCTGGAGATAGAATGCCACCCATGAGATCATCTTCTGCTAATATTCAAATTGGTAGGTCTCCTTCCAGGCACATAGTACCTCTTAACATTCCCAAAGGCTACAACGTGTATAAATTTGAAACCAAATTGGATAGGATGCTAGTAAAATTTAAAATTTTTGCTGACCACATATATAGAGCCCAAAACCCAATAGAACGGCTCCCTGGGTCGAATCCCTTCGAGGTTGCCATGTATAAAGATAGCATGGATGGAGGACTTAGGTTTCCAATACATCCCTTTTTTGTTGCCATGTTTCATGAATTTCACTTAACTCCCAGCCAGATGGCTCCAAACGCTTGGAAATTAGCCCTCTATTTTATGTACATGTACCTTCTTCACGATATCGATGCATCCATTGACCTTTATAGGTGTATTTTTGAAATGCACCACCTTGCGTCCTGTGACAGTTACGTATACTTTTCCACTTGGGTTCCTTTCTACGTGCCCCACTATAGGAATTCGAACAGCGGGTGAAAGACCCATTTTTTGTTTGTTAGGCCTGTTACTAGTAGTTTTCCTTTCAATACCTTTTGGAAACATCCACAAATTCGACTATTCAATAGCCTAGTAGACATCATTCCTTATCTTCAAAAACAAATTGACCAGCTTATCAATTTAAACCCTCCCAGCTCAAAGCTAAATAAAGTTTTAACAGATCGTAATATGCTGACAAGGGAATCGGTCGTCCTGTTGGTAGGCATCTCATCTGCCAACCGTTTTGCTTTTACACATTATATGGAGTTGTCTTTCTAGACTAATTGTTGATTTTCTTGTACAGGTATGGAAGATGTGGAGTATGATTTAAATGCTGTGTTGAACTCTATTCCTTTAGCTACTGATGATGAGGGGCCAGTGAAAGATTCTGTTCCGAGCAAGAGAATGAGGCCCTCAGACAAAGGCAAAGGGTCTATCTCAGGCAAGGAGATTCTAACCACCACCAACGTAGAGAAATGAGGTGACCGAGGGAGACACCCAAAATATGCGCATGTTGATCAGCCCGATGAGGATCCTCTTGACAATCAAACCACTCTTCATGAAATTCGTTTTCGCCTATTAATGCCAACATGGACCTTGAATTGTTTCGAAGCTGCGTACTTGAGCCCCTGCGTACTGGTTTATCTTGGAGGAAGGTTTCGTCAGTCAACAAGACCTTAGCAGTGTATACTAGGAGGGTAATGTCTCATCTCTTCCCTCTTTTCTTTTTTATTTTTATTTTGTGTCAATTTTATGACTGATCTTAACCTTGGAATCTGTTTGTCAGATGATCACCATGCAGGATGCCATGGACTTAGCGAACAAAGATCTGGAGAGACATTTGGAATATATGGATCTTCAAGAGGTAGAGATGAAAGTGGAGGTTGCTAGCTTGGATAATGAGATAGGTGAAAAGTGCTGCCAAGCCATGTTAGCTCAGGGCCAAGGTGCATGAGTATGAGATTGACACACTACATTCCACCCTGGCTCACGCCCAAGAAGATGTTGTTTCTAGCTACAAAGCCTCCTTAGAATTTTTCAGAAGTCTGCATATGTACGGCGCAGAGTCAATGAAGACTTCTATAAGTCTTACCAAGAAGTGGTTGGCTGAGGAGCATCCGTCGCTTGACCCTTTGGGGCTCGAGCGTTTCATGGCTAGACAGCTGACAGTTGAATCAGCTCCCAAGAATATTGCTCTTAAGGGTTGTCGGGATGGCACATCTAGAGGAAGCAATGCCGGCGGTCCTTTAGCTTGATGTATGCTTTTTTGTTTCTCATCCTGTTTTTGTAGGACTTCGCAAACTTTCTTGGCCCAGGAGTGGGCATAAAACAATGTTTCAAAAGTCTTATTATTTTGTCTTGGAATATGTGCTTCTAAATGATGTTCGCTTTAAAGCCTTTTGATTTCTCTAGGCCCACAATGTGGGTAGACATGACTCATTCGCCTACTTTGGAAAACTTGCGTCGATATCCGTTTACTTTAAACATTCATGATTGCGCTCATGATTATGTATGGTCTATTCTAATTTTCAAGTCGAATCATTTGTTGTCGACCAAGCTCTCTTGCTGATCATCCTTGTCGACCATGGTTGACCACCCTCGGTCGACCTCTGTGGTCGACTACCTTCCTTGGTCGACTACCTTGGGTCGACCAATGTGGTCGACCATACCTTGGGGGTCGGCCGATTTTTTGGTTGACCAAATTTTTTTTGGTAACGCTTTGGCTATTGAATCTATTATTTGGAATAATTATCGTCTCGTAACCTCATATTTATTTACCACTCATTTTCATGGGCAATTTAATGTGTTAATCAATCAGTACGAGTATATTTATCCGCCCTATCACCTATCATCGTGGGTGATTAAATACGTCTACCCGACTGGTGACTTTATCCGTGTATCACCCGTTATTGTGGATAATTGAATTTATTAATCAATTAGTGGGTTTATCCGCCTATCGCCCATCATTGCAGATGATTTAATGCATCTACCAGACTGGTAGCTATATTTGTTAGCCGACCAGTGGGTTTATCCGCCTATCATTTATCATCGTGGAAGATTTAATACGTCTACCTAACTTGTGGTTGAATTTTTTTAACCAACCAATGGGTTTATCCGCCTATCATCCATCACCGCGAATGATTTAATGCATCTACCCAACTTGCGATTGAATTTTTTAACCGACCAGTGAGTTTATCCACCTATCATCCATCATCACGAATGATTTAATGCATCTATCCAACTTGTGGTTGAATTTTTTAATCGACCAGTGAGTTTATCTGTCTATCATCTATCATCGCGGATGATTTAATGCGTCTATCCAACTGGTGATTAAATTTTTTAACCGACATCCGCCTATCATCCATCATCGCAGATGATTTAATGCATTTGCCCAACTGGTGGTTTCATCTCGTCAAAGTAGACATAATTGTTTTAAGTAATGCCATTGTCCAAAGGTCGTGACGATCTATAACTCAATAGGGGCACTGGGACATCTCAACTGTGCTGACCTTTCCTTAGCCTCCTCATCATTTGCCATTGTCTATGCTTTTTATTGATTTGAAATATAGTAGTGCTTTACAAAGCGCTAGAATCCTTCAGGAAGATCAGCATATAACATTACATCGGAAAAACTTGTAATGTCTTTATTGCAACAAAAAGAAAAGTAGAGAACCGCTCCTGGGTACATCCTACTCATAATATTGTTTGAGGTGTTCGACATTCTATAGCCTACCCAATGGTTTTCCTTTCAGGTCTTTTAAGTTGTAAACTCCTTTTTTGACACTCCTGATGACCTCGTATGGTCCTTCCCAGTTTGCTCCTAGCTTGGCAGAAAGGTGCCCTGCTACCGTAGCATTCCGTAGTACCAGGTCTCTTGTTTGAAAAAATTTGGGCTTAACTTGTCGATTGAAGTACTCGACTGTCTTTCGCTTATATGTTGTTGTTCTCACGTCAGTCTTATCTCTCACTCCCTCCAGAAGATCGAGCTCAGGCCTGGTAGCAGTGGGGTCGATCTGTTGGCTTATCATTCTACCTGTCGGGCTCAACATTTCCACCGGTACGAAAGCCTCCATCCCAAAAGAGAGCTTGAATGGGTCTCTCCGGTCGGTCTCCTGGAGATAGTGTAAGAGGACCACAATACGTTAGGTAGCTCATCAGCCCACATGCCCTTTTCTTTTTCCAGTATGGTTTTCAAGTCCCATAAGAATGTTCGGTTCGTCACCTCTACTTGTCCGTTAGCTTGGGAATGCACCACCGAGGTGAGCCTATGCTCTATATGGTAGCTTTCACAAAAAGCCTTGAAACTATGATTGTCGAACTACCTGCCATTGTCAATAACAACTACTCGAGGTATTCCGAATCTGCATATGATACTTTTCCACAAAAAACTTTGAATCTTGGCTGTAGTAATGGTTGCTAGCGGTTCAGCCTCTACCCATTTTATAAAGTAATCTATAGCCACCAGAAGGAATTTTCTTTGCCCTTTAGCCACATGCAAGGGTCCTAGGATGTCTATCCTCCATTGGAAGAAAGGACAAACCCTGAATATTGCAGACTGATGTTTCGCTGGGACGTGTATCAAGTTACCATGTCGTTGGCAGGTATCACATTTTCTCATCAAATTCTTAGCGTCTTCTTTCATATCAGGCCAGTAGTAGCCTTGTCTCAGTACTTTGAAGGCAAACGCTGAGGCCCCTTGGTGGTTGATACATATGCCGCTGTGTATCTTGGACAAAACTTCTTGGGCTTCTGTTAGAGAAAAGGCATTTCAAGTAGAGGGCCGAAAAACCACGTTTATATAACTTTCTGTCTATGACAGTGAACATGGCCCCTCTAGCCCTAAGCCTTTTTGCTTCAGCTAGATTTTTAGGCAGCTTATTATCCACTATGAAGTCTACTATTGAGTCTATCCAGCTACACTTGGGACTGATTTCTTTGATCTCGACTACATTCACAATGCTTGACTGACGGAGCACTTGCACGTTAGCTGTTGGTGGCAGGTGTTTTGGATTTGCAGACACCAACTTAGATAAAGCATAAGCTCTTGTATTATTCTTTCAGGGGACCTTGGTAATTTTAAAATTGCTAAACCGCCTCTGCAAGTCTCTTACCTTCATTAGGTAAGCTGTCATCTTATCATCTTTTGATTCTTACTCTCCTGTTATTTGTCCCACAACCAACTGTGAATTGCTGCATACCTCCACTGAGGATAGCCCCAGCCTAACTCCAATGCATAGCCCAGTAATTATAGCCTCATACTCTGCATCGTTGTTGGTGGCAGGAAATCTAAAGCATAGAGAGTACTCCAGTTCTTCTGAGTCTGGGCTTATCATAATAACGCCCACCCCAGAACTTTCACTATTAGACGACCCATCCACATATATTTTCCATTCTGTCCCCACTTCTTCTTCTTCTTCTTCTTCTTCTTCTCTTGGTCTGGAAAGACAGAGAGTTCTGCGATAAAATTTGTTAATGCTTGGGCTTTTATGGCTGTCCTTGGTTTGAACTCTATGTTGAATTCAGTTAGTTCCATTGCCCATTTCTATAGCCTTCTAGAGGTTTCTGGTCAATGGATAATTTGCTTCAGAGGCTAATCGGTCATGATTTACACCGTATGAGTCTAAAAGTAGGGCCTCAATTTTCTGACTGCTACTATTAATGCCAATACCAACTACTCAGTCAGGCTATACCGTGTCTCTGCTCTCCTCAGAATTTAACTGACATAGTATATTGGCTTCTGAACTTTTCCAAAGTCCTTTACTAGTACAATGCTGACATCACGTTCTGAGACTGCTAGGTACAAACTAAGTATGTCTCCTAGATTGGGACGATTCAAAATTGGGGGTTGCTACAACGACTGCTTAAGTGTTTCAAGTGACTCATCACATTCTTTGGTCCGTTGGAAGTTGGTTGAGCCCCATACTGCTTTGAAAAAATGGTGACACTTATCTGCTGCCCTGCTCATAAAGCAGTTGAGCTCTGCTATTCATCCAGTTTGCCTTTGCACCTCTTTTCTACTAACATGACTCTTCATATCAAGAATCACTTTGATCTTTTCTGGGTTGGCTTCAATTCCTCTCTGAGTGATCATGAATCCCAAGAATTTATCCGCTGCTGCCCCAAACACACACTTTTCGGGATTAAGATTCAGCTTGTTCTGTCGTGAAACATCAAATACTTCTTGTAGATTGGTCACGTGATCCATCGACCGAGCACTTTTGACTACCATGTCATCGACATATGCCTCAATTATTTTCTCGATGAGTCCTCCAAATACTTTGTTTGCCATCCTCTGATATATTGCCTTCGCATTTTTTAAGCTAAAAGGCATGGCTGTATAACAATATGTCCCAAAGTTAGTAATGAAGAAAGTTTTTTCTTGGTCTGACTGGGCCATGGAAATTTGATGATATCCAGAAAAAGTATCTAAAAAGCTTAGCCTTTCATGGCCCGATGTTGCATCTACCAAGTGATCTATCCTAGACAACATGTAGGAGTCTTTCGGACAGGCCTTGTTCAAATCGGTGTAATCCACACACATTCGCCACTTATCGTTGGACTTCTTCACCAAAACGACATTAGCTAGCCATTCTGGGTATTGTACTTCTCGAATGAAACCTACATCGAGCAATTTCTGTAATTCATGCTTTATCGCATTCTGCCTTTCTAGGGCAAAATTCTTCTTTTTTGTTTTATGGGTTTTGATCCCGGTAAGACTCCCAAGCGATGTTGTGATATGGTAGGGTTGATCCCTGGGATGTCGTTTGGAGTCCATGCGAATACGTCCAAATTATCCCATATGCAAGTTATCATCTTTTACTTCTCTTCATATTGTAGCCCTCCATCGATAACCAACATTTTCCCATCTGCTACCTCAATCTTTTCTGTTGTGTTAATCGGTTCAATTATTCCATTTAAGGGTTCGATGTCGAGCATCATTACGGGCTCAACCTTTCGGACTTGTATGCTATCTACGTAGCACCTTCTAGATACATATTGATCTCTCCTTACACATCATATACCTCGACTTGTTGGAAACTTCATAGACTGGTGATAAGTTGATACTACTGCCCTGGCGGCATTTAGGAGAGGTCTGCCATATATGGCATTGTAAGCCATGGGAGTCTTTACCACCAAAAAATCAATCATGATCGTAATGCTGGCTGGGTAGGAGATTGATAGCTCTATAAAGAAGTAGTAACTTGTTGTAACTTTTTAAGTGGTGCCTTCAAGCCTAGCAAGGCATCCCAAGTCAGGACATCCGTCGCGCTACCATTGTCTATCAATAATCTTTTCACATCAAAGTCAGTGATATCACCTGTGATCACCAGGGCGTCGTCGTGGGGGTATACCACCTATATCAGATCTTTCTCACCAAATGTTATGTCTTAACTGAATCTGGTTTTCTTTTGATTAGAGCTTACCCCACTCGAGCAAGCATAGCTTTTTCTGGCTGAATTCGAGTCTCCTCCTATGGCTATTTCTCTTGAGATGACATTCATGAATCCTGCCAAAGGAGGCGGGTTCGTTGGAGACTCCACAATCATTTCTTTTCCACGATCATTTTTCACATACCTAGCTAGGAAGCCTCTTTTCAACAACCGTTCGAGCTCCTCTTTGAGCTGAAAGCAACTTTTGGTATCATGCTCGAGGTTTCTATGAAAGTGGCAGTACTTTCTCTTGTGTTGACCGATGGTTAACTTTAAACCTTAATGTTTTGATTATAACAAACAAAATAGTTGTGTTTTCTAACAATCTATTTTCAAGCAATATTCAAAGCGCTACAAATCAAACTCTCATGCAATGTCAAAATCAAGTCAAAATCAATACAAGAGTTCAAGTATCTCAAGATCTGTAATTCAAGATCGAAGAATAGATAGCTAGATAAAATTGTAAAGGTATTAACACTTTGATCCTTAGCAATTAAATAAATGAAAGCTCAAGAATATTTTTTATCACTTGCATAAAAATATTTTTATCAAAGCCAAAAATCAATTTTTCAAAATTGTGAAAACGGACAATCCGTTTGGTAAACTGGTTGAACCGGTCGACCATTTGAATGTCACTTTTCAAAAAGTGTCCGTTCTGATTTTTTGCAGTTCTAACGGCTAGTTCTGACCATCTGACCAGTAGACCGTTTGGTCATCCATTTCAACAGAAAGTGACAAAAATTCATCTCTATAAATACCACTTCATTTATTATCATTCAACAACACTTACAAGAGCATTTATAGAGAGAATCTTATTGAAAAACTTAATTCAAAGCTTCATTGCATTTATATCTTCAATATCTCTTATTAAAAAACTTTGTTTTATTAAATCAAACTTTTGATTTATCATTCTCAACAAAGTTTTCTTCTAACACTTGAGCTTTCCTCATCTATTGCTATTCATTAAAGTATTAGTCTCTCTTAGAACTAAACTTGTATTTATCATTCATCTAGAGAGAAATACTCAAATCAATCTCTTTACATTTTTTGGTTATATTGAGGTCCCTTGAAAAGTTCAATATTGTAGAAGGATCGGTGCTTCTTGTTTGTAAGTCAGCAGATACATTGTAAGGGTTTGGATTGCACCATAAGTCAATCAAAATAGTGGAAAGGCCGTGCTCGTGTTGGAGAGCTTGGTAACAGGGGACGTAGATCATTGGTTGGATCGAACTTCTATAAAAATATCGTTTGCAAGCTCTCTTCCCTTTCATTTACTTATATTGTGCTTATATTTTTGTGGATTAATTTTTATATCTTAAATATCATTTTGTTTAGAATATTTTTCGAAAAAGCTTGAGAAAACCAATTCATCCCTTCTTGGTTAGTTATTCTTGGGCTATCAATTGGTATCAGAGCAAGGTGCTCATTGTTTTTAAGATTATACAATCTTGAGTAATGGCTAACCAAAATTTTCAAAACCTTGAGGGTCACTCTACAAATCGTCCTCCCTTCTTTAATGGCACCCATTACAATTATTGGAAACTAGAATGATTATTTACATTCAATCAATTGATTATAATATTTGGTAAGTCATCGAGTTTGGTCCATATATGCCTACAAAAATGATTAAAGTCAATGATAGACCGGACCAAACTACTTCTAAGCCTAGAGAAGAATATGATGAAGAGGATAAAAGAAAATTGTCTTTGAATGCTAGAGCCAAAAATTTACTTTATTGTGCTCTAGACATGTGATTCTGCATATGATATTAGGCATGCATTAGAGATAACTCACTTAGGTACCAACAAGGTTAAAGAAACTAAAATAAATCTATTAACAAAAGATTTTGAAAATTTCTTTATGAAACAAGATGAACCTATTGTTGATATGATTACTTGCTTTATCGATATTATTAATGGTCTTATGGGCTTTGATCGAAAGTTTACTAACGGTGAACTTGTGAGTAAAATGCTTAGGTCTCTATTGGAAGATTGGAACTCCTTGAGAATGTTGATAGAGAATACAAAAGATGTCAACACTTACCCATTGGAAGAGCTATATGGAACATTGATGACGTATGAGCTCAACAATGTCGAAACAAAGGAGAAAACAAGAAGAAGCAAAGAAGAGATGAATGAGCCTCCCAAGAAGTAAATTGCATTGAAATCAACAAACGATGAAGGATCCTCCAATACAAACATGTGTGATGAAGAACTTGATGACTTAGTTCTTCTTGTCAAAAAATAGAGAGGATTTCGAAACAATAGACGATTTCAAAAGAAGGATGATAAAGGTGAAGAGAAAAACAAAAATATCATATGCTATGATTGTGACAAACTCGGTCACAAGAGGACCGAATGCCTGAACAAAAAGAAGTTCACCAGAAAAAAGCTCTTCAAACTACATGGGACGATAGTGATGAAGATGATCTTGAAGAAGATGAAATTCAAGAAGAAATTGACAACATGTGCTTCATGGCTATTGAGGATAAGGTAAGTACAAACAACGATGACTCTTACATTGACATATCTACCTCTTATGATAAAATTCTTGAAGAATTTGAGAAACTTATTTCAAAATACTCTATTCTTAACAATAAATACTCATTATTGAAAAAAGTAGTCAAGAAATTCTTTATTGCACAAAAGAACTTTGAAAAAGAAAAAGATGATCATAAGTCCTTAATTAAAGAAAATATTTCATTAAAAGAAAAAGTGGTTGATTTAACAAGCATTACTTACAAATTTACCCAAGGAAAGAAAAACTTTGAATTAATGCTTGGTGAGCAAAAATGTGTGTTCAACAAAGGGGGAATTGGATATATACCTCTCTTGAAACAAAAATCTCTTGAAACCATATCTGTAAAATCATCTAATTTTTCTCAATAAAATATCACATGTAGTTTTTGCAAGAAAATTGGTCATATTGCTTATAATTGTTCAACTAAAAAGAGACTATACTTTGAAAGGAAACACAAGTGGATAAAAGAATCCACAAACACTAGCTATCAAGGACCCAAACTTATGTGGGTACCAAAAATCAAAAATTAAAATTATTTATGTAGGTACCACGAAAGGTCAAGAGCAATTGGTTATTGGATAGTGGTTGTTCAAAACATATGACGGGAGATCGATCATTGCTATCAAATCTCAAAAGAAAAGATGGAGGTCATGTAACCTTTGGAGACAATGCCAAAGGAAAAATAATAGGCATTGGAACTATTGGTAATCGTTCTTCTCCCTCTATTGAAAATGTTTTATTAGTTGATAACTTTAAACATAACTTGCTTAGTATAAGTCAATTGTGTGATAAATGTTATCTAATTAAATTTGAATCTTCCAAATGCCTCATTGAAGATGCTATATCTAAAGAGGTATTGTTCATGGAGAGCCGAAGTAAGGATGTCTACATCATATCTATTGAATTTGAACTTGAAAAAGAAATAAAATGTCTTTCAAGTATAAATGATGATTCTTGGTTATGGCATAGGAGATTAGGTCATGTTAGCATGGACTTACTTTCAAAAATCTCCAAAAATAACTTTGTAAAAGGTTTACCAAATATAAAGTTTGAAAAAGATAAAATTTGTGATGCTTGTCAATTTGGAAAACAAGTAAAGAGTTCTTTCAAACTTAAACAACACTCATCTACTTCAAGATTTTTACAACTTCTCCATATGGACTTATTTGAACCCCTAGAACCGCTAGTTTAAGTGGAAAATATTATGCATTTGTTATTGTTGATGATTTTTCAAGATTTACTTAGGTCATTTTCTTGAATTTAAAACATGAAGCTTTAAATGAATTTAAACATTTTTGTAAAAGAGTCCAAAATGAAAAAAGATACACCATTACCACAATTAGGAGTGATCATGGTGGAGAATTTAAAAATATAGCTTTTAATGATTTTTGCAAATCAAATGGATATGAACATAATTTCTCGTCTCCTAGAACTCCTCAACAAAATAGTGTAGTAGAAAGGAAGAATCGAACATTGCAAGAAATGGCTCGGACCATGTTAAATGAAAATAATTTACCAAAATACTTTTGGGTTGAAGCCGTAAATACTTCATATTATATTTTAAATAGAGTTTTGGTTAGTCGAAAGAAAACCAAAACTCCATATGAGCTTTGAAAAAATAGAATTCCCAATATCGGATATTTTAAAGTTTTTGGTTGCAAGTGCTTTATTTTAAACACAAAAGAAAATTTGGAAAAATTTGATCCAAAATCCGATATTGGAATTTTTCTTGGATATTCATCTACTAGCAAAGCTTTTAGAGTTTTTAACAAAAGAACTTTAGTAGTTGAAGAATCTATGCATGTTGTCTTTGATGAAACTAACTCCATTGAAAAAGAAAAAGTCTTTGATGATGAAGATTTGGAAATCCCATTTGAACAACTAAGTGTTCAAAATCAAGACAAATGGAATCCAAATAACATTGAAATTTAACATGAGGAGGAAATGAGTATGCAACAAAATGAAGAAGAACATCATGAAGATCTCAACACTTCATCATTACCAAAAGAATAGAGGTTTGTCTCCTCTCACCCAAAAGATCTCATTATTGATGATCCATCAAAAGGGGTAAGCACAAGAAATTCTTCTAGAAATTTTCATAACAATTGTGCATTTCTTTCACAAATCGAGCCAAAGAATTTTAAAGAAGCCGAGTTTGATGAATTTTGGATTTTAGCTATGCAAGATGAAGTAAATCAATTTGAAAGAAATAATGTTTGAGATTTAGTTGCTAGACCAAATTCACAAACCGTAATTGGCACAAAATAGATTTTTCGAAATAAACGAGATGAAAATGATATAATTGTGCATAACAAAGCTAGATTAGTGGCTCAAGGTTATAATCAAGAAGAAGGCATTGATTTCGAAGAAACTTTTGCACCGATTGCTAGATTAGAGTCAATTCGCATGCTTCTTGCTACTTGCTACTTGCTTGTCATAAGAATTTTACTCTCTTTCAAATGGATGTCAAAAGTACATTCTCGAATGGAGTCATTCAAGAAGAAGTTTTTTTTTGAGCAACCACCCGGTTTTAAAAATCATAAGTATCCGGACAAAGTTTTCAAACCTAGAAAAGCCCTTTATAGATTAAAACAAGCTCCTAGAGCATGGTATGAAAGATTAAGTATATTTCTCTTATCAAATGGCTTTTTAATGGGTAATGCGGATACAACATTATTTATAAAAACCAAAAAGATTGATATGATAATTGTCCAAATTTATGTTGACGATATTATTTTTGGTGCTTCTAACATTTCTCTATGTGAAGAATTTTCTAAGTGCATGAGTAGGAAATTTGAGATGAGCATGATGGGTGAACTCAAGTTCTTTCTTGGACTTCAAATCAAACAAACTAATGATGAAATATTTATTAGTCAAACCAAGGATATCTTGGATATGCTCAAAAAGTTTGAAATGGAAGAATTAAAGCCAATAAACACTCCAATGAACTCATCAATCAAACTAGATAAAGATGAGCAAGGTACTTCTGTTGATATAACAAAATATCGAGGTATGATCGGATCCCTTCTTTATTTAATTTCTAGTAGACCCGATATTATGTTTAGTGTATGCTTATGTGCTAGATATCAATCTAATCCTAAGAATTCCCATCTTAGTGCCGTAAAATGTATTTTTCATTATCTTAGTGGAACTAGATCTTTAGGTCTTTGGTATCCTAAAGAAACTCATTTTGATTTACTTAGTTATTCGGATGCCGAATGGGCCGGTTGCACAATTGACCGTAAAAGCATTAGCGGAACTTGCCATTTTCTAGGCTTTGCTTTAGTTTCTTGGTTTAGTAAGAAATAAAATTACGTTGCCTTGTCAACCGCCGAAGCCGAGTATATCTCCGCCGCTAGTTGTTGTGCTCAAATCCTATGGATGAAACAAACTCTAAATGATTATCACCTTTCCTTTGAAAAAGTTCCTATTATGTGTGATAACACTAGTGCCATCAACTTATCTAAAAATCCCGTTTTGCATTCTCGTACCAAACACATCGAGAATAGACATCACTTTCTACGATACCATGTACAAAAGAGAGATATAACTTTGGAGTTTGTAAACACCGAAAAACAATTGGCCGATATTCTCACAAAACCATTAGCACTCGAAAGATTTTCATACATTCAACGAAATTTAGGCATAATTGATGAATGTGAAATATGTGGCTAACTCTTTATGTTTCCTATATTTGATTGCATTTCATATGATAAACATGTTTTAAAGTCTTTATCAAAGGACCAAATCATTGAAAATGCATGATTTTTCAGAAAATCCGTTGAAACGAGCGACCTCTTCAAGAAACGGGCGTCTGCTTTGTCTCAAACAGATGACCCGCCTATGAATCCATTTAAACAGAGACTTGCAAATTCTGATAAATTTAAACAGTTGACCGTTTCACATAAACGGACGTCCGTATGAACTTAAACGGACGACCGCCTCATCATCCGTCTACTCATCTGTTTGAACAGAGAGTTTATTTTCAAAAATTCAGTTCAAACGGTCGACCGTTTGTATATTCCGGTCGACCGTATCAACAGAAATCGGGGTTTTAAGTTAGAAAATTTTCAAATTTCTTCATTCCAATTTCGCAGGAACCACGATTTTCTCTCCAAATCTTCTTCCAATCTTTCAATCTTCCTAAAATCTTTCAAATTTACATTCGAAATCACAAAACCCATATCAAATCCACGGTCAAAACTGCAAAATCACCAATTTCTGCCCACGGAATCGTAAAAGACCAGCCAAACGGATGAACTCGAACCCTAGCCTCCCAATCCGTTTTCCATAACCATGCATCGGGTTAAAATGGCTGCCAAACATCCTAGGAAGGAAAGGTAACCTTCTCCATCCTCTGAAGAAGAGGATTCTCCCTTAGAAATTCGGATTGCCAAATGTCCCGTCCTCATCGGTAAGAACGTTGACCTTGCCTCATTTTCTTTTGAAGCCCCCTCCTTTCACATAGAGGATCTTTTTGTAGGGATGGGTTGGGTTAGTATTCTCACACTAAATGATAAAGTTTACCCTTCCATTGTAAAAGAACTCTATAAAAACATGACTTCTTCTCCGGGGTCGAGCAACTCGTGTCTAGTTCGAAATAAACGAATAAGAATCAAGATCTTATTCGATCAATTCTTCATCTTGAGGAAGGTGGTATTAGCCTTTATACCACAAAAATAATTTCTCACACTGAAGAATACAACCCGATCGAGGCATGTTGTCACGTCACCAGAAAACACTTTGAGGCAGCCATACGTCTAAGTACAAATCAACTCACCCTCCCGTGTCATGTATTACACAACATCATCGCCCATATCATTGTTCCTCGAAAAGGTCATTTAGATGTCAATCATTATGACATCTTCCTTCTCGACTCTATCCTCCGTGGGTGCAAACTAGATTTCTCGTACATCATGCTCCAACACATGACCTCAGTCCTTAGCGGCACTAGACCTAAGGCACTTCCTTACGAAATGATTTTCACTAAAAATTTTCAACACTTCGAAATCTCCTTCCGTGACTCGGTTGCCCTTCTTCCCAAAGCCACCGACACCATCAACATTCTTACCCTTCACCGAATGAAAATCTTTAAAGAGAATGGACAATGGGTGGTAAAGTCCAAAGGGTTTGACGATGAGTCGGGACCTTCTACATTACCGTTTGAGGGTGGCGAAGAAATGGACGAAGGTGGTAATGCCGAACATGCTCCTCCTCCATCTCCGCCAAGACTACGATCACATCCACCGTCGTCCTCCACCTCTGACTTCAACAAGGACCATTTTAATTTACTAAATGGACGGATCAACTCTCTCGCCGTGACGGTTGAAAGCATACAGTCATTGCTCCTTCAAGTGCTTGCTTCCCAACAAGCACTTCATGCTCATCTCAGCACCGGATTTCCTCCACCTCCTCCACCGGAGATCTAGTTTTATTTATTTTTGTCATTTTGCTTCTATGTTTTTGAGAACAATCATATGGTCTACCTTTCCTTTATGTATCTTTCAACTATGATTGTTTTTAGATTTCAATTTTATCAATGAATGGCATATCTTGTTTCATTTAGGGAGAATATGTTTTAACCTTAATGTTTCGATTATGCTTTTTTGTTTATGCCAAAAGGAAGAAAATATGTGATGTGAGATGAATTTGAAATATAAGTGATGTGATGAACTTGATGAATGTGATGATACATAAATATTTGAAAATTTGAAAATATTGACAAACAATTTGGACATTTGATATGTAATACAAAATGGTTTGGACATTTGATATGTAATACAAAATGGTTTCATATAATACAAATTCATCAAACCATGTTCACTTGAAAAAGAAAGGGGAATATATTTGCTTTAATTTATCTCATTATTCTATATTCTCACATTGTTTGTCATAGTCAAAAAGGGAGAAATTGTTGACCTATGGTTAACTTTAAACTGTAATATTTTGATTATAACAAACAAAATAGTTGTGTTTTCTAACAATCTATTTTCAAGCAATATTCAAAGCGCTACAAATCGAACTCTCATGTAATGTCAAGATCAAGTCAAAATCAATACAAGAGTTCAAGTATCTCAAGATCCGAAATTCAAGATTCGAAGATCAAGATCGAAGAATAGATTTTTAGATAAAATTGTAAAGGTATTAACACTTTGATCCTTAGCAATTAAATGAATGAAAGCTCAAAAATATTTTTTATCACTTGTACAAAAATATTTTTATTAAAGCCAAAAATCAATTTTTCAAAACAGTGGAAACGGACAATCTGTTTGGTAAACCGGTTGAACCGGTCGACCGTTTGAACTAAACTGGTCGACTGTTTGAACTGAACCATTTGAATGTCACTTTCTAAAAAGTGTTCGTTCTGAATTTTTGTAGTTCCAACGGCTAGTTTTGACCATCTGACCGGTCACCTGTTTGGTCATCCGTTTCAACAGAAAGTGACAAAAAGTTAACTTTATAACTACCACTTCATTTATTATCATTCAATAACACTTACAAGAGTATTTATAGAGAGAATTATATTGAAAAACTTCATTACATTTATATCTTCAATATCTCTTATTAAAAAAATTTGTTTGATTAAATCAAACTTTTGATTCATCATTCTCAACAAAGTTTTCTTCTAACACTTGAGCTTTCCTCATCTATTGCTATTCATTAAAGTGTTAGTCTCTCTTAGAACTAAACTTGTATTTATCATTCATCTAGAGAAAAATATTCAAATCAATCTCTTTACATTTTTGGGTCATATTGAGGTCCCTTGAAAAGCTCAATATTGTATAAGGATCGGTGCTCCTTGTTTGTAAGTTACCGGATACATTGTAAGGGTTTGGATTGTACCATAAGTCAATTAAAATAGTGGAAAGACTGTGCTCGTGTTGGAGAGCTTGGTAACGGGGGACGTAGATCATTGGTTGGATCGAACCTCCATAAAAATATCATTTGTACTCTCTCTTCCCTTTTATTTACTTATATTGTGCTTATATTTTTGTAGATTAATTTTCATTTCTTAAATATCATTTTGTTTAGAATATTTTTAGAGAAAGTTTGAGAAAACCAATTTTTACCCCCCTCTTAGTTAGTTATTCTTGGGCTATCATCTTGTCTCTTTTACTTGGCGTTGCCGCCATCATTTGAGGCCACTTAAGCTCTCTCATGTCGTGAATTTCCATTAACACATGGGCTCGACAGGTATTCAAAGGAGTGAAATCCTTAGTACCTTCATACTGTGGTCCGGGGGGGAGGGGGGGCGGGGCGAGGCGGGGGAAGGAGGGCACTTATTAGACTGGGGTTGGTCGCGAGGCCCAACCTTCTGTTTTCCTTTATCGTCTCTCACATGCTAGTTGTCATGAGACTTTCGCTTGTTGGTCTTAGGCTCTCTTTCTTCATGCAGACTCTTAGTTACTCTTTCTACTTCTTCAGCATCTACGTATTTGTCCCCATTCCTCAATAACTCCTGCATCGACTCTGGTTGATTTTTTGAGAAGGACATTTTAAAGGATCGGTTTTGGGTCCCATTCATTATGGCGATCACTACAACTGACATTTGAAGGTCTTTGATCCCCAACATGGCTCTACTAAAATGGGCGAGATAATCTTGTATAGTTTCTTCTTTTTCTTAAATGACCTGCATCAGACCTATGGTAGTTTTTCTCTTCCTCTTGCTGCTTAAGAAATATGCCACAAAGCTTTGAGAGAGTTAATCAAAAGTTTTGATGGATCGAGGAGCTAAAGTGGCCACCCAGTCCCTGGCCTCTCTATACATTGTTGGAGAGAAAGACTGACACATTACAGCATCTGGTGTGGCATACAACCTCATCATGTCAACGAACGTCCGAAGGTGATCGAGAGGATCGGTGACCCCATTATAGGACTCTATCATCGACTGATTGAATCCCTTTGGTAGAGGTACAACCTTGATTTCAAGAGCAAATGGATCTTTCTCCAATACCATTTGTATGCGCTTATCCTTCCTCTTTGTCAGGGCACTTTTTTTTTTTTGGGTTAGCATTTCGTCTAGTATTCGTTCCAAGTCTAGAGCTGGAAAGGGTGGTGGGAGTGGAGGTCAATCGACAGGTTCCTCCACAGGGAGATGAAGAACTCCTCGATCGACTACAAGTACTGTTGGGTCTTCCTGTGGGGGTTGTACATGAGTATTCCCTGTAGGGGCTACTGGAGGTGATCTGACATGGTCGGCACTCACCTGGATTTGATTCTAGAGCAAAGCCATCATAGCAGTCATCTGAGTTTGCAGGGTGTCAGCAATTTTATGTGTTTAATAATTCCGCAAGTGTACGGATCGCACAAGTAATAAAATAGATTATGAGTCCAAGTATCGTTCCCACAAGGATTTATATAATTCAATGTCAATTATATTAACCTTAATCGAATCTAATTAACTTTGAAAAAAATGGTGATTAAGAACTAATTAGAATAATAACTAAGAACAATTAAATAATTATAACTCAATTAAGTAAAAGATGGATTTATGAAAATTTCTTTAACATTCGAAAGAAAAGTACTAGGATTCCGAATCTATTAATAATTGTTAATTCCTCTATCTTGATTCTTGATTTTGACAAAAAACATCAGTTATAAAGATCAATATCCTTATATTGTTTAATAGTTTTTCTCGAATAAAATTAAACCTATTCATAAGTATTACTCGACTATATCTCTATGACGAATGCGAATACAAACGAATACATTAAGTCTCTGTAGATAATTAAAGATTACCTAAAGCATAGCGGTATATTTTTATCCCCTATCGAACTTTAAGATAATTAAAATATTGTCTAGCCTGCTTTCGATCTTTCGATAGTAAAACAAACTACAACACTCATACAATTATTGCGTACATAATTGTAGATTCAAATAAATCAAATCTAATTATTCAAAACTATATTGAAATAAATTGTTAAAAACCAAGTCTTTGGATAGAAGAATTTAAATTACAAGCTTAATCGTAATCCTAGCACTAAAATGTTTAGCTTAACATACTAATAATAAGAAAATAAAGAGGAGAAGAAACATGGAATTCATCACCCGGATATGAAGAAACTTGAAAGAGAAGAAATCTTAATGTTGATCTTCGTTGAATTTTTTAAAGATTAATTTTTTATCTTCGTTTCTTGTCTCCGTCTATTGTTTTTCTCCCCAAAATTCTACCAAAACGACTCCCTTGATTATGAGCTAATAACTCATATTTATACTTCCCTAATGGTACCCCAAAAATCATTAAAATCGTGGGTTAAAAGCTTCCTAAATCGGTTAGAACTCTAAAAGGAAAGAAAAAATCCCGCTACCATAATTTAGCCCGGGCGATCGCCCAGGTATGCATTTTTGTTCTTTGTTTTCGAAGCCTGTTGATGGGCGCTCGCCCAGCTTGATCTTTTAAAATCTCATGGTTTGGCCCTTCAACTTTGGATTTTGTTTTCTTTAGTCCTCAAACTTTTCACAGCCTCCAATTTGATCCTTCAAGTTTCTAATTAAGTGTAATTGAGTCTCCGTACTTCTGAGATATCTTTCAATTTATCGCTTTTTCATCTATTCTTCTCCAATTGCTTATAAACGGGTCCAAAAGTGAAATAAGAAGAATAATACACTAAATTAAGTAAAAATTTAATAAAATGACGAGATAAAAGCTTAGTTTAAAGACAGGAATAAGTGCACAAAATGTACTTATCAAAAACTCCCAAACTAAACATTTGTTCATCCTCGAACAAAAATAAAATTAAACTAATAATTTAAACTAAGCTAAAGGAATTAACAGGAATTGAGTTAATATTAAATTTCTTACCATATGCCTCAAGTTCGAATATAAAGTAATATTTTTAGAAGTATATTAAACAACACAACCAATAAATTTTTACTTATCCGATGCTCGACCTTTTGTGAGTGTGTGAATAGCCAATTATTGAACTTACACATATATTAGACTACGACTAATATTGTGTTGTTGATATTTTTACAATTCCGAACCCTTTGTAGTCATTTATTCCTTACACCTCTCGTAAATTACACACTTCTAATGCTTTTCTCTCCAATCCCGAAGTGTTCTAGCAAATTTGGTTCCTAATGATCAACACAATACCGCTTCAAACAAAGTGCAAAAAAATTAGAACATTGTATTCTTAGAACTAGGATGGTGAGTGATTTCTAAATTCTCATTTTAAGTCTCTTAGGTTCTAACCTAGCAATCCTTATCGATCACTTTTGACTCTTTTTATTTTATTTATTTAAGTTAAACAACCTTACATCATGTGCAATACTTCTCTCACACAAACTTTCTATGTGACCCATGTAGCGAGCTTTGGGCCAATGACTCCCAAGTCAGATGACCATAGGGCACCAGGTTTTAAAATACTATAACAGGCTTAATTACTCGAGTCCACAGGCTATAAGAGAAGTGAAGATGTAATTTTTTTAATTATTTTTTGTGTGACTCATGTAACGAGCTTTTGGCCGATGACTTCCAAGTTAGATGACCATATGGCTCTAGGTTTTGAAATACCCTAACATACTTAATTGCTCGAGTCAGATATTTTATTTTATTTTTATCAGTAGTGAGTAGTGCTTGATTTAGATTCCTTGACTACAACCTATTCAACCAAAGATGAGACCAAGAAAATCCAAACCATCAAAATTTCACAAAAATATGTACTAACTTTAACACTCCCAAACTGTTCTTAAACAATTTGGTTACTAGTCTAAGAATTTAGGAATGAAATTTTTCACAATAATCTAAGCCAATAATATCAACCCATAGACTCAAGTCACGTTTCCAATAAGTGATAAGTCAACAGTGGCTACGTGCTTCATATCTAGTCCAACAGGGATAAGTATTCAGGTAAAAGTACGAGTTTAAATGTTGTCTAATATTCTAACTAAAAACGTACTTAAATTCAAACAAATATTATCATTGGCGGTAAGATATTCAACAATAGCTAGAGATTTTTTTTAAAGAGATAATAATATTAAAATTTTTAAATTTTTAAAAAAAAATGAAATTTCTAGTTATATAGACCCGAATAATAAGCAAATTTAAAATAATTAAGTATCATGATACTTAACCCAACCCAAACTAAAATATTATATTGTTTCCAATGTAATAGTAAAATAAAGCAAATAAAGGAGAGAATACATCAGTTACTCCCTGGAGATAGATGTGGAGAAGATGGATCTGGCTGGTTGAATGTCTAGTTGAAGTAGACTCAGATGTACTGCTCGAACTCTTGGACAAAAGATGATGTCATAGATATTATCCAAGCGGCTCACAATGTAGGACATCCTGCAATTGACATGGTGATGCTTTATAAGCGAATTAAACAATAAATGAAATAAAAACTAATGATTTATTTAAACTACCGAAAACTACTACTTATAAAACAAGTAAATAAAATGGTTAGAAAATGAGTTGCCTCCTATTAAGCACTTATTTATAGTCATTAGTTTGACTTATTGTCTAGTTGCTTTACGGCACTCTAAATAATGCTTTGGAGACCTACTTTGCTTGCATCTATTGACTTTGTACCATTTTTTATTTATCCTCAAAAATTTGAATTTGTGCTCCTTATAAAAATATGATTTTAGTGTAGCATCTTGCTCGAACACAACTACGAAAACTTCAACTTCCTCATCGACGTTGATCACAAAATCAATTTTAGAAGAAAGAGGATAATTGGAGAATTGCTTGTCTAATTTGTGCTTTTGTAATCTTTGAGGAAATGGGATCGGAGGCTCATATGGTTTGATAGAAATGGTTGCTTTAACCTGTGGTGTAGCTGAACTCTCTTTAATATCTGCTGTCTACTCAGTCTGTTCAACGTGCTCCTCATCAGTGGACAATACCTTTTCTTTATTTGCAACTGGCCTCTTGACATGGAGTTCTGGTAATTGAACCTCACTTCTAGTAGTAATAGATGTAACATTTTCTTTGGGACGTGCCTAGCACTCTGCCTGATATAGCAACTGCCATTTGACCTATTTGTATTTCCAAATTTTTTATTGAAGTGCATTGATTTTGAAAATTGATCTTAGTCTGTCTCATGAACTGATCAGTTTTTCGATGAATTTACCGAGAATGTCTTCTAGTAAAGTTCTCTTTTCTGGCTGCTGAAACTGAGGACCTTGTGGTATGATATTATTGTAATTATCCTTCCAAGAGAAATTTGGATGATCTGCGGTGAATTTTCCAACAAGCTTGTTGTCCTCATCAATCTCAGAAGTAGCCTCATATCTCGCTATATTGGCATGCTGCATTGCAAGGAAATCACCAAAAAGCATGTTGTCCTCATCAATTTCAGAAGTAGCCTCATATCTCGCTATATTGACATTCTGCATTGCAAGGAAATCTCCAAAAAGCATGTTTTTCTCATCAATATCAGAAGTAGCCTCATATCTCGCTATATTGGCATGTTGCATTGCAAGGAAATCACCAAAAAACATGTTGTCATCATCAATTTCAGAAGTAGCATCATATCTCGCTATATTGGCATGCTGCATTGCAAGGAAATCACCAAAAAGCGTGTTGTCCTCATCAATACAAGATTGGCTTTGGATGATTTGCGGAGTCATAAAATCTCCAGCTAGCATATTGTCTTCATTGATCTCCTGGTCTACCATCTTGTGTTGTGGTCTGAAACGAGACAAGTTGAACATTGAAATAAACTAATAATAATAATAATAATAATAATAATAATAATAATAATAATAATAATAATAATAATTAAATAAATAAAGTTTGAATTAGTGTTAAAATAACTGAAAGAGAACTAAAACTAAATCTCTGGTAATGGCACCAAAAATTTATTAGCGTTTTTCTGTGTTTAATAATTCCGCAAGTGTACGGACCACTCAAGTAATAAAATGAATTATAAGTCCAAGTATCGTTTCTACAAGAATTTAGATAATTCAATGCCAATTATACAAACCTTAACCTAATCTAATTAACTTTGAAAAAAATGGTAATTAAGAACTAATTAGAATAATAACTACGAACAATTAAATAATTATAACTCAATTAAGTAAAAGATGGATTTATAAAAATTACTTTAACTTTGGAAAGAAAAGTACTAGAATTCCAATCTACTTATAATTGTTAATTCCTCTATCTTGATTCTTGATTTTGACAAAATACATCAGTTATGAAGATCAATATCCCTAGATTGTTTAACAGTTTCTCTCGAATAAAATTACATCTCTATGATGAATGTGAATACAAACGAATGCATTAAGTCTTTGTAGGTAATTAAATATTACCTAAAGCATAGCGGTGTATTTCTATCCATATCGGACTTTAAGATAATTAAAATATTGTCTAGCCTGCTTTCGATCTTTCGATAGTAAAACAAACCACAACACTCATACAATTATTGCACACATAATTGTAGATTCAAATAAATCAAAATTAATTATTCAAAACTATATTAAAATAAATTGTTAAAAACCAAGTCTTTGGATAGAAGAATTTAAATTACAAGCTTAATCGTAATCCTGGCACTAAAAGGTTTAGCCTAACATACTAGTAATAAGAAAATAAAGAGGAGAAGAAAATATGAAATTCATCACCCAGATATGAAGAAACTTGAAAGAGAAGAAATCTTGATGTTGATCTTCGTTGAATTCTTCAAAGATTAATTCTTGATCTTCGTTTCTTGTCTCCGTCTATTGTTTTTCTCCCCAAAATTCTACCAAAAAATGACTCCTTGATTATGAGTTAATAACTCATATTTATACTTCCCTAAAAGTGCCCCAAAAATCCCTAAAATCATTAAAATCGTAGGTTAAAAGCTTCCTAAATCGGTTAGAACTCTAAAACGAAAGAAAAAATCCTGCTGCCATAATTTAGCCTGGGCGATCGCTCAAGTATGCATTTTTGTTCTCTGTTTTCGAAGCCTGTTGCTGGACGCTCGCCCAGCTTGATCTTTTAAAATCTCATAGTTTGGCCCTTCTACTTTGGATTTTGTTTTCTTTAGTCCTCAAACTTTCCACAGCCTCCAATTTGATCATTCAAGTTTCCAATTGAGTGTAATTGAGTCTCCGTACTTCTGAGATATCTCCCAATTTATAGATTTTTCATCTATTCTTCTCCAATTGCTTATAAACGGGTCCAAAACTGAAATAGGAAGAATAATACACTAAATTAAGTAAAAATTCAATAAAATGACGGGATAAAAGCTTAGTTTAAAGGCACGAATAAGTGCACAAAATGCACTTATCACAGGGTCTCAAACTGATGCACGGTTTCATACGTAGGTAGTGGCAGTCCCACGCCATGAGTTTCGGATTCTGACTCTGCCACGGTCCTTCCTGATGGAGCTTTCCCAATTGAGCGCGCGCCCCTCATTCTTGGTCTTGCCATAGCATTTTGTTGCGAAAATTGGTTCTCCATAGACGGTGCCAAAGACGTTATCAGTTACAACCTGGCTTATAACCTGAAAAAGAAGTGGTGGGGCTCATTTCCCCTATTCATACTTCGGTGTAAGAGTCAGTAGGAGAAGAATATGGTGGAGAGTTACGTAGAGTATATATTTATTTAAAAGGTTTTTTGAGAGAATACCTGAAACGGAATGGGCTGCTATTTATAGGCAATTTCTCTATGTCTACGTGGCAGACATCCTAGCTCATCAGGGGGACACGTGCCTTCATCTCAGAAAAGGTGGAGTGAGTGGCCGAGAGTATCTTTCTGTTGTAACCGTCGCATATCACGCATGTGGAAAATCTTCGGATATCACAACCTATTTTCAAACTAGAGAGCTGAGCTCGAGTAGGAAGGTCGTTCGACGCTTTGTGTCGATCAAAGTACTACGTAGAGACTCCAACTTTTTGGTTCTTCAACTTGGGCTCTCTACATCAGACCCCAGGCAGGGCTCTCTATCTTGGACCTTAGGTTGGACTCTCTTCGTTGGATCCCAGATTGGGCTCTCTATCTTGGACCCCAAGTTGGGCTCTCTACATTGGACCCCAGGCTATCATCAGACCCATTTACCCAAATAAAAAAGAAATAAAATAAAATCAAACCTTGTAAGATTCTGAGACATTGAAAGCCTGAAAAGTGAATGGCAATGTATTTGTTTTTAACATTTTAAAGATTTGAACTATTTGTATGCTATAAGATTTAGACAATTTGTGTGCCTTCAGTACTGCATAATAGTAATGCATATTTCTTTAATATTCTTAAGCTCCATTATCGAATTTTCTTTTTGTTTCGTCACTGGAAAAAGGTGATGGAAAGTGGTTTATTTTTCATGTGCATTTATAATTCTTAGGCTGTGTTTGATTGCAAGTGGAAAATTTGGGTGGAAATAAAATATTTTTTATAGAAATGAATTACCAAGAAATTATGGGTTGGAAAAGGTTAACAAATTTTCCATAAAAAATAAATTCTCCTATCACATAAAGAAAATATTTTCCTTGAAAACAAGAAAAATGTGGCAAAAAGTAGAAAACTTTGAAAAAAATTTCCATGGAAAAAAAAGGTTGCAATCAAACAAAACAAGGAAAATAGGTGGGAAAATGCCTTTTTCATGGAAAATTTTTGGCAATCAAACAAACAAGTTGGAAAATAGGCAGAAAAAAGACATTTTCCATAGAAAATAAATGCCAATCAAACACACCCTTAGGAGAAATTCGAGTTGTTACTTGTGCTCTGTGGACAAGTTCAGAGAAAATTTCTTGCATACAATATCTGAGCCTGAGGACGCCTATTTTAGTATATATATAAATTTAAATTATTAAGTTTAGTGCCTTGAAAGATATATCGATCTCTTGTTGTAAATTTAGTGCTGCTGCTTCTGTTGCTAATACTGAACCGTGGAACAAATTATACAAGGAGAACAAGAAAATATTTTTGTTGTTTGTTGCTGCTACCTTTGTCTTGGTTGAACTTCGTGTTATTTTAATTGTTTTAAGTTTGTATTGAAATTAATATATTAGTATTATAATTTTTATATTTTCAACATTCCAATTTAAGCATTGTATTGACATTTTATAACAATATATATATATATATATATACATTTAACTTGTTTGAAGTTAAACTGTGATTTGAAACTAAATCGAACTGTCAAAAATAGTTTTGTTTCGTTTGGTTTTGAAAGTGAAATTTTTTGGTTTGATTATGAATTTTTCAAAACCGTTTTAAATGGTTTGGTTTGAAAATAAGTCAAAAAATGCCCAAAATGAACCTTTCACTCCTAATTTCTCTTATACTTTTAGACAAGCCAAAAAAAAAAAAAAACAACACATATAAAAGTACAACAAAATATGTGTCTCTCATTTTAAAGCACACCAATAAGATATTTGGATAGAAACCATCATGAGAACCAGATGAGCGAATTAATAGAAGATTGGTGATAAGAATTCGATTAAAAAAGGTGAAAATATATGTATGATAATGAGCAAATGTTTAAAATCTTTAGTACAATTAAAAAATAGTGCAATAAAAGAAAATTGTAGTAGCAGTAATTACCCTTCATTTTTTCACATGGCCCAAAACTAGATGTGTAAAGATGGGTATAGTTTCGTCATATACCACAAAATATAGAATAATTTAAAAAATACTATTTAATTTTTTTATTCTAAAAATACTGTTTTTATTTTTATAACACTTATTGTTACATTTCTTATAAAAAAAATGTTTGTCACCTTTGTTACATTTATTATATTTGAAATTTAAAATGTTAGTTAATAACTGTAGAATTTTAATATAAAATCAAGTATGTGCCAAAATTATCATCGTAGTAAAGAAATGCCAATGTCAAGTTGCACCGCCTTACTTTTAGCCTGGGTGAGGATAGGCATAAGTCTTTAAAACTTTTTTTCCATGAAAATTAGCTAAAAAACTAGAACAAAATTAAAAAAATATTTGGATACATGGTGGCCGGCCTGACTCGACCATTTTTTGACATGCACCAAACAAAATGCCCGTATGATTTTGTGGATAAATGTTATTCGGATAATAAATTTATCATTACTTTGTTTGATTTAGTTAGATATAAGAATACAAAAAATATTATTTAAAAAAAAACTTTTCTTAAACAAAGACAATTATACCCTTATTCTTAATTAAACGAAAAAAAAATTAAAAGAGAAAAAAAAATGAGCGGAGTAGTGGAGGCAGCGGGTTGGCGGGGTGATTATCATAGGATATGTATATTTAAAAAATAGATTTGTTCTATATTATAAAAGGTACATTCGTCTCTTTAAAAAAATTAGTGAATCAATATCTGGATAAAAAATTGTCTTTTTCTCTCAGAGAATAAAACTTTTGGCACATTTTTCTATAAATTGTTATCTAGATAAAAGTGTATCCGTCCAAACAGCATGTTTGGTATGTGGATAAATGTTAAAGATAATGGATAAATTTGTCTTATCCTATTTTCGTGGAAGTGATATCCGAATAAATTTTATTTGGACAACAGTTTAAGCAAAAAATGATGATAAATTTTGTCCTCCGAAAAAGAAAAATAATTTTTTTTATGTGAATAATGATTCACTCATTTTTTAAAGACAAACGTACTATTTATAATATATAAAAAAAATTTGAACATCCATAACCTAGAATAATCGTTATCACCCGTCCTACCTCAAATTTTTCGAACTCGTCCCAAATTTCTTTTATTTTATACGTATTTAAAAAAAAAAAAATTAATAAAACGGCAGTAAATGATGATTTTTTAATCACCGCCTTGCCTCGCCTCGCATCCCAAAAATCCCCAACGGGCCTCGCCGTTACCATCCCTATAGCCACCACCACCGCCACCGCCACCGCCACCGCCACCGCCATCGTTAGAGGTGGCAAAACAAACCCGACCTGACGGGATGGCCCGTATAATCTGAATTTCGGGTTGGGCTAGCCCGTTAAAATGATGGCCCAAACAAAATCGGGCCCCTATGGTGGCCGGGTTGGCCCCCAATTTTTTTTTTTTTAGCTCCTTAACATTAATCACTCTACATTCATTTTGTGAATAGTCCCAGTACATAATTCAAATTGGGTAAATTAAACATGTGATCTATTCTGATCTCAATTGTAACATGTGATTATTGCACCCACTATATTGATTCCATAATTCTGATCTCAATTGTGCAAACTCCTTCATAAATAATGGTTTTAAGTCCTTTTTTTGGAGAGTTGCCATCTACTTAATTGATTCCAATGTAAACTAAAGACATTAGAATTATGCCTGTAAGAGAATTTTACCTTTTCCCACTATCGAAACCTTAGCTTTGTTTCCAAAATTTACCTCTCCACGTACCGTTTTGTCCAACTAAGAGATTTAACTCATTTCCACACATGCGATTATTGCATCCAGTATTTAAATACCATTCTCTGAGGTGTTCTTCTTCGGAAGCATTGCAAGCTAACAACAATGTGTCATTCTCATCTACCTCACTTATTATCTACACATTTCATAGTTTAATTCAAGTTTCAACTCAAATTTCATATGTAGTTCGTTACAAATCACTCTTCTACGATATCATTTAGAACTAGTTTTGTACACAGAAGTCGACACTATAAAAGATGATATATTTGATCGGGTTTTTTGGCATTAAAAAAAATATCCTTCAAACATAAAATTATTTATAAAAAAAGAAAAATAAAATAAATTAGCATCGGGTTGGCCAGTTGGCTTGCTGGCAGGCGTAAAACTGGGCCGGGCCAGCCCGGGCTAGTTTCAAGTGTGGCCCAGCTCTAGTGGGTCGGGCCGAGTTTGCCAACTCTAGCCATCATCCTCTGCCACCACCTTCCGCCAATGTCTGCATCGCTACCACCCTCTGTCGCTCCACCCATTTTTTTTTTTTCTCTTTTAGTTTTTTTTTTCGTTTAATTAAGAATAATGGTATAATTGGGGTAAATAGCACAAAACGTCCCTACCTATTGGCCTTATTGTGGAAAACGTCCCTACCTTCTAAATTTTGGCATTTTCACCCTTACCTACTGGATTTCCTGCGCAAAACGTCCTTCAGTCCAAAAATTAAGGGGTAAATTAGTCCAACCACTTTTTTCACATATATATTACTTCTTTTAAAATTGGGGGGCTTTCCATGCAATTTCCAAAATTGCACATCAGGCCCCCATCTCCAAATCTGCCAAAACACCTTGGACTGTTTCAGCTTAAAAGTGGAAACGTACAAATCCCAAAGACAGGAACAAAAGTATTTGTAGGCAGAACAGGTTGGGAGCTTCAATAGTAATTATGTGGGCCAACAGGTGGAATAAAGTCAACATGAAAATTCCTAAAACCTTTAGGTTGTATTTGAATGGTCAAAATCTTTAAATCAAAATGTGGAACAAAATGCACCTTCAAGAAAGCTGCAGCTGCGGTTTTCACCACTTATTTACAGGAGATGGCGTCGGAATATGTTGGTGTAGATAGAAACGAGTCAACGATAATATTGATTGTGCAAAACAAGCAAAAACACTATCCTTCAAACGACCAATTTTTTCCGTGGATTAATTATTGTATTATGTTTTTTCCTTTAAACATTCATAAATCAGGATAAATAGGATCTTGTGAAGTAAGATTTGAAAATAGGAACTTCAGTTGTTGGAACTGCACTAGTCCCAAAAGAAAATGTTAGTAGTTGCAGCTGTGGGACTGTAATAATCCAGCTTGTAAATAACAAATCCTTTAGATTTATAATGCTGCATTCTTGCATTTCAAATGTAACAACATTGAATTGGAATGGTTTAGTCTTACTAAGAACTGGGTTGCATCACTAAAACTAAAGCTCGATTTACAAATCCCAAAAACGTATAATCACGGCTGGGGCGCCACTTTCAGCTTCAAGCTTGCTGTTTCCACTTTCAGCCTGCGTCGTTTTGGCAGATTTGGAGATGGGGTCTGCTGTGCAATTTTGGAAATTGCATGGAAAGCCCCCCAATTTTAAAAGAAGTAATATATATATGAAAAAAGTGGTTGGACTAATTTACCCCTTGATTTTTGGACTGAAGGACGTTTTGCGCAGAAAATCCAGTAGGTAAGGGTGAAAATGCCAAAATTTAGAAGGTAGGGACGTTTTCCACAATAAGGCCAATAGGTAGGGACGTTTTGTGCTATTTACCCGTATAATTGCCTTTTTTTAAATAAAAAATTGACTTTTTAAAAGTAACTTTTTTCAATCATATACTTAGCTAAACCAAACAAGATAATAGTAAACATGTTATCCACATAAATTTTATCTATATAACTTTTATCTAGATAAATAATTTTATTCATAAACCAAACAGACCTTAATGTAAAAGCTTTGAATCGAGCAAAACAATTTTTCTCGAACCAAATACATTTGCTAAAAAAAAATCTTATCTATATAACTTTTATCGAAATAAATAATTTTATTCACTAAGCAAATGGACCTTAATGTAAAAGCTTTGAATCGAGCAAAACAATTTTTTCTCGAACCAAATGCATTTGCCAAAAAAAAGAAAATATTGTTACAACAAGAAGGGCTATTTTGTTGTAAAAATGTTATTCTTTCTATTAAAGAGAGGAATAACATATACTTTTGGAGATAAACCTTTGTAACTACCTCAAAAACGGTTCCTAATTACCTGTTCCCAATATCTCATCGACTATTGCATCACCTAACTTCCCTTATATATATATTTTACACAAGAAGTATTCTAAAACTTGAACATTTCTCATCATACATAAAAACCCATGGCGTCTAAGTCTTTGTGCTTCGTCTTTTTGGTGTTGTGTTCATGGGTGTTTGTAGGTTTTTCACAAGGCGGCGGTGATGATAAGTTGCCATGCATGAAAAAGCTTCTTCCATGCCAACCATATTTGAAGGCGTCTTCTACACCACCAGCAGCTTGTTGTGTTCCGTTGAAGGAGATCGTAGCCGACGATACTAAGTGTCTTTGTGCCGTATTTAACAATCCCGACATCATGAAAAGCCTCAATGCAACACAAGAGGATGCTCTCAATATGGCAAAGAATTGTGGTGCTAATGCTGATACATCCGTTTGCAATAAAGGTATTTCTGATTTTTCCTTAGCCAAATATATATATATATATATATATATATATAGGGGTCTTGATTTAAATATATTTTTATGCATTTTCCTACGTACGAAATGAATTTTACATACATTTTGCTTCACTTGTATGGATATGAAATTCTCAAATCTTAGATTAATGGTGAGACTTATTTGAAACACAAGAAAATTTTGATTTTTTAGACATTTATTTTCCTCCAGGTTGATAAATGAAATTTTCTTAGATTTGATGAATGGTCTTCTGTGGAATTATTTTGTTGCATTGGATCTTTGAGTACATGTAGTGATGAATCGAAGGAACAACAACAAAAAAAGGCTTGTTCAGTCCACCTTATCAATTAATTGAGAATAAAACCGAGTTTAATATTTTTTGATGCATATTTTCCTGGATAAGGTAAAAGATTCTCATTACTCCTCTTTATGAAAAATAAGGGTATATTGATTTCATTTTATGTACTAGTTAATTTTAATATAATTGCAGAGCAACACACAGTGACGGAGTCAGACATTTTAAGTTGGGGGTCCCCAAACAAGATATGGCAAATGGGTGGATCGGGGGAGGGGGGAACCCTTCTCATGGGGTTTCGGGGGCAGCGCCCTCGAAATTTATTTTTTCTCAAACCACAATTACTGGGTTCATTTTTATGAGAATGTAATGTTTTTTTACGGCAACTCGGCCCTTCGATTCGACAGAAAAACTTAGACGACGCAATTCTTACTGTCGCCTATCATGCGTGTTTCGTGTATTGAAGTTCACAGACCACAAGACGTGAAGTTCAATGGCGGAAGAAGATGAATATGAATCTATTTTTTGGCCTTCTTTGTTTCTTTGTTTAGATTATTCATCTTTGTTTGGCCTCAATTGATTATTTTGTTTGGACAAGGAACATTTCAAATTGTATTCAGTCTAGTCTAGTGTAAGTTGGACAAGGAACATTTCAAATTGGAAAACATGATAAATATAATTAATGTTGATATTGTCAATCTTATTTAACTAGTTATTACAATGCTCCCAAGTGATTGCTTTTCTAACTTAATGTTGTTTCTTTCTATTACAGCTTCTACACCAACTGTTTCACCATCCCCAACTTCTTCTAACAGTAGTAAGTTCTCTCTATTTAACTAGATTACTGCACTTATTTTTCTTTTCCTTCTCCTCTGAATGCAAACCAACCAACTTTTTATTAAACTAACTTGCGGCGAACCACAAACAAGATAAAAACAGAATACAATCAACCGAGTTATAAGATACTAGACAAAAAGTAGCGAAGGACATGACCTCGAAAGCCACCTTTTTTATCTATTTCTGGGAACAAAGCGGCAAGAACCTAGTATAGCTAAAATAACAAACAAAATAGATGCATTAGGTTTTGGAAAGATGCAAATCCAGTTCTAGTGGTTCGCGGGGTACTGTGTAAAATCATAAGCAAGTAAGGTTCTGGCGGAGACATACACAAGAACACAAGAAAGATGGAAGTAAAGAGTATAACAAGAAATCAGCTTATTTTAATATGTGCCTGTGTACTTGTGCATGATTTCAGGTTCTACAAGTAATTCAACAGCTCATTCACCTGCGAAAAGTTCAGCTGCTGTGATTTCTTATTTTGGAGGATCCATACAACTTGCAGCCGTTCTGAGTTTGATTTCATCCATAATATTCTAGAAAATTTTCCATTTCAAAAAAAGCTCTTGTTATAACTCGGCAAATTTAACTAAGCCGGGACTTAGCCAAACATGTGGCTATATATGCTTTTAGAGTTATTTGTTCAAGACTGTGATGTTTTCCCATAAAACCTCAATGGATTGTTATGGCGCTTATCATTTAGAGTTTTATTATTCAGTTCCATGTTAAGGTGGATTTCTCCCAAAATTAACTGAGGCTCGTCATGGTGGAGACGAGAGTTTATGAATATTATTCAATCTTATATATGAGTATATATATTGTTTGCTAAAATTGCAAGTGCTGTTGAAATATGTCATTAATTATATAGATTGATTATTTTCTATTTTAGGATGATTTTAGTTAACTATAGAAGATCGCATAGCTGTAATTAAGAGATTATAATCTTAAATTGATTATAGGGTTTATGTCATGAAAACCCTATATATATCTTGTAATTATTGATATGTATTATGAATGAACAAATACAATTCATCAATCTTAAGATGGTATTAGAGCCAATTTGGTTCATTCGTTCCAAAATTTTCACAACCTAGATTCATAAAATTAAATCATAAGTCATAACCATCTCCGTATCCATAGCCATTCAAGCCGTAGCCAAACCTAAACTCACAAAATCCTTCTTCGAATCTAAAAAAAAAAATATCTGAGTAGCTTTGCAGCCGAGAATTTTTTTTTTTTTTTTTTTTTTTTTTAAAAAAAAATTTTGGTTGAAGATTGCGTGTGTGCCGTGTAACCAAAGTTTCGATTTTCCAAACTGAACTTCAACAAAAAGGTCAACCAAAAAAATTCAATTTTCTTAAAATATGGTTTTTGCCTTTCTGTATTGAGGCGTGAACCATTTTTCTTTTCTTATTTTATAATTGCCTTGGAAAATTGTGTTTCTTTTGATTAAATTTTTTTTTTTGAGAGCCAGTTTGAACATTTTTTTTTAGTAAAAACAAATGAGTAGAAAAAATTCGGTTGTAATTCAGTTCGAATGAGTTTTTAATGCAGGAATCACCCTCACTGAATCAAATTACGACATATGGTCTCAACTCATGGAAATGCAAATTGCTGAATGGGACAAAATCACATACATTCGTGGCAAGACCAAACCACCTGCAGAATCTGATGAAGGCTTTGAAAAATGGTATGTTGAAAATAAAAAAGTCAAACGGTGACTATTAATGTCTCTGTCTCCACAAATTATGAGGCGTTATCTATGCTTATCCACTACCTACGATATTTGGAATGCTTTGTCAAAAGCATTCTACGATGGAAGTGATGAATTACAAGTCTTTACTTTGAATCAGAAGGCTTTTTCTGCAAGACAAAAGGGAAAAATCCTCTATGTGTATTATGGAGAGCTGACTGAAATTTTTCAAGAGTTGGACCATCGTGATACTGTAGTTATGAAAGATTCAGATGATGTCAAAGCCCACCACAAGTCTATTGAACAATTAAGAGTTCACATATTTCTCGCTGGATTGGACGAAGAGTTTGATTCAATCCGACGAGAGATTTTGCACAGAGACTCAGTGTTAAACCTGGATGAGTGTTATTCTTTGGTTTGCTAGGAAGCTATTCGTAGTACCACCCTGAAAGGTATTTCTGAAGCATCTGAATCCAGTGCCATGGTGGCTCGGAACCGTCCTTATCAGGGTCAACAAGATCGAGCCCGACGTAATAATGGTAGACCGACCAATGGTATTGACAAGTCTTCCTACAAATGTATTCATTGCAATAAGACTGGTCATACCGAAAGTCGTCGTTTTGATCTGGTGGATATCCAGAATGGTGGGATCCTAGTCGCGCAAAGAAAAATCAACAAAATCCTTCCATTGCAGCAGTTGCTCAAACAAAAATAGAAAATGAAGTTACTGACACTGCCTCGGCATTGGTAATAGCTGCCGACAACGGTGGTAAGTTTTTAAGTATTTCTACACCTGTTTTGAATAGTACATAGATAATTGATTATGGCGCAACAGATCACATGACATATGAATGTAGACAGTTCTTACCACTTAATCCCTCCACTCAAAAGTTTGTCTCTACTGCAAATGGAGCTTTGACCCAAGTTATTGGGGAAGGATCTTTGACTCTAACCAATACATTCAATTTAGATTTTGTTTTAGAGGTTCCATGTTTAGATTATAACCTTTTGTCAGTTTCTCAAATAACAGCTAATTTATCTCGTGTTGTAATTTTTTGGCCTGATTTTTGTGTGTTCAAGGACATCAAAACGAGGAAGACGATTGGTTGAGGTATTAGGTGGGGAAAGCTGTATTACTTGGACTTGGAATCAAAGAGTACCGATAGTCTACGACAAGCTTTGGCCGTTGGTAGTTCTGAAGACAAAAATAAAGAAAGAAATACGGTTATGGAATCGCCATTTTGGGCATGCTTCATTTAGTTATCTCAAAAAATTAATTTCTAGTTTATTTACACAAGTTGATGTTTCTAGTTTTCAGTGTGATATTTGCGAACTTGCGAAAATTCATCGTGCTTCATTTCTATTACGATTGAATAAAAGTCCACTTCTTTTTATGATTATTCATTCTGATGTCTGGGTCTATCTAAAGTCACTACTTTAGGTGGGTCACGTTGGTTTGTAACATTTATTGATGATTGCACCAGGATGACATGGCTTTGTGTGATGAAATCCAAAAGTGAAGTCAAGTCGATATTTCAAAAGTTTCTTAAAAGGGTTGAAACTCAGTACAATAGAAAGATTCAAGTTCTTCACAGTAACAATGGTGGAGAATATCAGAGTACTGAATTTCAATACTATTTGAAAACACAAGAAATGACTCATCACACAACTTGCTCCAACACACCCCAACAAAACGTGGTGGCCGAGCGAAAAAATCGACACTTTTTGGCGATTGTCTGAGCTTTGTTAATCGAAGCCCATATGCCATTATCTTATTGGGAAGATGCACTCAATACTGTAGCTTATTTAATTAATCGGGTACCCTCCAGCACCATCAATTTCAAAACACCATTCCAAACCCCTACTGACGCAATTGTTGCCCAGCTGTCTCAAATTTAGCTCATCATGTTTTTGGGTGTGTGGTGTTTGTACACCTACACAAGCATCAACGCACCAAGTTAACTCCTCAAGCATTGCGATGTGTTTTTGTTGGGTATGCCACTCATCAAAAAGGATATCGGTGTTACCATCCTCCAACACGTTGATTGTTTGTTACGATGGATGTTGTTTTCCATGAAGATACAATGTATTTCTCCAATTCTAAATTTCAGGAGGAGTACCAGAATGAAATTCAAACTCTAGTTTATGATGAAGATAATAACTAGGATGTGGGCAACGTAGATTTAAGTGGTATGACTTTAGATCAAAGTAAGTGACGAGCACCTAATAACCGAAGAAGTAAGTGACGAGCACCAAATAATCGAAGAAGTAAGTGACGAAGAAGTGGTTCTATCTCTAACTCAGCATGAAATCGAGTTTCTTGAAAATATTGCTCTATCTTCGATCGACATATCACACCAATCACTTATGAAGATGCTCTTGAGCCACACAAAGACAGTTACCACAACGTCACACCAAAGGTATTTGTAAAGCCACATATAAACATGAGCTTTCTAGTAAAGTAAAATATCCCATGAACCATTATGTGTCTAACTAATGTTTGTTAGAATCAAACATGTCATTTGTGAATCAATTATCTGTTGTATCTATTATTAACAGTGTGCAAGAAGCCTTAACTGATCCTAGATGGAAAGCAGCTATGAACGAGGATATGAAATCTCTAAAAAAAATGAAACATGGGAACTGGTAGATCTTCCACGAGGAAAGAAACTTGTTGGATGTCGATGGATTTACACCGTGAAGTACAAAGCCGACTGTACAATTGAACACTTTAAAGCGAGATTGGTAGCAAAGGGATATACTCAAACATATGGGATTGATTATACAAACATTTGCACCTGTAGCTAAAATCAACACATTTCATGTCCTGCTGTCTTTAGCTGCAAGCTTGGATTGGCCATTACAACAGTTCGATGTGAAGAATACTTTTCTACATGGTGAATTATCTAAAGAAGTCTACATGGATCTTCCACCAGGGTGCATGATACCCAAAAAAACTGCCAAAAGATATGTAGGCTAAAGAAATCGTTGTATGGATTGAAACAATCTTTGAGAGCGAAGTTTGGAAGGTTCACAAAATCTATGATAGTCTTCGGTTACCATCAGAACAACTCAGGTCGTACTCTTTTCCTAAAAAAGGGCAAGATAAGATTACTGCACTCATTGTATATGTGGACGATATGGTGGTTACAGCGAATGATCCTAAAGAAAGGGAGGCCTTACAGAATTACTTGTCCAAAGAGTTTGAAATGAAACATCTAGGCCCTCTGAAATATTTTTTTTGGGATTGAAGTATCTCGATCTAATAAAGGAATAGTTTTGTCACAAAGAAAATATGCCTTAGATCTATTACAAGAGACTGGTATGTCAGCATGTTAACCAATTGATACACCAGTAGAAGAAGGTCTAAAGCTATGTGTTGAATTTAATCAAATACCGGTTGACAAAGGAAGATACCAAATACTTGTTGGGAGATTGATGTACTTAACTCATACTATACTAGATTTGGCTTATGCTTTGAATATTTTCAGTCAGTTTATGCATAATCTTGGAGAACAACATGTGCATGCAGTTATTCGAATTTTGAGGTATTTGAAGTTTGCTCCAGGAAATAGAGTATTATTCACTAAAAACGCAGACTATCAAAGTATAGAATCATGTACTGATGCTGATTGGGCTAGTGATGTGGGTAACATAAGATCTACTTTTGGTTACTTTACTTTTGTAGGAGGTAATCCTGTGACATGGAGAAGCAAGAAACAAAATGTTGTAGCTCGCTCAAGTGCATAAGCTGAATTCAACGGCTTGACAAACGTACTTTGTGAAGCATTGTGGCTAAGACTCCTCTTGCAAGATTTGGGTTATCTAGATGAACAACCTATCCAACTATTTTGTGACAATAAATCAGCATGTGACATCGCGCATAATCCAGTTCAACATAATCGTACAAAACATGTCGAGGTAGACAGATTTTTCATTAAGGAAAAATTGGATGGAAAGATTGTGGAATTACTTAAGATTCGATCAGATGATCAGTTGGCTGACATTCTTACAAAATCAGTCTCAAATAGAGTGTTCTTAAAGTTCTTAGACAAGTTGGGCATGTGTGACATCTATGCACCAACTTGAGGGGGAGTGTTGAAATATGTCACTAATTAAATATATTGATTCTTCTCTATTTTAGGATGATTTTGGTTAACTATAGAAGATCGCATGGCTATAATTAAGGGATTATAATCTTAAATTGATTATAGGTTTATGTCATGAAAACTCTATATATACCTTGTAATTATTGAGATGTATTATGAATGAAAAAACACAATTCATGATTAATCCCAACTTTTATTTGAACAAACTAAAAAACTCAATTGATTGATTAGTTTTTTGTTTTTTTTTGTAACTAAAATTAAAAGTTAACTAAAGCAATAAACTACATTGAAATTAGTAATAATTTTACCACGTACTTGATTTCTATTAAAATTCTACAATTACTTTTTAATATTTTAAACTCCAAAAATAACAAATGTAAGAAATGTAACACGTATTTTTTTATAAAAAATATAACAAACGTAACAAATGTGACAACAAGTGTTACAAAAATAAAAACAGTATTTTTAGAATAAAAAATTTAGATAGTATTTTCTAAATTATTTTATATTTTGTGGTGTATGGTAAAACTATCAACTTGAAATTAATTTGATGATCTAAGGGGCTAAATATTTATTTTACTTATTGGCCACAACACAATTCACAAACAATCCCTATACTAGTCTGTGTTGAAATATCAAGATAAATACTGATGATCATCTGTTACATCAACTGCTGTGAAAAATAGAATAATGTATACAACAGAATCTGCCACCTGCTTCATTGTTGTTTCCTTATTTTTAGGGATATAGTTATAGGTGTTATCTTTTTATTAGCTAGTTGGGTCATGTAACTACTTTTCTTGCTGTAAAAGTTTCAATGTTAAAATATACATACAACAGTTGAATTCATAATCTAAACTGCGATTTCTCAAAATCAAGTTTTCTTAAATTTTAACTTAGTATCAAAACCACAAATGGCAAATGCTGGTTTTCATGGAAGTAATTTAGCCACTCAACAAGCATTAGGCAGCTCTTTGATACCTCCATTGTTGGGAGGTAATCAAATGTCCCCTTTTGGAGTTAGTCTCACTCAATCACCACTAGTAAAACTTACTTGATAGAAATAATTTTCTGGTTTGGAAGAATATGGTCATGCCTATCATCAAAGGACACAACTTAGAAGGGTTCCTTTCACGAACAACTGAACATCCCCCTGAGTTTTTAACCATTCAAACCACTAGTGAGGCTGGAACAACTGTGGAGATGACTCAAAATCCTGAGTTTAGGAAATGGTTCTCTACAGATCAATTGCTGGTAGGATGGTTATATTATTCTATGACACCAGATATTGCAGTAAGAGTTATGGGATCCTTCGGTGCTTCAAAACTTTGGAATACTATCCAAGAAATTTTTGGAGTCATGAACAGATCAAGGGTGATCTTCATCACTGGTGAACTTAAAAAAACCAAAAAAGGGTCTATGAGCATTGATCAGTATCTCAATGTTGTTAAACAACTTGCAGACAATCTTGAAGTTGCTGGCAAGGTCATTACTCATACTCATCTAGTCACACAAGTTTTAGCAGGATTGGATAATGATTATACCCTATTGTTGTTTAAATAAACAGTAGAAAATACATTTCATGGCCTGAGCTACAATCTGTACTCATGACATATGAGAGTAAAATTGAACATCTAAATGCTATAAGAGGTGGATTATCATTAGTCAATTTGAGCCAAGCTTCAGCTAACTTTGTTCAAAGGCCAAACACTACAAATCACAGAGGAGAAATGTTAACTTATGGAAGAAGAAATAGTAATTCAAGAGGTGGAAGTAACAGAAGTAGATGAGGAAGATCAGGTGCTAACAAAAGCCTTTGACAAATTTGTTGTATGAGTAATCACTTAGCAGCCTGGTGCTATAATCGTTACGATGAAAGGTATATGGAAAATAGATTAGATCAACAACAGAATAATCACTCCAGTCCTACTACTTTGGTGGCCTCACCCAACATTATGACAGATCCTGATTGGTTTGTAGACTCTGGTGCTAGCAACCATGTAACTGCAAGACACGAGAACATGATTGAAGCACATAACTATGGTGGTAAGCAAAAACTCATAGTTGGAGATGGTAATATGCTAAATATTTCACACACTGGTACTGCACATCTAAATACATTGAAGGGTAGTTCACCTGTTCTTAATAAAATGCTGCTTGTGCCCAAAATGAAGAAAGACTTGATCAGTGTTTCAAAGTTAACCTCTGATAATAATGTATTCATAGAGTTTCATGTTGATTCTTATTTTGTCAAGGACAAACAGACGAGGAAAATACTGCTGCAAGGTTAGCTTAAGGAAGGATTGTACCAGTTTGATATCCCAAGTCAAGTCCACAAATCAAACCATCAAAGCTCAATTCACTCAAATAAGTTAGATAGCTCAACTTTGCTATCAAAAACCAATTCCACTTATTCCTCCAGTAGTCTTAAGTCAAGAGATTCTAGTCTTAAATTGTGGCATATGAGACTTGGTCATCTTGCTATTCCTGTTATGACTCAAGTACTCAAGTTCTGTAATGAAAACCTTGATGATAATGCAATTACTAATTTTTGTGATGCTTGTCAATATGGTAAATCTCATGCTTTACCTTTTAAAATCTCTCAGTCACATGCCACTTATCCCCTTGAGTTAATTCACACAGATGTCTAGGGTCGTGCACCCTTAAACTCCATATCTGGTTTCAAATACTACATCATATTCATTGATGACTATAGTATGTTCATCTGGATTTACTTTTTAAAGTATAAGTCTGAGGCATTACACATGTTTGTTCAGTTCAAAAAATTAGTAGAGAACAAATTTGACAGAAAGATTAAAAGCCTACAATCTGATTGAGGTTATGAGTTTAGAGCATTCTCTGGTTTCTTGGAGGAATCTGGTATAGAATTGAGAGTTTCTTATCCCTATACATCAGTCCAAAATAGCAGAGCAGAGAAGAAGTATAGACATGTAACTGAAACATGCCTAACCTTTCTAGCACAAGCTAAAATGCCTCTAGTTTATTGGTGATAATCATTCCAAACAACCAGTTATCTAATAAATGACTACCTGCATCTGTACATAAAATGAAATCACCTCAACAACTACTTTACAGTGAAAATTTTGATTTTAGAATACTTAAAACATTTGGATGTGCATGCTTTCCTTGCCTTAGACCATATTAGAAACACAAATTCAATTTCCACTCTATTAAGTGTGTGTTTCTTGGTTTTAGTAATTCACACAAGGGATACAAGTGTTTGAGTCCAATTGGAAAGATCTATATATCTAGACATGTAGTCTTCAATGAATATGATTTTCCTTTTGTATCAGGCTTTTTAAATAAACATTTAACTCCTCAAACTTCAATGTCATCATTCAGTATCTACCTTTCTATACACAATCAAACAAAAATGTCACAATGTCTGAATCAACTGGTACAATTCATCCTGATCAACTCAAACAGCAAAACAAGTTACACATATTGTTGATGAAACAAATGTTGATGCACTATCAGGTCTTAATAATAATGCAGAGACTAATGAATTGAACAGTGATGACACTTTAGTACCTCAAATTCAGTAGGAGATTGATCATATTGAGCACATGAGAATGGATGAAGAGTTGACTCGAAGGAGTAGAATTTTTGATTAAATAATCATAGAGCATCCCATGATTACCAAAGGTAAAGCTGGTGTATTTAAACCTAAAACTTACCCCTAAAACTTACCTGGCTAATGCAAAAGAACATGAGTAATGTGATAATTAGGAAGTGCTTGAACCATCTATTGTGTCAAAAGCTTTACTGGATGACAATTGGAAATGAGCAATGAATGAAGAGTACAATGCTCTTGTTAAGAACAAAACATGGAGACCAGTTCCACCCTTAGCTCATCAGAAAATCATAAGAAGTAAATGGGTGTTTAAAACCAAGTATAGTCCAGAAGGAAAGATACAAAAGTACAAGGCAAGGTTGGTGGTAAAAGGGTTCTTACAAACTGCAGGAGTAGACTTCTATGAGACTTTTAGTCCAATGATTAAATCTTTAACACTAAGAGAAATTCTTACTCTTGCAATTTCAAGAAATTGGAGCATTAGACAAGTGGGTGTGAACAATGCATCTCTAAATAGAAAATTGAAGGAAGAAGTTTATCTCAAACGACCGAAAGGATTTGTTGATAAAACTAAAACTGATTTTGTATGCAAACTTGACAAGGCTCTTTATGGTTTGAGACAGGCACCTAGAGCATGGTATGAGAAGCTGAAGTAAACATTGATAGGTTGGGAGTTTGTGCAGTCTAAAGCTGACAATTCTTTATTCTTTCATATGATTCAGAAGCAAGTAATCTTTGTATTGATATATGTGGATGACATTGTGATAACATAAAATGATAGAGTGATGTTACAAGACTTCGTCCTCAAGCTGAACACAAGCTTTGCACTAAAAGACATGGGAGAATTTCATCAGTTTTTGGGAGTAGAAGTTGAAAGATATGAGCCTGGTCTTCATTTTACTCAAACCAAGTACATTATAGATCTGCTGAAGAGGTTTGGATTCCAGAATGTAAAGCCTTGTACTATTCCTATGACAGTGGGAAAGCCTCTATCCAGAAATGAAGAAAAAGAGATGATAAACCCAACATTGTACAAGAGTGCAATAGGAGGGCTAAAATATCTTGCATATACAAGACGTGATCTAATCTATGCAGTCAACAAATTAAGCCAATATCTGCAAACACCAACAGATGCACAATGGAGAGCACTAAAGAGGATTTCTATATACTTGAAGGGAACAATTAAACGAGGATTATTAATTCAAAAATGTGATAGACTTAATGTAGTTGGGTTTGCTGATGCTGATTGGACTTCTTGCCCTGATGATAGATGCTCAACTGCTGGATATTGTGTTTATTTAGGTGATACATTGGTAGCTTGGTTATCTAAGAAGCAACATGTGGTGTCTACGTCCAACACTAAATTTGAAAACAGGGCTCTAGCATAGGCAATTACTGAGATTACATGGATAGAATCATTACTTAAAGAATTGAGGTTATGTGTATAATATTCGGAACCAACATAGATAGCCGTTAAATTTGAATCTATGGGTAAGATTTATTATTTGAAAAGATAGGGACTATTTTGGATATAGACCAATAGTTCGGGACCAAAGTGAAATTTATTTTCTTTTCCACGTATTACATATTTTTATATTTAATTAGATAATTAGATATAATTGCATGTCATTTAATTAATTAATTTAATTGTGATAATTAGAGTTTAAAATTTGGATGGATTCTTAAGATAAAGTTCTAATGAGATTGAGTTATCCTCAATAAATCTTATCACTTAAAATGTGGTTGTTTTCTTATAGATAAGAGTTTAAGATAAGGTTTATCTTTTAAAGACTCTCAGTTGGATTCAACTAGGTGTTTTGGTAAACTTATAAATAGAACATGATGTCCATCATTTATTTCACACCACAACATATATTTTCCTCTTCATTCTCTCTCAGTATATATATAAATAATAAGCACACGATTCAAGAAGTATTGAGGTGAAAGTTTAGCAAATCAGTGTGCTTCAATCATTCAAGCAAGGTAAGTATACCCGTGTTTTATATATTATTTGGAATATAGTATGTTATAAGATCGGATTAGAGTTTTAGTTGCGCTACGCACGAACAACTATTACCATCTAAGTTTGGTATGATTTTTGTGTCTCCACTATACAAGTTCAAGTTCAAGTTTCATGTTTCATGTTCCAAGTTTCAAGTTCAAGATTCCATAACGTTGTTAATATATGAACACGTATATACTTATTGATATTTTTCTCACCCATTTCATTTTTCTCCTTCCAGGTAATTAGGACTTGTGGAGATTGAAGTGTAGACTATACTCGTGGTGGAATGATTAAATTATGAGTTTTTGTTTAATAAAGAATTTTAAGTATATGTTTACGAATTAAGCTCGTTTTAAATAAGATATTATTTGGTTATCTTTTAACCATGAATTCTAAAGTTATTTAAGTATTATCTTTTACTACGTTCATGATATGTCAGTATGACCTTCGGGTTTTAGGATCCGAGTGTCACAATGTAGAGATATGATTCCTATCGTATAGTGTGCTAATCCGAGTACTAGTGCATTAGCTTCAAACCCAGTCTACCATGCTTGAACAAAACACATAGAGCTTGATGTACATTTTGTGAGAGATAAGGTACTTGGAAAAAAATTGGAGGTTAGGTATGTTCCTTCGGTTGATCAAATTGCTGATTTGTTTACCAAGTCACTTACACAATCAAGGTTCTTGTATCTTAGGGACAAGCTTGGTGTCACAGAAATGTGATCCAGCTTGAGAAGGGGTGTTGAAATATCAAGATAAATGCTGATGATCATCTGCTATATCAGCTGCTATGAAAAATGGAATAATGTATACAACATAATCTGCCACCTGCTTCATTGCTGTTTCCTTATTTTTAGGGATATAGTTATAGGTGTTATCTTTCTATTGGTTAGCTAGTTGAGTCATGTAACTACTTTTCTTGCTCTAAAAGTTTCAATGTTAAAATATACATACATCAGCTGAATTTATAAGCTAAGCTGCGATTTCTCATAATCCAGTTTTCTTAAATTTCAAATGTCTGGAATATGAAAAGCAATTCAAAACCACAATAGAAATTTAACACAAACTCAAGCTTAAAATTAAAACAGTCAAACTATGTTACATCGATCATCCTAACTAAATGAATTAGCCACTCATAGTTTTACAAAACCACAAATAAAAAATTGAGTACATCAAAGGATTTTAGAATTAAAATAGAAGAAGGAATAGTGGTGATAAAATCCGTAGTTGAAAATTCAAATTCCAGCATGCCCTTCTTCTTCCATTTTTCTTCTAAAACCTAGCTTGAATTATTGTGTTTCTATCTCCTCTAAAGAAAAATTATGGAACCTCTAGAAATCTCAAAATAGAAGTATTTATTGTGTCTCCCATCTCTTTGAAATTCGCGTAAAAAATACCCTCAAAATACTGCATCAGACTCTTAGTCGAAGTCTATTTTTGCTCAACTCGCAGCAGCGAAGGTGACTCTCGTAGATGCACAGGCGAAATTAGGGAGATTAAGCCTTCAAACAAGGTACACACAGCCGCAAGAAGTCTTCTCCTTGTGGTATTTTTCCGTTCCAGACTTTTCTTTGCCTTTAAAGTTGACTGTGATGCTATCAGACTTAGTATTGGTACGGTATTGAGCTAGAATTATTAATGAGAAGTTATTATACGCAAACACTTTGTACATCACTTAATTACGGTGCAAAATTTTATGCCATCAGACCATCAAACATTGAGACATTACTTCTTCCACATTGAGTTCATTTTATACACTGGTCATGAAGCCTCGAAGCATTTACCTAGTCAAGACTCGGTTTTGTCTTGGCACGCTTTGTGGATTGCCTCTCTATAGCATTTCAATTTTGTTACAAAACACTGATAAGTTGAAGATCAACAATACAAAGAAAGAGAAAATAGATCTAGGGTTTCAAAGAGAGAAAAAAAAACTGTATATTTCTCAGAATGAATAAATCAGATTATACATTCCAATATGTACAACATAATACAAAATACAAAAAATGTGATGCTAGACTGACATTTTTACTTTTTGTATTTACAAAGTACACTTCTATCTATATTATGTTTCAACATCCCCCCGCAAGCGTGACTGGGGTGAAGTTCCAGTAAGCTTGTCTTGAAACTGAATGAATTTGGAAGAGGCTAGAGCTTTGGTCAGTATATTCACAGCCTATTCTTTTGTGTTGATGTATTGAACTACCAGCTGCTTTGCTAACACCTTCTCTCTCACAAAATGGACATCCAACTCAATGTGCTTGGTGCGTTGATGAAACACGGGATTAGAAGCCAAAGATCCTGCACTAATATTATCACACCATAAGAAACTGTTAAACCTAACTTATCAAAAAGACTTTGTAACCAAAGAATATCAGTGGCTGCATTAGCTAGGGCTGGGTATTTAGACTCGGTACTAGATTGAGCAACCACTTTTTGCTTTCTCAAAACCCACTGAATCAAGTTACCTCAAAGAAAGACACAATACCTCGTAGTAGACCTCCTGTCATCTATATTACCAGCCCAATCAGCATTCGAAAAGGCCTCCAAGGTAAGTGAAGTAGCAGGTGTTAAATGTAGCCCAATATTTGGAGTGTTCTTGAGATACCTGAGAATTCTTTTACAAGTTTGCCAATGTAACACTGTTGGAGCATAAAGGAATTGACTAAGCTTATTGACTGCAAAAGCTACATCAGGTCTGGTCATAGTCAAGTATTGTAAGGCACCAATAGTAGATCTATGTATAGTGGGCAGATCAAAAGGATTGCTGTCATTAGGGATAATTTCTGGTTTTGGCACATGGGGGTATCACATCCTTTAGCTTCCAACATTTTAGTTTCGGCCAAGAGATCCATGACATACTTGTGTTGAGTCAAGTATATCCCTGAAGAGTCTCTATGAGCCTCAAAACCAAGAAAATATCTTAAGGAACCCAACATTTTCAAAGCAAACTAAGAGTGGAGATCATGAACTAGCTTTAGGACTTGTGTTTTATCATGACCAGTTATCAAAATATCATCTACATAAATGAGCACAAACACAGATTTTCCACAAGAAGTAGAAACAAATATATTGGTATCTGCCCTGGAGTTTTTGAAACCCCAATTGAACAAGTCTTGTTTTAGCTTCTCAAACCACGCTCTTGGGGTTTGTTTGAGACCATATAGGGCTTTGTGCAGTTTACATACATGAGTACAAAACTGTGGATTCACAAACTTATCTATTTGAGACATATAAACTGTCTCCTGTAAGTCACCATTTAAGAAAGCATTATTGATGTCTACCTGTTGAATATTCCAACCATAAGTCACAGCTAGAGTGAGGATCACCCTTATGGTCAAGGGTCTAATGACTGGACTAAATGTTTCAAAGTAATCCAAACTAGGGGTTTGCTGAAAACCTTTAGCCACCAACCTGGCTTTGTGGCTTTTTATACTGCCATCATCCTTCATTTTCCCTTTGAATATCCACTTACATCCTACTACATGCATGTTACTTGTTGCAGGTACAAGACTCCAAGTGTTATTAGATTGTAATGCATGAAGTTCAGCAGTCATGGCTTCTACCCACTTTCGGTCAAGTAAAGCGTCCTTAACACATGATGGTTCTAGGGATTTATGATTGGAAGTGGTCAGAAAAGCAAACTTTTTTTGGTTTATGTATACAAGATTTTGCCCTAGTTTTCATATGGTGAATGGCTTGCTTAGGAGAGGAATTTTTTTAATCAATAGTAGAAGGTAAATTAGTTTGAGTAATCCTTTTAGTAGCCACAACAGGAGTATTAGAATTATGAGAAGAAGTAGGTGATTCTGAGACTGAAGACTCATTTGGAAGAATAGGAGAGATTATAACTGGAGAAGAGCATGCTTCAGTATGGTCAACCTTGTTGGATATGTCAATTGAAGTAGAAAGCCATGAATCAGGTAAGAGTCGGGATGAAATATGATCTGTGTGGGGACTAACAGAAGGAGTGACAAAATTAAGAGAAAAAAGAAAGCTATATTCATCCAATGTCACACTCTGGGCTATAAATATTCTTCCATTTGATTGAAGACATCTATAGCCCTTGTGCTTGTTACTGTATCCAAGAAACACACACCATGATGTGTGAAATCCTACTTTGTGCCTATTGTAAGGTCTAAGGAATGGATAGCAAGCACAGCCAAAATTTTTAAAATGTTTATAATCAGGTTGCTTGTTGAAAAGCAGATAATAAGGTGATTTATGGTCTAAATTTGGACTTGGAGGTCTATTTATAAGAAAAACACTGTCCCACCAGAATTTCAAAGGCATAGAGGCTTGAGCTAAAAGAGTTAGACCCATTTCAACCATGTGTCTATGTTTCCTCTCAGATTTTCTATTTTGCTAATGTGTGTGGGGACAAGGATGTCTAAACACGATACCTAAAGAAGCAAGTATAGGTTCAAGTTTTCTATATTCTCATCCCCAATCAGATTGGACACATTTAATTTTCCTCTCAAAATGTCTTCCTACAAAGTTTTGGAATTGTTGGAAAATAGCGGGCAAGTCAGATTTTGCTCTTAATGGGAAGATCCAAGTAAATCTGGTGTGTTCATCAATGAAGTGAACATAGTACCTATACCCCTCAGTGGATAGGACAGGTGAGGGCCCCCAAACATCTATATGTATGATATCTAGGAGATTTTTAGCACAATTTTGAGAGAGAGGAAAAGAATTTTGAGACAATTTTCCATAGGCACAAACTTGACAAAAATCAATAATCTTATTCACATTGATAGAGTAATTCAAGGAGTGTAAATCAGTTTGCAATACATGTTTATTAGGATGTCCTAACCTTTGATGCCACAGATTGGCATCAACATTATTTAGGTAGGTACTCACAAATGCAAAAATAGAATTCAAATGATCTTGTAATAAAACAGAATTGGCAATAGAGGAAGAAGAGAGCATAGGCTTTGACACATCCAGTTGGTAAGACCATGCTTAAGTCTGCCCCGAAGCAAAGCTACCTTCAAAAATTTGTCCTTGAACAGACTAGAGTTTTCATCAAATTCAGCTAAAAGATGATTATCATGTAAAAATTTGGACTAACTAACTAAGTTCTTTTTGATAAAAGGTACTCGAAGGATGAAAATTTTAGAAATAGAAGTGTATTTATTTTTGAACAGAGGGAAGAAGAGCCAACATTAGTTATAGGAAGGCCATTACCATCTCCAATGATGAGTTTACCTTTCCCTGCATAATCAGCATGCATTTGTAGATTGGCCAGATCAGAGGTAACATGTTCTGAAGCACCACTATCCACATACCAGGCATCATCCATTATAGTGAGACGCAACATAGGCTTGTGAGAAGGACTGCCCCTTTCTCCCGCTATCAGATTTACCAGAGGGGTTTCTACAATTCAATTCTCCAAAAAAATAGACATCAAAGCGCTTATAGCACATTAAAGCTCCATGTCCAATTTTTTTCACAAATCTGACATACTAGGTTAGACTTACCTCCTCTGCCCTTCCTCTACCAGAATTCGGCTGACCTCCAGAATTGGCAAAGGAAGAGTGTTTGCTAGAACCTCGTCCTGATGTACCTCATCGGTTAGAGTTTCTCCTTGTTCCAACAAAATTGGCACAAGCATTCAGATCAAGTGTAGATGTTGCACACACTTGTTCGATCCTTATTTCGTGAGTTTGCAGAAGTTATTGTGCTTCTTGCAAACTCACATAATCACTTCTCGCAGTCAAATTCACCACCACAGCTTCATACTCAGAACCAAGTCCGTTCAAAATGTACATTAACAGATCTTCGTCTGAGATTGGGTGACCAGTAGATGAAATATTGTCTACAACCTCCATTTTCAGGAAATACTCACAAATTGAAGAGTTTCCCTTTTTAGTGGTCTAAAGTGTGGCACGAAGATGAAGTAACTGAGATCTGTAATTAGGAACAAACAATTGTTCAAACTTTTTCCATACTTGACTCGCAGAGGTGCAACCAACAACATGCCCAAACATCAGTTCCGATATAGATCCCAGCAACCAACTCATGATGAGTTGATCTATTTTCAGCCACGTAAGAAAATCAGGATTGGTTTGCTTTCTGATGTTACCGAAGTTGTCAATTCCAACCTCAATACACTTTGGAGGGCAGATTTGACGTCTGGTCATGAAACCTTCCAAATCGAACGTTCAGAGTGTGGGTAACACTTGAAGGTTCCAAAAATTGTAATTATTTCTTCCAAGTTTCATAGAAATAGGCAATAGCGTTGGAAGAACACTGTGAGAGACAGTTGGATGAACAACTGTGGCAACATGAACCGTCGACGCAACCGGAAGGCTACCACCGTTCACTCCATCGGATGTAGCCTCATTACCATTCCCAAAAATCATAGCGATTGAGCTTTTAAGCTCTGATACCAAGTTGAAGATCAACAATACGAAGAAAGAGAAAATAGATCTAGGGTTTGAGAGAGAGAAATGAGAACTGTATATTTCTCAGAATGAATAAATCAGATTATACATTCCAATATGTACAACATAATACAAAATACAAAAAATGTGCTACTAGACTGACACTTTTACTTTTTGTATTTACAAAGTACACTTCTATCTATATTATATTTCAACACAATCCAACTCTCAGAACAAAATGGTGGGTGCACTTAGTTGTCGAATAACTAATAGTGACTTTTTTCATTCTTATGCTAAGCTGAACCAAACAAGATAATAATAAACCTATCTGAATAACTATTGAAAGTTCTAAAACCTAGATTAATCAAATTAAAATTAATTTTAATCATAATTAAACAAGTAGTGAATAGAAGGCAGTCACAACTAGTGCGTTATAATGAAAAACAATTCTGACTCGTACACGCACGTTTAGGCTGTGTTCATTAACATTAGTTTGTTAAGTGCAGAATTTAATGAATTAAACTTAGACACGAACACAGGATGTAACGTGGTAAACGTTGAAGGGAAACATCCACGGCCCTTACGCCATGGGTAAAAACAATCTACTAAAAAATTGATTAAAAATGCAATGATATCCGATTTTTGTAATTTCGCAAAATTAACAAAATAACAATCAAAAGAATTTCGATCAACTTCCCTTTAATATTTCTTCTTTTGACTTGATTAAGTAGAGTCAAACCCACCGATCTTGACTTTATCCTCAATTCCTTATTGTACTTGGCCGCAATAACCACTTGAATTAGAAACCCCCTTTCTCAACTTCACGCAAAGTAGATTAATCAAAATATGGAATCGTTCATTGATAACCAATTATTTTTCTTTATTCTTCAATATCTTGAAGAACTCATTGGCTTTGAAAAACTTAATCAATGAAGCACTATGTCTTGTTCACCTTGATTGCATTCAGCCGGTTTGAAGCATATAGAACAAGAGCACAAATTATAATTTCAAAACTTAATTCCTTATTAACTATTACTCTTACTTATAGGTAAAGTGATAATCAAATTAGAAATTATTTCTTACATAAAAACTGCAATAGCCAATAAGAGTGGTAAGAATATAGGAAAATATATACAATGATTTTCAAGATTTGTAGATGTAAAGTATTTTGAATAATCAAGATTATTCTTAAATATTTTCTTCCTAAACAAATCTAAGAAAATAAGAGAAGGTAAACATGGGTTGTTTCCATAATTTACGAGATCAGATTATATTATTTAAGGAAATAGAATAAAAATTGAAGTCCACAGATCCGGAATAAGATTCTGTTTACCATATCAGCCAGTCAAAATTGATTTTGATCCATCACATAAATTATTAAAGATATTCATAAAAGAGTAAACCTCCTAATACGTATAATTACAAAACATTGGACAAACTTCTCAATTGGGATTGACGTTTCTTTGTCTAATATAATCTCCCTTATTGTGGTTAAGTGTGTCTCAACACATTAAGGGAATAGCTAGTTCAAGCATAGAATAGAGAAAATGCCTTCAGCCATTTTTCCCATATTATTCAACCCTTTTCACATATGAATTTGCTCTTTTTATTTGAGATTCTAATCAACTTTTTTCTTGATAATTAAGTTGTCTCGAGGATTCTTTTTTCGGATCAAAGGGTACGTTCTTCTTCGGTAATTTCATATATAGAAATGGTGTAATTTTCTTTTGGCTGAGTGTTTTTGAAATTGTGTTGATATGGAATTTCACTCTTTTTCACCACCAATACCCGTTGGAAATTGGCACGAGAATTATATAGAAAACAATTTTATTTTTTTAATTCAATAAACTAGGATCTTTGCTAGGTGTTCACGTGTTTATTATAATTTAAATACTAATAGATTAGTATTATCGATAAACGATATTAGTCTTAATCTGATTCACGAACTTCCTGTTTTTGATTCACGAACTTGATGCTTCCAACGTTCAAGTCTTTTATGATATTCTCCCAAGTATAGATTACACCAGCGTGTGGGCACCTTTTAATTGAATCGAAAAACTAACTTCTGGAATGGACGAAATTAGAAAACTAAGAAGATAAAATTCAAATCAAACAAAACTTAAGAATTTTTCTCTGTTCTCTTTTCTTAATCGTTGGAATTAATTTAGGGAAATTGGCGCAAACGGTCCCTAACGTTTGCCATTAGTTCGCAAATGGTCCCTAACGTTTCATTTTTGGTGGAATGGTCCCTAACCTATCCATTTAGGTGCGCAAATCATCCCTATCACTGTTTTTTGTCTTTATTAGCAGGGGTAAAATTGTCAAGTTATATTTTTTTTCAACCTTTCATTTGGCGCAAATGGTCCCTAATCTTAAGAAATTTGCAATTGGATTGCTAACCTTTAAAAAAGTGAAAATGAGTCCGATACTTTAATTTTTTTTTATTAAAAATAAAAAAAACTAATAAATTGATAATATACTAAATTATTTTGAATATTTTATGAACTATTATAAAATAACCAAAATTGAAATTCATAATTATTAACAAATGTGCTAATTAAAATTATTTTATTATTATTAAGTAATCATATTATTTAAAATTCAAACTTTAATTTTATCATTACAACAAAAGAAGAAAAATAAATTTGTCGCAAATAAAAATTTTACTTATGCTCAACCAACTTGATTTTATACAGTCTCATATTTACTGGACCAATTTAACCCGCTTTTGAGCCACAAGGTTAATGGACCAGTCCTATTTTAAATTTTAATTAATTTTTATATTAAAAAAAAAGGTTCCCACCCCACCCCACCCCCAAAATACGAGAAATCCCCTCCCTTCTGCTCGCGAAACCAGGGGGGAGGAACGCTGCGAATAGGGGGGGAGGGGACAAATCCCCCTTATTTCGCTGCGACGGGGAAAATCTCTCCCCCCATATTTTCGGTCGTGACCAGACACATGGGGGGTGAGATCCCCCCTATTCATGGCGAAACTAGGAGGATTTCTCCCCCCTGGTTTCGCGAGCATTAGGGAGGAGATTTCTCCCCTCCCCGGTCTCCGTCGCTGGCGACCGGGGAGGGGACAAATCCCCTCCCTTCTGCTCGTATTTTGGGGGGTGGGTGAGTGGGTGGGTGGGGGTGGGAACCTTTTTTTAATATAAAAATTATTTAAAATTTAAAATAGGACTGGTCCAGTAATCTTGTGGCTCAAAAGAGGGTTGGATTGGCCAAGTAAATATGAGACTGTATAAAATCGAGTTGGGTTGAGCATAAGTAAAAATTTTATTTGTGACAAATTTATTTTTCTTCTTTTGTTGTAATGATAAAATTAAAGTTTGAATTTTAAATAATATGATTACTTAATAATAATAAAATAATTTTAATTAGCACATTTGTTAATAATTATGAATTTCAATTTTGGTTATTTTATAATAGTTCATAAAATATTCAAAATAATTTAGTATATTATCAATTTGTTAGTTTTTTTTTTTTAATTTTTAATAAAAAAAATTAAAGTATCGGATTCATTTTCACTTTTTTAAAGGTTAGGAATCCAATTACAAATTTCTTAAGATTAGGGACCATTTGCGCCAATTGAAAGGTTGAAAAAAAATGTAACTTGACAATTTTACCCCTACTAATAAAGACAAAAAACAGTGATAGAGACCATTTGCGCACCTAAAAGGACCAATTGCGCACCTAAATGGATAGGTTAGGGACCATTCCGCCAAAAATGAAACGTTAGGGACCATCTGCGCACTAATGGCAAATGTTAGGGACCATTTGCGCCAATTTCCCATTAATTTACGTCACTTGCAAATGTGATATAAATATGACAAGCATCCTTGATTGTAAACAAAGACAAGAGTCCTAATTGTATCCAAGGCCAATTAGCTTAGGATTGATTTAATTACACATGTAATCTCTGAACTTATATCACAATTACAATCAAGTCCAAAACTTTTATAGTAAATGTGATTAAGCCCAAAACTTTATAGAGCTACCACATGGACCTGTCCAGACATATATTTTCCAATTTCCAATAATTAGATTGTCTAGACGACCCTAGACCGCTCAATCTAATTATTAGTTTTTTGCTTTTTTCACCAAAGGCAAAAGACTGTACTCTCGGAATATATAAGATTACAGAAGCTGTAATACTTCTTCTGACCTACCATATCTACATTTCATCCCTGACAGAGATCTAATAATTAGATATAAGCATAAATGACTATTTCGCACTTCTAATTATTCTCACTAACTTTAAGTTACATTTTCTTCAACGATCATGTGAACTAATTCACAGATGTCGAAGTTTAGCTGTCACTAAACACTGAGCTTAGATTTATAACCATTCAACAGAAAATACTTAAGTTGTCGATCCATTTTTCAGAGCGACAGTTTCCGACATGCATTCCTGTTCTCTACTTCGTTCATTCTCAATTCCCAACTCATCGAGATATTTGATCAATTAAATTGATCTCACCCATTGGTGAATCAAAGAACCATCAAACTAATGAAAAAGATATACACAATCCTGTCAAGGGATTTAGATGAAATATCAAGTAGAATTTAATTTTTCGCATGATCATGCTATATAATTAAATTCGATACGTTGTCCGTTCAATACATTCCAAGTGTACTAGTGTCACCATTAAACCATTTACACGATAAGGACAAATCACATACCCGAATGATTAAATAGTCAACACTACAACCTTCCAGTATAAGGCGCCAACCCTTATACATTAGTTGTGAACAATTTTATTCAGAATCAAAATATAAATTGTGTCACAAAGTGCTTCTCAACGCATGCACCCAACTTATATTATTACAAGTGATCATTCACACTTTATTTACATGCTTAATATCAAATAAATGCAATAATAATAAATGAATACAAAACAAAGTTTCATTCAATATAAAATTATCATTTCATCACAGCAAAATTATACTATTTGGGCATACAACCCAACAATTCTCCCACTTGCCCTATAGTATAATCCTTAAATCCATATACCTCAATGGTGAAGAATAAACCAGCATATAGTTCATTGTTCTCCGAAGGCACTTAAGGATATGCTTTACAATCACCCAATGTTTTGGTTCGGCTAAGCTGATAACGACTTATCATACCAATAGCATAACAAACGTATGGTCTAGTGCACAACATAACATACATGAGGCTACCCATTGCAAACGCATAAGGTATTCTACTCATGCCCTCTATCTCTTTAAGAGTTTCTTTGGAAATGCTCATTAGATAGTCAAATTCTATGTCTGAATGGAAAATTGCCCTTCTTAGAATCTTGCATGGTACTCTGACAAGCATCTTGTCAATATATATAGCTTGGGACAAAACTATCAGCTTGTTCTATTCGATCTCTTAAGATCTGAATCTCTAGAACAAAGTCAGCTTTGTCCAAATCTTTCATATGAAAACTGTTGGGCCAACCACGCTTTCGTAGATAATTACATTCCCACATCATTTCCTACGAGTAAAATATCGTCCACATAAAGCACCATGAAAATTATCATTTTTTCCATAGCCTCCTTATATGAAGTCGAATCATTTACTTGTTATATGGAGATCACCTGTTTGGATTCTTCTGCTAACAAGTACCTAGAAGTTTTCTTAATGATCTTCTAACTTTTCCTGAGGGATGATGGATCTTGAATTGTAAGATTTTCATCAATGTTGGTATAACCTTCAGGTGATACAAATACCTCATCATTACCTTGAATATTTTGTTGATCTATGGGATTAGATGACGAATCATTTTTCCCACTCAAATAACGTTTCCTAGGTGTTTGCAATACCATAGGTCATCTATCACTTCGTTGTGTTTCATGAATTAATGTCGTGGAATCGCTACTACTCATTTATTCCAAAACAACCGTACTCGTAGACCGACATTTATTAATATACTTATCCTCCAAGAAGGTCGTGTTTGTACTGATAAAAAGCCTTTCTATCTAGAGGACTATAAAAATAGTATCCCCTGGTACCTTTAGGATATCGCGTATATCTGACCTAGACTCCAACTTTTCTGTCTTTCCTTTCAGTACATGAGCCGAACATCTTCAAATTCGAATGTGACGCAAATTTGGTTTGCGCCCATTCCACAATTCTACGAGAGTCTTGGAAACAGACTTAGATGAAACTAGGTTAAAAATATATGCAGCTGTCTCCACATATCCTAAAAATGAGATAGGTAGAATTGAAAAACTCGTCATTGACTTAACCATATCTAACAATGTCTTGTTTCTTCTTTCTGAAACGTCGTTCTGTTGGGGTGTACTAGGCGTACTTAGTTGAGAAACTATACCATTTTTTCTGTTAAGTAGTCCTTGAATTGTCCTGAGAGCTATTTGCCATCTCGATTTGATCGAAATATCTTTATACTTTTACCCAAAAGTTTTCGACCTCAGTCCGAAATGCTTTGAATTTATCAAATGCCTCCGACTTTTGAGTCATTAGGTAAATGTATCCGAATCTAGAGTAATCATTTGTAAAGGTGATAAAATACTCATAATCCCCTCTCGCATGTGTACTCATGGGTCCACACACATCAGAACAAACTAGTTCCAATACTTTTTTTGCTCTATGTTCATTTGCTAAAAAAGAACTTCTTAGTCATCTTTCATTTCAAACAAGAATAAGACACTGGCAATGGTTCGACCTCAATTGAGTTGAGGGTACCATTCCTTGTCAGTCTTTGTACCATGTTAAGGTTGATGTGTTCAAGTCAAGAGCCATAGATATGTATTACTAGTATGGTATGCATTTTGTATATTATGGTTTGTAGAAGTATTATTATTTTCATTTGTAGAATAGTTTAATATATAAAGACCATTCACAAAATATCCGGCACAAATAGGAGCATTATTTATCAAAATGTAAAACGCGTTAGCGCAAAAATAAGATAACAATAATGTCCTATTAAACAAGAATTAGAAATCAAATTCCACTTCATCTGGTGGACATAATAATAGTCTTTAAGAATTAAACACCTACCACTATTGAAAAAAATAAGCTATCACCAAAACTATTGCTCATGTGTCGACTATGATTATAAATTGGTCTTTACTGAGTTTTCTGTTCTCCTGAATCATGAGCATCTTGCTTTTTTTTAGCTAGAGCATCAGGACAGTCTTTCTTCCAGTGTCTTTTCTGACTACATTTGAAACACTTGCCTTTCGGCTTTCCATTTGCTTTGGTTTTATTACCTTCCTACTTCTTGCTAGCTCACTTCTTTTTCTTTCCACCACCGCCTTTCGGTTTGGAAACAGGAGAGCTACCAATTGCTGCATAAGCATCGCCACCCTTAGCTTTAAGACTACTTTCTACATTTTGCAACTCATTCATCAGCTCAGTCAATGGCGTATCCATCTTGTGTAAGTGATAGTCCACAGTAAACTGTAAAAAACATATCAGGTAAAGAGTTCAATACCATATCAACTTGAGTATCTACATCAATAGTTGCACCCAGATTTTCCATCACATTGAAGTGTCCAATCATATTCAACATATGATCCTTCAATGGCGTTTCAAGTTTCGTGCGGATGTTCTGTAAGGTACGAATGACTTCGAACCGAGCTCTCCTATTTTAATGTGCAAATATGTCCTTGAAACTATTCATTATGTTGTAAGAGGTTTCAAGCCTGTCATGCTTCTGTTGTAACACATTTGACATCGATGCCAAAATATAACAAGGAGCCAACTTTTCTACAGCCACCCACTTATCATAAGAATCACTTTTGGCCTTGCTTGCAGTCTCAGCAGGTTGCTCAAGACAATCTTCTTCAAGCACGAAATCATTTTTCTCAACTATGAGGACAATAATTAGGTTACGTTTCCAATCCACATAATTTTTTCCAATAAGTTGTTTATGTTTTAGGATAATAGAAAATGGAAAAAGAGACATTTTGCTGAAAAATAATAAAATTACTGCGTATTAAAATTGAATAGCGAATTTAACATATGATGCATGAATGCATATGTAGATTAATAAAACTACAATAATGTAACGACTACTTGATCCTTATGATCCAATAGGCCCCTCTATAGGAAATGTCACTGTGTCTAATGATTAAGTTGGGACCCTCCCACCAGACAAACTTACCTGATAATTTGCCTAGATAAATCTAGTGTCTCTTTATTTGGTCACCAAGATCATAAACGAGAGCCTCTACAGGAGGTTCGTAGATGATCTTGATTTGAGTATACAATCCTTGTCTAGATCTCCAAATACCTGAAAAATAATTTCGCCATCTATAGGATGATCTCAAATTATATTCTATCTAAACGATCTTACCAAAAAGAAATCCAATCAAACAACTTGAATCAAGTACCCCTCCCATAGGGAGTCCGTTGCGTTACCAGCACGAGGCTAATGCATTATGTTGCTTATGAATTTACTAAAAGAGACCATGTGTTTTTATTTAAATAAATACCCTCTCCCACTCAATAGATTAAAATGATGGATTTTAATTTAAAATAATTGCCAATGTTCACATTAATCAAATTAACAAACAATTTAATTATTACGGATTTCTCTTTCTAGAAAAATTTAATTTAAATTAAATTATACGAAGAAAAACTGATATTTCGATGAAATGCATTTTACTCTAAGTTTCACGAGCAATGTTAAAATTAATTCTATATGCCATGATTTACAGAACAATAATATTTTAAACAAATATTTAAAGCATACATTAGCAATAAATTAACAATTATTTGTGGCCCAAAACAAGACTCAAAAATAAAATTAAAAAGGGAAAAATTTGGGCCGGTCACTGTTAATGCCATAGTGGGCTAAAAAGTCATATAGCCCAATCTTAATTCAACTAAAGTCATACTTTATTGTCAAAAGTCCAATATGCCATCCAATTGCAAAAACCGCTATTTAAACACGTAAACCACTATGAAAACGCATACAAAGCAGTTCGAAGGTTCGATGGTGAAGGTAATTTTTTCAGTAATTGTTTTGATAATGTAGTTGCTGTGAGTTAGGTTTTTCTGTCAGAAAAAGTGATATGGGACTTTGAAATGCGTGATACTGTATACTATGTGTTAATGTTTTGGTGATTTTTTTTGGTATTTTCTTAGAACGTGTTATTTAACCATGCAAAATGTTTTATACTCTTTAGATCTATGATACTGTTTCTATTTACCGATTTTTTTTTCTTATTTCTAATGATAGTGAAATATTATCGCAAAGTTTCAACCTATAATACTGTTTCAATATCTTAATTTTATCTTTGATACTGTTTTATTATGATAAAGTTTCAACCTATGATAGTGTTTCAATCTCTTAGTTTTATCTATGATACGTTTTGTTAGAACGTGTTATTTAGCCATGCAAAATGCTTGATATTCTTTCGATCTATGATACTGTTTCTATTTGCCAATTTTTTTCTTTGTTTCTAATGATAGTAAAATATTATGAAAAAAAGTTTCAACCTATAATACCGTTTCAATCTATTAGTTTTATTTATGATATTGTTTTATTATGATAAAGTTTCAACCTATGATAATGTTTCAATCTCTTAGTTTTATCTACGATACTGTTTTATCTTTGATATTGTTTTATTATGATAAAGTTTCAACCTATGATACTGTTTCAATATCTTAGTTTTATTTATGATATTGTTTTATTATGATAAAGTTTCAACCTATGATAGTATTTCAATCTCTTAGTTTTATCTATGATACTGTTTTATTAGGATTAAGTTTCAACCTATGATACTGTTTCAATCTCTTAGTTTTATCTATGATATTGTTTTATCTTTGATACTATTTTATTATGACAAAATTTCAACATGTGATACTGTTTCAATCTCTTAGTTTTATCTATGATACTATTTTTATTTAGATAATGTGCGTTGGTAAACTTATACCATACTTTTTATATTTGATACTGTTTAATTATGACAAAGTTTCAACCTATGATAATATTTCAATCTCTTATTTTTATCTATGATACTGTTTTTATTTAGATAATGTGCATTCGTAAACTTATATCATGCTTTTATCTTTGATACTATTTCAATCTCTTAGTTTTATCTGTGATACTATTTTTTCTTTGATGCTGTTTTATTTAGATAATGTACATTCATATACTTTACCGTTATATATGATACTGTTTCAACCTATGCTAATGTTTCAATCTCTTAGTTTTATCTATGATACTGTTTTTATTTAGATAATGTTCATTCGTAAACTTATACCATGCTTTTATCTTTGATACTATTTCAATCTCTTAGTTTTATATGTGATACTATTTTTTCTTTGATGCTATTTTATTTAGGTAATGTGCATTCGTATACTTTACCATTATATATGATACTGTTTCAATCTATGTGCAATGGCCTACTTATACCATGCTTTATCTGTGATATACTGTTTATATAATAATTGTCTATTAGTATGATACTATTTTCTATGATATTGTTTTGATACTTCTGATACTATTTTTGTTTATTATGCAGCAAAACAAAAAAAAAATTGTGGATACAAAACAACTTGTCACAAATCAATGGGAAAAAAAGAAGTTTGTACCAGTACGAAGAAAAATAACAGTGGAGAAGAAGGCTTACCTACAATATCGTTCTAACCTCTAAACAATGGTCAGGGAGGTGAAAGAGACATCATTAACAAAACCACAAAGGACTGGATTGAAGAAATTGCCATTTTATAATTTTGTCAAGTTGATCTTGGATGAAAACATTGACAAACATTACTGTCGTCGAAGTGATATGGATCTGTACAAGATCATTGAGTTCTTCGACAAGTCAAAGAAGGATTTTTTGATAAACAAATCCTATCTATAGTTCAATAATTATCATACTATTTCTATTTCCAGATTTTTTTCATTGTTTCTAATGATAGTGAAATATTATCGCAAACTTTCAACCTATGATACTATTTCAATCTCTTAGTTTTATTTTTGATACTGTTTTATTATGATAAAGTTTCAACATATGATATTGTTTCAATCTCTTAGTTTTATCTATGATAAGTTTTTTGTTAAAACGTGTTATTTGGCTATGCAAAATGTTTGATACCCTTTTGATCTATGATACTGTTTCTATTTGTCGATTTTTTTCTTTGTTTCTAATGATAGTGAAATATTATGACAAAGTTTCAACCTATGATACTGTTTCAATCTCTTAGTTTTATCTATGATACTATTTTATTATGATAAAATTTCAACCTATGATATTGTTTCAATTCCTTATTTTATCTATGATACTGTTTTATCTTTGATACTGTTTTATCTTTGATACTGTTTTATTATGATAAAGTTTCAACCAATGATACTATTTCAATCTCTTAGTTTTATCTTAGATACTGTTTTAGCTTTGATACTGTTTTATTATGATAAAGTTTCAACCTCTAATACTGTTTCAATCTCTTAGTTTTATGTATGATACTGTTTTATTATGACAAAGTTTCAACCTATGATATTGTTTCAATTTCTTAGTTTTATCTATAATATTGTTTTATCTAGATAATGTGCATTGGTAAACTTATACCATGCTTTTATCTTTGATACTGTTTAATTATGACAAAGTTTCAACCTATGATACTGTTTCAATTTCTTAGCTTTATCTATGATACTGTTTTTATTTAGATAATGTGCATTAGAAAACTTATACCATAGTTTTATCTTTGATACTGTTTCAATTTTTTAATTTTATCTGTGATACTGTTTTATTTAGTTTTATTTAGATAATATGCATTAGTATACTTACCATCGTATATGATATTGTTTCAATCTATGTGGAATGGCCTACTTATACCATGCTTTATCTGTGATATACTGTTTATATGATAATTGTCTATCAGTGTGATAATATTTTCTATGATACTATTTTGATACTTCTAATAATGTTTTTGTTTATGATGCAGCAAAACAAAAAAAAAAATTCTAGACACAAAACAATTGGTTAAAATTTAATGGGAAAAAATAAGTCTGTACCTATACGAAGAAAAATAACAGTGGAGAAGAAGGCTTACCCACAATATTGTTCTAACCTCCAAACAGTGATCGGGGAGCTAAAAGGAATGTCATTAACATAACCACAAAGGACTGGATTGAAGAAATTACCATTTTATAATCTTGTTAAGTTGATCTTGGATGATAAAATTGTCAGACATTGCTGCCGTCGAAGTGATATGGATCTGTACATGATCATTGAGTGCTTCGACAAGTCAAATAAGGATTTTTTGATAAACAAATCCCATCTAAAGTTCAAGACGGACGATGTGAATGGTATATTTGGCATCGTCGATGGTGAAAATCTTATGGTGGTTGAAAAACAAAAGCCAGCCTCGATTTTAGATTTCTCCCAACGAAGGTTCAAGGGCTATCGTTGATTGACCAAAACAGTAATATCTACACAGTTAAGGGCTACAGCAAATGGAAAGATGGATTTCTCCATATCCATCTTGTTTCCATTTCATTTTTCCACCCCCATCTTGTTTCCATTTCATTCTTCCATCTTGTTTCCATTTCATTTGTGATAAAATAGTATTTTTCAGGTATGGATATTGATTAAAGTTGGACAAAAATTAGAAATTGCACAAAATCGTAAGATTTTCGGAACGATTTGAAAGTATTTGTAACAACTCAAATTTTACACATTTCAATTTCAAGTAAATAAAAATTTCTTACTTTCGGCGTCGCTTCGTACCCCATGATTTATTTTAAAAATTTTGGTTATGTTAAAATTTTGTGCATGTTCGCTTCAAAATTTTAGTCGACGTCTATTGAAATTATTTGAAAACGAACCTTATTCTATTTTCTTTTGGTAAGTTGTTAATTTCAAGTTGAATGAAATAATTTATAGCTAGTCTAAAATTTTAAATTTCGTTCCCCAGTTCTATCTAAAAATCTCGGCCATTTATTTTCGATTCTCAGTCAAAACCCGACCTATTTTCAACTCCAAAATTTAACAAAAAAGCCCACCCAAACAACACCTTAAATTCTACAATTTTTTAACTCCCAAACAGCCCCTAAAACCCAAGCTGAAACTGCCCATGTTCTCTCCCACTTTTCAGCCATGTTCATCCCATTTTCAGCACTTATTCACCACATTTTAAACTACTTTTTTATCAGCTAAAATAGCCCCATGAATCATGCAAAAACTGCCCCCTTCTACCGATGTTCACCACCTTTTAACCCACCTAATTTACAGCTAAAGTGCTCTATGAAAACTACTGGAAAATGTCCCAAAACTGCCTAGTAAACCTGTATTTCGGCCCCCTCTCTTAAGCCTTTCTTCTTTCATTTTTTTTGGCCTTCCCAAACTCTAGTTTTATCACCCTTTTCTCTCCAAATTTCAGCCCCTTAACTCATGGTTTCCCCCCCAATTTCTCCCCAAAAAAAGGCCCTTGTAGTGTGTATATTTCTCCCTCCAAAATCAGCATTCAATTGAAGCACAAACTTCCATTTCTTCCTCTTTAAAATTTTGGCCTCCATATATAATTAAGCAGATGTATTTTCTGTTTATTTCCAGGAAGAATACACTCATTTTCCCTCCTAATATCAGCCCAGATTTCAGTTAACACCTCCCAGGAAGAAAAAAAAAATGTCCCATAACTCCAGATTGTAATAAGTTTTGACCGGCCTTTTTCCCTCATTTTTCCTTCCCTTTTTCTCCAGCAAAAGATCCTTTCTTTTCCCTTCAATTTCATGCAGCTAGGAACCTTGAAACCTTAGTCTCAATCACCAAAAATACTCTAGAATTTATCCATCCTTTTCCTTCAGATTTTCAGTGAGCATTTTTCCAGCATTTTTCATCACTTTCGTTCCGGATTTTGGCCAGCAGAAAAAGGGCCTAAACCTTGCTTTTTAATTCCCTAAAGTTCCTTATATATATACATCTATATATATAGTGTACGGGTCTTGAGTTTGGAAGCTACATAAACAAATATTGGTCCATCAAAACTTCAACCGAAAACTCGTTTTCGAGGTAGTTTTACTTACTACTTTTACTATGATTTTTAAATGACGTTTGGAAAATTATGATGTGATGTAAATGCCATGAAAATTTATGATCAAGGAACGTTATGATAGTGATTGAAGGTAATCACGTGTGACGTTATGTGGTGCCGGCTACCAATTTATGTGTTCCTATGTACGTTAAAAATGATGGCATGAGCATTTATGTTTACATATAATTTTTCCCATATGTTAGTATGTATGGATACTGAGTGTTTCTTATAAAATACTCACCCCACAATAAATAAATTTTCAGATTGAATTGGTTTGCGTTGATGCGGTGGCGTAGGCTAGCGAGCTTGTCATGGAATTCCCTTTTTAGTTTAAGTTTTGACGTCGAGATGGTCGAGTAAATTATGATATAAATACAATATTTTTAAGTATTTTATTTAGTATTTAATTATGTAACATTTATGGAAAACGAGATGTCGGTTCCTTTGTCGTTAAAAGTTCAAGTTAAAATGCATAGTTTCATGTTTCTAAAATTTCCAGCTTACTGTCTCTATTTTGAAAAATCATAACATTTGCTACGGTTGAATTTTTTGAGTGAATTCAGTTACTATGTAAAGCCCTATATGTGTTCTAATAACAAAAATTGGATTCACTTAAAGATTCCATCGGATGAATTTATTATGGACGTTTGAACGGGCTGCCTTAAGGCACCCGGGACAGTTTTTCAAGCATCTCCGGCTATCTTTTTCACCTACCAAATGACGTAGCTAAAGTTTGAAATTTTTACATATTGTAGTATGCAGTCCCTAGTATCTACAGTTTAAATTTTGTAATTTTTAGAGTTCGTTTGAATGGTCTAATAAATTGTGGCAACATCTATCACGGTATAGACAAAACTTTGAAATTTTGAAGAAAATTCCTTTTCCCTTGCATGCTTGATATTTTTCCACAACCATTTCATTTTTAAAACCCTTCAAGAGCATGGGAAATATTATTTGGAGTTGTCATATTTAGTTTAGAGATTATTTTAGTGACCCTCCGAGTTGAGAAAATTCGGGGCGTTATAATATTTATAAATATGTCTAGGCCGTATGTAAACGACATAACAAGGTGATGATCCTTGGTTTTTTAAACAGAGACGACATAAGTTGTCGTAATATAGCTATAAAATGTTGTTGTTAGTCACATGAAACATGATTCTCCTCGTAATTTGTAACGAAATCTATTGAGACGACAATTGTCGTCGCTACAGAGTTCTCAAAATTGGCGAGAAAATTGGTAATCATTTCTTATCTATAGCGACAACATTTTTAATCTATAGGGATGACTATATCACCGCTATAGAATCTCCTTTTTCAGCTCTCCATCTCTGCATTTTTGTACTATATCTGTCAAATTTTTCCATCTCTATCTCCATGATTTTTCTCCATTTCTATCTTTTTTCTCCATATCCATCTTGTTTCCATTTCAATTTTCCACCCTCATCTTGTTTCCATGTCAATTCTCCATCTTGTTTCCATTTCATTTGTGATAAAATAGTATTTTTCAAGTGTGGATATTGATAAAAGTTGTACAAAAATTAGAAATTGCACAAAATCGTAAGATTTTCAGAATGATTTGAAAATATTTATAAACATGTCTAGGCCGTATGTAAATGACATAACAAGGCGATGAGCCTTGATTTTTTAAGCAGAGATGACATAAGTCGTCGTAATATAGCTATAAAATGTTGTTGTTAGTCACATGAAACATGATTCTCCTCGTAATTTGTAATGAAATCTATTGAGATGACAATTGTCGTCGCTATAGAGTTCTCAAAATTGGCGAAAAAATTGGCACCCATTTCTTATCTATAGCGACGACATTTTTAACGGTCTCACATATCCATTGGAAATTATCGAGGCTCACATATTTTGTCATGGTTTTGCGGAGAGTTATGTAACCTGGATATACCATGGCAAGACTGAGTTCAAACTACAAATGTGTATACACAGAATGAGAGAGCATGTGTGGAGGATGAGATAATGTATGTCATGAACGGTGTAGTCGTTGATGAGCATGCTGGTACAAGCACCGATGGTTACTATGATGAATTATTTGAGGCTCTGCATTCAGAACTATACCTGGGAGTTTCATCATTTTCTTCCTTAAATTTTTTAGTGAAGTTGATGCATATTAAGGTTGTGAACAAATGGACAAACAAGTCTGTCGATGATCTTTTGAAGTTGTTGAAGTTAGTTTTCCCAAACATGAACCTGGTGGACTCCCACTGTGAAGTTAAAAAGATGATGACGAAGTTGGTTTGGAATACAAATCCATTCACACCTGCAAGAACGACTGTGCACTGTTTTGGGAGGAGCATGCTGATAGGCAAACTTGTATGATTTGCCAGAAAAGTCGTTGGGTGCACACTTCTGGGAGAGAATGAGAAGAATGTTCTGCATAAGGTGTTGTACTATTTTCTCTTGGCCCCCCAGACTAAAACGTATGTTCGTGACAAAGCATACTACAAACCTTATGCGGTAGCTTAGTATATGAAGGTCTAGGGATGAAGATGAAATGCAGCATCCCGTTGACGGGAAGGCAGGGTGGGTTTTGACAAGAAACATCTACTGTTCGCAACTAAGATCCAGAATGTCCAGTTAGTTTTGGCCGTAGACGGATTCAATCTATTTGGTGACATGAGTCTAGCGTACATCATGTGGCCAGTAGTTGTAACCGTTTACAATCTACCACCTTGGTTATGCATGAAACCCAAATACATAGATAAGGATATTGATGTATTCTTACAACCATTAGTGGACGAGTTGAAGGAGTTGTGGGCCAATAAGATTGACACGCGTGATGTTGAAACTAGTAATAGGTCAGTATTCTGAATGCGTGCAGCGTTGTTGTGGACAGTTAACGATTTTCGAGCGAGAAGTATTTTGTTGGGTTGGAACGGTCAGGGTACATGGCATGTCCTACGTGCAACGAGGAGACTCCTTTAGTCTGTGTGATAGGTAAGACAACTTACGTGGGTCACTGACGGTTCCTACTGTCAAGGCATCATTTTAGGAGAAATTTTGACTTTGACGGGAGGTGCAGAGGTGACTACCTCTACGTTGGTTAACGCCTGCAAATATTTTAGTACAGTTAAGCCGTGTGAGACATAGTATTTCGAGAAAGCACCCTAACTACGGGGGTACTAGAAAGAGGAGAAGTGATGACGAATTGAATTGGAGAAAAATGAGCATTTTCTACAAGTTGCTGTATTGGTCATCTACTAAGCTAATATATAACATCAATGTCATGCACATAGAGATGAATGTTTGTGACAGCTTGATCAGCACAATTCTAGACAATCCATTCAAATCAAAGGACAGGGTGAATGCCATGCACGATCTGATACAATTGGGAATCAAAAGAAAGTTGCACTTTTATCAGAACGGGAACAGGTGTATGAAGCCTGCCCCATGTTACACCATGTCCATTGCAAAACTGTAAGAGGTTTTGCCATTTTATCCGATCGGTTAAGTTTCCAGATGGTTTTGCTTCTAATCTTTGGAAGAATGTTGTTCCTAACAATAGGTACATTATAGGGTTGAAGTCACACGATTGCCACATTATCATGCAACAGTTATTACCAGTCGGATGTCGTACGTTCTTGAATGAACTATTTCTACGACAGTTATTGAATTGTGCATGTTCTTTAAGCAGCTTTATGTAAGAATACTAAAGGTTAGCGACATGATGGCTACCCACGATCACCTCATACTCATCATCTGTAAGTTGGAATGAATCTTTTCGCCAGCCTTCTTCGACAACATCATTCACCTCGTAATGCATTTGCCAGAAGAGGCAATCCTTGGAGGTTTGGTGCACATGAGATGGATGTATCCATTTGATCGATACCTAAAGAAATTTAAGGACTACGTTAGAAATCGAGCTTGGCCTGAGGGTTCAATAGCTGAAGAGTATGTTGTTGACGAGGGATTGACTTTTTGTTTGAGGTATTTCGAGGACGTAGAAACAAGGTTCAACCGACCAGACAGAAATAAGGATGTAAGTGTTCCACAAAGATAACTTTCTCTTTTTCAGTCACAGTGTCACCCATTTGGAAAGAAGACACCAACGACGCTTCCTACAAATGTTCAAAGTCAAGCGAAGTTTTACGTCCTCAACAACTGTACTGAAATTGAGAAATTCTTGTAGTAAGACTTCGTTCATAAATATTATTCAATTATCTCGAAGAAGCTTTGTCATTTTAAATGAACTAATTAGTTGATTTTATATACCTTGTAAAAGGAACATTGGCAGGAGCTATTGTGCAATGGTTGTCCAAACATCGATCAGGTGCATAGAAGAGACTTTCACGGTTAGTTTTACAGGAAGGTAAACGAACAACGACCAAATACATTTCAAATATGTCCACATTTTTCTTTTCTATAACATTAACTAAAACTAACTTCTACTTCATCTAGGTATATCGCCAATGCCACGGCCTTCAAGTTTTGCATGAGTTATTTTCGTTGGCCAGTGGATGTTACTAGCAGGTTATGTCTTACACGACCTGTGTTGTGAAAGGAGTTTGTTTCCTAACATTTGATCGTGATATTCGAATAAAAATGTAGAACAGTGGTGTGTTCGTCCCAGAGATTAGGGGTGAGGTTTACTACGGACAGTTGCAAGAGATACTGAAGCTACAGTTTGGCCCAGAACTTTTAGTTTTTCTGTTCCAATGCAAATAGTTTAGGTGTGATGGGAGATTGAGGATAAATAAAAATAATATTACCAGTATTGACAACAGTGCAGAAGCATACAAGGATGATCAGTTCATACTTGCTAGCCAAGCACAACAAGTGTTCTACATTGAAGATCCTTCTCGTGTTTCGAACTGGCGAGTTGTACAAGTAGTCCATCACAAGGGCACGTGGGATATTATGGGATCTAACATCATAGAGATAGACCTGCTCCGCAATAACAACTCTTCTTATTTTTCTCTGATAGTTGATCTTAGCAACTTAGAGCAAATAACCTTACATCGGGATGATGGTGAAGCTAATGAGATTGGAGCACCATTTATCAAGGGGCCTCATCTGATACTACAAAAGATACTTCATTCATTAACGATGAGGATGTAGAAGACGACACACATGAAGAATACGAGGATGACGAAACATGCAGTGAAAGCAATGAGGATGACAGTGACGATGATGATGATCAATCGTATCATGATAGTGGATCAAATTGATTGTTGTTGTTCATCACTAAAATTTATTCAATAAGTTTATTAAAATTTCGTTGTTGTTGTTGTTAGTGAATCAGATTGAATGTTGTTGTTCATCACTAAAATTTATGATATAAATTTGTAGAAATTTTGTTGTAGTTGTTCTTATGAAATCAGATTTAATGTTGCTGTTTGTCATGGGAAATAGACGAACAAGGACTGCAATTGTACTAAAACATAGAATTGGGGACCTACATATGACCTTGTATAAGTTGAAGGACTAACATTGTAAAAATAAGAGGATAAAATTGAAATAAAAGATGAAATATATGGACCAAAATGAATAAGATTTAAAGATGAGAGACCTAACTACAAATAAGCAATATTTTCAGCAATGATGTATACAGAAACAGACATACGTTAAAAAATTGGGTGGCACGTTTTAAGTGCGTGCACCAAAAAATTAAAAATCAAGTTGTCGCTATATGTACATAGCGACGACATCTGTCGTCACTATAGACTTACCCTTTTAAAACACGCGACTAACCTTCTTCTTCTCCATTTATCTTTTCTCAATGGTTTTTTCCTTTTTCACCGTTGTGTGCCTCCACCGTCGGACAATCTCCACCATTGTGTGCCTCTGCCGTCTACAATCTCCATATCTCTCTTGGTTAAGGTTAACTTAGAACCCATTTATTTGCTTAGGTTCATTTTCAATTTTTCAGCTTCGATGTTGGATGTTTTTTTTATTATCAGTTCAAGTTTATGATTGTTGGATGTTTTGATTATCAGATTATGTTTTTTATTGTTGGATGTACGGTTGAAGTTGATTTTTTTAGTTGATTTGAATGTTATTTGATTCCTCTACAATCTCCATGTTTTTTAGTTAATTTTCATGTTATTTAATTCAATCCCGATTTTTAAGTTATTTCTTTTGCAATCCGGTTGATGTTGGTTGTGGGATTTTTTTACGGGTTTTCATTTGCGAATAAGGTTGACAATTTGAATGTGAATTTTTATTTTTTTGTGGCGTGAGTACTGGCATCAATGGTGATTTTTGGTGTGAATGTGGTGGCAATTGGTTTTTGGTATAGTCACGAAAATTCAGGTTTGAATGGGACTATAATATAAAAACACGCTGAAGAAAATGACAATTTTCTTCTAAGGGTACATTTGTCTTTTTATCAAAAAAACAAAGTTTTGGGACAATTTTAGAAACTAAAAACATAAATTAGGGACCATTTGTACAAAAAACAAATAATTTAGGAACTCACGTAAGAAAATACAAAGGTTATGGAAAATTTTCAAATTAAAAACATAGATTAGACACCATTTGCACAAAAACTCATAATTTAGGGACTGATGTGCAAAAATAAAGTTTAGGTACCAATTCAACACTAAAAATAAAGAGTAGGGATCATTTGCACAAAAATAGATATTATTAGGGATTGATGTGCAAAAAACAAAGTTTAGGGACCATTTCCAAACTAAAAACATAGATTAGAGACCATTTGTACAAAAACAAATAATCTAGGGACTTATGTGTAAAAATACAAAGGTTATAGACCATTTTTGAACTAAAAATAAAGATTAGCCACCATTTGCAAAAAACTCATAATTTAGGGACCGATGTGCAAAAAACAAATTTAGTGACCATTACGGCACTATAAAGAAAGATTAGGGACCATTTGTACAAAAACATATAATTTAAGGGCTGAAAAATAAAGTTTAGGGACCACTACAACACTAAAAAGAAAGATTATGGACCATTTGCACAAAAACACATAATTTAGGGACTGATGTGCAAAAAAAACAAAATTTGGGACCAATTCAGCACTAAAAAGAAAGATTAGGGATCATTTATACAAAAACACATAATTTAGGGACTAATGTGCAAAAAAAAGTTTAGGGACCAATTCAACACTAAAAATAAAGATTATGGATCATTTGCACAAAAACTCATAATTTAGGGATTGATGTGCCAAAAAACAAAGTTTAGGGACCATTTCCGTACTAATTGATGTTCTCTTTGTTAGTTCTTAGTATGGCTGATGTCATGTTGCATGGAGGTGATGGTGCACGCTATCCTCCACCTTAGCCATCCCGCAGGCTCGATTCGTCCTGCAAGTCCGGTAGGAATTTTTGTTTCAATTTTTTTTTTTTTGCAATTTTTTACAATGAATTCATTGTCGTTGAATATCGTATGAAACATATTGTATTTGTTCTTTTTCAGCGCCCCCGTCTAGGTAACAGGGTATCTCTCGAGGCATTAATCTTGAGAAGGTTTGGTAGGCAAGCGGGAACAGACAACTTCCCATCGCGTTCGACAATCCCGAACATTCAATGTAGCTGATCGAGAATAACGCAAATTATTTCACGCGCTTGGTTGGGAACCAAGTCAGGTCCACTGTGCCCCTTCCATCGAATCGACCTTATCCTCCTCAATCTCACAAGTTGCGACGATGATGATAAGAATTGGAATGGGAATACCCAGAAATGTTAGTATGTAGTTGAACAGTAGCACCACCTAGAGTTGAGATAGGAAAGAAGGAAAACGATCTTAAAAAATTTTAGGGTCTGTGATGGTAGATTTGGACCAATTGAAAAGGTTTTCTCTTTTTTTCTTTAATCCTTCATGGATAGAGGTTCCACAAGAGCAGCGGGCACGGTTACGTAGCATCATCGAGGTAATGTCTTACAATAGTTTTTACATTAGCGCATTCTTTTAACAATTGTTCAATGTAATATACATCAATGAATATTTTTCCAATGTTGAAGAGCTAATTTGATCTTCAGGACGATTGGTTGCCCGACGAGTACCGAGCAGTCTGTACCACTGTAGATCACCTAGCAGCTGATCGTTATCGCAATTACAATCTTAAGGCGATAATCACTTGAAAGAGCACGGGCCGAGCTGTCCATACAGCGAGTTGTCTACCAAGGAATGGAAAAAGTGCATTGACTTCTTCACAAGTCCTACTTTCGTGGTACATACTATCATTTACTTTTTACGTTTTTATGTTAATATTTTTATAACTATAAAGTGTTACGTAATCGATTATTTTTTATGTCTTTAGGAATGGTCGACAAGAAATAAGGCCCATCGGGGTAAGGCTAAATACTCGAGTGTGCAGGGGTCGAAGAGCTTCTCTGCCACACGTTACCATCAGGTACAAGTAAATTTCACACTTGCAATTGTTGTAGCGGGACCCTGAGACCCAGCAGTAGCCGGGCGATATTGAGTCATTACGGACTTTCCACACCTTCTAAGATAGCAATTGGGTAAACCCGGAGGCAGCTGGTGATTATGTGAGGACAAATTTCTATTTTTTAAATATTATTAATTTTATCTAATATTATATTATTATTTTTTTTTTCTCATGAAACAAGATAAACTTGTTGAGGTGATAGAGACTCAACAGACCCAGGTCGTCGTTAGTTGACGAGCATGCTATTGCAAAGGAGATTTCAGAGAACGACGAGGACACGTCCGTGGGGTTGAACGGGTTTCGAAGGACACCTCTCCTTTCCTAGATTCGACCACTGCATTGAACGTCCCACGAGGAACATCCAATCAGTTCTCTAGAGACCCCTGGAATGACGATCCTCGGTTTGCCATGTGATGTGAACCCGCGAAGAATGGAATCTTGGAACTCACAAAATGTTTGATCTGAACCCCAAGAAAGCTAAAATCTGGCCGCAAGAACTTGACTCGATGATTTTTTTAATCAACGAACTAGAGTTATGAACGCCACAAAGATTTACAAAATCTTTGATAAGTTTTAGGTTAGTTCAATTAAGAACTCGGAAGAAAAGTGAATCATCACTTTTAATTAATGTCTCAAAAATCAAAACTGATTAGGTTTACAATAAAAAGTGTTTATATAGTAAACACCAAATAAATCCTAACCTAATTTGGAAATAATTAAAAACTAATAAAGTAAGAGTTCTAGGTGAAAATGGAAACTAAAATATGCCAAAATTCGGATTTTCCCGAAAAAGGCCCCTTGCGATCGCATGGTTTAAGTCCATTACGTTTTGCTTGTGAAAGGTCAACATTGCGATCTCAATTGAGTATCTCCATGCGATCGCATGGTTGATTCTTATGATTGTCCTGCTCTAATTTCTCCCCATCCTCATTTTTGACCTCCAACTCGATTTCATGCTTATTTTGGTCCTCCAATCTTCCACTAGACTCCAATATTCCTTCAATATGGTCCTCGATCGCATCATCCCCTCCTTCCTCGAAAGGATTCGACCTCAAATTATCACTTGCATTAGGGGGAGAAAAAACGCCTTCCGTGTTCACATGCGTCCAAAACCAATCACCAGGCTCAAAGATGAATCTACAGCCTTTTTTGCTTTAATTTGATGTATTTGAAGCTTATTCGTCTCATCTGGATTGCTTTTATAAGTTGGTCATTTTGGAAGAACAGCTCCAGGTGCATAGTAAAGTTGATATGCAATGTCTTGAATAGGTGGTAACCTACTAGACATTTCTTTTGAAGATACGTCCTCCAATTCCTGTAGTAAAGAAATAGTGAAACTGGGGGGGGGGGGGATTGGTTAGTTTTTCATAGTACAAGGTGGGATTTTTTGTGTACTAGTGAAAGCATTTGTTGATTTTTTTCCTCCCCCGTTGTCGTTTCTTGTAAATCTAAATCAAACTGCTGTTCTAAGTTATCTTTTTTAATTTGTGTCTAAAGAGCGTGCCTCGCCAATAGAGCTTCACCATCTACAGGGTATTCTACACCAATATCCTCCAACTCAGGTAGCACATCACTATCACACTCATCTTTAGATTCCACATCCTCATTATCAAACGACAACCCCATTATGTTGTTGCTAGTTACCTAATCTATTCCCTTAGTCGGTTTTGTCATCTCCTTTGAAACAGTCCTATCACTCACATTATTATTATTCCACTTGAAATAGACTTTAGGATCAATCCTACCTTGGAAGGAAGGTACTTTCATTTTTATATTTCTAAAGTTTCTATCTACTCCATCGTTGCCTCTACAGTCTCCTCCTCTAGGGCCCTTTCACGCTTATCTCCTCTACGCCTCATCCTACCTATCTCAGCCATATAATTATAATCATCTTCATCCTCAAATTCAGCCATAGGATTATGATCACGCCTATCATATCTCCTAATATTAGGGACCCCGTGATGTTTCTTCCTTAGTAAGTTTGTAAGCACCGTATCATACCTATCGATCCTACCCATCATCTCTTTATTGTTATCCCTCATCTCACCGAACACCCTTTTCATCCTCCCAAATTGTTGTTGCATGGCTCTTAACAATAAGAATTGGTGGTTCTCTTTTTCGGACATTTTAGGACAATAAAATAGAAATTAGGAAAGAAAATAATATTTGTCTCACGTGTTGCAGTCGTGTTTAACTCTTTATGGCTTTTTCCCGATAATAATCTCACCACTCTCACATTTTACCTCTCTTTGTGTTTCTTACCAAGTTCCCTAAAGAACTAACTAAACTTAATAAGAAATTCAGCCTTCGTAACGTTCAAGAACAAGAATAAGGAATTAAAAGATAACGAAAACAATCAAGAACAAAATTCACAAAAAGGATAAGATTTAAGCACCAGATGACAATTATGACAAAAACTCAAAAGAATGCGTTTCTTGACTTTTCTTTTAATTTTGGTTTTTTTCAATCCAACACAAGAAATCGAAAAAAAAAAAGAATCACAAAGCAATAACTAGAAATAATTAACTTTGGTGCCTGAATGGATCGTGCACAAACAATTATTGAAGAAGATGAAAAACGAAAGAATATTTTTTTTTGATATGATTCAAGATGATTCTGATGGTAAAAAATAAAAATAAAAGATAGAACCTGATTGTAGAGCCAATGCTCTGATACCAACTAATGCGAACCTGCGAAGAATGAAATCTCAGAACCCACAAAAGGTTTGATTTGAACCCCAAGAAAGCTAAAATCTGGTCGCAAGAACTTGACCCGATAATTTCTTGAATCAACGAACCAGAGTTATGAACGCCATAAAGATTTACGAAATCTTTGATAAGTTTTAGGTTAGTGAATCCTAATCTAATATGGAAATAAAAAAGTGAATCCTCACTTTTAATTAATCTCTCAAAAATCAAAACTGATTATGTTTACAATAAAAAGTGTTTATATAGTAAACACCAAATAAATCTTAATCTAATTTGGAGATAATTAAAAACTAATAAAATAAGAGTTTTAGGTGAAAAAGAAAACTATAATATGCCAAAATCCGGATTTCTTCGAAAAAGGCCCCTTGCGATCGCATGGTTTAAGTCCATTACGTTCTGCTTGTGAAAGGCTAACATTGCGATCGCAACTGAGGATCTCCATACGATCACATAGTTGATTGTTATGATTCTCCTGCGCCAATTTCTGCCCATATGCATTTTTGACCTCCAACTCTATTTCATACTTATTTTGGTCCTCCAATCTTCCACCAGACTCCAATATTCGTTCAATGTGGTCCTAGATTGCATCACCATGTATGAGGCCCAATTGCACCGAATGGAGAGGACAATTGGTCGTCTTACGGCAAATCTACAGTAGACAATATCGAAGGTTGTGCCATAGGATGATGAGGACGAGAATGAGAACGACGGTGGGATGGGGATCTGTAGATTTTATGTACAATAGAATTGTTTTCATTTTTTTACAAGAAAAAAATTTAGGATATTTATAGCGGCGACATAGTCGTCATTACAATAAAAAATATCTTGTATATTAGCAATGACATTGTTGTCGCTATATATCTTCTATATATAGTGGCGACAAAGTCGTAGCAAATAATTAGGATACCTAAAGGTAATAGCGATGATAACTCAGTCATACTATTCACGCTAATAGCGATGATTTTTGCGTCGACTTTGTCCTGACAATTTCTCTAATTCCAAAAAATTGAGCACGACAATGTATTGGCAAAAATGTCGTCGGCATAAATTCAAATGTTTATAACGACGACATATTGTCGTCACTAATTAACTAGAGGCACTAATCTATTGAGATGACCTACATCGACGACAATATATAAAAAGACAACAAATGATCTTTTAGCAGCGACTTTAGTCATCGCTATAGACCTCTTTTCTTGTAGTGAATAGTTAACACAATGCAGGACCACATAATATTCATTCACATCCAAATCAACTAACATTATCGGATTTTCCGTATACGTTACAAATGAAGTTCAACTTCTTTAATAACCAACGGACAAAATATCACAAAATTCACTCAAGTTTTAGTGTCTAAACACCTATAAATATCAATATCTTTTCTGCATTTCTACTCACTTTACTATTATGATAACCTTCTTTTATTAGCATACAAATGAAGTTCAACTTTTTTAATAACCAACGGACAAAATATCACAAAATTCACTCAAGTTTTAGTGTCTAAACACCTATAAATATCAATATATTTTCTGCATTTCTACTCACTTTACTATTATGATAACCTTCTTTTATTAGCATTTGTATTTCGTTCTCTCTATTTGTTCAATTCTTTACATCAATACCAACTAGCTAACACAAAAGTACATGTTCATCATTATGTGGAATTAGAGGGGTTTTGGTCCAATGATGGTTGAAACACTTCAATGGCTACTCTGATTTTTGGTCCCAAACAAATTAAAAGGACAATGAAGATTAAAATGCCATTTTAATTATACTTCGTAGGCTCGGTCAATGATTGAAGATTTATTATATTGTCCAATCTCCAACAATTAGGCAGCTCAATTACAAAAACGGGTTAAAACACTTTATTATCAACTTTGAGTAATGGGCCTCGACCCAGTTACTCAGCTAATCGATTCTATGTTTACCCACTTAAATGAATATTGCCAATATATCTTTTTGCAACGGTCATTATCTGTTGTCAAAATAATTATACATTTTGCTATTCAACAACGGGCAGTGACCGTTATCAAATAATATAGTATTTAGCAACATTCGCGCACGTTGTGAAAGACTTTATTTTAGGACATTTTGCAACGGTCAATGTCTGTTGCAAAAGATTTTATATAATAAATGAATTGGCAACGTTCCTTGAACGCGCACGTTGCGAAAGACTCTATTTTAGGACATTTTGCAACGGTCAATGTCTGTTGCAAAAGATTTTATATAATAAATGAGTTCACAACGTTCCTTGAACGTTGTAAAAGATTTGATGTCCAAATATTAACCCATTTAATCAACCGAACGTATTCCACTCACCCAATTTTTCCATATACGTCTGTGTGCAAACCCCCAAAATCACACCTCTTCTCTCATCTCTCCTCCTTCAAATCTCTCATCTCTCCTCAAATCTCCAATACGTCCGCTAGTCTTTCTCTCAAATCTGTTAATTTGTTGGAAGTGAAGGCATGAACGGGAGATTTTTATATTTCTTTTTTTTAAAACAATAATAATTGCAGTATTGCCTTGGGGACGGAGGGTGAGGTCTTTGAGGCTGGAGGAGGCGATCTCAAGGCCGGCGGTGGCGGTGCGGATGTTGTGTCTTGAAAGAAATTGAATTCCAGACCGGCTTGCTCTTTTAGGGCTCTAAGCTGCTCCACACTCATGTTCTCCATCTCTAACCTTCCATCAGGTTTGAATTTTATCTAATTTAGGCTGGAGGAGGCGATCTTGAGGAGGGCGGTGGCGATGCAGATGTTGTGTCTTGAAAGAAATTGAACTCCAGATCGGCTTGCTCTTTTAGGGTTCTAAGCTGCTCCACGCTCATATTCTCCATCTCTAACCTTCCATCATGTTTGAATTTTATCTAAGTTTTTTCCAATTATTTATCCAATCAATTAATATGACAATGTTGATGATTAATTTTTTTCATGAATTTCCATTTCCATGGTTGTATACCAAATTGAATAGTTTTTTTTAATTCTCTGTTCCCTTTTCTTTTCTTAACAAAATTATAAGTTTTGATTAATATTTTTGAATAATATGTTGTTCGACTATTTCTTGAATCTTTATTCCAATTTCTTTGAGCCGTTTATGTATTGTTACGTTTCTTTGATAAGCTTTGGTTCTGCTTGTTGATATTACATCCTGAGGAATCAACTGTTTGTTATCCAAATGTTGCTATCATGTTTCTGTAATTAAGATAATCATATGGCCACTAAACTTTTTCTTGTTCGTCTGCTACCAGGAGGAATATGTCCGTCATTTGCTTCAACCTGTTACATAGTTTGGTTTTGAGTTTCCGTCATCCAATCAAGCTAGAAATATATAGTTTCCACCTTCTTTTGTTTAGCACTATTGAAAGTAATTAGTTTACAGATTAAATACAGGCATTATTCTGGTATGATATCAATATTTTGATGGTACTTGCACACAATTGTCTTGATTCATTTCTAGAGCTTATGAATGAGTACCATAATTATGCATGCCATGTTGTTGTTTTGACTGAATGGTTACGGCTAAAGAGTCTTGTCAACAGTTCTCTGCATTGAATTTACCCAATTTGGACCACATGGCAATTTTACAACTGAGGCAAAACTATAGTTTGCCATGTTTTCTACATTATTCCACATTTGCTGCAAATGTGGGGTTTTTCTTATATATATATATATTGAAATTTTTATATAAGTGCTTACACGTTGTTTAGGAATATATATGTGTTTTGTATACAAATCTAAATGTGTTTCCTTTTTGTTTTTATTTTGGTGACAATGGGACAAAATCTATTTTTTCAACAGGTTTTACTTATTAATGTATGTTATTGGATTTTTTTAATGGATTGAGTGCTTATTAGTAATCATAAGTTTGAACTTTTGTTTTCTGAAATTCTTTTCAATGCCAGTATGATCAATTGACCTACCTTCTGTTTTATCACTACAATTGACAACGACAACTTATTTTCACCAAAGGTAGATGAGTTCAAAATTTTGCTTTATAGTATTTGTGTAATGTCCCTAGTGCATGATCAACGTGTTTACACTATGTACTGGTTACAAATAAACTATGGCACTTTTTTGCATGTCTGGACATGTCCATTGCTATGCTTACTTGCATAACATTCCTTCCAGTTTAAGTAGGAACTAGGAAGCATCAAGTACATGTTGGCTCTGTGTTTTTGTACATCAGGACAACGTGACACCTGTTATTCAGCATTTGACACCTGTTATTCAGCATTTGTATTTAATTTTGGAGATGCCATCTATAGTGAGATATGGAATTTGAAGGCATCATTTTGCCAATTTATATTATAAGAATGACTTCAGTTCACCTGAACCGTTGTCAGGATAAACATATAATTATGAAAAGGTGAAGATGAATTGTATGCTTGGGTGAACCATCATCTCTTTAAGAGATTAGTTTGGAAATTGATAATGAAGAACTACCCACTTTATGTGATGTAACTGATGCACCATGACAATTTCTGATTCTAGCTGCTGTTTAAAATTGTGAATAGGCCCAGCAGCATTTCGCCCACGAGCACATGGAGCTGCTTCTTATACTCCATCAATTGAGAAGAGACGGCAGTTTTACAAGGACTATTGGCAATAGATTTGTTAGCAAAAGAGGTATTCTTGATTTCAGATCCAAGACGTTTTTGGTTTTCATTATCACAAGAAGAGTAAATTTTTTTCATTATAACTAGTCTTTTTCAAACTAAAACCCATTGTGCCTAGGTACTTGGATGGGCTCAAGCGACTCCTAAATTTACTGGTGATCTCATCAACTATGTGCAAGCTTTTCTTAAAAGAACATACGAAAGATGCCGGACATCATACATGGAGGCATGGACGCTTCCTTTATTCCTTGTCTTTTATGTTTGAACCACATTTTACATATTTGACTAAGCCTTCTATATGCTTTTGCCTTATCAAGCAAAAAGCATGTGCTTTACGCTATTTCCTTCTTTTCAGACTGTTTCTTTGTATAACTTCATGGGGGTGGAACTTATGGCTCACCAAGTTCTGGGTCCTACATTTTACAAATAATTGTTCAGCTGACCTTGTTTTCCATTGTGAAGTCATGATATTATCTTCAATTATTCATTATTTTGCTATTCTTTTCCTTTTAATCAATTAGTCTGTTTCTGCTCGAAAACATTGTTAATTGACATTGCAGCTTATAGCTTTTGCTGTATATATAATTTTGAGTTGAGTCATCATCTACATAATTTTGCTTTTGGTTCGGCACTTGAGAAAAAATAGAGGACAGACATATACATATGCAAGACAAGTGTTGTACTTCCTTACCTTCAGAATACTTGCTACGACATAGCTATTTCTAGCACTATATATATTCATAATCAAAAAGAATTTGAGACAAGTAATTATCTAAAAAGTACCAGTTTATCTCTTCTTCATCTCATTTTCCTGGTTCTCTGTTTTTCTTTCTTAGTCATGGAAGTCTATATTTTAGTGGAATGCATGTATTCCCTTTACCAAATATTTGGTGGTAAATTTTTCTATTCATTGACAATTAATATTGGGAGTAAATATGATAAGGCATCAAGCAAATATTTGTCTGGTTGAGTTTATTTTAGCTGATTTAATGATAGAACTGATTAATCACAATGTAAAGCATGATGTTGTGATCCTCATTGTTACCTTGGAAGATGCTAAGAACTCACAAGCTGTGGTTTCTGCTCTGGAAAATCTAGCAAGCATTTGGATGACCTATTTATTGACACTCAACAAGTTTGTAAACAAACATATTTACAGAAAATGCAACTTCATGTATATACCAATGATGAGATGCAAAATGAAATTATAGATCAGGCTTCCTTGAACGACTTATTGATGATGACTAGATGAAAAATAAAATAAATCAAGTCTATGTTTCTGTTCCCATATGCTCTAGGGTACTACAGTCGGATTAGGTAAAATATAAGAATTCAACAGCAGATTTTTCAGTCTCCTTATAGTGGTCAGTGACAAAATCTTCTATTTGTTTTGTTTGGAACAACATTTTCTTAGTATTTTTCCCAAGATCTCATGTCCTAAACATATGGTCTTTTAAGTTTTAATCATTAAGTACATGCTTTACATGCGGGATTCTACAGAACTGTACATTATTATAATTAAAAATTCTAGAGCCAGATATAAATAGTCTTGTTTCTGTTTTGCAGCAATCCCTGTTTGGATGGTGATTAGTCTGGAGCCGTGAAATCTTCAAACAATAAATGTTTGACGTTACGAATTTGTTGATTCGGGATGTTAGTTATCAAGTTTGTTTTGCTAGATTTTGGTTTATTAAATGTACAACATTGTAAGAAACTTCCAGGACGTGTGTTTTGCTAGGTTTGGTTCAAACTTTGTATGTTTAAAAAAACTTGTGGTCCATATTTTGTATTAAAAATTTCATTAATATTATATAAATTTCAGTTAAGGGTTGATGTGGTGTATATATTGAGTTTTATTAAATGAGAAAGTAAATGTACAGGAATATATATAAAATATGTTTCAAAATAATAGATAAAAAAACAAAATATGCAAAATAATGTTGACAAAGGTAACGACAATGTACAGATGAACGTTGTTAAATATGTTGTCAAAGGTAAAGACAATGTGCATATAAATGTTGCTAAAACTGAATGACAACGCGCAAATGAATGTTGCTAAAACTAAAATGACAACGTGCATTTGAACGTTGCCAAAGATAAATGACAATGCACGACCAAACCTTGCTAAAAATAAATGACAACGTGCAAGTGAACGGTGCTAAATATAAATGACAACGACCACTGAACGTTGTTAAAAATATAAATGACAGCGTATAATCTAACGTTGCTAAAAGATTATTATAGACAACATGTAATGATTGTTGTTAAAAGTGTTATGTACGTTGCTAAATAATTAATGGCAACACACTTATTTTTTTTGGCAACGGGCATTGCCTGTTGCCGTAGATAGAGACTTTTCGGCAACATCAAGGGCTGCAACGTATAGGTGAACGTTGCGAAAGGGATTTAGCAACGTATTTTGCCCGTTGCAAAAGGCTCTTTTTCTTGTAGTGTTATAGATGAGTGGATGCTTGACTCTGGTACATCTTTTCACATCACATCAAATAAACATTGGTTTAATCATTTACATGAAAGTAATCATGGAAATGTCGTTGCATGGGGTGATGTTGTATATAACATTAGTGGCATTGGTGATGTGACTGTTGGATTTCATAGTAGTTTTGTGCACACATTGAAGGGAGTTAGATACATTCCACACATGGGTAGAAATTTAATTTCTACGGGGGAGTTGGAGGAGACAGGGTTTGTTGCTGTGCTTGGTAATAACATGTTAAAAATGACCAAGGGTGCACTTAGAGCCTTTAAGGCTGTTAGAAGAAATGGTGTTTACATTGTGTGTGCTGAAGTGGCAAGTGGTTTAAATTCTACTGTTGCTTGCATTGACACTGATCACACATAGAAGTGGCATAATAGACTTGCTCATGTTATTGTTAAGAGACATAAGTTCCTTAATGATAAGGCAGTGTTTGGTAGGGATGAGGTGTCTGATATGTTATTTTGTGATCATTGTGTGCTTGGTAAACATTGTAGGATACAATCCCACTTTTGGTGGTAACAAATATTTTTTCTATTATTGATGATTTTTCCTTAAGTGTGTGGGTTTATCTATTGAAAGATAAAAGTGAAACATTCATTAAATTTAAAAATTGAAAAGTTCAAGTAGAGAATCAGACAAGTAAAAATATAAAATATTTGTGTAATGATAATGGTCTTGAATTCTGCAATGCTGACTTTGATAACTTGTGCAATGATAATGGTCTTGAATTCTGCAATGCTGTCTTTGATAACTTGTGCAATGATAGTGGCATTACTAGACATAAAATTGTGCCTTACACTCTCCAATAGAATAGGGTTGCTGGAAAGATAAATCATACTTTGCTTGATAAGGTTAGATGTATGATGTTGAGTTCTAGTGTGCTTAAATTGTTTTGGGGTGAAGCTAGTATGACTGCTTGCTATCTGACTAATTTGACTCCATCCAATGCTTCAAATGGTGATACTCCTTATGAAAATGGCATGGTAAATGTACTAATTATTCCATACTTAAAACTTTTGCCTGTGCTGCTTTTTCTCATTAGAGTGTGCTGCTTTTTCTCATTAAAGTTAGAGAAAGGTTGAACCTAGAGCTAGAAAGTGTGTCTTTTCTGGGCACCCTGAGGATGTTAAGGGATATAAGTTGTGGGATAGAAGCCAAAAGAGTGTAAAGATTATCATAAGTCGAGAAGTCAAATTTAACGAGTCAGAGATGCCTTGTTTAGAGAGTGAAAAATAGCAAGAAACCATTTGTGATGAGTCTCCAATTGAGGTGGAGAGAGTGAGCATCCCCATACCTATCTCTCCTAGTGAGGTGTAGAATGATAACCAACAAGATCAGAAGGAGGCGATGTGATAGAAGACTATCCCGTTGACCAAAAACCTTATAGCTAATTATCAATTAGCTAGAGATAGAGAGAGAAGACCACGTAGAGAACCCCAAAAGATGTCTAACTATACCATAGCCTATGCTAGTTATCAAGAACTAGTAGATAAGGAGCCTAATACCTATGAAAAGGTTATGTGGTGTGATAAGTCTAAGGAATGGGTGAGCTTTGAAAGAAGAGATGAGCTCTCTAGATAAAAATCAAATTTGGAAATTAGTGCCTAAACCTAAGGATAAATCTATTGTGGGATGTAAATGGGTGTATAAGGTGATAGAAGGGGCCACTAAGACTAAACCTATGAGATATAAAAGCTATATTGGTGGCCAAGGGGTACACAGAAAGAAAGAGTTGATTGCAATGAGATTTTTTTTACTGTTGTTAAGTGTACCATTATTCGTATCATGCTTGCATTGATTGCTCATTATGATTGAGAACTTGACAACTTGATGTAAAAATCGTCTTTCTTTTACATTGTGACCTTGATGAAATAATTTTCAAGTATCAACTAAAAGATTTTAAAGATAAAAGCAAACCTGATCTTGTGTGTTTTCTTAAAAAATCTCTATACAGTTTAAAAAAGTCTCTTAGACAGTGGTACAAGAAGTTTGATTCTTATGTTCTTTCAATTGGTTTTAAGAGGAGTGTGTTAGATCATTGTTTATATTATCAGCACCACAGCACAAATGATTGTGTTTATTTGTTACTCTATGTGAATGACATGTTATTGATTGGTTCTAACATGAAAGTGGTAAATGATATTAAAAATGAGTTAAGTAAAGAATTTGATATGAAAGACATTGGGCATGCTAAAAGAATACTTGGCATGAAAATTAATAGAGATAGGTTGAATTCTTGCTTGATTGTACATCAAACTCCATACGTGCTTAAGGTTTTCAAAAAGTTTGGAATGCTTTGTAAACCTGTTTGTGTGCTTCTTGGTAATCATTTTATTTTGTCTAAACATTAATCACCCGCAAATGAAAAAGAAGTTGCATCTATGAATAAAATTCCATATTCAAATCTGATTGGCTCTGTGATGTACTTTATGGTTTGTACTAGGCTAGACTTGGCTTTTACTGTTAGTACTTTGAGCAGGTATATGTCTAATCCAGGACCCACTCATTGGGAAGCTTTGAAATAGTTGCTCAGATATTTGAAAGATACCTATAATGTGGGGTTAATATAAAAACCGTTTCTAATTGTGTGAAACTAAAAAGTTTTACTGATGCTTATTATAGTGAATATATAGATAATAGGAAATCTACTTTAGCTAATGTGTTCACTTTATGGGATACGTATGTTAGTTGAAAATCTCAACTCCAACACATTGTTGCTTTTTCCACTACCTAATCTGAGTATATAGTTGCTACTGAAGCCTTTAAAGAAGCTATGTGGTTTAAAGGTTTGCTTAATGAACTATGTGTTTTAAGTGATAATGTGACTATAAACTTTGATAGTCAATCGTCTATTCATTTGTGTAAGAACCTTATTTTTTATGAACGCACTAAACATATATATATATATATATATTAGACTACATTTTATTAGAGAAGTGGTATCTCAAAATTTGATTAAACTTGAGAAAGTACATACGGACTATAACCTTGCAGATATGGGCAGATATGGGCACTAAGGTGCTCATTTTGGCAAAGTTTAGAAGTTGTCTTACACTTCTAAACATTGGAACATGTATGTTAAGTTCTATATAGTTCAGAATTCATTTTGACAACTAATGAGCATGTGTCTTTTGAATTTTGCTGATTTTTTGTTTGGAACCAATGTGGAGATTTGTTGAAATTTTTGGTCCCAAACAAACCAAAGGGGCAAATAGGATTAAATGGGCCAGTTTAATTATACTTCGTAGGCTCGAATAATGATCGAAGATTTATTATATTGCCTAATCTCCAACAATTAGGCAGCCCAATTACAAAGATGGGTCAAATCACTTTATTGTCAACTTTGAGTAATGGGCCTTGACTTAGTTACTCGGCAGATCAATTCTAAATTCACCCACATAAATTAGGGCTATTAGTTTGATCCTTGAGTGAGCAATATATATATATATGAGTTGATTTTCCCTTATACCACACACATGCATATACCTATTATCCATCTCTCTCTGCTCATGTGAAAGAAGTCAGCTGCCCCTTCTCTATTATAGTTGAAATCCATGCCTCTTCTCTTCTTCTTTGTGAAGTTTCGTCTTTTTCCCTTTCTATGAAAGCTTGTGGGTTGCTTAGGAGTGTGCTTTGGCCATTATTTGTGGTGTTATCATTGCTGGAGATTGGTTAAAATCTGAGCCTCCTTTCACACCATTGCCGTGCCATTAGCGAAGCTTGGAGTTTTTTTTTTTGCTTCTAAATATTGTCTAATTATTTTGTTTCTATCTATATAACCTTGATTAACTTGGTGTGATGTGCGATGTTCATGTATTATTAAGGATCGTGATTATGAGTTTTTGATTTATATATAGAAAATGTTAGAGCTATGTAGATGTGGCTCAAGCAACTTGGGGGCTTGAAGATAAATTGTTGAGTAGTGGTTTTTGAGAATAATAATAATAACATTATTGGAGTAAATAATCTGATGAGTATCATGGAAGACCGGCTAGCAATGACCATTTACATGTTCTGGAAGGACCAATGACAAGGTCAAGAGCAAAGAAGATGAAGGAAGCCATGCAAGGATTTGTTCAAGCTATGTTTGCCGAGAGTCAAAGTGCAAGTGCAACTATCAAGACACCAACATTCAAAATGAGCATGAAAGAGGATGAACCAACCTTAGTGCATTTGATTCAATCTAAAGACGAAGGAGGCCCAAAATCTGGAAATTGACACCCAATTGCACCTAATTATAACTCGGAGGACCATATTAAGGATATTAGAAGATTGGAGGGCCAAAGCGTATGTAATTCAAAGTTTGGAGATCAAAATGCGTAGGGTACGAATCAACATTGGGGCGATGCCCTACTCCTCATTTCGTAACTCGAGGCTATTTTGCAAGCCTAGGCGATCCCCCAGGTCAAAATCTAACAATTCGGGATTTTTGTTTTCTTTTTGATTTTGGACGTGTTTTGGGAGCGATTTTGGCAAGTTTTTAAGTATTTGTTTCCTAGTTACCTTAGGGTTTCATTATTTGCCATATAGAAGACTCTTTTCATTGTATTGAAAAACATTGATTATTTATAGAATTTATTAAAGTAAGATTCATTTTTCTTCCTTGTTCTTAATGGAACTAATCAAACTTATCAAAGATTTCACAAATCTGTGTGGCGTTCATTCTAGCATTGGTTCTTTGATTAAAGAATTCATCGGGTCAAGGTCTTGCGACATGATTTTAGCTTTCTTGGAGTTTGTTATCAATCATTGTTGTGGGATCCAGGATTGAATCCTTCGTGTGTTCACATCAGTTGGTACAAAGCTTTAACTATAAAATCAGGTTCTATATTTTCTTTTTATTTCCATCACATTCCATCTTGATTATTTTCCTTGTTGGTCATTCATATTGAGTCATATCCAAAATTATAAAAATTAAAGTAAAAAAAAAAAAGAAATAAATAAATTCTTGCAGTAAGAGCATTCAAGAATTGCTTGGACACGATCAATTAGGGCACCAAAGTTAATTCTCTTCTAGTTCTTGCCTTGTGATATCACTTTTGTTAATTTCTTGTGTTTGCATCAAAAGAAGGAGGGGGAATCAAAAATTCAAGAAAGTCAAGAAATGCATTCTTTTGAGATTCTTGTCCCATATTTGGCAAGAAATACACTCTATGTTGTTATTTGGTGCGTAAATCCTCAATCTCGTTCTTCTTGTGATTATTCTACTTGAGTCATTCTCGTTGTCTTTGTTGTCCTTCTTGTTTCTTGTTCTTGAATGTTGCGAAGACCGTAATCTTGATTGAGTTTAGTTAGTCCCTTAAAGAACTTGGTAAGAAAAACAAAGAAAGTTAAAAGGCAAGAGTGGTGATATTATTATCAGGAAAAAATCAAATAAAGTGAAACACGAGTATAACTACGTTAGGTTAATTTTTCTTTCAATACTAAAATTTATTTTTCTTTTTTGATCCAAAATGTCTAATAACGAAGAAACAACACCTAGGGAAGAGAACAACCAATTCTTTTTGTTGAAAGACATGCAACAATAATTTGAGCGGATAAATATGGTATTTGACGAGATCATATTTTGTGTATATGTTATGTATAAAATTCAACATTTTTAATAATGAACAAAAAAAATCATAAAACGTAAATTTTGGTGTCAAAATACCTATAAATGTCGCTATCATCTCTACAATTGAACTCACTTTACTATTATGAAAACCTTCAATATTAGCATTTGTCTTGTCATTCACTCTTTTTGATCAATTCTCTTTGGATTAGGCCGTCGCCTTTGATCTATGGCTTCGAGATAAGGAACTTGTGGAAAGGTTCAACTCGTTGGTGGAAGGAAATAATTGGCCCCATCAGTTGAAGTCCCGACAAACGTTGATGAGCCATTCGACATGCCAAACTTGGGCTTAGTAAATGAACGTCAAAAATTTACTTAGTGAAGGAAAACAAATAAGTCAAAATGCTCTATAGGTCAATGCAAATCAAGATGTAACACTTAATAGCAGTTAAAGTTCTTTGAATTCATCTTTATTTATATAACTAGTCTATTAAGATAGAGATATGTAGTTATGTTACACTATCATTTGTAACTAGTCTATTAAGATTGAGATAGGTAGTTATGTTATCTTATCATTTTGACTATATAAATACGAAGTAACCCATCCTCATAAAGGTGTAGTTTTCAGTATACAATGCTTAGTATACAATGCTTAGAGGTGGCAAAAATGGGCTGGCCCAGATAACCATGCTTAGAGGTGGCAAAAATTGGCCGGCCCAGATAACCAAGACTCTGGGTCGGCCTAGCCCAATAAAAAGTTGGTCAAGCAAAAATTGGGCCTATTTTGGCCCGGTATAACTAACTCGCCGGGCCAATCAGGCTGAAGGTAGGCTGGTCCAGTAAATTTTTCTTACCAAAGTCAGCTACCCCTATTCATCTACCCAACCCATTTCTCCCTCTCCCCAGGAGAAATTCTCTCATGTTTAACATGTTAACCCTAAATCGTAGTTGGACTCAAGATCAACACTAGGTTGTTGTTCCTTACTGGAAATCTCCCTTTCGTGCACACTTCACACAAGATTGTCAGCAAGCACAGGCAGTCGAAGTGGTCACTGTATGCTCTTGGATGCTCAAGTTAGAATTCATGTTTTGTCCGGACTAGTTTTACTTATTAATAATATAAGAAAGGTGTGCATAATATTAAGAAGGTAAAGAGTGTAGAGTTTTATATAGAATTACGACAGACCAGGTGGGATTTCTCCGCTTAGTTGCCGAGAAGAAATCCCTACTGTCCTGATTTGGTGACTTGCGTGGTGGGGTGGGGTGGGGTGGGGTGGGGGTGTGGGTGGGGGTGGGGTGGGGTGGGGTGGGGTGGGGTGGGGTGGGGTTGAGAAAGATGGTGAAGTTTCTTTTTTCTTCTTCTATTTTTTAATTGTTTTGGAAAAATAAATTAAAATTTTAAGTTGGGTTGGCCCAGTAGCCATGTGGCCTAAAATTGGGTAGGATTGGCCTAGTAAATACGAGCCTGTGTAAAATCATACCACAGTTAGTCTAGTCTAATTTTTTGTGTGGCCCATCTAATTTTGGGTTGGGCCAGCCTATTTGGCCCATTTGCCACCTCTAACAATGCTCATAAAGTTATTATAATATCAGAGCCCTAATAGTCTTACGACTCGAATTTCATTTTTTTCATCTATTTTTTCTTACCCAATAGCATCCTACTAATCATTTTCTTCTTCTTCTTCTCCCAGTGTCACTAGCTTCATGATAATCAAACTTGACCATTCAATTTACTCTTAATGGCTTGCTCAACTTGTGCTTGTTCTTTGTGGCCGTAAACTTATGGAAATTTTCAATGGTTCCATTCCTTGCCCTCTTCATTTTTTTTCTTTATGATGATGGTAACCTTACTGATGTCGTCAATCCTACCTTTGAATCCTGGGTCGAAAGGATCAAATGATTTTAGGGTGGATCAACACATCTCTCACCCTCACAGTTCTATCTACTTTGGCTTGTTCAACCTCTGCTCGTGCTACTTGAATTTCTCTTGAGAAGCGCTTTGCCTCTCAATCTCAACATCGAGTCATTCAACTTTGTGGTGAACTAATGCATACATGTAAGGGTTTTCTTTCCATCTTTGAGTTCTTGGATCGTATTAATGCAGTTGCTGACAATCTCACTCTTGCCGGTTGTCCTGTTTCTGAGGATGATCTTGTCACCATCATCATGCAAAATGTTGGCCCTACTTATGAGACCAGTGTTTCATCCACTCAGGCCCATGATATTCCAATCACATATGATGGGCTTGAGGCTCTTCTCTTAAGTGCGGAAATGAGGCTTAATGAGAACCATTGTCCTCTTCTATACAACATCCTTACAGCTTTGAATGCCTCGTGTCTATGTGGTTCTAGACGTGGTTTTGCTTTTGGCCGACATGGTGGTGCACGAGGTCGTCCTCCGTTTGCTTTTTCTAGCAGTGGTACTAATGATTTCTCATTTTTTTGTGATGGTGGTCTTTCTGTTTTTGGTCCTGCCACATATTTCTTCCTCCATCAAGTCCTTCATTTTTTGGTGGTGGTTACGTTGTATGTCAGATTTGTGACCGACCAGGTTATTCTGCCATTGATTGTTTCAACATGATGAATTTGTCTTATGAAGGAAAACAACCCAGCAAAAAGCTTGCTACTTTAGCCAATTCTCATGATCCTTCTGCCTCCTCATCTACTTGGATTTCTAATAGTGCTGTAAACTCCCATGTCACTCCTGGTATAACCAATATTTCCAACCCCTCTGCATACAATGGCCTTGATCATGTTGGGGGTGTTGGTAAGGATTTCGATTTACCTATTCTCATATTGGTTCCACTTTCATATCTTCTCCTACTTATTCTTTTTTCCTTAAAAAAATTCTTCATTGTCCCTTTGCGTCGCACAATTTTTCATTTGTGCAAAACTTTGTCTTGGATAATAATTGTTTCTTTGTTTTCTATCATCATTATTTTTTTGCCTTCATTGGCAATAGGGTCTTTTAGTTTGTTTGGCATTATTGCTTGGCCCATCCAACAACGTCTATTTTATCTCCTTTAGTTTCTACTTATCAGTTGCCTATGTCTAGTGCACCTAAGAATTTCTTCTGTAATTCTTGTCCTCTTATGAAAAGTCATAAACTTCATTTTCAATTATGAGTTTCTATTTCACATGCTCCTTTGGAATTATTGCATTCTGATGTATGGACCACTCCTCAACTATCTAATACTGGTTTTAAGTATTACTTGCTTTTTGTAGAAGATTTTTTTGAGATATACATGGTTGTTTCATATGCGATTAAAATCTGAAGTGGTTTGTATGTAAGTTCAAATTTTATGTTGAAAACCTCTTGTCATGTCGTATTAAAACTCTTCAAACAGATGAAGGTGGTGAATTTAAAAACAATGCTTTTAAGAACTACTCTCAATCACCATGGGTTTGGCATCCGTTTTTCTTGTTCCCACAATCACAAAAAAAAAATGATTTAGCCGAACACAGGCATAGACATATTGTTGAAACTGGTCTCACTATGCTTGCTCTAGCCAATATGCTATCTTCTTTTTGTGTTGATGAATTTTTATACTATTAATCGATTCCTTGCTCGTGTTCTTCATTTTGTTTCTCCCTTTGAGAAAATATTTCACCGTTCACCACAATATAATTTTCTTCGGGTGTTTGGTTGTGCATGTTTTCCGCATCTTCATTTTTATACCTCTCATAAGCTTGAATATAGGTCTAAACAATGTGTCTTCTTCAACAACTTCGGTATGTCTTCTCCTTATTTGTTTTTCACTTTTTCTTCTAATATTTCTTCTACATTACGACCGACCAACCCTCCTCCTTCTCCTCCATCAACTACCACTCATTTTCCCACATTACCATTTATCCCTTATTCGACAACTTCTCTTCCTTATTCTTCTTTGCCTTCCTTATTGTTCGCAAGGTTTCTACTAATTCTCATCAGATGTTTACTCATGGTAAAGACGTAATTTGCAAAGCTAACCCCAATTATGCTTGTCTTACTTTTGTTGACTCTACTGATGTTGAACTTACTTGTTTTAGCACTACAATTAAAAATGAGGCTTGGCAGTCTGCTATGAGTTCTGAATTTAATGCTCGATAAAAGACAGACACTTGGCAGTTAGTTCCGCCTACAACTTGTATGAATATTTTACCACATAAGTGGGTTTATCAGATTAAACAAAAATTTGATGGCAATATTAAGTGCTTTAAAATGCGTCTTGTTTCCAATGGATTTCATCAACAAGAAAGAGTGGATTACTCTGAAACTTTCAACCCTGTTATTAAGCATGCCACAATTTGTTTTATCATTGCTCTTGTTGTTCATCATCACTGTCCCATTCATCAACTTTATGTGTAGAATGCTTTCTTTAATGCTTTCTTATTCGAAGAAGTTTACATGAAGCGACCTCTTGGTTTTAATTATCCTTAATGTCCTTCTCATGCCTGGAAGTTACAACGCTCTCTTTATGGCCTCAAACAAGCTCCTTGGGCTTGGTTTCAATGATTCTCCGATTTTCTCTTGAAGTTGGGTTTCATTGAATCAAAGGCTGACCAATCTCTCTTTACTTACAGACACGATGTTGTTTTTCTTGTTCTCCACATATATGTTGATGATATTCTACTTACAGGCAATAGTTTGACCCATATCACTACTCTTGAATACTGCATTTTGTATGAAGGATCTTGGTGTAGAACCCCGAATTTTTCTTTATTATTCAAGGACCTAAGTGAAAATCAAGTTTTAGAATCAATTTATTTTATTGGGCTAAATAATAATTATTGAAGGAATGAGTTTTAGCATATCAATATTAGGCTCGTTTGGTAGTTCATATTTAATTATGTACTTTAGGCTCGAAAAAAAGTAATTTTGGATAAGCTAAACTGAAGTTAGAACCGGTCAAAAGATTCTATACTAATTGATTTTAAAATGGACTATTTTTTTTAATAGCATTTTCGGCCAGATTACAGATTATGAATTTGAATTCCAATTTTTATTTTAACTCTCTCTCTCTCTCTACTATTTGGATTAGAATACCAATAAAACTAAACTTCTAGAGTTTGTTTCTTTTTAAAAAGAAAAGCTTAATCTATAAAAATTAGTCCACCACCAATGTTTTATTCAAGGAAATCAGCCGTAGGTTTTTGCTTACTCCTCCGTGCAAAGAAAATATTTTATTCTCTTCAGCAGCCTTGTGGTACCTTTTTGCAAGTTTTGCATCTAGTCATCCAATATCCAGTGCATTTCACATTCATAAAAACTAAGGTGAGGTGTTATATGCTATTAGTTGATATCCACGACTTTCTATTTATTGTAGTTATATATGATTATTTAATTACTTCAATTTAGTTCTTTGAGAGAGAAATCATGAATCAGTTCAATTAAACTTTCGGGTTCAGTTAAACCTTCGAGTTTCAGTTTATTTGCAGCGTTTGCATGAATTATCATTGTCATGGTGTGATAATTCCCAGTTCAAATTAGTAAGATGATTTTATATGTAATTATAATATTTGGACTGATTGTGGAATAGCAAGCATTTCATTGAGTATAATTATTTGTACTCATCCCTCATTTTAACAATTTTTCAGATAATGTTTAACGTGTTGGATGCGTCGCGAGTTGGTGAAGCTGTCAAGCCAATAGTCGCCAAATAAATTTAAATTTGTTTAGGATGCTTTATTTAATAAGATAATTAGCGTCACAATTTTGATTTTTAGCTTTAGGCTTTAATTTATCAAATTTAATTAATGTTTTGAGACTTATTTTTAAATGTTTAGGAATTATTCAATTGATTGACAATTGGTCATTTTATTGAAGTGATTTTCTGCAATAATTTAATTTCTCTATGAATTTTATTGACTCTCCGGAACCTTAGTAATTTTGGGGTGTTAGAAATGTATCAGAGCCCGGGTTTACCTTTCTGTAGACTCGGAGAATTTTTTTTTGATGAACAATATCGTCTACTGTTCACATGAACAGTAACATTGTTAAAAAAATTTGAACTGTGTTTCTACTATTCATGTGAACAACAAACAATTTTTTTATGTGAACAGTATTTTCTATTGTTCATGCAAACAATACTTTTAAAAAAATTTAAGTGAACAGTAACAAAAAAATAATAATGAATATTTTATTTTATTATATTTTGGTACGAGACCTTGGCCACCCAGAGCTCATTGATCAGCCACCATCCAGTATTTTCAAGGTATGAAATAAGAAAATATATTTATATGACGTAAATTCTTTTGCTAGTATGAATAAATTTGTTAGCATGATTCTACAAATTATTTAATTTTGCAAACCATATTAGTTTGATCCTGCATTATCATGAGACAAGTATGTATTTAATCGTTTTATGACATTAATAGCTAATTATTTATATGATTACATACTATACACAATCAGTTGTTCCCTTATGTTCCCGTTACTTAGTGGTATATGTGTATTCCATTTAAATTATGTAACTGTTATTACTTAAAATACAATATGGAAAAAGGACAAATAGTTAGCGAACCTAAATAGATAAAATTATTTTGTTTTATTTAAAAGAAATGTCTCGACAAACACAAACCCAAGCAACTATGTTCAGAGACTTGATGAGAGCTGTGCAAGACTTGGGTAGACAGCAGGCTCAGGAGCCATCTCCGAGTGCGACAAGAGTTGACAACTCGAGTTCAATGGTTGAACAGTTTCGTCATTTCAAACCACCATCCTTTAATGATAGGGATGATCCTTTCATGGCTAAGGAGACTTGAAGGGATTTTTGAGCATCTGAACTGTAATAATATGCAGAAGGTTTCTTGTGCGAAGTTCATGCTGATTGACGATGCTAGCCATTGGTGGGAATCTGATTTGTGCACTAGGACTACAGTGCAGCAACGTAGTCTCACTTGGAACCAATTTAAAGAAGCATTGTTAGGTAAATATTTTTCTTAGTCATTGAAGGACCATGAGGAGGCAGAATTTTTTCAACTCTTGCAAGGGAACATGCTGCTTGGAGAGTAAGAAAGAAAATTCGAATGCTTGTCTAGATATGCACTGCACATGGTTAACACCGAGCTAACGAAGGCCAAGAGGTTTGAGATGGGATTACTACCTGAGATCAAAAGAATCATGGCCGCCCAGTAGTATACTACTTATGCAGAAGCTTTACGTCGGGCACAAATAATCTCTATTGGATTAGGGTTGGAGGAGAAAATCCTACCCAGTTCTAAGGTTTCTAAAAAGCGAGAATGGAATAAGCCATATACAGAAAATGGAAATGGACAGAACAAGAAGGCTAATAATGGATCAGGATCAAGCAAACCGAATGAAGTCATCCCGCCATGCCCTAAGTGTAGTAGGACCCATAAGGGCGAGTGTCTGTACGAGAAGAATGTGTGCTATCGATGCGGTAAGTTAGGTCATATAGTCCAAAATTGCCAAGAACCCCTACGAAAAGGGACAACGAACAGGGCAAAGGGGGAGAAGCCATGGTTTTCGCCTGAAACCAGCAGGAGACAACAGAAGCTAAGTATCAAGAACGCTCTGACTAGCTAAGGTAAATTTTGGGGACAAATTTTATTTTAAGGAGGATAGATTGTAGAACCCCGAATTTTTCTTTATTATCCAAGGACCTAAGAGAAAACCAAGTTCTAGAATCAATTTATTTTATTGGGCTAAATAATTAATTATTGAAGGAATGAGTTTCAGCATATCAATATTAGGCTTGTTTGGTAGCTCGTATTTAATTATGTACGTTAGGCTAGAGAAAAAGTAATTTTGGATAAGCTAAACTCAAGTTAGAGCCGGTCAAAAGATTTTATAGTTAATTGATTTTAAAATGGACTATTTTTTATATAGCATTTTCGGCCAGATTACATATTACGCAATCGAATTCCAATTTTTATTTTAAGTCTCTCTCTCTCTCTCTCTCTCTCTCTCTCTCTCACATTTGGATTAGAATACCAATAAAACTAAACTTCTAGAGTACGTTTCTTTTTAAAAAGCATAGCTTAATCTATAAAAATTAGTCCACCACTCACGTTTTATTCATGAAAAACAGCCGGCAGTTTTTGCTTACTCCTCCACGCAAAGAAAATATTTTATTTGCTTCAGCAGCTTTGTGGTACCTTTTTGCAAGTTTTGCATCCAGTCATTCAATATCCAGTGCATTTCACATTCATAAAAACTAAGGTGAGGTGCTATGTGCTATGTGCTATTAGTCAATTTCCACGACTTTTTATTTATTGTAGTTATATATGATAATTTAATTACTTCAGTTCAGTGCTCCTTCAGGAGAAATCATAAATCAGTTCAGTTAAACTTTTGGGTTCAATTAAACCTTCGAGTTTTAGTTTATTTACAGCGCTTGCATGAGTTATCACTGTCATGATGAATTCTCAGTTCAGTTTAGTAAGATGATTTTATATGTAATTATAATATTTGGACTGATTGTGGAATAGCAAGCATTTCACTGAGTATAATTATTTGTACTCATTCCTCATTTTAACAATTTTTCAGGTCATGTTTAACGTGTTGGATGCGTGACGGGTTGGTAAAGCTGTCGTGCCAATGGTTGCCAAATAAATTCAAATTTGTTTAGGATGCTTTATTTAATAAGACGATTAGCATCACCGTTTCGATTTTTAGCATTAGGCTTTAATTTATAAATTTTATTTAATGTTTTGAGACTTATTTTTAAATGTTTAGGAATTATTCAATTGATTGACAATTAGTCATTTTATTAAAGTGATTTTCCGCAATAATTTAATTTCTCTATGAATTTTATTAACTCTCCAGAACCTTAAAAATTCTGGGGTGTTACACTTGGTCCTCTTAACTATTTTCTTGGAATTAAGGCCACTCGAGGATTGTCTGGTCTCTCTCTTACTTAATCCAAGTATGCTTTGGATCTTTTGTAGCATTTCAATTTACTTGATGCTAAACCAGTTCTCACTCCACTTACTAGTGATAAATGTCTCAGCAAAAGTGATGGTATTCCTCTTCTTGACCCTTTTGAATCTCGCATTGTGATTAGTGCTTTACAACCTCACCATCATGCGTCTTGACATATCATTTGCTGTGAATTAAGTTTGTAAATTCATGCATGCTCCTACTATTGCCCATTGATCTGTTGTTAAGCGTATTTTGCGATACCTTAAGTCCACATATTCTCCTGGTTTGTTCTATCAGCCTAGTTCTATAGCACTTACCGTCTTTACTGACGCTGATTATGCCGGAGACCTGATCAACATCATTCGAATGGTGGCTATTGCATTTATCTCGACACAAATCTTATTTCTTGGAGTTCAAAGGTCTAGCATACTATCTCTCGGTCCAGTATTGAGGCACATTACAGACATCTTGCATACACAGTTGTTGAACTGTCTTGGTAGCACTCTCTTCAAGGATTTGCAATTATTTTTATCATGTCCTAAAATTTTGTGTGATAACACCAGCTCTATCTCCTTAGCCTCAAATCTTGTTTTTCATACTCGCACACGACATCTCGAAGTGGATTATCATTATGTTAGAGAAAAAGTCGTGCACCATGAATTGGATGTTGACTATATTTGCAGTCAAGATCAAAGTGCAGTTATTTTCACCAAAGGCTTGTCTTCCACTCGTTTCCAGTACTTACTCTCCAAACTTTCCATGCATCCATTCCCGCTCAGCTTGCGGGGACATAATAGAAGTTAAAGTTCTTTGAATTCATCTTTATGTATGTAACAAGTCTATTAAGATAAAGATAAGTAGTTATATTATACTATCAATTAATCTATTAGGATAGAGATAGGTAGTTATGTTATCTTATCATTTTGACTCTATAAATACAAAGTGACCTATCCTTGTAAAGGTGTGGTTTTCAACATACAATCCTCGTAAAGTTATTAACACTTACATCAGTAGGTCATAATACCAGAAATAATCAAGAATTCATCCTTTAGGAAAGTGGTCTTTATTCATTTCCTGTTGGGAGACAAACTCATCTGCTTTCCTCCGTGAGAGTGGGATTGGGATTGCTCGACTCTTCTTAACAAAACCAAAACAAAACAAAGTTAGAAATAGTAAATAATTGATAGATGAAAATTATAGAAAAAGGGCAGAGCAAGAGAGGATTCTAGTAAAAGCGAAAGAACTGCATGATGTGCTTATGCTAATTGTAGTCCAATGCACAAGAAAGCTGATGATTATGTGACCAAAGTAAATCATTGCCGATTTTTATGGTTCGTGCAGCAGGCTGGAAAATCTCTTAAGCTTTATATTTCTCTTTTTAGACATAATACTTATAATTACTTCAAATGAAGACTATATTTTTAAATCTTCTTAAAGTGATTAGAGAATTTATTTTCTTTGTTACGACTAATAAACAATCTTCTAAGAGCAAATCTAATGCATCTGTGGATTATACTAAAAAGTGTGACACATCATTCCAAAATGTTTACATGGCAAAAAAGAAAGTAGATGATGTCTAGTACACCGTCCACATTTGGTCAGTCTAGGACATCCTCCATTTAATTTTTACAATAAATGTCTATCGAAATGTGTGACAAACCTATTTTATTTAGTTTTTTATAATTTATCTCCATCGAAATGTGTGCTAATTATCTTTTATTTAATTATTTATAATTTATCTACTTTCTCTCTCTTATACAATTGGACCATAATTTTTCCAATCCACAACTCCCATTGGAGATGCTCTTCTATCCGTCTCCATTTTACTTGCCACGTATACAAAAATCCACATTGTTGCATTAGAGGTACTCTAATATTTCTAGTTTCGTGATTACAAAGATATAACTAGGTTAAGAGTCGTCCTAATTAATATATACTACTTATTTATTAATTCAAGCTTCTCTAGAAGAGCGGGGTGCTACAATCTCCCTATCTTAAAAAACTCCATGAAGTGAATACTTTAAACAAAAAATCAAAGTGTAATGACTACCTAAGATCGTACCTAATATTACGTTGTTAGTTTTGTTTACGTGATTCTTCGATATGGCAAATAGTTTTGGAGGTTCAACATATTTGGCTCAGTGAGGTGTATACTCCGAACATGTCCCGATTTTCCACACGAATAACAAACTCTTTACCCATAGCGACAATCGTCACTATGGAATCTCTAACACTTATTGTAATTTGAAATTTTTAATGACATAGTTGGAGTTAGAGGTGGCAATGGGCCGAGTCAACCGTTACCCAACGAGCTCTTGTCCAAAGAAATTGCGCTTGATTCGGCCCATGAGCTCGTAGGCCGAACGAGTCGAGACGAGCTGCCCACGAGCTTGGCCCACTATTTTTAATATTGTTTCAGAGAATCTAAAAATAAAAATGAAATAAAGTGTGAGAAATTTTTTCTCTTAAAAATTAAAGGTTGAAAACTCTCCTCCATTTTTCGGATTTTGGACCGACTACATTGAACGTAGGTGGAGTTAAAATTATACACGTAACAAGTTGTTACGTGTACAATTTTTTATTAAAATAAGACGAAGAAAATATAAAATATATACGTAAATAATATTTACTACTTATTCAAGTATTCCATATTCATATCTTCAAGTTCTTCGGACATCATTCTATCCACTTTATCTTGGATCCAAAGTTCGGCATCATCCCAATCTTTTAGACATAGCAAACTATCTAATATGTCGGCTTTAAGTCATGACCTGAAATCAGATAGAACCCTGCCACCAGTACTAAAAGAAGACTCTGATGTTACAGTTGATACCGGAGATGTTAGTAGATCATGTGCCATATTTGAAAGAATTAGGTATTGACGTTGATTTTGTATCCACCATCGTAGTATATAAAAAAAAATTATCTCTTTATCATCTAAAATAATAAGCATGTCGTGCATGAAATACCTAGCCAACTCTAAAGGTGTATCATTAGAACAGAAAAGAGAATAAGCAGAAGAAGAACCACTATCGTGTTGACCACTCCTATGTGAACTAATGTAATCCATAAGTCAATATCATCAGGGAGACGTATACAAACCTTTTCAGCGTAGACCTCATACATGTGACATAATGTTTGTTCTAAATTACCACACGTTAGTGAATTTTCGTATGCTATTTTTTATGAAATTACCATTATGGTTAATTTTGTATCCTCTAAGTTAAGTTTGGTCCATAATAGATGCTAATAGAAATAATATATGTAACTCTTCCCAATATTTTATAAATTTAGCCTTCATGACAAATATAATATTAGAAAAAAGAGCAAAATCCGTATACCTATTAAAATTGTTAGCAATATAATATAAATAATTTAAAACTAGTAGAGTAGTCAAATAATAAACACCTGAACATGCATTTGCTGCGTTGAAAAAAACTTTCAAAATTTTTCTTACATGAGCACATATTTCTCAGTCATATGTTTACAAATCAAAATCTGGACCGTGTGAGTGTCGACCATTATAATATGATATAATGTAATCTTCATACCCTTCACAAGATTCAAGCATAAGATATGTTAAATTCCACATATGGCCAAATCAGTGCAAAAATATTTCTCTTGCAGCACATTTTCAATACATAGACCAGAAAAAACTTGTTTTCATGCTGGTGAGACCGTAATTTAATTGATAGCGTAACTATTTTTTTGTAATTGTACTTCTATTAATTTTAATCAATCTTTCACAATTAAATTAGAAACATGACATACATAACGAATGTGAAATAAAATACTATCAAATTGTGGATTGAAATGTTGAATTAATTTTTCAATTACTATATTGTTGGGGCCTGCATTATCAAAAGTAAAACTACAAATTTTCATTTCACAATTAAATTCACGTAATACACCTAATAAAACATGAAACATATTAACTCCGTTATGAGGATAGTCAATTTGTCTAAACGCTATCACTTTTTTATGAATTATTCAATTATTATCAATGTAGTGTGCAATTGTAGCCATATATTATTTTTCATTATTACCGGTCCATAAGTCTGAAGTGAAAGATAAAACACTGTTATAATTATTAATATCAGTTATAATAGTTTCTTTCTTTTTATTTAATAAAATAATAGAGTCTTTATGAAAAAAATTTCTAGCAACAGATACGTACCTTGGTTGGAAATATTTTTGGATGAAGTTTGTGAAATGAGATTTTTTCCACCAAGATCAATGGAAACTCGGCATTTGCCACCAATTACGAGAGTCCTTTGCAGCACATGCTCTCTTGTGAATATACCCAATTATTAGATTGGGAGTACTACTGGAGCTGGTTCAGGGAGATCCAAATTGGAGTTGTACCTAATTTGATTCTAACCCTCCATGTTTGAACTAACACTAAGTGTCTGTTTAGATGGGTCGTGCCTATCTCCTTTTGCCCTGCTAACTTCTCTTTACAGTTTTTACACCGTACTTTGTGCTCAAGAACTCCATCTATTATTTTACCAATGAGCACCAACTCAAAATGCTGCTAGCACCTAGCCTTTTGTTTTGTGGCTTTTCATTTAGTGCTAGAACTAGTGATTTTATTTGTATGTGTGTCAACATCTTCTTGAATGTCTTCCAAATCAATCGGATCATTAGTACCTCCAAACTCATCAACAATATCGCGAGGAATTGTAATGTCATTAAGACCACTGAAATATCATCACTTCAATTATAGGCCATTTAGAACAAAATAATAAAGAAAAGAGTAGAAGACGTAGTTGAAATGTAGAGAAGTAGTAGAAGAAGTAGAAAATTAAAACTTAAAAGTATAAACTAATATTTAGATAAGGAAATTTGAGAATTGTTTTTGAATTGAGTATTTAATAGATTGAGAGATTGAAGTGTGAAAAAATGAGTTTAGAAGCAGGTATTTTTAGGAAGAAAGTCTGAATTTGAAAAAATAAAAATAAATAAAACGATGTGTAACGATCACACTCTTGGCTCATGTCCACGGGCTCATGGGCATTGCCCACAAGCCCTCACATGATTTCCCACAAGCTAAGACAAGTCGGCTCGTCTTTTTGTCGAGCCTAACGGGCTCAGCCCTTTCTTTTTTTTTGGGCTCAGCTCTAGCTCAAGCTCATCCCGCAACGAGCCCGAGCCTATTATGGACTGAGTCGACGAGCCCACAAGATGAGACGAGCCTGAACCCATTATGGATAGAGTCGGTAAGCCCATGAGCAGCTCGGCCCATTTGCCACCCCTAGTTGGAGTTTCATTTAACTTTTCTTGTTTGGAGACAGCACGGTGTTTGTGAAGTTATACCTTTCAAGTCCACTCCACTTTAACATGCCTTGGTTGTTGTTACTACTAGTATCAAGATTTTGGGATTCTTGAGCTTTGGCTATTTTCAGCTCATCTTGCTCGGCTACCAAGGCTAAAAATGCAACTTCTTGTGTTTCTGCTATTCTAACATCCCGATTCAACTCTCGACGTAATCCTTCAAGAAAATGTTCAATCTTAACCATGTGTTGTTCAAAATGGGATAATTCATTGAGATTTTTAATGTTTTCAATACAGGTATGGGTTGTTTTTAAGCTATTTCAAAAGATTTCACAAAAGTGGTGCTAAATCTTTAATAGATTGTGTGGTTTCCAAAACTACCTCTAAGCATAAAGGTAGCACAATGGACTTTATCATTCTCTAGAATCTGACATTACAAAAACAATTGTTCGATAGTCCTTAGTGATTCCTCAGTTTGAATATTCGAATATGGGAGAATTTAGATGCCTAAAGTGTCTTAGCATATGCAGCTCTAAAGTTGTCATCGTCATTTGTATTCTGACATTCATTTCAGTATCTCTATCATCAGATTTTCCATCCATCATGTAATCTTCACCATCACTGCTAGAAGTCTATACTTTTTTGTCACATTTAAATCGTGATTATTTGTAAATTTAGCTAGTTGACCTCACTTCTTGCTTAGCTTTTAGAATATTCCAAGCCTCTTTTGCAAACCTTGCAATTATAAATTAAACGAAATATAACACATCGACCGCATCAAGTATGACATTTAAGCAAATAGAAGGTTCGGTCTAAGTTTTCCATTAACAGAAGAAGTGATGCGAACTACAGACCAACTAGAAAGGACTGGTTATATATTTTGGTGGGGCCAATAATGAGATCAAGAGCTGAGAAAATCAAGGACGCTATACAAGGTCTTGTCAAGTTACATGGGCCAAAACCGACACCTAAAGTGTAACAAGCAAGATACCAACCTTCAAAATGAGTATGACAAAGGAAGAGCCAACGTTAGTACATTTGATTCAAGCTAAGGACCATATTAAAGGCATATTGGAAGCTAGTGGAAGATTGGAGGGCCAAAATGAGTATAATTCAAAGTTTGGAATCAACCGACGTAGGGTTGAAATTAACCTTGGGCGATCTCCCAGGGTAAAATACCCCAACCCACTTTTTCCAACCCGATGCCAAAATTTAAGCTTGGGTGAACGTCTGTATTTGTACTAGGCGATCGTCCAGGCCGAAATCTGGCAATTCGAATTTTTTTGGTATTTGTTTCATTTTCCATTTAAAACTCTATTTTGTTATGTTTCTAGTTATTTATCAAATTAGATTAGGTTTTTATTGATATTTGCCTATATAAACACTTCTCATTGTAAACAAGACATAATTAATCATTGAGTGAATACATTAAAGTGAGATTCACTTTTTTCCTTGTTCTTAATTGAACTAATCAAACTTATGAAAGACTTCGCAAATCTTTGTGGTGTTTATTCAAACTTGGTTATTTGATTCAAGAAATCATTAGGTTCTATCTTTTCTTTTTGTTTCTATCAAATTACATCTTGATTCTTTTCTTGTTGGTCTTTCATCTTAGTCATATACAAAATTAAAAAAAATGCCACTTTTGTAATTCATCATATTTTATAAATGAATAAATGAACATCATATATTATTGTTCAAAAAATATATTTGTGACTCCGAACTAGTAATTATAGCTTCGTAGTTAGGATATGATGTCAAAAAAGAACTAAAATCTAATAAAAAATATGTTCTCAACATTCAACGATGGCTTTACACTTGAGTGTTGTTAAATTTTGAATAAAACGAGGTTGATTTGATATTGAACGACCTATATAGTTATTGTAAATATATTTTTCTTTATAAAATCAAGTAAATGAAGCTTTGCAAAACTGTTACGATGAAATCCTATTAAAATTACGTTTAGGACGTCTAATTGTGGGTTATACTCGTGGATGGTGTTAAATTTCATCCAAATTGGTTTGATAATGAACAATGTTTATGGTTGTTCAAATATATTTTTGTGACTCCAAACTAGTGCATATGGCTTCGTAGGAGTAATATGTTGTCGAAAAAATTCAGAAATCGAATTAAAAATATATTTCGAACATTCATTGGTGGATTCCACACTTGAGTGGTGTTAAATTTTTACAAAAGCAGTTGTGATTTGACATTGAACGACCTACATGGTTATTCCAAATATATTTTCATGAATCAAATCAAATATATATAGCTTCACAAAAATAGAAAGGTCATAAATACATCATGACATCCCATTAAAATTATGTTTAGGGCATCCAATTGTGGGGTATACTTTTGAATGGTGTCAAACTTCGACCAAAATGGTTAGACAATAAACAACGTATTTTTGTGAGTCCAAACTAGTAAATATGACTTCGTAGGTGTGATATGATGCCGAAAAAGTTCCAAAATCGATTAAAAATATGTGTCAAGCATTCGATGGTGGATTTTGTACTTGAGTGTTGTTAGATTTTAACAAAAAACGGTGGATATTCGACATTGAACAGCCAATCTGGTTGTTCTAAATGTATTTTTTTTACCCAAATAAAGGAAATTCTTCACAAAAATATTATTGGAATACGTAATGAAATTCTATTAAAATTTTGTTTAGGACATCCAATGGCCCATGGTTATACTCTTGTATGGTGTCAAATTTTGACCAAAATAGTTCGACAATGAAAAATGTATATGGTTGCTTAAAAGGTATTTTGATGCTCCAAACTAGTACATATTTCTTCGTAGGGGTGATACGATGTCGAAAAAGTTCAAAAATCGAATTAAAAATATGTTTATGTGGATTTTACTCTTGAAAATTGTTAAATTTGTCAAAAACGGTGGTGATTAGACATTGAACAGTCTATTATGGTAATTTCAAAAGTATTTTTGTGACCCAAATCAAATAAATATAGCTTCAAAAAAGTGTTACGGTGAAAGATACATAATGAAATCCCATTAAAAATATGCTTAGGACATCCAATGGTGGGTTATAATATTCAATGGCATCAAATCTCGACCAAAATTGTTGAACAATGAACATCGTATATTATTGTTCAAAATATATATTTGTGACTCCAAAATAGTAATTTTAGCTTCGTAGTTAGGATATGATGTCGAAAAAGATCAAAAATCTAATTAAAAATATGTTATCAACATTCCATTGTGGATTTTACACTCGTGAGTTGCTAAATTTTGAATAAAACGGAGGTGATTCGATATTAACGACCTATATAGTTATTGTAAATATATTTTCTTGAAAAAATCAAGTGTAGTTTTGCAAAAGTGTTACGGTGAAATTCTATAAAAATTATGTTTAGGACATCCAATTGTGGGTTATACTCTTGGAGGGTGTCAAATTTTGTCCAAAATGGTTTGATAATGAACAATGTTTATGGTTGTTCAAAATATATTTTTGTGCCTCCAAACTAGTACTTATGACTTCGTAGTTAAGATATGATGTCGAAAAAAGATCGAAAATTGAATTAAAAATATATTTCGGACATTCAGTGGAGGATACCACACTTGAGTGGTGTTAAATTTTGACAAAAACGGTTGTGATTCGACATTGAACAGCCTACATGGTTGTTCCAAATGTATTTTCGTGACCCATATCATATATATATAGCTTCACAAAAATAGTAAGGTGTTAAATACATCATGAAATCGCATTAAAATTACGTTTAGGGCATCCAATGGTAGGGTATATTTTTGAATGGTGTCAAACTTTGACCAAAACGGTTAGACAATGAACAATGTATTTTTGAGAGTCCAAACTAGTTCATATAACTTTATAGGTGCGATATGAAGCCGAAAAAGTCCCAAAACCAGTTAAAAATACGTTTCAAACATTCGATGGTGGATTTTGTACTTGAGTGTTGTTAGATTTTAACAAAAATAGTGGAGATTCGAATTAAACGGCCAATATAGTTGTTTTAAATGTATTTTTGTGACCCAAATAAATAAAATATTGCGTCACAAAAAATTTATTGGAATACATAATGAAATTCCATTAAAACTATGTTTATGACATCCACTGACCTCGGGTTATACTCTTGAATGGTGTCAAATTTTGACCAAAATAGTTCAACAATGAAAAATATATATGGTTTCTTAAAACATATTTTGGCACACCAAACTAGTACGTATGTCTTCGTAGGTGCGATATGATGTCGAAAAAGTTCAAAAATCAAATTAAAAATACGTTTATTTGGATTTTATTCTTGAGAGTTGTAAAAATTTATCAAAAACGGTGGTGATTGGACATTGAACAGCCTATTATGATTATTCCAAATGTATTTTTGTGACCCAAATCAAATAAATATAGCTTCAAAAAAGTGTTATGGTGATAGATACGTAATGAAATCTCATTAAAAATATGTTTAGGACATCCAGTGGTGGATTACAATATTCAATGGTATCAAATCTCGACAAAAATTGTTCGACAACGAACATCGTATATTACTGTTTAAAATATATATTTGTGACTCCAAACTAGTAATTATAGCTTCATAGTTAGGATATATGATATCGAAAAAGATCAAAAATCTAATTAAAAATATGTTCTCAACATTCAACAGTGGATTTTACACTTGTGTGTTGTTAACTTTTGAATAAAATAGCGGTGATTCGACATTGAACGACCTATATAGTTATTTTATAAATTTTTCCTTGAAAAAATCAAGTAAATGTAGCTTTGCAAAAGTGTTATGGTGAAATTCTATTAAAATTACGTTTAGGACATCCAATTGTGGGTTATACTCTTGGAAGGTGTCAAATTTTGTCCAAAATAGTTTGACAATTAACAATGTTTATGGTATACAAAATATATTTTTTTGACTCCAAACTAGTACATATAACTTCGTAGGTGTAATATGATGTCGAAAAAGTTCGAAAATCGAATTAAAAATATATTTCAGACATTCAGTGGTGGATTCCACACTTGAGTGATGTCAAAATTTGACAAAAGCAATTGTGATTTGACATTGACCAGCGTATATGGTTGTTTCAAATGTATTTTGGTGACCCAAATCAAATAAATACATTTTCATCATGAAATCCTATTAAAATTATGTTTAGAACATCCGGTGGTGGTGTATACTTTTGAAAGGTGTCAAACATCGTCCAAAATGGTTAGACAATGAACAACATATTTTTGAGAGTCCAAATGAGTACATATGACTTTGTAGGTGTTATATGATCTGAAAAAGTTCCAAAACCAATTAAAAATACGTTTTGAACATTCGATGTTGGATTTTCTACTTGAGTGTTGTTAGATTTTGAAAAACGGTGGAGATTTGACATTGAACGGCCAATATGATTGTTCTAAATATATATTTGAGACTCAAATAAAGTAAATATTGATTCACAAAAGTGTTATGGGAATACGTCATGAAATTTTATTAAAATTACGTCTAGGATGTCCTGTGGTGGGTTTTACTCTTTAATTGTGTCAAATTTTGACAAAAATAGTTCGACAATGAAAAACGTATATGGATGATCCAAACATATTTAGACACTCCAAACTAGTACATATGTCTTTGTAGGAGGGATATGATGTTGAAAAAGTTCAAAAATCGAATTAAAAATACGTTTCTCAACATTCAACGATGCATTTTACACTTGAGTGTTGTGAAATTTTGAATAAAACGGCTGCGATTCGACTTTGAATGACATATATAGTTATTGTAAATATATTTTCTTGACAAAAGCGAGTAAATGTAGCATTGCAAAAGAGTTATGGTGAAATCCTATTAAAATTATGTTTATGACTTCCGATTAACGGTTATACCCTTGGAGGGTGTCAAATTTCTTCCAACATAGTTCGATAATGAACAATGTTTATGGTTGTTCAAAACATATTTTTGTGAGTTCAAACTAGTACATATGGCTTCGTGGAAGTAATATGATGTCGAAAAAGTTCAAAAATTGAATTAAAAATATATTTCGAACATTCAGTGGTGGATTCCACACTTGAATAGTCTTAAATTTTGTCAAAAACAATTGTCATTCAACATTGAGTAGACTATATGGTTGTTTTAAATGTATTTCGGTGATCCAAATCAAATAAATATATTTTCATCATCAAATCTCATTAAAATTATGTTTAGGACATTCGATGGTGGGGTATACTTTTGAAATGTGTCAAATTTCGTCCAAAATGGTTAGAAAATAAACAACATATTTTTTGGGAGTCCAAATGAGTACATATGACTTTGTAGGTGTTATATGCTCTGAAAAAGTTCCAAAACCGATTAAAAATACGTTTTGAACATTCGATGTTGGATTTTGTACTTGAGTGTTGTTAGATTTTGAAAAACGGTGGTGATTCGGCATTGAACGGCCAATAAGATTGTTCTAAATTTATATTTGTGACTCAAATAAAGCAAATATTGATTCACAAAAGTTTTATGGGAATACGTAATGAAATCCCATTAAAATATGTCTAGGATGTCCAGTGGTGGGATTTACTCTTTAATTGTGTCAAATTTTGACAAAAATAGTTCGACAATGAAAAATGTATATGGTTGATCCAAACATATTTAGACACTCCAAACTAGTACATATGTCTTCGTAAGAGGGATATGATGTCGAAAAAGTTCAAAAATCGAATTAAAAATATGTTTCTCAACCTTCAACGATGCATTTTACACTCGAGTGTTGTGAAATTCTGAATAAAACGGCGGCGATTCGACATTGAACGACATATATAGTTATTGTAAAAATATTTTCTTGACAAAGGCAAGTAAATGTAACTTTGTAAAAGTGTTATGGTGAAATCCTATTGAAATTATGTTTATGACTTCCGATTAAGGGTTATACCCATGAAGGGTGTCAAATTTCATCCAAAATAGTTTGATAATGAACGATGTCTATGGTTGTTCAAAATATATTTTTGTGACTCCAAACTAGTACATATAGCTTCGTAGGTGTAATATGATCTTGACAAAGTTCAAAAATCGAATAAAAAATATATTTCGGACATTCAATGGTAGATTCCACACTAGAGTGGTGTTGAATTTTGACAAAAATAATTGTGATTCGACATTAAGAGGCCTAAATAGTTGTTTTAAATTTAATTTGGAGACCCAAATCCCAAATCAAATAAATATATTTTCATCATGAAATCCCATTAAAATTATGTTTAGGACATCCGATGGTGGGGTATACTTTTGAAAGGTGTCAAACTTCGTCCAAAATGGTTAGACAATGAACAACATATTTCTGGGAGTCCAAATGAGTGCATATGACTTTGTAGGTGTGATATGATCCGAAAAATTTCCAAAACCAATTAAAAATACATTTTGAACATTCGATGTTGGATTTTGTACTTGAGTGTTGTTAGATTTTGAAAAACGATGGAGATTCAACAATGAACGGCCAATATGATTGTTCTAAATTTATATTTGTGACTAAAATAAAGCAAATATTGATTCATAATGGTTTTACGGGAATACGTAATGAAATCCCATTAAAATATGTCTAGGATGTCCTGTGGTGGGTTTTACTCTTTAATTGTGTCAAATTTTGACAAAAATAGTTCGACAATCAAAAATGTATATGGTTGATTCAAACATGTTTAGAAACTCCAAACTAGTACATATGTTTTCGTAGGCGGGATATGATGTTGAAAAAGTTCAAAAATCGAATTAAAAATACGTTTCTCAACCTTCAACGATGCATTTTACACATGAGTGTTGTGAAATTTTGAATAAAACGGCGACGATTCGACATTGAACGACATATATAGTTATTGTAAAAATATTTTCTTGACAAAAGCGAGTGAATGTAACTTTGCAAAAGAGTTACGTTGAAATCCTATTGAAAATACGTTTATGACTTCCGATTAAGAGTTATACTCTTGGAGGGTGTCAAATTTTGTCCAAAATAGTTTGATAATGAACAATGTTTATGGTTGTTCAAAATATATTTTTGGGAGTCCAAATGAGTACATATGACTTTGTAGGTGTTATATGATCTGAAAAATTTCCAAAACCGATTCAAAATACGTTTTGATCATTCGATGTTCATTTTGTACTTGAGTGTTGTTAGATTTTGAAAAATGGTGCAGATTCGACATTGAACGGCCAATATGATTGTTCTAAATTTATATTTGTGACTCAAATAAAGCAAATATTGATTCACAAAAGTTTTATGGGAATACGTAATGAAATCCCATTAAAATATGTCAAGGATGTCTTGTGGTGGGATTTACTCTTTAATTGTGTCAAATTTTGACAAAAATAGTTCGACAATGAAAAATGTATATGGTTATCCAAACATATTTAGACACTCCAAACTAGTACATATGTCTTCGTAGGAGGGATATGATGTCGAAAAAGTTCAAAGATCGAATTAAAAATACGTTTCTGAACCTTCAACGATGCATTTTACACTTGAGTGTTGTGAAATTTTGAATAAAACGGCGGCGATTCGACATTGAATGACATATATAGTTATTGTAAAAATATTTTCCTGATAAAAGCAAGTAAATGTAACTTTGCGAAAGAGTTATGGTGAAATCCTATTGAAATTACGTTTATGACTTCCGATTAAAGGTTATACCCCTGGAGGGTGTCAAATTTCGTCCAAATAGTTTGATAATGAACGATGTTTATGGTTGTTCAAAATATTTTTTTATGACTTCAAACTAGTACATATAGCTTCGTAGGTGTAATATGATCTCGACAAAGTTCAAAAATCGAATAAAAAATATATTTCGGACATTCAATGATGGATTCCACACAAGAGTGGTGTTGAATTTTGACAAAAGTAATTGTGATTCGACATTAATAGGCCCAAATAGTTGTTTTAAATTTAATTTGGAGACCCAAATCCCAAATCAAATAAATATAGTTTCATCATGAAATCCCATTAAAATTATGTTTAGGACATCCGATGGTGGGGTCACTTTTGAAAGGTGTCAAACTTCGTCCAAAATGCTTAGACAATGAACAACATATTTTTGGGAGTCCAAATGAGTACATATGACTTTGTAGGTGTTATATGATCTGAAAAAGTTCCAAAACCGATTAAAAAAACGTTTTGAACATTCGATGTTGGATTTTGTACTTGAGTTTTGTTAGATTTTGAAAAACGGTGGAGATTCGACATTGAACGGCCAATATGATTGTTCTAAATGTATATATGTGACTCAAATAAAGCTAATTATTCACAAAAGTGTTATGGGAATACGTAATGATATCCTATTAAAATTATTTCTAGGATGTCCTGTGGTAGGTTTTACTCTTGAATTGGGTCAAATTTTGACCCAAATAGTTCGACAATGAAAAAAAATATGGCTGATCCAAACATATTTAGACACACCAAACTAGTACATATGTCTTCGTAGGAAGGATATGATGTTGAAAAAGTTCAAAAATAGAATTAAAAATATGTTTCTCAACATTCTACGATGCATTTTACACTTTAGTGTTGTGAAATTTTGAATAAAACAGCGACGATTCGACATTGAACTACACATATAGTTATTGTAAAAATATTTTCTTGACAAAAGCAAGTGAATGTAACTTTGCAAAAGTGTTATGGTGAAATCCTATTGAAAATACGTTTATGACTTCCGATTAAGAGTTATACTCTTGTAGGGTGTCAAATTTTCTCCAAAATAGTTTGATAATGAACAATGTTTATGGTTGTTCAAAATATATTTTTGGGAGTCCAAATGAGTACATATGACTTTGTAGGTGTTATATGATCTGAAAAATTTCCAAAACCGATTCAAAATACGTTTTGATCATTCGATGTTGATTTTGTACTTGAGTGTTGTTAGATTTTGAAAAACGGTGCAGATTCGACATTGAACGGCCAATATGATTGTTCTAAATTTATATTTGTGACTCAAATAAAGTAAATATTGATTCACAAAAGTTTTATGGGAATACGTAATGAAATCCCATTAAAATATGTCTAGGATGTGTTGTGGTGGGATTTACTCTTTAATTGTGTCAAATTTTGACAAAAATAGTTCGACAATGAAAAATGTATATGGTTATCCAAACATATTTAGACACTCCAAACTAGTACATATAGCTTCGTAGGTGTAATATGATCTCGACAAAGTTCAAAAATTGAATAAAAAATATATTTCGGACATTCAATGGTGGATTCCACACTAGAGTGGTGTTGAATTTCGACAAAAATAATTGTGATTCGACGTTAATAGGCCCAAATAGTTGTTTTAAATTTAATTTGTAGACCCAAATCCCAAATCAAATAAATATTTTTTCATCATGAAATCCCATTAAAATTATGTTTAGGACATCCGATGGTGGGGTATACTTTTGAAAGGTGTCAAACTTCGTCCAAAATGCTTAGACAATGAACAACAAATTTTTGGGAGTCCAAATAAGTACATATGACTTTGTAGGTGTTATATGATCTGAAAAAGTTCCAAAACCGATTAAAAAAACGTTTTGAACATTCGATGTTGGATTTTGTACTTGAGTTTTGTTAGATTTTGAAAAACAGTGGAGATTCGACATTGAACGGGCAATATGATTGTTCTAAATGTATATATGTGACTCAAATAAAGCTAATTATTCACAAAAGTGTTATGAATACGTAATGAAATCCCATTAAAATTATGTCTAGGATGTCTTGTGGTGGGTTTTACTCTTGAATTGGGTCAAATTTTGACCAAAATAGTTCGACAATGAAAAAAAATATGGCTGATCCAAACATATTTAGACACACCAAACTAGTACATATGTCTTCGTAGGAGGGATATGATGTCGAAAAAGTTCAAAAATCGAATTAAAAATATGTTTCTCAACATTCTACGATGCATTTTACACTTTAGTGTTGTGAAATTTTGAATAAAACAGCGACGATTCGACATTGAACTACATATATAGTTATTGTAAATATATTTTCTTGACAAAAGCAATTAAATGTAATTTTGCAAAAGAGTTATGTTGAAATCTTATTAAAATTACGTTTATGAGCTCCAATTATGGGTTATACTCTTGGAGGGTGTCAAATTACGTCCAAAATAGTTTGATAATGAAAAATGTTTGTGGTTGCTCAAAATATATTTTTGTGACTCCAAACTAGTACAAATGGCTTCATAGGTGTAATATGATGTCCAAAAAGTTTGAAAATCGAATTAAAAATATAATTTGGACATTCAGTGGTGGATTCCACACTTGAGCAATGTTAAATTTTGACAAAAGTTGTTGTGATTCGACATTGAGCGGCCTATACGGTTGTTTCAAATGTATTTTGGTGACCCAAATCAAATAAATATATTTTCATCATGAAATCCCATTAAAATTATGTTTAAGACATCCGATGGTGGGGTATACTTTTGAAAGGTGTCAAACTTCATCCAAAACGGTTAGACAATGAACAACATATTTTTGGGAGTCCAAATGAGTACACATGACTTTGTAGGTGTGTGTGAATTTTGTAAAATTTGAACAAAATTGTTCGACATTGAACAATCTATATGGTTGTTGAAAGTACATTTTTTTTTTATTCCAAACTAGTACATCTGTCTATATGCATGTATTATCTAGAATATAAAGTATTGAAATCAAATTAAAATTTAATTTCATACGATGAATAGTAAGTTCAAAGCACGAATTTTGTAGAATTTTCACAAATATCGAGACAATTTGACATTAAACAACCATATAGTTGTTAAAAATGTGTTTTGGTGATACCAATTTGATATTTAAAGTTTCATGAAATTATTTTGGTGATTAATACAGGATGAAATCAAGCTAAAAATAGGTGTAGAACATCAAACGGTGGGTCATACAAGTGATTTTTGTAAATTTTTGAACAAAATTGTTCGACATTGATCAACCCATATGGTTGTCGAAAATGCGTTTTTGTGATTCCAAACTAGTACATCTGTCTTCATATATGTATTATCGTGTAGAAAATATCTTTAAATCGAATTGTAAATAAATTTCGGACGTTGAATAGTTGGTTCAAAGCACGAATTTTGCAAAATTTTCACAAAAACCAAGGCATTTTGACGTTGAACGGCCGATATATGTCCTCATATATGTATATATTGTAGAAAAAGTCTGGAACTCGAACTGAAAATAAATTTCGGACATTGGACAGTGGGTTCAAAGCTTGAATTTTAAACAATTTTCACAAAATCGAGCCGATTCGACGTTGAACGGTCGATATAGGCTTCAAAAATGTGTTTTCGTGATACCAATTTGATATTTAAAGTTTCATAAAACTACTTTGATGATTAATACATGAAGAAATCAAGCTAAAAATAGGTTTAAAACATCCAACGATGGGTTATACTCGTCAATTTTGTAAAATTTGAACAAAATTGTTCGACATTGAACAATCTATATGGTTGTTGAAAATACATTTTTTTTATTCCAAACTAGTACATCTATCTATATGCATGTATTATCTAGTATAGAAAGTATTGAAATCAAATTAAAATTTAATTTCATACAATGAATCGTAAGTTCAAAGCATGAATTTTGTAGAATTTTCACGAATATCGAGACAATTTGACGTTACACAACCATATAGTTGTTAAAAATGTGTTTTGTTGATACCAATTTGATATTTAAAGTTTCATAAATCTATTTTGGTGATTTATACATGATGAATTCTGCAAAATTCGTGCTTTGAACCAACTATTCAACGTTCGAAATTTATTTACAATTCGATTTAAAGATATTTTGTACACGATAATACATATATGAAGACAGATGTATGAGTTTGGAATTACAAAAATGCATTTTCGACAACCATATGGGTTGTTCCATGTTGAACATCCCATTAAAATTATGTTTAAGATGTTCTGTGGTGGGTTTGACTCTTTAATTCTGTCAAATTTGACAAAAATAGTTCGACAATGAAAAACATATATGGTTGATCCAAACATATTTAGACACTCCGAACTAGTACATATGTCTTCGTAGGAGGCATATGATGTCAAAAAAGTTCAAAAATTGAATTAAAAATACGTTTCTCATCATTCAACGATGCATTTTACACTTGCGTGTTGCGAAATTTTGAATAAAACGGCGGCGATTCGACATTGAACTACATATATAGTTATTGTAAATATATTTTCGTGACAAAAGGAAGTAAATGTAGATTTGCGAAAGAGTTATGGTGACATCATATTAAAATTTCGTTTATGACTTCCAATTATGGGTTATACTCTTGGAGGGTGTCAAATTTTGTCCAAAATAGTTTGATAATGAACAATGTTTGTGGTTGTCCAAAATATATTTTTGTGGCTCTAAACTAGTACATATGGCTTCGTAGGTGTAATATGATGTCGGAAAAGTTTGAAAATCGAATTAAAATATATTTCGGACATTCAGTGGTGGATTCCACACTTGAGCGGTGTTAAATTTTGACAAAAACTGTTGTGATTCGACATTGAGCGGCCTATACGGTTGTTTCAAATGTATTTTGGTGACCAAAATAAAGTAAACATATTTTCATCATGAAATCTCAATAAAATTATGTTTAGGACATTCGATAGTGGGGTATACTTTTGAAAAGTGTCAAATTTCGTCCAAAATGGTTAGAAAATAAACAACATATTTTATGGGAGTCCAAATGAGTACATATGACTTTGTAGGCGTTGTATGATCTGAAAATGTTCCAAAACTGATTAAAAATACGTTTTGAACATTCGATGTTGGATTTTGTAGTTGAGCGTTGTTAGATTTTGAAAAACGGTGGAGATTCGACATTGAACGGCCAATATGATTGTTCTAAATTTATATCTATGACTCAAATAAAGCAAATATTGATTCACAAAAATTTCATGGGAATACGTAATGAAATACCATTAAAATTATGTCTAGGATGTCCTGTGGTGGGTTTTACTCTTTAATTGTGTCAAATTTTGACAAAAATAGTTCGACAATTAAAAACGTATATGATTGATCCAAACATATTTAGACACTTCAAACTAGTACGTATGCCTTCGTAGGAGGGATATGATGTCGAAAAAGTTCAAAAATCGAATTATAAATACGTTTCTCAACCTTCAACGATGCGTTTTACACTTAGTGTTGTGAAATTTTGAATAAAACGGCAGAAATTTGACATTGAACGACATATATAGTTATTGTAAATATATTTTCTTGACAAAAGCATGTAAATGTAACTTTGCAAAAGTGTTATGGTGAAATCCTATCAAAATTACGTTTATGTGTTCCGATTAAGGGTTATACTCTTGAAGGGTGTCAAATTTCGTCCAAAATAGTTTGATATGAACAATGTTTATGGTTGTTCAAAATATATTTTTGGGAGTCCAAATGAGTACATACGACTTTGTAGGTGTTATATGATCTGAAAAGTTCCAAAATCGATTAAAAATACATTTTGAACATTCAATGTTTGATTTTGTATTTGATTGGTGTTAGATTTTGAAAAACGGTGGAGATTCGACATTGAACGGCCAATATGATTGTTCTAAATTTATATTTGTGACTCAAATAAAAAAAATATTGATTCACAAAAGTTTTATGGGAATACGTAATGAAATCCCATTAAAATTATGTCTAGGATATCCTGTGGTAGGACTTACTCTTTAATTGTGTCAAATTTTGACAAAAATAGTTCGACAATGAAAAATGTATATGGTTGATCCAAACATATTTAGACACTCCAAACTAGTACATATATCTTCGTAGGAGGGATATGATATCGAAAACGTTCAAAAATCGAATTAAAAATACGTTTCTCAACCTTCAACGTTGCATTTTACACTTGAGTGTTGTGAAATTTTGAATAAAACGGCGGCGATTCGACATTGAACGACATATATCGTTTTTGTAAAAATATTTTCTTGACAAAAGCAAGTAAATGTAACTTTGCAAAAGAGTTATGGTGAAATCCTATTGAAATTACGTTTATGACTTCCGATTAAGGGTTATACCCCTAGCGGGTGTCAAATTTCGTCCAAAATAGTTTGATAATGAACAATGTTTATGGTTGTTCAAAATATATTTTTGTGCACCAAACTAGTACATATAGCTTCGTAGGTGTAATATGATGTCGACAAAGTTCGAAAATCGAATAAAAAATATATTTCGGATATTCAGTGGTGGATTCCACACTGGAGTAGTGTTGAATTTTGACCAAAATAATTGTGATTCGACATTGAGAGGCCTAAATAGTTTTTTTAAATTTATTTTGGAGACCCAAATCCAAAATCAAATAAATATATTTTCATTATGAAATCCCATTAAAATTATGTTTAAGACATCCGATGGTGGGGTATACTTTTGAAAGGTGTCAAACTTCGTCCAAAACGGTTAGACAATGAACAACATATTTTTGGGAGTCCAAATGAGTACACATGACTTTGTAGGTGTGATATGATCCGAAAAAGTTCCAAAACCGATTAAAAATACATTTTGAACATTCGATGTTGGATTTTGTGCTTGGGTGTTGTTAGATTTTGAAAAACGGTGGAGATTCAACAATGAACGGCCAATATGATTGTTCTAAATGTATATTTGTGACTAAAATAAAGAAAATATTGATTCACAAGAGTGTAATGGGAATACGTAATGAAATCCCATTAAAACTATGTCTAGGATGTCTTGTGGTGGGTTTTACTCTTGAATTGTTTCAAGTAGTGACCAAAATTGTTCGACAATGAAAAATGTATATGGTTGATCAAAGCATATTTAGACACTCCAAACTAGTACATATGTCTTCGTAGGAGGGATATGATTCACAAGAGTGTAATGGGAATACGTAATGAAATCCCATTAAAACTATGTCTAGGATGTCTTGTGGTGGGTTTTACTCTTGAATTGTTTCAAATAGTGACCAAAATTGTTCGACAATGAAAAATGTATATGGTTGATCAAAGCATATTTAGACACTCCAAACTAGTACATATGTCTTCGTAGGAGGGATATGATTCACAAGAGTGTAATGGGAATACGTAATGAAATCCCATTAAAACTATGTCTAGGATGTCTTGTGGTGGGTTTTACTCTTGAATTGTTTCAAATAGTGACCAAAATAGTTCGACAATGAAAAATGTATATGGTTGATCAAAGCATATTTAGACACTCCAAACTAGTACATATGTCTTCGTAGGAGGGATATGATGTCGAAAAATTTCAAAAATCAAATGAAAAATAAGTTTCTCAACATTTAACGATGCATTTTACACTTGAGTGTTGTGAAATTTTGAATAAAACGGCAGCGATTCGACATTGAACGACATATATAGTTATTGTAAAAATATTTTCTTGACAAAAGCAAGTAAATGTAACTTTGCAAAAGAGTTATGGTGAAATCCTATTAAAATTACGTTTATGACTTCCGATTAAGCGTTATACTCTTGGAGGGTATCAAATTTCGTCCAAAATAATTTGATAATGAACGATGTTATGGTTGTTCAAAAGATATTTTTGGGAGTCCAAATGAGTACATATGACTTTGTAGATGTTATATGATCTGAAAAAGTTCTGAAACCAATTAAAAATGCATTTTGAACATTCGATGTTGGATTTTGTACTTGAGTGTTGTTAGATTTTGAAAAACGGTAGAGATTCGACATTAAACATTAAACGGCCAATATGATTGTTCTAAAATTATATTTGTGACTCAAATAAAGCAAATATTGATTCACAAAAGTTTTATGGGAATACGTAATGAAATCCCATTAAAATTATGTCTAGGTTGTCCTGTGGTGGGTTTTACTCTTTAATTGTGTCAAAATTTGACAAAAATAGTTCGACAATGAAAAACGTATATGGTTGATCCAAACATATTTAGACACTCCAAACTAGTACATATGTCTTCGTAGGAGGGATATGATGTCGACAAAGTTCAAAAATCGAATTAAAAATACATTTCTCAACATTCAACGATGCATTTTACACTTGAGTGTTGTGAAATTTTGAATAAAGTGGCAGCGATTCGACATTGAACTACATATATAGTTATTGTAAATATATTTTCTTGACAAAAGCAGGTAAATGTAGATTTGCAAAAGAGTTATGGTGACATCCTATTAAAATTACGTTTATGACTTCTAATTATGGATTATACTCTTGGAGGATGTCAAATTTCGTCCAAAATAGTTTGATAACGAACAATGTTTATGGTCGTTAAAAAATATATTTTAGTGACTCCAAACAAGTACATATGGCTTCGTAGGTGTAATATGATGTTGAAAAAGTTCGAAAATCGAATTAAAAATATATTTCAGACATTCAGTGGGGGATTCCACACTTGAGCGGTGTTAAATTTTGACATCAAATGTTGTGATTCGACATTGAGCAGCCTATACAGTTGTTTCAAATCTATTTTGGTGACCAAAATAAAGTAAATATACCTTAATCATGAAATCTCATTAAAATTATGTTTACGACATCCGATAGTTGGGTATCCTTTTGAAAGGTGTCAAACTTCGTCCAAAATGGTTAGACATTGAACAACATATTTTTGGGAGTCCAAATGAGTACATATGACTTTGTAGGTGTTATATGATCTGAAAAAGTTCCAAAACCGATTAAAAATACGGTTTGAACATTCGATGTTGGATTTTGTACTTGAGTGTTGTTAAATTTTGAAAAACGGTGGATATTCGACATTGAACGGCCAATATGATTGTTCTAAATATATATTTGAGATTCAAATAAAGCGAATTTTGATTCACACAAGTGTTATGGGAATACGTAATGAAATCCCATTAAAATTATGTATAGGATGTCCTATGGTGGGTTTTACTCTTTATTTGTGTCAAATTTTGACTAAAACAGTTCTACAATGAAAAACGTATATGTTGGATCCAAACATATTTAGACACTCCGAACTAGTACATACGTCTTCGTAGGAGGGATATGATGTTGAAAAAGTTCAAAAATCGAATTAAAAATACATTTCTCAACATTCAATGATGCATTTTACACTTGAGTGTTGTGAAATTTTGAATAAAACGGCGGAGATTCGACATTGAACTACATATATAGTTATTGTAAATATATTTTCTTGACAAAAGCAGGTAAATGTAGATTTGCAAAAGAGTTATCGTGACATCGTATTAAAATTACGTTTATAACTTCCAATAAGGGATTATACTCTTGGAGGGTGTCAAATTTCGTCCAAAATAGTTTGATAACGAACAATGTTTATGGTCGTTAAAAATATATTTTAGTGACTCCAAACAAGTACATATGGCTTCGGAGGAGTAATATGATGTCGAAAAAGTTCGAAAATCGAATTAAAATTATATTTCGGACATTCAGTGTGGGATTCCACACTTGAGCGGTGTTAAATTTTGACAAAAACTGTTGTGATTCGACATTGAGCGGCCTATACGGTTGTTTCAAATCTATTTTGGTGACCAAAATAACGTAAATATATTTTAATCATGAAATCTCATTAAAATTATGTTTAGGACATCCGATAGTGGGGTACACTTTTGAAAGGTGTCAAACTTCGTCCAAAATGGTTAGACATTGAACAACAAATTTTTGGGAGTCCAAATGAGTACATATGACTTTGTAGGTGTTATATGATCTGAAAAAGTTCCAAAATCGATTAAAAATACGGTTTGAACATTCGATGTAGGATTTTGTACTTGAGTGTTGTTAGATTTTGAAAAACGGTGGATATTCGACATTGAAGGCCAATATGATTGTTCTAAATATATATTTGTGATTCAAATAAAGCAAATATTGATTCACAAAAGTGTTATGGGAATACGTAATGAAATCCCATTAAAATTATGTATAGGATGATTTGTGCTGGGTTTTACTCTTTATTTGTGTCAAATTTTGACTAAAATAGTTCGACAATGAAAAACATATATGTTTGATCCAAACATATTTAGACACTCCAAACTAGTACATATGTCTTCGTAGGACGGATATGATGTCGAAAAAGTTCAAAATTCGAATTAAAAATACGTTTCCCAACATTCAACGATGCATTTTACACTTGAGTGCTGTGAAATTTTGAATAAAGCGGCGGTGATTCGACATTGAACTACATATATAGTTATTGTAAATATATTTTCTTGACAAAAGCAGGTAAATGTAGATTTGCAAAAGAGTTATGGTGACATCCTATTAAAATTACGTTTATGACTTCTAATTATGGATTATACTCTTGGAGGGTGTCAAATTTTGTCCAAAATAGTTTGATAACGAACAATGTTTATGGTCGTTAAAAAATATATTTTAGTGACTCCAAACAAGTACATATGGCTTCGTAGGTGTAATATAATGTTGAAAAAGTTCGAAAATCGAATTAAAAATATATTTCAGACATTCAGTGGGGGATTCCACACTTGAGCGGTGTTAAATTTTGACATCAAATGTTGTGATTCGACATTGAGCAACCTATACAGTTGTTTCAAATCTATTTTGGTGACCAAAATAAAGTAAATATACCTTAATCATGAAATCTCATTAAAATTATGTTTACGACATCCGATAGTGGGGTATCCTTTTGAAAGGTGTCAAACTTCGTCCAAAATGGTTAGACATTGAACAACATATTTTTGGGAGTCCAAATGAGTACATATGACTTTGTAGGTGTTATATGATCTGAAAAAGTTCCAAAACCGATTAAAAATACGGTTTGAACATTCGATGTTGAATTTTGTACTTGAGTGTTGTTAGATTTTGAAAAACGGTGGATATTCGACATTGAAGTCCAATATGATTGTTCTAAATATATATTTGTGATTCAAATAAAGCGAATTTTGATTCACAAGTGTTATGGGAATACATAATGAAATCCCATTAAAATTATGTATAGGATTTCCTATGGTGGGTTTTACTCTTTATTTGTGTCAAATTTTGACTAAAACAGTTCGACAATGAAAAACATATATGTTTGATCCAAACATATTTACACACTCCAAACTAGTACATATGTCTTCGTAGGAGGGATATGATGTTGAAAAAGTTCAAAAATCGAATTAAAAATACATTTCTCAACATTCAACTATGCATTTTACACTTGAGTGTTGTGAAATTTTGAATAAAAAGGCGGCGATTCGACATTGAACTACATATATAGTTATTGTAAATATATTTTCTTGATAAAAGCAGGTAAACGTAGATTTGCAAAAGAGTTATGGTGACATCCTATTAAAATTACGTTTATGACTTCTAATTATGGATTATACTCTTGGAGGGCGTCAAATTTCGTCCAAAATAGTTTGATAACGAACAATGTTTATGGTCGTTAAAAATATATTTTAGTGACTCCAAACAAGTACATATGGATTCGGATGTGTAATATGATGTCGAAAAAGTTCGAAAATCGAATTAAAATTATATTTCAGACATTCAGTGGGGGATTCCACACTTGAGCGGTGTTAAATTTTGACAAAAACTGTTGTGATTCGACATTGAGTGGCCTATACGGTTGTTTCAAATCTATTTTGGTGACCAAAATAAAGTAAATATATTTTAATCATGAAATCTCATTAAAATTATGTTTAGGACATCTGATAGTGGGGTATACTTTTGAAAGGTGTCAAACTTCGTCCAAAATGGTTAGACATTGAACAACATATTTTTGGGAGTCCAAATGAGTACATATGACTTTGTAGGTGTTATATGATCTGAAAATGTTCCAAAATCGATTAAAAATACGGTTTGAACATTAGATGTTGGATTTTGTACTTGAGTGTTGTTAGATTTTGAAAAACGGTGGATATTCGACATTGAACGGCCAATATGATTGTTCTAAATATATATTTGTGATTCAAATAAAGCAAATATTGATTCACATGAATCACAAATGGCTTCGTAAGTGTAATATGATGTCGAAAATGTTCAAAAATCGCACCTACGAACCAATATGTACTGGTTTGGATTCACAAAAATATATTTTGAACAACTTTAAATATTGTTCATTATCAAACCATTTTGTTCAAAATTTGACATCCTTCAAGAGTATAACCCATAATTGCATGTCCTAAACATAATTTTGACAGGATTTCATTACGAATTCATCACCATACCTCTTTTGCAAAGCTACATTTATTTGATTTTGACAAGAAAATATATTTTAATGACTACATAGGTCGTTCAATGTCGAATCAACATAGTTTTAAACATAGTTTAACATTACTCAAACGTAAAATCTACCGTCGAATGTGGAGAACATATTTTTAATTAGATTTTCGATCTTTTTCGACACCATATCCTGACTACGATGCTATAAATTCTAGTTTGGAGTCACACATATATATTTTGAACACTAATATACGATGTTCATTGTCGAACTATTTTGGTCGAGATTTAATACAATTGAAGATTATAACCCACAATATGATGTCCTAAACATATATTTAATAGGTTTTCATTATGTATCTATCACCGTAACACTTTTTTGAAGCTATAATAATTTGATTTGTGTCAAGAAAATACATTTGGAATAACTATAATAGGCCATTCAAAATCAAATCAATACTGTTTTTAACAAAATTTAACAACTCTCAATAATAAAATCCACATAAACATATTTTGAATTCTATTTTCAACCTTTTTCGACATCATTTAACACCTACGAAGCATATGTATTGGTTTGAATTCACAAAAATATATTTTAACAACCATAAACATTGTTCATTATCAAACTATTTTGGTCAAAATTTGACACCCTTCAAGAGTTTAACCCACAATTGCGTGTCCTAAACGTAATTTTGATAGGATTTCATTATGTATTTATCACCATAACACTTTTACAAAGCTACATTTATTTGATTTTTTCAATCAAATATATTTTAATAACTATATAAGTCGTTCAATGTCAAATCAACATAGTTTTAAACATAATTTAACAATACTCACGTGTAAAATCCACCGTCGAATGTTGAGAACATATTTTTAAATAGATTTTTGATCTTTTTCGACATCATATCCTAACAACAACGCTATAATTTCTAGTTTGGAGTCACAAATATATATTTTGAACAATAACATACGATATTCAATGTCGAACCACTTTGACCGAGGATTGTTACCAGTGAAGATTATAACCCACCATTGAATATCCTAAACATATTTTTATTGGGATTTCATTATGTATCTATCATCGTAACACTTTGTAGAAGCTATAATTATTTGATTTGGACCACAAAAACACATTTGGAATAACCATAATAGGCCATTCAATATCCAATCACCACCATTTTAAACAAAATTTTCAACTCTCAATAGTAAAATCCAGATAAACGTATTTTGAATTTGATTTTCGAACTTTTTCGACTTCGTATCGCACCTACGAAGCCATATGTATTGGTTTGGATTCACAAAAATATATTTTTAACAACCTTAAACATTGTTCATTATCAAACGATATTGGTCGGAATTTGATACCCTTCAAGTGTATAACCCACAATTGCATGTCCTAAACGTAATTTTGATAAGATTTCATTATGTATTCATCAACATAATTCTTTTGCAAAGCTACATTTATTTGATTTTGTAAAGAAAATATATTTTATTAACTATATAGGTCGTTCAATGTCGAATCAATATAGTTTTAAACATAATTTAACAATACTCAAGTGTAAAATCTACCGTTGAATGTTGTGAACTTATTTTTAATTAGATTTTCGATCTTTTTCGACAACATATCCTAACTACGAAGCTATAATTACTAGTTTGCAGTCACAAATATATATTTTGATCAATAATATACGATATTCATTGTAGAACTGTTTTGGACGACATTTAATACCAATGAAGTTTATAACCGACAATTGGATGTCCTAAACTTATTTTTATTAGGTTTTCATTATTTATGTATGACCTTAACATTTTTTTGAAGCTATAATAATTCTATTTGGGTCATAAAAATACATTTGTTATAACTATAACAGGCCGTTCAATATCAAATCACCACAGTTTTTGACAAAATTTAACAACTCTCAATAGTAAAATCTACATAAACATATTTTGAATTCGATGTTTGAACTTTTTCGACTTCGTATCGCACCTATGAAGCGATATGTGCTGGTTTGGATTCACAAAAATATACTTTGAAAAACCAAAAACATTGTTTATTATCAAACCATTTTGGTCAAACTTTGACACCCTTCAAGAGTATAACCCACAATTGCATGTTCTAAAAGTAATTTTAACAGGATTTCATTATGTATTTATCACCATAACACTTTTGTAAAGTTACATTTATTTGATTTTGTCAAGAAAATATATTTTAATAACTATATAGGTCGTTCAATATAGAATCAACATAGTTTTAAGCATAATTCACTACAAGAAAAAGAGTCTATCGCAACGGGCGAAAAACATTGTGTGCTTTGATGTTGCCGAAAACCAGATCTCTATGGCAACATGCAATGTTCGTTGTGGAATACAAAAAGCGCGTTGTCATTTTACTTTTTAGCAACGTCCTTAGAGATATAGCAACGTTTCTTTGACCGTTGTGGTAAAGGTTCTTTAACAACGTTCATTGCTTGTTGTGTCATTTAGTTTTAACAACGTTTCTGGACCGTTGTGGTTTCCTTTTAACAACGTTCTCCTGACCGTTGTCGTTTCATTATAACAACGTGCCTCTGACCGTTGTGGTTTCCTTTTAACAACGTTCTCCTGACCAGTGTCGTTTCATTATAACAACGTTCTCCTTACCGTTGTCGTTTCACTTTAACAACGTTGCGATGCTCGTTGTTGTTATTCTTTTTTAGCAACAGTAATGCGCACGTTGTCATTTATTTCATTATTTTTTTTAAATATTTTCAACAACAATCACCTGTTTATATATAAAACTCAATCTAATGGTTAAACGCTAAAATGCAATTTATACAAAATCAATGAAATATGAACAAGGTTGAAACATATTAAATATATTTTAAAAAAGAAGAATTTGTATTCATACATTTATAGCGTAGAAGTTTCTTGTAATATGAAAGTTTTTACCAAAATCTAACAAAAAACACATGTACGTACTACAAGTTTCTTGGCACGAAAAATATATAATCTACCAATTAAATCTTGAAACCGGTAATCTTGCATGCACTTCACAAAAATATCAACAAAAACTCTTCTACCACCCCTCGAGCAGAACCGCTACTCCATATAAACCTACACTATCATTTCCAACCCTACAATTCACAAAAAAAAAACCATTTTTGAATTTTACCAAACAGACACAACAAGAAATAAAGACAGAAAGGACAATAAAACCCAACATGATGGAAGAATGGAGATGAAGTCGAATATGTAAATATAGTGACAACTTTTTATAATAAAATAAATTAAGAAAAAGTGTCTTAAATAAGAAAATTTAACAATTGGGCTATTTTATAAAATTCAACAAATTCCTTTTGTCAAACGCCACTTGTCCCTATCTTCCACTTTTCTCTTATTTTCCTGGACACACAAATTATTCCCTGGACACACAAATCTATTCGGTGAAGATTTTCCCCTTATCTCAACAAAAAACACAAAATAATGGACCAAAATTATGAACATGCATTAACCCAGATGACAAAGTCAGTTGAAAAGTTTGGTTGTTCAGCTGATCAGGTAATGATTAATCATTGACATTTAACTTTCCAAGACAAAATTAAGCATTTGCACATTTTATGAATAGATCCATCTATCACCATAAAATCCATCGTCGGTTATCATCAAAATTAACATCAAATACCATAAATATCAACATCATTATAATTCTCATATCAACATAATAAACCCGGGTCAACACATCAATTTATGGGTCACCTTGCACTCCTTGCGGGACAATCTATGCATATCACCATCCATTGTACAACACTACCATAATCTAAAACTTATATGATGACATAATTTCTTCAATTTCGTATGTTATTAGGACAAAATGCATATATGTAGTTTAAATACTTGGAAAGGATCCTTTGCCATCAACTATAAAGCTTTTTCATAAGTCAGAAGGGAAGAAACAAGCCGTAGTGTTGTGCTGAATGTTGGACCTGTTACTATACTAGAGCGTTCTGCTTTAGTCTAAAAAAAACCTGATTCTACTCGATCTTGGGAGCCAAGAAACCAGAAACAAAGATGGTGATTATTGTAATAGACAAGGCCACACAAGATAAATGCTGGAAATTGAATGGAAAACTTGCACATCTAATAATAAAAAGTATACAGAAAGGGATGGATGTGGTTTACAGGTTGGGTAGAAGATCGGCAGCAAGAAACTAGTTCAGCTAGTGTTTCAGACATGCCTCACTTCAGTAAAGAGCAATTACACCAATTGTATAAGGTTCTACAATCTCAATCTCTTAATCCTTCATCTTCTTTAGCTCATAAAGGTAAATTCCAGATAGCTTTAACTGTTGATTCATGGTCTAATTTAATAGCCACATGGCTCCTAAGAGGGTACAACGCGGGATTTTGACAGGATCGATCAATCCAAACTGTTACACCCAACCTCGCCGTATTTTTTCGAATATCTTGCAAAAGGTAAAAAGGTCCCAAATCGAAGTTTGACTTCATTAGTCTCAATTTTTCACTAATCTCAACTTTTACTTGTTATGTATGCAAACACGTGTTCTCATCTTATATTTTAGAAATGGACCTCGATGCCCAAATTTTGGTCTATATATTCTCTCCTCCTCTCACCTCTCTCATCAAAATTCACTCTTACCAAAATAGGTTGCTGCCATGGCTTCTGCACCCACTTCAAATTCATGGGTTAAGCTCAAATTCTATACACCATCATCACTAGGTACTTCAAACTCCTTGTTATTCAACATAAGATGCTCTCTACAAACACAAGTACTCCATTTTCCAAAGAAATCCTCAACAACAACAACAATATATCAAACTCCAGCTCCTATTCCTAATATTTCCACCACGCTGATTATCAGAAAAGATAGCCTCAATGGAACTTAATTCAAAGAGTAGCAGCAATGGCCTTGGATGCAGTGGAGACTGCATTGACAGCACATGAACTGGAACAACCTTTGCCCAAAACAGCAGACCCCAGAATACATTTTTATTTAACTAGGCCAAAATGTCTAGCCAAGAGAAGAAGGCACCTGAAGTAGTATCGCCCGAGATGCTGCTGCCCTCCATGGCTTCGAATTCCTGCTGGCAAATGAAGCAATCCATCAGTATAAATTAGCAGCCAGAAATCTGAAAACCACTTACAAGCCAGTCTCCTTTAGCATTCACCTATTACGCTTTACAACTTGAATAACAGTAAGCAAACACAAGTCAAAATCATTATAAATCATGAGCATAAGTATGGTTTTGAGGATAAGGATCTGTGTGTGCACAAAACACATTAAATGCCTGGTTATTAATCACTAGGATAAAATGTTAGAAAATAGTATAGAGTACTGAATACCTTGGTTCCAATGTAGAAAGAAATAAACATGCAACCAAGCATAGGCAGTGCCACCAAGCATACTCCGCAGCAGCACATCTCTTGCAAGTAGGAAGCAAGAAAACATACCTTCTTTGCGGAGGAATTCAGAAACCAACCAATTAATGCCTGATGGTCCAATCACAAACCCAACAAGATTTGCCACCTGTAGACCATTGCTTAAATTTTTTGAATATTCACAAGCTTGCATACCACAAGAAATTTCAATACAGCAATAACAACTAGTTGATACATACATATAATTCAGCTCAACTTCAAACTTTGTAAGATAAATATATAGCGATAAAAAAAATTCTCTAATATGTTCCTCTAGGCATATTTTCATTAGTCAATGTGTTTCTATATTTTCTAATTGGTAATGTCTACATGAGTCAACCTCCAGTCTTTATTGATGTCCAATATCCCACTCACATTTGTCACTAGAAAGACATTTAAGGCCTCAAACAAGAACTCGGGCCTAGTGTATTGAGTTCCAAAGGTTTCCTCGTCTCTTATAACACCATATTGAATAACAAACAATTAATTCTACTCTCAAACCAGGAAAAAAGCTTCCTTCAAATGAAAACCAAGATCGTAGACTTTTAATTAGGGTTCATCTTTAATAAAATGACTGAAAGGGGTTTGTTTGTTGTTTCCATAATACTTCTTCCAAATAAATTTTTACAACATATACGCACAGCTCTAAAGGTTTGAGGACTATAGCTATAATATAGGTTTGCTCTTCCATATTCACCAATCACCAATAACAGGAAAATTAGATTTTTGAATTTAACCAACCAGTTTGACTGATTCACAATAATAACTTCACAATCATCTAGAATAAATCAAAATTTATCATTTATTTTTAATTCAAACCACAAATTACATTCTGCAAAAAATGGTTGCAAGAACATACAGTAGAAATACCTTATTTTTCACAAAAAGTTAAAACCAAAGAAAAGACGAGCACCCAAAAGTCACAACGGATTAGGTCATTCTGCTATTTTTTCTGAATTTTGAAGAATAATAGATGAAATAAAATCAAAATCACCTGCCAGAAGAATCACGAACGACAAATCTCAGCAACAATGTTTAGATTTCAGAATGCTCGTAATCCTTCTCCCCAGCCTAAATTGTGCAAAAATTGTGCGGGTTTTCAATTAGATTTTGGGGTTAGCTTTAGGGAAGAGCAGCGGGAAAGGATTTTGATACAGAGTGTATTTCAGGTTGGAGCAAAAAAAAATTGGTTTTCGCAGGTAGGTAATTTGTTAAATGGGTAGTGTATTAATTAGGCTTCGGATCAGGAACAGCAACGGAAAACTTGTTGCAACGTGCACAGAACGTTGCCAAATCCTTTTATATATAAAAGTTTTAGCAACAGACAAAGACCGTTGCAAAAGTGTTGTGTTAGATGTTTTAACAACGTGTACTGAACGTTGCCAAATTCTTTTATATATAAACGTTTTTGCAAGAGTCAGCGCCCGTTGCAAAAGTGTTGTGGTAAATATTTTAACAACGTGCAAGGAACGTTGCTAAATACTATGTTATTTAGCAACAGTCATTGCCCGTTGTTGAATAAGGAAATATATTATTGTTTTTACAACGGACACTGACCGTTGCAAATGTATATATTGGCAATATTCATTTAAATATTGTTGCCAAATGTCAATTGAATTAACCAATTGCAACAAACATTTGATGACTGTTGCCGTAAACCCGTTTTAGCAACATGCTATTAATGAATGTTGCCGTTGAGATGTTGCAAAAGGCTGTTTTTGTTGTAGTGATTTAACAATAAAATCCACCGTTGAATGTTGAGAACATATTTTTAATTAGATTTTTGATCTTTTTCGACATCATATCCTAACTACGAAGCTATAATTACTAGTTTGGAGTCACAAATATATATTTTGAACAACAATATACGATATTCATTGTCGAACCATTTTGATCGAGATTTGATACCATTAAAGATCTTCACCCACCATTTGATGTCCTAAACATATTTCTAATGGGATTTCATTATGTATCTATCACCGTAACACTTTGTAGAAGCTATAATTATTTGAATTTGGCCACAAAAATACACTTGGAATAACCATAATAGGCCGTTCAATATCGAATCACCACCATTTTTGACAAAATTTACAACTCTCAATAGTAAAATCCACATAAACATATTTTGAATTCGATTTTTGAACTTTTTCGACTTCATACGCGCCTACGAAGCCATATGTACTGGGTTGGATTCACAAAAATATATTTTGAACAACCATAAACATTGTTCATTATCAAACTATTTTGGTCGAAATTTGACACCCTTCAAGAGTATAACCCACAATTGCATGTCCTAAACGTAATTTTGATTGGATTTCATTATGTATTCATCACCATAACACTTTTGCAAAGCTATATTTACTTGATTTTTTCAAGAAAATATATTTTAATAACTACATAGGTAATTCGATGTCGAATAACCATCGTTTTATTCAAAATTTAACAACACAAAAGTGTAGAATCCACCGTTGAATGTTGAGAACTTATTTTTAATTAGATTTTCGATTATTTTCAACATCATATCCTAACTACGAAGCTATAATTACTAGTTTGGAGTCACATGTATATATTTTGAAAAACAATGTACGATGTTCATTGTCGAACTATTTTGGTCGAGATTTAATACAATTGAAGATTATAACCCGAAATTGGATATCCTAAACATATATTTAATTGGTTTTCATTATGTATCTATCACCGTAACACTTTGTAGAAGATATAATTATTTGATTTGGGCCACAAAAATACATTTAGAATAACCATAATAAGCCGTTCAATATCCATCACCACTGTTTTTGACAAAATTTACAACTCTCAATAGTAAAATCCACATATACATATTTTCAATTCGGATTTCGAACTTTTTCGAATTCGTATCACACCTACGAAGCCATATGTAGTGGTTTGGGTAAATATATTTTGAACAACCATAAACATTGTTCATTATCAAACTATTTTGGTCAAAATTTGACACCGTTCAAGAGTATAACCCACAATTGCATGTTCTAAACGTAATTTTGATTATATTTCATTACGTATTCATCACTACAACACTTTTGGAAAGCTATATTTACTTGATTTTTTCAAACATATATATTTTGATAACTACATAGGTAGTTCAATGTCGAATAAACATCGTTTTATTAAAATTTAACAACACTCGAGTGTAAAATCCACAGTGGAATGTTGAAAATTTATTTTTAATTAGAATTTTGATCTTTTTCAACATCAAATCCTAACTACGAAGCTATAATTACTAGTTTGGAGTCACACATATATATTTTGAACAATAATGTACGATATTCATTGTCGAACTATTTTGGTCGAGAGTGAATACAATTGAAGATTTTAACTCACAATTGGATGTTCTAAACATATATTTAATAGGTTTTCATTGTGTATCTATCACCATAATACTTTTTTGAAGTTATAATAATTTTATTTGGGTCAAGAAAATACATTTAGAAGGACCATAATAGGCCGTTAAAAATCAAATCAACACCGTTTTTAACAAAATTTAACAACTATCAATAGTAAAATCCACATAAACATATTTTGAATTCGATTTGCAAACTTTTTTGACATCATATAATACCAACGAGTCCATATGTACTCGTTTGAATTTGCAAAAATATATTTTGAACAACCATAAACATTGTTTATTATCAAACTATTTTGGTCAAAATTTAAAACCCTTCAGGAGTATAACCCACAATTACATGTCCTAAACGTAATTTTGATCGGATTTCATTATTATTCATCAACATAACACTTTTGCAAAGCTACATCTATTTGATTTTGTTAAGAAAATATATTTTAATAACTATATAGATCGTTCAATGTCGAATCAACATAGTTTTAAACATAATTTAACAATACTCAAGTGTAAAATCCACCGTCGAATGTTAACAACATATTTTTAATTAGATTTTTGATCTTTTTCGAAATCATATCCTAACTACGAAGCTATAATTACTAGGTTGGAGTCACAAATATATATTTTGAACAATAATATACGATATTCATTGTCGAACTATTTTGATCGAGATTTGATACCATTGAAGATTGTAACCCACCATCGAATGTCCTAAACATATTTTTAATGGGATTTCATTATGTATATATCCACGAAACACTTTATAGAAGCTATAATTATTTGATTTGAGCCACAAAAATACATTTGGAATAACCATAATAGGCCGTTCAATATCCAATCATCCCCATTTTTGACAAAATTTACATCTCTTAATAGTAAAATCCACATAAACATATTTTGAATTCGATTTGCAAACTTTTTTGACATCATATAACCCCAACGAGGCCATATGTACTGGTTTGAATTTACAAAAATATATTTTGAACAACCATAGACATTGTTCATTATCAAACTATTTTGGTCAAAATTTGAAACCCCTCAAGAGTATAACCCACAATTACTTGTCCTAAATATAATTTTGATCGGATTTCATTATTATTCATCAACATAACACTTTTCCAAAGCTACATCTATTAGATTTTGTTAAGAAAATATATTTTAATAACTATATAGATAGTTCAATGTCGAATCAAATTAGTTTTAAACATAATTTAACAATACTCAAGTGTAAAATCCACCGTTGAATGTTAACAACATATTTTTAATTAGATTTTTGATCTTTTTCAACATCATATCCTAACTACGAAGCTATAATTACTAGGTTGGAGTCACAAATATATATTTTGAACAATAATATACGATATTCATTGTCGAACCATTTTGATCGAGTATTGATACCATTGAAGATTGTATCCCACCATCGGATGTCCTAAACATATTTTTAATGGGATTTCATTATGTATATATAACCGAAACACTTTGTAGAAGCTATAATTATTTGATTTGGGCAACAAAAATACATTTGGAATAACCATAATAGGCCGTTCAATATCCAATCACCACCATTTTTGACAAAATTTACAACTCTCAATAGTAAAATCCACATAAACATATTTTGAATTCGATTTTCGAACTTTTTCGATATCATATAACACCTACAAAGCCATATTTATTAGTTTGAATTCATAAAAATATTTTTTGAACAACCATAAAATTTGTTCATTATCAAACTATTTTGGTCGAAATTCGAGACCCTTCAAGAGTATAACCCACAATTGCATGTCCTAAGCATAATTTTAATAGGTTTTCATTATGTATTCATCACCATAACACTTTTACAATGCTACATTTATTTGATTTTGTCAAGAAAATATATTTTAATAACTATATAGGTCGTTCAATGTCGTACCAAAATAGTTTTAATCAAAATTTAAGAATACTCAGGTGTAAATTCCACCGTTGAATGTTGGAACATATTTTTAATTACATTTTCAATATTTTTCGACATCACATCCTAACTAAGAAGCTGTAATTACTAGTTTGGAGTCACAAATTTGTATTTTGAACTATTATACGATGTTCAATGTCGAACCATTTTGGTTGAGATTTGATACCATGGAAGATTATAACCACCATTGGATGTCCTAAACATATTTTTAAAAGGTTTTCATTATGTATCTATCACCGTAAAACTTTGTAGAAGATATAATTTTTTGATTTGGGCAACTAAAATACATTTGGAATAACCATAATAGGCCGTTCAATATCCATCACCACCGTTTTTGACAAAATTTACAACTCTCAATAGTTAAATCCACATAAACATATTTTAAATTCGATTTTCGAACTTTTTCGACTTCGTATTGCACCTACGAAGCCATATGTACTGGTTTGAATAAATATATTTTGAACAACCATAAACATTATTCATTATAAAACTATTTTAGTGAAAATTTGACAACCTTCAAGAATATAACCCACAATTGCATGTCCTAAACGTAATTTTGATAGGATTTCATTATGAATTCATCACCATAACACTTTTGCAAAGCTACATTTATTTGATTTTGTCAAGAAAATATATTTTAATAACTATATAGGTCGTTCAATGTCAAATCAACATAGTTTTAATCAAAATTTAAGAATACTCAGGTGTAAATTCCACCGTTGAATGTTGGGAACATATTTTTAATTAGATTTTCAATCTTTTTCGACATCATATCCTAACTAAGAAGCTATAATTACTAGTTTGGAGTCACAAATTTGTATTTTGAACAATAATATACGATGTTCATTGTCGAACCATTTTGGTCGAGATTTGATACCATTGAAGATTATGACCACCATTGGATGTCCTAAACATATTTTTAAAAGGATTTCATTATGTATCTATCACCGTAAAACGTTGTAGAAGATATAACTTTTTGATTTGGGCCACTAAAATACATTTGGAATAACCATAATAGGCCGTTCAATATCCATCACCACCGTTTTTGACAAAATTTACAACTCTCAATAGTTAAATCCACATGAACATATTTTAAATTCGATTTTCGAACTTTTTCGACTTTGTATCGCACCTACGAAGCCATATGTGCTGGTTTGAATAAATATATTTTGAACAACAATAAAAATTGTTCATTATCAAACTATTTTGATCAAAATTTGACAACCTTTAAGAGTATAACCCACAATTGCATGTCCTAAACGTAATTTTGATAGGATTTCATTATGAATTCATCACCATAACACTTTTGCAAAGCTACATTTATTTGATTTTGTCAAGAAAATATATTTTAATAACTATATAGGTCGTTCAATTTCGAATCAATATAGTTTTAATCAAAATTTAAGATTACTCAGGTGTAAATTCCACCGTTGAATGTTGGGAACATATTTTTAATTAGATTTTCAATCTTTTTCGACATCATATCCTAACTAAGAAGCTATAATTACTAGTTTGGAGTCACAAATTTGTATTTTCAACAATAATATACAATGTTCATTGTCGAACCATTTTGGTCGAGATTTGATACCATTGAAGATTATAACCACCATTGGATATCCTAAACATATTTCTAAAAGGATTTCATTAGGTATCTATCACCGTAAAACTTTGTAGAAGTTATAATTATTTGATTTGGGCCACTAAAATACCTTTGGAATAACCATAATAGGTCGTTCAATATCCATCACCACCATTTTTGACAAAATTTACAACTCACAATAGTTAAATCCACATGAACATATTTTAAATTCGATTTTTGAACGTTTTCGACTTCGTATTGCACCTACGAAGCCATATGTACTGGTTTGAATAAATATATTTTGAACAACCTTAAACATTGTTCATTATCAAACAATTTTGGTCAAAATTTGATACCCTCCAAGAGTATAACCCACAATTGCATGTCCTATACGTAAATTTGATTGGATTTCATTATGTATTCATCACTATAACACGTTTGTAAAGCTATATTTACTTGATTTTTTCAAGGGAATATATTTTAATAACTAAATATGTAGTTCAATGTAACAACCCAAATTTTTCACATTTCAATTTTAAGTAAATAAAAATTTCTTACTTTTAGCGTCGCTTTGTACCCCATGATTTATTTTAAAAATTTTGGTTATGTTTAAATTTTGTGCATGTTCGCTTCAAAATTTTAGTCGACGTCTATTGAAAGTATTTGAAAACGAAACTTATTCTATTTTATTTGGTAAGTTTTAATTTCAAGTTGAATGAAATAATTTATAGCCTAAATTTTAAAACTTATTCTCCGGTTCTATCTAAAAAAAAAATAATCCCGGCCACTTACTTTTGCTTTCTTAGCCAAAGTCGATTCACTTTTCGACACACAAAAATACTTAGCCAAACAACCCTTTAAATTATGCCATTTCCAGCAAACAAACAGCCCCTACAGAAGCAATAAAACTGCCTCCCATTACAGGAAAAAAAACTGTCCAGCAGCCTTTCTTTTTGCAGCCATGTTCATTCCATTCTTCACCCACTCTCCCATCACCAATTAACTACATTTCTCCACCTCATTAACCTACCCTAAGGTCAAGGTTTTCCCCCCAAATCAGAAAAGAAAAACGTCCCTGCAGTGTGGATATTTCCCCCAGTTTTCAGCCAAAACCAGCAACCTCCATGATCATCTAACTGCTCCACAACTTCCCACTTTATGCCCTCCCACTTACCCTCATTGGTTAACCAATTTTTCCCCCCAATAATGTCCCAAAATTTGGCCATTTTCTCCAGCAAAAATCATAAGAAAATGTCCAGTTTTGCTGCCATTTTTACAGAGAGTTTTGAGCCCACATATATCCCAATTTCGGCCCTCCTTTGCACTCAAGTTTCGGTCCCCAGATTTAGCGATAAGTTATAACTTTTATTTCCTTTAACACTAATACTTTCTCACCCCGATTTTGTCCATAAAGCAGCCCAGAAACCAGTCCATAAGTTAAGAAAAAACTCCTTTTCTCCTTCATCATTTTCGGTTCAGCAGTGAGCATTTCCAGAAATCTTCAACACTTCGTTCCAGTTTTTGGCCAGCAGAAAAAGGGACTTAACCTTGCTCTTAATACACTAAAGTTACTTATATATATACATCTATATATATAGTGTACGGGTCTTGATTTTGGAAGTTTCAGAAATGAATTTTCGTGCATCAAAAACTTCAACCGAAAACTCATTCTCGAGGTAGTTTTACTTAATGTTTTTACAGCGATTTTGAAATGAAGTTTCAGAAAAATTATGATGTTATTTGAATGTCATGCAAACTTATTTATGAAGGAACTTATGATAGTGATTGAAAGTAATCACTTTAACATGTTTGCGATTGAAAGAAATCACGTATGATGATGATGATGATGTTATGTAGTACCGGCTACCAATGTTTATGATATGATGTATGTTTCAAAAATCATGGCATGTCGAATTCATGTTTAAGTAAAATTTTTCACATGTCATAAGTATTGCTACTAAGTGTTTCTTATGAAATACTCACCCCCAAACAAATAAATTTTCAGATTGAATTGATCGGTGTTGATGCGATGGCGGTAGGCTAACGAGCTTGTCATGGAAAGTCTTACTTAGTTTATGTTTTGACGTCGAAATGATTGAGTCAATTATGATGTAATTATTATATTTCAAGTATTTTATTTAGTAATTAATTATGTAAAATGTACGGAAACCAGTTATTGTTTTAATTGTCGTTCAAAATTTTATGAACTTGCCTAGTTTCATTTTTCAGAATTTTTAGTTTGCTGTCCTCTTTTTGAAAAATCATAACTTTTGCCAAGGTTGGAGTTTTTCAGTGAAATCAGTGTCTATGGAAAGCCCTATATGTTTTCTAATACCAAAAATTGGAATCACTCAAAAATTACATCGGATGAATTTATTATGGACGCTTGAACAGGCTGCCTTAAGGCACCCAGGACAGTTTTTTAATCATCTTCGGCTATCTTTTTCACCTACCAAATGACGTAGATAAAGTTTGAAATTTTAACATGTTGTAATCCGTAGTCCCAAGTATCTACAGTTCAAATTTTGAAATTTTTGGAGTTTTTTTAAATGGTCTAATAAATGGTGGCGACACCCATCACGGTATAGACAAAACTATGAAGTTTTGAAGAAAATTCCTTTTCCCTTCCACGCTTGTTATTTTTCCGCATCAATTTCATTTTTAAAACCCTTCAAGGTCATAGGAAATATTATTTATATTCGTCATATATATTTTAGAGATTATTTTAGTGACCCTCCGGGTTGAGAAAATTCGGGGCGTTACAGCTTGGTATCAGAGAGCGGTTTTACTTTTCTGTAGACTCGCGTAAATTTTAAAATTTTATTTTATTTTGTATGGTCTTTATTTTATTATGTCAATTTAAAAATTTATGAGTTATGATTTTATAATTTAAGCGTCGCTACTCGCCATCGCCGCTCTATGCCAACTCTGAAGTAAAGAAAGTTTGATAATTTTCTTTCTATGTTTAAGTATGACGTTAATGAAATTTATATTTATGAAATTCTATATTTTTTTTTCTTTATGGAAATTTACTTTAGTCCTCGGAATTAACTTAAAAGATGTTAGAAACCCACATAAACAGACTTTTCATAATTGGTATTTCAGACATGGTTCCACCAAGTAAGTACTATCTAGAACGTGCCGAGGTAGAAAGAAATGATTACATTTAGTTTGTTATGGATTATAAGTGGTCGTTTGGCCATCATGTCGGTAGCCATAGGGCAGCATATATTCGGGTGATGAACTACGAGTTTGTGACAACAAGATGTTGGCATTAATTGTATACTTACCATTTTTGAAAGTGGAGGTTAAATGATCAAACCTCAGGCACCTCAGATGCATGCCTAGCTATTAATGTTACATGTATGAGAAATGATAGTATACTAAAGGTTAGTATGCCATAGATACGGATAAATTATCAAGTGCAATGCAGATAGATTTTGATGGTTTGATCTTAGAAACATACTTGATTATGGTAGAATGAAATGTTTTGATATAATTTTGGGTATATTTTTGGCTAAGAAATAACCTTGCCGCAATTGTGTGTTTTGGAGAAAGATGCTGTGTTTTGGCAACCAGGAAGTAAAGAGTTTAAGTATTACAGTTGAGAGTCAAGGCATTCTATTAAGGATATCTTGTCTGTCTCACTGGCACCTCATCGGAAGAGACGATACTAGATAATGTGCTAGTAGAAACAAGGGTGATAGTTACACCGACCACAAGATTCTCAAGTACTTCTTCTTTCAAAAAGAGTTAAAAATAAGACAACGATGATGGTTAGAGTTGGTGAAGAACTATAGCTACATTATCATGTACCATCTCGGTAAAGCAAATGTAGTCGCGGCTACTCTAAGTAGGAAGATCATAGGTCATTGGTTAGCGTTGTGAACAAAGCAAGAGAAATTGATAAAGGATTTGAGAATTTAAGAATTGAAGTGTTGGCGCAACCAGTGTGGGCATCAACAATGATAACAAGTCGGACATTAAAACCGACACTAAAAGATAGAGTTGTGGCAGCTAAGAAAGAGGATTCCTTTTGAAAAATAAAATCAGGGATAACGTGGGAATTAAAAGAGGAAAGGATTTGAAATAGACAAGGACAAAACTTTGATGATTAAAGGTTGGTTATGCATGCCCAAGGATGAAAGGTTGAGGAATGAGATTTTATTTGATGCTCATTTCCCTCCTTACGTCGCATATCTAGAAGGAACCAAAATGCAAAAGGATTTTCGTAACACTTTTTAGTGGAGAAACTAAAAAGGGATTATAGTTCAATTTGTGTCTAAGTGTTTGGTGTGTCAACAAGTAAAGGCTGAAACACCAAAGGTCGTTAGGACCATTAAATCCAGTGGATATACTACAATGGAAATGGAAGAAAATCGCAATGAATTTCATTATGGGTTTTCTTTGATCGACAAGAGGTCATAATGCCATCAGGGTTGTAGTAGACCATTTGACAAAACTGCTTAATTTTCTTCCAATTCGGATGAATTTTAGTTTGGAACAGCTAGCACAGTTGTATGTCAGAGAAGTTTTTCGACTCGATAGAGTGCCAGTGTTTATTGTATCGGCCGAGACCCGAAGTTTACCTCAAATTTCTAGAAGAGCCTTCAAGGAGCTATGAGAAATTAATTGGATTTTAGTACAGGGTATTATCCTCAAACCTACCGGCAATCAAAATACCATTCAAATTCTGGAAGACATGTTGAGGTCATGTATTCTGGATCTAGTTAGTAAATGGAAAACTCACTTACCGTTAGTAGAGTTTGCATATAATAATAGTTTCCAAGCCATTTTTGACATGGCACCATATGAGGCACTTTATGGCCGTTGATGTCGTTTGCAAATTTTTTGGGACGATGTTGGCGAAAGAAGAATTTTGGATCCATATTTACTTGAGAAAATGGTAGAAGTTATAGACAAGATCAGATCTAGAATTTAGACAGCACAAGATCACAAGAAAAGTTTAGCCGACCAAAGAAAGAACGAGTTAGAGTTTGAAGTCAGCGTGAAAGTATGTCTTAAAGTTGTTCCAATTAAAGGAATTTTACATTTTGGAAAGAAAGGAAAGTGAAGACCAACGTTGGCCCATTTGAGATTATTTAGAAAATTGGAAATGTGGTGTTTCATTTAACATTGTCCCCCCGAACTCTCGGCTGTGCATGACGTATTCTACATTTGATGTTGAAGAAGTACGTGCATGAACCTACGCAAGTGATAAACTGTGAGTCGTCGGAATTAAAGAATTATGTGACTTATGAAGAAGCACATGCGGTGGTTCTAGAGAGAAAAATCCATGTTCTGAGAAACCGGAAGTTCCCTTTAGTTAAAGTTCAGTGGGGTAAATACGAGAAAAATGGGGTTACTTGGGAAAGAGAAGAAGATGTTTTAGCTAAGTACCCGAACCTCGTAAACCAAGTAAGTTAAATTTCGAGGACGAAATTATTTTAAGTGGGGAGGGTTGTAACAACCCAAAATTTTCACATTTTAATTTCAAGTAAATAAAAATTTCTTACTTTCGGCGTCGCTTTGTACCCCATGATTTATTTTAAAATTTTGGTTATGTTTAAATTTTGTGCATGTTCGCTTGAAAATTTTTGTCGACGTCTATTGAAATTATTTGAAAACAAACCTTATTCTATTTTATTTGGTAAGTTCTAATTTCAAGTTGAATGAAATAATTTATAGCCTAAATTTTAAAACTTATTCTCCGGTTCTATCTAAAAAAAAAAATAATCCCGGCCATTTACTTTCGCTTTCTTAGCCAATATCGATTCACTTTTCGACACAAAAATACTTAGCCAAACAACCCTTTAAATTATGTCATTTCCAGCAAACAAACAGGCCCTACAGAAGCAATAAAACTGCCTCCCATTACAGGAAAAAAAAAACTGTCCAGCAGCCTTTCTTTTTGCAGCCATGTTCATTCCATTCTTTACCCACTCTCCCATCACCAATTAACTACATTTATCCACCTCATTAACCTACCCCAAGGTCAAGGTTTTCCCCCCAAATCAGAAAAGAAAAACGTCCCTGCAGTGTGGATATTTCCCCCAGTTTTCAGCTAAAACCAGCAGCCTCCATGATCATCTAACTGCTCCACAACTTCCCACTTACCCTCATTGATTAACCAATTTTTCCCCCAATAATTTCCCAAAATTTGGCCATTTTCTCCAGAAAAAATCATAAGAAAACGTCCAGTTTTGCTGCCATTTTTACAGAGAGTTTTCAGCCCACATATATCCCAATTTCGGCCCTCCTTTGCACTCAAGTTTCGGTCCCCAGATTTAGCCGTAAGTTCTAACATTTATTTCCTTTAACACTTATACTTTCTCACCCCAATTTCGTCCATACAGAAGCCCAGAAACCAGTCCCTAAGTTAAGCAAAAACTCCTTTTCTCCTTCATCATTTTCGGTCCAGCAGTGAGCATTTCCAGAAATCTTCAACACTTCGTTCCAGTTTTTGGCCAGCAAAAAAAGGGACTTAACCTTGCTCTTAATACACTAAAGTTCCTTATATATATACATCTATATATATATATAGTGTACAGGTCTTGATTTTGAAAGTTGCAGAAATGAATTTTCGTCCATCAAAAACTTCAACCGAAAACTCATTCTCGAGGTAGTTTTACTTCATGTTTTTACTGCGATTTTGAAATGAAGTTTCGGAAAAATTATGATGTTATTTGAATGTCATGCAAACTTATTTTGAAGGAACTTATGATAGTGATTGAAAGTAATCACTTTAACATGTTTGTGATTGAAAGAAATCATGTATGATGATGATGATGATGTTATGTGGTGCCGGCTACCAATGTTTATGATATGATGTATGTTTCAAAAATCATGGCATGTCGAATTCATGTTTAAGTAAAATTTTCCACATGTCATAAGTATTGCTGCTGAGTGTTTCTTATGAAATACTCACCCCCAAACGAATAAATTATCAGATTGAACTGATCGGTGTTGATGCGATGACGGTAGGCTAACGAGCTTGTCATGGAAAGTCTTATTTAGTTTATGTTTTGACGTCGAAATGATCGAGTCAATTATGATGTAATTATTATATTTTAAGTATTTTATTTAGCAATTAATTATGTAAAATGTACGGAAACCAGTTATTGTTTTAATTTTCGTTCAAAATTTAATGAACTTGCCTAGTTTCATTTTTCATAATTTTTAGTTTACTGTCCTCTTTTTGAAAAATCATAACTTTTTCCAAGATTAGAGTTTTTGAATGAAATCAGTGCCTATGGAAAGCCCTATATGTTTTCTAATACCAGAAATTGGAATCACTCAAAAATTACATCGGATGAATTTAATATGGACGTTTGAACGGGCTGCCTTAAGGCACCCGGGACAGTTTTTCAATCATCTTCGGCTATCTTTTTCACCTACCAAATGACATAGATAAAGTTTGAAATTTTATCATGTTGTAGTACGTAGTCCCAGGTATCTTCAGTTCAAATTTCAAAATTTTTAGAGTTCGTTTGAATGGTCTAATAAATGGTGGCGACACCTATCACGGTATAGACAAAACTATGAAGTTTGGAAGAAAATTCCTTTTCTCTTGCACGCTTGTTATTTTTCCGCATCAATTTCATTTTTAAAACCCTTCAAGGGAATAGGAAATATTATTTAGATTCTTTATATATGTTTTAGAGATTATTTTAGTGACCCTCCGGGTTGAGAAAATTTGGGGCGTTACATTCAATGTCGAATAAACATCATTTTATTTAAAATTTAACAACACTCAAGTGTAAAATCCAGCGTTGAATGTTGAGAACATATTTTTAATTAGATTTTCGATCTTTTTCAACATCAAATCCTAACTTTGATGCTATAATTACTAGTTTGGAGTCGCACATATATATTTTGAACAATAATGTTCGATGTTCATTGTCCACCTATTTTGGTCGAAATTTAGTATAATTGAAGATTATATCTCACAATTGGATGTCCTAAACATATATTTAATAGGTTTTCATTATGTATCTATCACCGTAACACTTTTTTGAAGCTATAATAATTTGATTTGGGTCACGAAAATACATTTGGAATAACCATAATAGGCCGTTCAAAATCAAATCAACACAGTTTTTGACAAAATTTAACAACTATCAATAGTAAAATCCACATAAATATATTTTGAATTCGATTTTCAAACTTTTTCGACATCACATAACACCAACGAAGCCACATGTGCTGGTTTGAATTCACAAAAATATATTTTGAACAACCATACACATTGTTCATTATCAAACTATTTTTGTCGAAATTTGAAAGACTTCAAGAGTATAACCCAAAATTGCATGTCCTAAACGTAATTTTAATAGGTTTTCATTATGTATTCATCACCATAGCACTTTTACAAAGCTACATTCATTTGATTTTGTCAAGAAAATATAATTTAATAACTATATAGATCGTTCAATGTCGAATCAACATAATTTTAAACATAATTTAACAATACTCAAGTGTAAAATCCACCATCGAATGTTGAGAACATATTTTTAATTAGATTTTTGATCTTTTTCGACATCGTATCCTAACTACGAAGCTATAATTACTAGTTTGAAGTCAGAAATATATATTTTGAACAATAATATACAATATTTATTGTCGAACCATTTTGATCGAGATTTGATACCATTGAAGATTATCACCCACCATTGGAAGTACTAAACATATTTTTAATGGGATTTCACTATGTATCTATCACCGTAACAGTTTGCAGAAGCTATAATTATTCGATTTTGGCCATATGTACTCGTCCGGAGAAATATATTTTGAACAACCATAAACATTGTTCATTATCAAACCATTTTGGTCAAAATTTGACACCCTTCAAGAGTATAACCCACAAGTGCAAGTCCTGAACATAATTTTGATTGGATTTCATTATGTAATCATCACTACAACACTTTCGCAAAGCTATATTTACTAGATTTTTTCAAGAAAATATATTTTATTACTACATAGGTAATTCAATGTCGAATAAGAATCGTTTTATTCAAAATTTAACAACACTCAAGTGTAGAATCCAGAGTTGAATGTAGAAAACTTATTTTTAATTAGAATTTCGATCTTTTTCAACATCAAATCCTAACTATGTTGCTATGATTACTTGTTTGGAGTCACACATATATATTTTGAACAATAACGTACGATGTTCATTGTCGAACTATTTTGGTCGAGATTGAATACAATTGAAGATTATAACTCACAATTGGATGTCCTAAACATATATTTAATAGGTTTTCATTGTGTATCAATCACCGTAACACTTTTTTGAAGCTATAATAATTTTTTTTGGGTCATGAAAATACATTTGGAATAACTATAATAGGCCGTTAAAAATCAAATTAACACCGTTTTTAACAAAATTTAACAACTATCAGTAGTAAAATCCATATAAACATATTTTAAATTCAATGTGCAAACTTTTTTGACATCATATAACACCAACGAAGCCATATGTACTGGTTTGAATTTGCAAAAATATATTTTGAACAACCATAAACATTGTTCATTATCAAACTATTTTGGTCAAAATTTGAAACCCTTCAGGAGTATAAACCACAATTACATGTCCTAAACGTAATTTTGATCGGATTTCAATATTATTCATCAACATATCACTTTTAAAAAGCTACATCTATTTGATTTTGTGAAGAAAATATATTTTAATAACTATATAGATCGTTCAATGTCAGATCAACATAATTTTAAACATAATTTAACAATACTCAAGTGTAAAATCCACCGTTGAATGTTAACAACATATTTTTAATTAGATTTTTGATCTTTTTCGACATCATATCCTAACTACGAAGCTATAATTACTAGGTTGGAGTCACAAATATATATTTTGAACAATAATATACGATATTCACTGTCGAACCATTTGGATCGAGATTTGATACCATTGAAATTGTAACCCACCATCGGATGTCCTAAACATGTTTTTAATGGGATTTCATTATGTATCTATCACCGTAATAGTTTATTGAAGCTATAATTATTTGATTTAGGCGACAAAAATACATTTGGAATAACCTTAATAGGCCGTTCGATATCCAATCACCACCGTTTATGACAAAATTTACAACTCTCAATAGTGAAATCCACATAAACATATTTTGAATTCTATTTTTGAACATTTTTGGCTTCGTATCGCACCTAAGAAGTCATATGTACTGGTTTGGATAAATATATTTTGAACAACCATAAACATTGTTCATTATCAAACTATTTTGGTCAAAATTTGACACCATTCAAAAGTATAATCCCCAATTGCATGTCCTAAATGTAATTTTATTTGGATTTCATTCTGTATTCATCACTATAACACTTTTGTAAAGCTACATTTACTTGATTTTTTCAAGAAAATATATTTTAATAACTACATTGGTAGTTCAATGTCGAATAAACATCGCTTTATTCAAAATTTAACAACACTCAAGTGTAAAATCCACCGTTAAATGTTGAGAACTTATTTTTAATTAGATTTTCGATCCTTTTCAACATCAAATCCTAGCTACGAACATATAATTACTAGTTTGGAGTCACACATATATATATATTGAACAATAGTGTACGATTTTCATTGTCGAACTATTTTGGTCTAGATTTAATACAATTGAAGATTATAACTCACAATTGGATGTCCTAAACATATATTTAATAGGTTTTCATTTTGTATCTATCACCGTAACACTTTTTTGAAGCTATAATAATTTGATTTGGGGTACAAAAATAAAAATACATTTTGAAAAACCATAATAGGCCGTTCAAAATAAAATCAACACCGTTTTTAACAAAAGTTAACAACTATCAGTAGTAAAAAATCCACATAAACATATTTTGAATTCGATTTTCAATCTTGTTCGACATCATACAATACCAACGAAGCCATATATATTAGTTCAAATTCATAAAATTATTTTTTAAACAACCATAAAAATTGGTTATTATCAAACTATTTTCGTCGAAATTTGACACCCTCCAAGTGTATTACTCACAATTGCATGTCCTAAATGTAATTTTAATAGGTTTTCATTACATATTCATCACCATAACACTTTTGCAAAGCTACATTTATTTGATTTTGTCAAAAAAATATATTTTAATAACAATATAGATCGTTCAATGTAGAATCAACACATTTTTAAACATAATTTAACAATACTCAAGTGTAAAATCCACCGTCGAATGTTGAGAATATACTTTTAATTACATTTTTGATTTTTTTGGACATCAAATCCTAATTACGAAGCTATAATTACTAGTTTGGAGTCACAGATATATATTTTGAACAATATTATACAATATTCATTGTCGAACCATTTTGATCGAGATTTGATACCATTGAAGATTATAACCCACCATTGCATGTCCTAAACATATTTTTAATGTGATTTCATTATGTATCTATCACAATAACACTTTGTAGAAGCTATAATTATTTGAGTTGGGCCACAAAAACACATTTGGAATAACCATAATAGGCCATTTAATATCCAATCACCACCGTTTTTGACAAAATTTACAACTCTCAATAGTAAATCCACATAAACGTATTTTCAATTCGATTTTCGAACTTTTTTGACATCATATAACACCTACGAAGCCATATATATTAGTTTGAATTCATTAAAATATTTTTTGAACAACCATAAAAATTGTTCATTATCAAACCACTTTGGTTGAAATTTGACACCCTTCAAGAGTATAACCCACAATTGCATGTCCTAAAGGTAATTTTAATAGGTTTTCATTATGTATTCATCACCATAACACTTTTACAAAGCTACATCTATTTGATTTTGTCAAGAAAATATATTTTAATAATGATATAGATCGTTCAATGTCTAATCAACATAGTTTTAAACATAATTTAACAATACTCAAGTGTAAAATCCACCGTCGAATGTTGAGAACATATTTTTAATTAGATTTTTGATCTTTTTCGACATCATATCCTAACTACGAAGCTATAATTACTAGTTTGGAGTCATAAATATATATTTAGAACAATAATATACGATATTGATTGTCGAACCATTTTGATCGAGATTTGATACCATTGAAGATCTTCACCCTCCATTGGATGTCCTAAACATATTTTTAATGGGTTTTCAATATGTATCTATCACTGTAACAATTTGCTGAAGCTATAATTATTTTATTTGGACCACAAAAATACAATTGGAATAACCATAATAGGCCGTTAAATATCCTATCACCACCGTTTATGACAAATTTATAACTCTCAGTATTTACATGCACTTAAACATATTTTGAATTCGATTTTCGAACTTTTTCGACTTCGTATCACACCTACGAAGCCATATGTACTAGTTTGGAAAAATATATTTTGAACAACTATAAACATTGTTCATTATCAAACCATTTTGGTTGAAATTTGACACCCTTCAAGAGTATAACCCATAATTGCATGCCCTAAACATAATTTTGATTGGATTTCATTTTGTATTCATCACTATAACACTTTTCCAAAGCTACTATTACATGATTTTTTCAAGAAAATATATTTTAATAACTACATACATAGTTCAATGTCGAATAAACATCATTTTATTCAAAATTTAACAACACTCAAGTATAAAATCCCGCGTTGAACGTTGAGAACTCATTTTTAACTAGATTTTCGATCTTTTTCAACATGAAATCCTAACTTTGACGCTATAATTACTAGTTTAGAGTCACACATATATATTTTGAACAATAATGTTCGATGTTCATTGTCAACCTATTTTGGTCGAGATTTATTATAATTGAAGATTATATATTTCAATTGGATGTTCTAAACATATATTTAATAGGTTCTTATTATGTATCTATCACCGTAACACTTTTTTAAAGCTATAATAATTTGATTTGGGTCACGAAAATACATTTGGAATAACCATAATAAGCCATTCAAAAGCAAATCAACACAGTTTTGAACAAAATTTAACAACTATCAATAATAAAATCCACATAAACGTATTTTGAATTCGATTTTCAAACTTTTTTGACATCATATAACACCAACGAGGCCATATGTACTGGTTTGAATTTACAAAAATATATTTTGAACAACCATAAACACTGTTCATTATCAAACTATTTTGGTCAAAATTTGAAACCCTTCAGGAGTATAACCCACAATTACATGTCCTAAACGTAATTTTGATCAGATTTCATTATTATTCATCAACATAATACTTTTACAAAGATACATCTATTTGATTTTGTTGAGAAATTATATTTTAACAACAATATAGATCGTTCAATGTCGAATTAACATAGTTTTAAACATAATTTAGCAATACTCAAGTGTAAAATCCACCGTCGAATGTTAAAAACATAATTTTAATTAGATTTTTGATATTTTTTGACATCATATCCTAACTACGAAGCTATAATTACTATGTTTGAGTCACAAATATATATTTTGAACAATAATATAAGATATTCATTGTCGAACTATTTTGATCGAGATTTGATAACATTGAAGATTGTAACCCACTAGTGGATGTCCCAAACATATTTTTAATGGGATTTCAATGTGTATCTATCACCATAACACTTTGTAAAAGCCATAATTATTTGATTTGGGCCACAAAAATACATTTGGAATAACTATAATAGGCTGTTCAATATCCAATCACCACCATTTTTGACAAAATTTACAACTCTCAGTAGTAAAATCCACATAATCATATTTTGAATTCAATTTTCAAACTTTTTCAATATCATATAACACCTACGAAGCCATATATACTAGTTTGAATTCATAAAAATATATTTTGAACAACCATAAAAATTGTTCATTATCAAACCATTTTGGTCAAAATTTGACACCCTTCAAGAGTATAACCCACAATTGCATGTCCTATGTAATGCCCCAAGTTTTCATTCAATAAAGTCTCAAGACGAAGAAAGATCTCAAGGAGGAGACACAAAGAAATCCTAGTGCAAAATTTAATTATGGCTTCTTTTGACGAAACATATTTTAACAAGGGTGACTTGAGGTAAGAAACCTGGCCGAAATGCGATAAATTTTAACTATTAGATAGAAAACTCATTCAACAAGATTATATTTCAAATTTACTTCCCACCGGAAATGTTCTAGGCAACAATTGAATGGTTATTCCACTCAACCGTTGTCCTTGGTTTCGTTTGACAGGTTTGAGAAGAAAAATCGTATAAAATTGTACGAGTCTCCAAATAAGGAAATTTTAAGTTGTCATGATAAAAGACTCATAATATAACAATTCTCAATTGAAATCACCTTAAAATTCATAGTATACAAGCAGCAGTAAATTTTCAAAATAAGGGCAGTGTTACTAAAATTCTAGTAGTCTCAATCATATTTCTTCACCCGGTCATGGAGTAATAAAAATTTCTTTGACATAGAGAACGATCACCGAAAAGTACGGAATTTTCAAGGAACGTAGAATACTCATATATATACCACATAAAAAAATTTTACAGCCCGACGGCATGTTTCGGCATGCTAAAATACTTACCGAAACATCCTAGGCAGTTTCTCGAATTCAAGCTGTCGGAGTTTACGAAATTGTCCATAACTTGCGTTTTATAACATGAAATTGTGTGAAACCAAAGCCAAAGGTTAGGTAACTCATAGGGATATCGATTCCAACTGGAATTATGGAAAAATACTTAATATATAAGGTGTAGTCGAATTTTGAGTTGGAAGATAGAAACTGCAGTTTAGAGAAATAGGAAGTTTAGCAAAAACCCTTTCATGTTCACATCATTTGTGTGCAGCCAAAACGTGGGAATACACCAAAACTACCACAAAACCAAACTCCACAAAAGTTTAAGAACATATTTACATTACTCAAAATTCCTTGATTGGTTTATAGTAGCGATTCCGGCACGTCGACATCACCACACCGGCTTCCATGCAACAGGGAAGTTTTAATTTGTAGGAGATATAGAAAAAGGAGTGAGAATAAAAGAATACTCAGTAGGATAACATGGATTTTCTTTTCATTTCCATTAATCGAAAATCATTAACGTAAATGAGGAACGATCTTACCATAATTCATATCATATCATGAAAATTTTCCGGTGAAAGCTTTAGATCTCGAAAGATCATCATATTACTAATCATACAATATCATAACCATATCATTTGCACCAGAGTTTCATTAGCATAAATTCCATTAATACGTAATGTAAAAACGATTAATCGAATCACCATATATCCTACCTTCTTAATGAATTCCAAATGAAAGATGAGCTAAATTGGTTTCTCCAAAGGTTGCTATAAAAGTGGTGTTGATTTTCAGTTTTGCTTCTGTTTCTTTCCGTTCATAAACCAGAGAAATGGAAGAAAAGATATAAGACATAGTTTATTAATATGGAAAAGGAATAGGATCAAACGTGGCATCATGGTTTAAAAGATTACATGGAGGTTTAAAAGAATTTATCATATTTTGCTTATATGTAATATTGCCAAGTTTCATGTCTTGATATAAGTTGGATAAATGACAATCCAAATCTATAAACCTAGGTGGCCACGTTTGCATACATTTAAAGAAATTACTCCACTTGTATTCCACAACATGAAATTTACATATTTTAATAATTATAGTATAAAACTTATTAGCTATAAAATATTTTGTTCTTGCTAAATTCATACAACTTAACCATATAATTTGGGGAGCTAAAATCTGTGTAGTTTGAGTTTATCACTCGGATTGTGCTTCTACATATGATAAGTGATGATTAGTTATTTGAACTAATAAAAGCGATATAATGTGATGTTAAGTGTGACTGACTATTTGTGGTATTACATCCTAAGCGTAATTTTAATAGGTTTTCGTTATGTATTCATCACCACAACACTTTTGCAATGCTACATTTATTTGATTTTGTCAAGAAAATATATTTTAATAACTATATAGATCGTTCAATGTCGAATCAACAAAGTTTTAAACAAAATTTAACAATACTCAAGTGTAAAATCCACCGTCGAATGTTAAACAACATATTTTTAATTAGATTTTTGATCTTTTTCGACATCATATCGTAACTACGAAGCTATAATTACTAGTTTGGAGTCACAAATATATATTTTGAACAATAATATTCGATATTCATTGTCGAACCATTTTGATCGAGATTTGATACCATTGAAGATTATCACCCTCCATTGGACGTCCTAAACATATTTTTAATGAGATTTCACTATGTATCTATCACCGTAACAGTTTGCAGAAGCTATAATTATTTAATTTGGGCCACAAAAATACATTTGGAATAACCATAATAGGCTGTTCAATATCCAATCACCACCATTTATGACAAAATTTACAACTCTCAATAGAAAAATCCACATAAACAAATTTTGAATTCTATTTTTGAACTTTTTTGACTTCGTATCACACCTACGAAGCCATCTGTACTAGTTTGGATAAATATATTTTGAACAACCATAAACATTGTTAATTATCAAAACATTTTGGTCGAAATTTGACACCTTTCAAGAATATAACCCACAATTGCATGTCCTAAACGTAATTTTGATTGGATTTCATTATGTATTCATCACTATAACACTTTTGCAAAGCTATATTTACTTGTTTTTTTCAAGAAAATATATTTTAATAACTACATAGGTAATTCAATGTCGAACAACCGTCGTTTTATTCAAAATTTAACAACACTCAAGTGTAAAATCCACCGTTGAATGTTGAGAACTTATTTTTAATTAGATTTTCGATTATTTTCAACATCATATCCTGACTACGAAGCTATAATTACTAGTTTGGAGTAACATGTATATATTTTGAAATACAATGTACGATGTTCATTGTCGAACTATTTTGGTTGAGATTTAATACAATTGAAGATTATAACCCGAAATTGGATATCCTAAACATATATTTAATTGGTTTTTATTATGTATCTATCACCGTAACACTTTGTAGAAGATATAATTATTTGATTTGGCCACAAAAATACATTTAGAATAACCATAATAGGCCGTTCAATATCCAATCACTACCATTTATGACAAAATTTACAACTCTCAATAGTAAAATCCACATAAACATATTTTGAATTCTATTTTCGAACTTTTTCGACTTCGTATCGCACCTACGAAGTCATATGTACTGGTTTGGATAAATATATTTTGAACAACCATAAACATTGTTCATTATCAAACTATTTTGGTCAAAATTTGACACCATTCAAGAGTATAACCCCCAATTGCATGTCTTAAACGTAATTTTATTTGGATTTCATTGTGTATTCATCACTATAACACTTTTGTAAAGCTACATTTACTCGATTTTTTCAAGAAAATATATTTTAATAACTACATAGGTAGTTCAATGTCGAATAAACTTTATTTTATTCAAAATTTAACAACACTTAAGTGTAAAATCCACCGTTAAATATTGAGAACTTATTTTTAATTATATTTTCGATCTTTTTCAACATCAAATCCTAGCTACGAACATATAATTACTAGTTTGGAGTCACACATATATATTTTGAACAATAATGTACGATTCTCATTGTTGAACTATTTTGGTCTAGATTTAATACAATTGAAGATTATAACTCACAATTGGATGTCATAAACATATATTTAATAGGTTTTCATTGTGTATCTATCACCGTAACATTTTTTGAAGCTATAATAATTTGATTTGGGTTACGAAAAAAAAACATTTTGAAAAACCATAATAGGCCGTTCAAAATCAAATCAACACCGTTTTTAACAAAAGTTAACAACTATCAGTAGTAAAAAATCCATATAAACATATTTTGAATTCGATTTTCAATCTTGTTCGTCAACATATAACACCAACGAGGCCATATGTACTGGTTTTAATTCACAAAAATATATTTTGAACAACCATAAACATTATTCATTATCAAACTATTTTGGTCGAAATTTGAAACCCTTCAAGAGTATAACCCACAATTGCATGTCCTAAACGTAATTTTGATATGATTTCATCATTATTCTTCAACATAACACTTTTACAAAGCTACATTTATTTAATTTTGTCAAGAAAATATAATTTAAAAACTATATATGTCGTTCAATGTCAAATCAACATCATTTCAATCAAAATTTAACAATACTCAAGTGTAAAATCCACCGTTGAATGTTGAGAAAATATTTTTAATTAGATTTTCAATCTTTTTCGACATCATATCCTAACTACGAAGCCATAATTACTAGTTTGGAGTCACAAATATATATTTTGAACAACAATATACGATATTCATTGTCGAAATATTTTGATCGAGATTTGATACCATTCAAGATTATAACCCACTATTGGATGTCCTAAACATATTTTTAATGGGATTTCATTATGTCTCTATCACCGTAACACATTGTAGAAGCTATAATTATTTTATTTGGGCCCCCAAAAACACATTTGGAATAACCATAATAGACTGTTTAATACCCAATCTCCAACGTTTATGACAAAATTTACAACTCTCAATTGTAAAATCAACATAAACATATTTTGAATTCGATTTTCGAACTTTTTCGACATCATATAACACCTACGAAGCCATATATATTAGTTTGAATTCATAAAATTAATTTTTGAACAACCATAAAAATTGTTCATTATCAAACTATTTTCGTCGAAATTTGACACCCTTCAAGAGTATTACCCATAATTGCATGTCCTAAACGTAATTTTAATAGGTTTTCTTTACATATTCATCACCATAACACTTTCATAAAGCTACATTTAATAACAATATAGATCGTTCAATGTAGAATCAACACAGTTTTAAACATAATTCAACAATACTCAAGTATAAAATCCACCGTCGAATATTGAGAACATATTTTTAATTAGATTTTTGATGTTTTTCGACATCATATCCTAACTACGAAGCTATAATAACTAGCTTGGAGTCACAAATATTTATTTTGAACAATAATATACGATATTCATTGTCGAACTATTTTGATCGAGATTTAATACCATTGAAGATTATAACCCACCATTGGATGTCCTAAACATATTTTTAATTAGATTTCATTATGAATCTATCACCATAACACTTTGTAGAAGCTATAATTATTTGAATCTGGCCACAAAAACACATTTGGAATAACCATAATAGGCCGTTTAATATCCAATCACTGCCGTTTTTGACAAAATTTACAACTCTCAATAGTAAAATCCACATAAACGTATTATGAATTCGATTTTCGAACTTTTTCGACATCATATAACACCTACGAAGCCATATATATTAGTTTGAATTCATATAAATATTTTTTGAACATCCATAAAAATTGTTCATTATCAAACCACGATGGTCAAATTTTGGATTTTTTATCTTTTTCGACATCATTTCCTAACTACGAAACAATAATTACTAGTTTGGAGTCACAAATATATATTTTGAACAATAATATACGATATTCATTGTCGAACCATTTTGATCAGGACTTGATACCATTGAAGATTATCACCCACCATTGGATGTCCTAAACATATTTTTAATGGGATTTTATTATGTATCTATCACCGTAACAGTTGGCTGAAGCTATAATTATTTGATTTGGGCCACAAAAATACATTAGGAATAACCATAATAAGCCGTTCAATATCCAATCACCACCGTTTATGACAAAATTTACAACTCTCAATAGTAAAATCCACATAAACATATTTTGAATTTGATTTTAGAACTTTTTCAACTTCATATGACACTTATGAAGCCCTATGTACTGGTTTGGATAAATATATTTTGAACAACCATAAACATTGTTCATTATCAAACTATTTTGGTCAAAATTTGACACAATTCAAGAGTATAACCCACAATTGCACGTGCTAAACGTAATTCTAATTGGATTTCATTATGTATTCATCACTACAACACTTTTGCAAATCTACATTTACTTGATTTTTTCAAGAAAATATATTTTAATAACTACATAGGTAGTTCAATGTCGAATAAACATCGTTCTATTCAAAATTTAACAACACTCAAGTGTAAAATCCACCAGTGAATGTTGAGAACTTATTTTTAATTAGATTTTCGATCTTTTTCAACATCAAATCCTAGCTACGAAGCTATAATTACTAGTTTGGAGTCACACACATATATTTTGAACAATAATGTATGATGTTCATTCTCGAACTATTTTGGTCGAGATTTAATACAATTGAAGATTATAACTCACAATTGGATGTCCTAAACATATATTTAGTAGGTTTTCATTGTGTATCTATCACCGAAACACTTTTTTGAAGCTATAGTAATTTGATTTGGGTCACAAAAATACAAATAGAATAATCATAATAGGCCGTTCAAAATCAAATCAACACCGTTTTTAACAAAATTTAACAACTATCAGTAGTAAAATCCACATAAACATATTTTGAATTTGATTTTCAATCTTTTTCGACATCATATAACACCAACGAGGCCATATGTACTAGTTTGAATTCAAAAAAATATATTTTGAACAACTATAAATATTGTTCATTATCAAACTATTTTGGTCCAAATTTGAAACCCTTCAAAAGTATAACCCACAATTGCATGTCCTAAACGTAATATTGATAGGATTTCATTATTATTAATCAACATAGCATTTTTGCAAAGCTACATTTATTTGATTTTGTCAAGAAAATATATTTTAATAACTATATATGTCGTTTAATGTCGAATCAACATCATTTCAAACAAAATTTAGCAATACTCAAGTGTAAAATCCACTGTTAAATGTTGAGAAAATATTTTTAATTAGATTTTCGATCTTTTTCGACATCATACCCTAACTAGGAAGCTATAATTACTAGTTTGGAGTCACAAATATATATTTTGAACAATAATATACGATATTCATTGTCGAACCATTTTGATCGAGATTTGATACCATTGAAGATTATAACCCACCATTGGATGTCCTAAACACATTTTTAATAGGATTTCATTATGTATCTATCACCGCAACAGTTTGTAGAAGATATCATTACTTGATTTGGGCCACAAAAACACATTTGGAATAACCATAATAGGCCGTTTAATATACAATCTCCAACGTTTATGTCAAAATTTACAACTCTCAGTTGTAAAATCCACATAAACATATTTTGAATTCGATTTTCGAACATTTTTGACATCATATAACACCTACAAAGCCAGATATATTAGTTAGAATTCATAAAAATATTTTTTGAACAACCATAAAAGTTGTTCATTATCAAACTATTTTGGTCAAAATTTGACGCCCTTCAAGAGTATTACCTACAATTGCATGCCCTAAACGTAATTTTAATAGGTTTTCATTAGATATTCATCACCATAACACTTTTGCAATGCCACATTTATTTGATTGTGTCAAGAAAATATATTGTAATGACTATATAGATCGTTCAATGTAGAATCAACATAGTTTTAAACGTTAAAAGTTTTAAACATAATTTAACAGTACTCAAGTGTAAAATCCACCGTCGAATGTTGAGAACATATTTTTAATTAGATTTTTGATCTTTTTCGACATCATATTCTAACTACAAAGTTATAATTACTAGTTTGGAGTCACAAATATATATTTTGAACAATAATATACGATATTCATTGTCGAACCATTTTGATCGAGATTTGATACCGTTGAAGATTATCACCCACCATTGGATTTCATAAACATATTTTTAATGGAATTTCATTATTTATCTATCAACGTAACAGTTTGTAGAAGCTATAATTCCTTGATTTGGGCCACGAAAATACATTTGGAATAGCCATAATAGGCAGTTCACTATCCAATCACCACTGTTTATGACAAAATTTACAACTCTCAATAGTAAAATCCACATAAACATATTTTCGATTCGATTTTGGATCTTTTTCGACTTCGTATCACACCTACGTAGCCATATGTACTGGTTTGGATAAATATATTTTGAACAACCATAAACATTGTTCATTATGAAACTATTTTGGTCGAATTTTGACACCCTTCAAGAGTATAACCCACAATTGCATGTCCTAAACGTAATTTAGATTGGATTTCATTATGTATTCATCACTATAACACTTTTGCAAAGCCACATTTACTTGATTTTTTCAAGAAAATATATTTACGCAACTACATAGGTAATTCAATGTCGAATAAACATCGTTTTATTCAAAATTTAACAACACTCAAGTGTAAAATCCACCGCTGAATGTTGAGAACTTATTTTTAATTAGATTTTCGATTTTTTTCAACATTATATCCTAACTACGAAGCTATAATTACTAGTTTGGAGTCACACATATATATTTTGATCAATAACGTACGATGTTCATTGTCGAACTATTTTGATCGAGATTTAATACAAATGAAGATTATAACCACAATTGGATATCCTAAACATATATTTAATAGGTTTTCATTATGTATCTATCATAACACTTTTTATAAGATATAATTATTTTATTTGGGCCACAAAAATGCATTTGGAATAACCATAATAGGCCGTTCAATATCCATCACCACCGTTTTTGAAAAAAATTTCAACTCTCAATAATAAAATCCACATAAACATATTTTGAATTCGATTTTCGAACTTTCGACGTCGTATCCCACATACGAAGCCATATGTACTGGTTTCAATAAATATATTTTGAATTACCATAAACATTGTTCATTATCAAACTATTTTGGTCAAAATTTGACACCCTACGAGAGTATAACCCACAATTGCATGTCCTAAACGTAATTTTGATTGGATTTCGTTATGTATTCATCACTATAACACTTTTGCAAAGCTACATTTACTTGATTTTTTAATAGGTTTAATATATTTAATAGGTTTTCATTATGCATCTATATAGGTCGTTCAATGTCTAATCAACATCATTTCAATCAAAATTTAACAATAATCAAGTGTAAAATCCACCGTTGAATGTTGAGAATATATTTTTAATTTGATTTTCGATCTTTTTCAACATCATATCCTAACAACGAAGCTATAATTACTAGTTTGGAGTCACAAATATATATTTTGACCAATAATATACGATATTCATTGTCGAACAATTTTGATCGAAATTTGATACCATTGAAGATTATCACCCACCATTAGTTGTCCTAAACATATTTTCAAAGAGATTGCATTATGTATCTATCACCGTAACAGTTTGCAGAAGCTATAATTATTTGATTTGGGCCACAAAAATATATTTAGAATGACCATAATAGGCCGTTCAATATCCAATCACCACCATTTATGACAAAATTTGCAACTCTCAGTAGTAAAATCCACATAAACATATTTTGAATTCGATTTTTGAACTTTTTCGGCTTTGTATAACACCTTAGGAAGCCATATGTACTGGTTTGGATAAATATATTTTGACCAGCCATAAACATTGTTCATTATCTAACCATTTTGGTCAAAATTTGACACCCTTCAAGAGTATAACCCACAATTGCATGTCCTAAACGTAATTTTGATTGGATCTCATTATGTATTCATCACGATAACACTTTTGCAAAGCCACATGTACTTGGGTTTTTCAAGAAAATATATTTTAATAAGTATATGAATCGTTCAATGTCGAATCAACATCTTTTTAATCAAAATTTAACAATATTTTAAATTAGATTTTCAATCTTTTTCGACATCATATTCTAACTACAAAGCTATAATTACTAGTTTGGAGTCACAAATATATTTTTTGAACAATAATATACGATATTCTTTGTCGAACCATTTTGATCAAGATTTGATACCATTGGAGATTATAACCCACCATTGGATGTCCTAAACATATTTTTAATGGGATTTCATTATGTATCTATCACCGTAACACTTTGTAGAAACTATAATTATTTTATTTGGACCACAAAAATACATTTGGAATGACCATAATAGGCCGTTTAATATCCAATCTCCACTGTTTTTGACAAAATTTAAAACTCTCAATAGTAAAATCCACATAAACATATTTTGAATTTGAATTTTGAACTTTTTCGACTTCGTATCGAACCTACGAGGACATATGTACTAGTGTGGATTACCAAAAATACATTTTAAGCAATCATATAACATTTTTCAATGTCGAACCATTTTGGTCAAAATTTGACACCATTGAAAAGTATAATCCTTGGCCATTGGATGTCCTAAACATAATTTTAATGAATTTCATGATGTATTTGTCACCTTACCATTTCTGTAAAGCTATATATATTTGATTTGTGATAAGTACAATTTTGTACTTATCTGAACTTACAAAAAAGGGATAATTATGAGTACTCCTATTTTATTTTCAGTATAATTGTGTGTTGTTTTTGTTCAAATTAGGAAATAATCAAATTCAAGTGTCAATCGGATGAAAAGAGAGCAAACAGAAGAAAAGAGGACTAAATTGAATATACAAAGAGACCTGAAGGACTTAGCAAGCAAATACCAAAGAAAAAACGCAGGAAGTCACAAGATCCAACCATGCGATCGCATGGTTACTACAAGCTGCGATCGCAAGACCTCCAGAAATTAGGCAGAATGTTAATTGGCCGTACCATGCGATCGCAAGGTTATATCGCGGAACACTTTGGCAGTTTCCTAATGGATTTAGAACTCTACGAAGTCCATATTGATTGAGATACCTAAATCACGTCTTGGAGTCTTTAGAGAGCATTATAAAAGGTAGATAATAGCCAGAACAAAGGGAGATGAATTTGGGAACAAGATACAAAAGGAGAATCGAAGATCAAGGCACGGGATTGAAGATTCTTCAGCTAGAGTCACGGGTTGTATTTATTTCTTCTTCTTTTTCTTTCGCCGGATCATGACGAAGTCAATTATTGTCATAATTGATGAAATCATGTCCGGCTAATTTACTTTTTTTAGGATGAACGATGAAACCTCATGATTTCTAATTAATTAGAAGTTTTTCTATTTTAGTAATTAATTACTTTTGGGTTGATTATTCTTTATGCAGTTTTTCTATTATTTCAATGCCTGATCACCATTAGAATATATTATGATTTATATTGAAGTCGAGAGATTCAATATAGATTAAGCACGTGGTATTGAATAACATAGGGTCCAATAATAGATAGAAATTACTATTATGCTTTATGAAATCCATTTAGGTGTTCTTGAGATTTTAATGCATGTGTTTATGTTCGAAGCTTAATTAGAGATAATTAGGTTTACATAACATATAGAATTGATTGACCATCGAGAGAGGCTTTTGATTATTTTAGGAACGCCGATTTTCAATCTATGGTAGTTATAAGCTAAAACAGTTAAACGGATATTTGATTAAGGAAAGTGTTGGTGGATTCGCAAATCCTAGTGTTAGTAGATCTTGAATTCGTTCTCACTATTTTAAAGTTAATTGTTTGATAATTTAGTTTTAATTAAAATAGTATAGAATCACAAAAACCAAATTGAATCTGTGTTTATTCATATTGTTAGAATTTACGTTATAAATTAATAGGTTAAATTGATATCTAGTCCTCGTGGGTTCGACACTTCATTCATCACTTTATTACTTGTCAACGATCTGTCCACTTGCGGGATTTAAATCACACAACAATTTGGGTCACGAAAATACATTTGGAGCAACCATATAGGCCGTTCAATGGGGAATCACAATGGTTTTTGTCAAAACTTGACACCACCCAAATGTGGAATCCATCTCTGAAAGTCAAAAATATATTTTTAATTTGATTTTCGAACTTTTTTCGACATCATAACATACGAAGCCATACTAGTTTGGATTCACAAAAATATATTGTGAAGAACCATAAACAATGTTCATTATCAAACTATTTTGGTCAAAATTTGATACCCATCAAGACTATAACATATAATTGAATGTCCTAAACCTAATTTTAATACAAAATTGCAAGTTCTAAACATAATTTTAATATGATTTTATTTATGTATTTATCACCATAACACATTTGCAAACCTACATTTACTTGATTTTGTCAAGAAAATATATTTTAATAGTTTCGCAGTTCAATGTCGAATAAACATCGTTTTATTCAAAATTTAACAACACTCAAGTATAAAATCTACCGTTGAATGTTGAGAACATATTTTTAATTAGATTTTCGATCTTTTTCGGCATCATAACCAAACTACGAAGCTATAATTACTAGTTTGGAGTCACAAATATATATTTTGAACAATAATATATGATGCTCATTGTCGAACCATTTTGGTAGAGATTTTGATACCATTGATGATTATAATCTACCATTGGTTGTCCTAAAGATATTTTTAATGGGATTTCATTATGTATCTATCGCCGTAACACTTTGTAGAAGCTATAATCATTTTATTTGGGCCACCAAAACATTTGGAATAACTATAATAGGCCATTCAATATCCAATCACCACCATTTTTGACAAAATTTACAACTTTCAATAGTCATATGTCGAATTCGATTTTCGAACATTTTCGACGTCGTATCGTGCTTACAAAGCCATATGTACTAGTTTGGATTACCAAAAATATGTTTTAAGCAACCATATAATATTTTTCAATGTTGAATCGTTTTGGTCAAAATTTAACACCATTCAAGAGTATAATCCTGGGCCATTGGATGTGCTAAACATAATTTTATTGGGATTTCATGATGTATTTGTGGCCTTACTATTTATGTGAAGCTATATATATTTGATTGGGTAATGAAAATACATTTGGAATAACCATATGGGTCGTTCAATGCAGAATCACAACGGTTTTTCTCAAAATTTAACACCACTCAAGTGTGGAATCCATCACTAAAAGTCAAAAATATATTTTTAATTCAATTTTTGAACTTTTTTGACATCATATAACACATACGAAGTCATATGTACTAGTTTTGATTTACAAAAATATATTTTGAACAACCATAAACACTGTTCATTATCAAACTATTTTGGTCAAAAATTTACACCCTTCAAGAGTATAACACATAATTGCATGTCCTAAATGTAATTTTAATATGATTTTTTTTTATGTATTTATCACATCACACATTTTCAAATATACATTTACTTGATTTTGTCAAGAAAACATATTTTAATCGTTAGGTAGTTTAATGTCGAATAAACATCGTTTTATTCAAAATTTCACAACACTCAAGTATAAAATCTACTGTTTAATGTTGAGAACATATTTTTAATTAGATTTTCGATCTTTTTCGGCATCATAACCAAACTACGAAGCTATAATTACTAGTTTGCAGTCACAAATATATATTTTGAACAATAATATATGATGCTCATTGTCGAACCATTTTGGTAGAGATTTTGATACCATTGATGATTATAATCTACCATTGGATGTCCTAAAGATATTTTTAATGGGATTTCATTATGTATATATCACCGTAACACTTTGTAGAAGCTATAATCATTTTATTTGGGCCACCAAAACATTTGGAATAACTATAATAGGCCATTCAATATCCAATCACCACCATTTTTGACAAAATTTACAACTTTCAATAGTCATATGTCGAATTCGATTTTCGAACATTTTCGACGTCGTATCGTGCTTACAAAGCCATATGTACTAGTTTAGATTACCAAAAATATGTTTTAAGCAACCATATAATATTTTTCAATGTTGAACCGTTTTGGTCAAAATTTAACAGCATTCAAGAGTATAATCCTGGGCCATTGGATGTGCTAAACATAATTTTATTGGGATTTCATGATGTATTTGTCGCCTTACTATTTATGTGAAGCTATATATATTTGATTGGGTAATGAAAATACATTTGGAATAACCGTATGGGTCGTTCAATGCAGAATCACAATGGTTTTTCTCAAAATTTAACACCGCTCAGTGTGGAATCCATCACTGAAAGTCAAAAATATATTTTTAATTCAATTTTTGAACTTTTTCAACATCATATAACACATACGAAGTCATATGTACTAGTTTTGATTTACAAAAATATATTTTGAACAACCATAAACATTGTTCATTATCAAACTATTTTGGTCAAAAATTTACACCCTTCAAGAGTATAACACATAATTGCATGTCCTAAATGTAATTTTAATATGATTTTTTTTTATGTATTTATCACATCACACATTTTCAAATATACATTTACTTGATTTTTTCAAGAAAACATATTTTAATCGTTAGGTAGTTTAATGTCGAATAAACATCGTTTTATTCAAAATTTAACAACACTCAAGTATCAAATCTACCGTTGAATGTTAAGAACATATTTTTAATTAGATTTTCGATCTTTTTCGGCATCATAACCAAACTACGACACTATAATTACTAGTTTGGAGTCCCAAATATTTATTTTGAATAATAATATACGATGATCATTGTCGAACCATTTTTGGTCCAGATTTTGATACCATGATGATTATAACCTATCATTGGATGTCCTAAACATATTTTTAATGGAATTTCATTATATATCTATCACCGTAACACTTTGTAAAAGCTATAATTATTTGATTTGGGCCACAAAAATACATTTGAAATAACCATAATAGGCCATTCAATATCCAATAACCACCATTTTTTACAAAATTTACAACTCTCATTAGTAAAATCCACATAATCATATTTTGAATTCGATTTTCGAAGTTTTTCGACATCGTTTCGCACCTATGGAGACATATGTACTAGTTTGGATTACCAAAAATACGTTTTAAGCAACCAAATAACTTTTTTCAATGTCGAACCACTTTAGTCAAAATTTGACACCATTCAATAGTATAATCTTGGGCCATTGGATGTCCTAAACACAATTTTAATGGGATTTAATGATGTATTTGTCACCTTACTATTTATGTGAAGCTATATAAATTTGATTTGGATCACGAAAATACATTTGGAATAACTATATATGCCGTTGAATGAGTAATCACAACGAGTTTTATCAAAATTTAACACCACTCAAGTGTCCAAACCATCACTAAAAGTCAAAAATATGTTTTTAATTCGATTTTCGAACTTTTTCGACATCATAGAACACATATGAAGCCATGTGTACTAGTTTAGATTCACAAAAATATATTTTGAACAATCATAAACATTTTTCATTTTCAGACTATTTTGGTCAAAATTTGACACCCTTCAAGAGTATAACACATAATTGCATGTCCTAAACATAATTTTAATACGATTTTCTTATGTATTTATGACCACAACACATTTGCAAATACTACATTTACTTGATTTTGTCAAGAAAATATATTTTAATAGTTAGTTAGTTCAATGTCGAATAAACATCGTTTTATTAAAAATTTAACAACACTCAAGCGTAAAATCTACCGTTGAATGTTGAGAACATAGTTTTAATTAGATTTTCGATCTTTTTCGATATCAAAACTTAACTACGAAGCTATAATTAATAGTTTGGAGTCACAAATAATTATTTCGAACAATAATATATGATGTCCATTGTCAAACCATTTTGGTTGAGATTTTGATACTATTAAAGATTATAACCCACCATTGGATGTCATAAACATATTTTTAATGGGATTTCATTATGTATTTATCACCGTAACTCTTTGTAGAAGCTATAATTATTTGATTTGGGCAACAAAAATACATTTGGAATAACCATAATAGGACGTTCAATATCTAATCACCAACATTTTTTTACAAAATATACAACTGTCATTAGTAAAATCCACATAATCATATTTTGAATTTGTTTTTCAAAATTTTTTGACATTGTATCGCACCAACGATTACGTATGTACTAGTTTCGATTTCCAAAAATACGTTTTAGCAACCATATAACATTTTTCAATGTTGAACCATTTTGGTCAAAATTTGACACCATTCAAGGGTATAATCCTGGGCCATTGGATATCCTAAACATAATTTTAATGGGATTTCATGATGTATTTGTCACCTTACTATTTATGTGAAGCTATATATATTTGATTTAGGTCATGAAAATATATTTGGAACAACCATATAAGCCGTTCAATGCAGAATCACAACTGTTTTCCTAAAAATTTAACACCACTCAAGTGTGAAATCCATCACTGAAAGTCAAAAATATATTTTTAATTCGATTTTCAAACTTTTTCGACATCATATAACACCTATGAAGCCATATGTGCTAGTTTAGATTCACAAAAATATATTTTGAACAACCATAAACATTGTTCATTTTCATACTATTTTGGTCAAAATTTGACACCCTTCAAGAGTATAACACATAATTGCATGTCCTAAACGTAATTTTAATACGATTTTTTTATGTATTTATCTCCACAACTCATTTGCAAAGCTATATTTATTTGATTTTGTCAAGAAAATATATTTTAGTAGTTAGGTAGTTCAATGTTGAATAAACATCGTTTTATTCACAATTTAACAACACTCAAGTGTAAAATCTACCGTTGAATGTTGAGAACATATTTTTAATTAGATTTTCGATCTTTTTCGATATCAAAACTTAACTACGAAGCTATAATTAATAGTTTGGAGTCACAAATAATTATTTCGAACAATAATATATGATGTCCATTGTCGAACCATTTTGGTTGAGATTTTGATACTATTAAAGATTATAACCCACCATTGGATGTCATAAACATATTTTTAATGGGATTTCATTATGTATCTATCACCGTAACTCTTTGTAGAAGCTATAATTATTTGATTTGGGCAACAAAAATACATTTGGAATAACCATAATAGGACGTTCAATATCTAATCACCAACATTTTTTACAAAATATACAACTGTCATTAGTAAAATCCACATAATCATATTTTGAATTTGTTTTTCAAATTTTTTTGACATTGTATCGCACCAACGATTACGTATGTACTAGTTTCGATTTCCAAAAATACGTTTTAGCAACCATATAACATTTTTCAATGTTGAACCATTTTGGTCAAAATTTGACACCATTCAAGGGTATAATCCCGGGCCATTGGATATCCTAAACATAATTTTAATGGGATTTCATGATGTATTTGTCACCTTACTATTTATGTGAAGCTATATATATTTGATTTAGGTCATGAAAATATATTTGGAACAACCATATAAGCCGTTCAATGCAGAATCACAACTGTTTTCCTAAAAATTTAACACCACTCAAGTGTGAAATCCATCACTGAAAGTCAAAAATATATTTTTAATTCGATTTTCAAACTTTTTCGACATCATATAACACCTATGAAGCCATATGTGCTAGTTTAGATTCACAAAAATATATTTTGAACAACCATAAACATTGTTCATTTTCATACTATTTTGGTCAAAATTTGACACCTTCAAGAGTATAACACATAATTGCATGTCCTAAACGTAATTTTAATACGATTTTTTTATGTATTTATCTCCACAACTCATTTGCAAAGCTATATTCATTTGATTTTGTCAAGAAAATATATTTTAATAGTTAGGTAGTTCAATGTTGAATAAACATCGTTTTATTCACAATTTAACAACACTCAAGTGTAAAATCTACCGTTGAATGTTGAGAACTTATTTTTAATTAGATTTTCGATCTTGTTCGATATCATAACTTAACTACGAAGCTATAATTACTAGTTTGGAGCCACAAATAATTATTTAGAACAATAATATATGATGTCCATTGTTGAACCATTTTGGTCGAGATTTTGATACTATTGAAGATTATAACCCACCATTGGATGTCATAAACATATTTTTAATGGGATTTAATTATGTATCTATCACTGTAACACTTTGTAGAATCTATAATTATTTGATTTGGGACACAAAAATATATTTGAAATAACCATAAAAGGCCGTTCAATATCCAATCACCCCAACTTTTGACAAAATTCACAACTCTCAATAGTCACATAAACATCTTTTGAATTCGATTTTCGAACTTTTTTGGCATCGTATCGTAACTATGAAGACATATCTACTAGTTCGGATTACCAAAAATATGTAGCAACCATATAACATTTTTCAATGTCGAACCATTTTGGTCAAAATTTGACACCATTCAATAGTATAATCCTAGGGCATTGGATGTCCTAAACATAATTTTAGTGGGATATCATGATGTATTTGTCACCTTACTATTTATTTGAAGCTATATATATTTGATTTGGCTCACGAAAATAAATTTGGAATAACCATATAGGCCTATCAATGTGGAATCACAACGGTTTTTCTCAAAATTTAACACCACTCAAGTGTGGAATCCATCACTGAAAGTCAAAAATATATTTTGAATTCGATTTTCAATCTTTTTCGACATCATATAACACCTACAAAGCCATATGTACTAGTTTCGATTCACAAAAATATATTTTGAACAACCATAAACATTTTTCATTGTCAAACTATTTTGGTCAAAATTTGACACCCTTCAAGAGTATAAAACATAATTGCATGTTCTAAACTTAATTTTAATAGTATTTTTTTATGTATTTATCACCATAAATCATTTCAAAAGCTACATTTACTTGATTTTTTCAACAAAATATATTTTAATTGTTAGGTAGTTCAATGTCGAAAAACATCGTATTATTCAAAATTTAACAACACTCAAGTGTAAAATCCACCGTTCATTGTTGAGAACATATTTTTAATTATATTTTCGATCTTTTCAACATCATAACCTAACTACGAGGTTATAATTACTAGTTTGGAATCAAAAATATATATTTGAACAATAATATATGAAGCTCATTTTCGAACCATTTTGATCGAGATTTTGATACCATTGAAGATTACAACCCACCATTGGATGTCTTAAACAAATTTTTAAAGGGATTTCATTATATATCTATCACCGTAACACTCTGTAGAAGCTATAATTATTGATTTGGGCCACAAAAATACATTTAGAATGACCATAATGGGCCGTTCAATATCCAATCAACACCATTTTTGACAAAATTTACAACTCTCAATAGTCACATAAACATCTTTTGAATTCGATTTTCGAACTTTTTCGACATCGTACCGCACCAACGAAGACATATGTACTAGTTTGGATTACCAAAAATACGTTTTAAGTAACCATATAACATTTTTCAATGTCAAGCCATTTTGGTCAAAATTTGACACCATTCAAGAGCATAATCCTGGTTAATTGGATGTCCTAAACATAATTTTAATAAGACTGCATGATATATTTGTTATCTTACTATTTATTTGAAGCTATAAATATTGGATTTGGGTCACGAAAATACATTTGGAATAACCATATAGGCCTATCAATGCGGAATCACAACAGTTTTTTTTTTCAAAATTTAACACCACTCAAGTGTGGAATCCATCACTTAAAATCAAAAATATATTTTTAATTCGATTTTTGATCTTTTTCGACTTCGTATAACACCTTCAAAGCCATATGTACTAGTTTGGATTCAAAAAAAATATTTTGAACAACCATAAACATTCTTCATTATCAAACTATTTTGGTCAAAATTTGACACCCTTCAAGAGTATAACACATAATTGCATGTTCTAAACGTAATTTTAATAGGATTTTTTTATGTATTTATCATCATAACACATTTGTAAAGTTACATTTACTTCATTTTGTCAAGAAAATATATTTTAATAGTTAGGTAGTTCAATGTGGAATAAATATCGTTTTATTCAAAATTTAACAACAATCAAGTGTAAAATCTGCCGTTGAATGTTGAGAACATATTTTTAATTAGATTTTCGATCTTTTTCGACATCATAACCTAACTCGAAGTTATAATTATTAGTTTGGAACCAGAAATATATATTTGAACAATAATATACAAAGCTCATTGTCGAACTATTTTGGTCGAGATTTTGATACCATTGAAGATTGCAACCAACCATTGGATGTCCTAAACATTTTTTTAATGAGATTTTATTATGTATCTATCACCGTAACACTTTGTAGAAGCTATAATTATTTGATTTGAGCCACTAAAATACATTTGGAATAACCATAATAGGCTGTTCAATATCCAATCACCACCATTTTTGACATAATTTACAACTCTCAATAGTCACATAACATCTTTTGAATTCGATTTTCGAACTTTTTCGACATCGTATCGCACCTATGAAGACATATGTATAAGATTGTATTACCAAAAATACATTTTAAGAAACGATATAACATTTTTCCGTGTCGAACCATTTTGGTAAAAATTTGACACCATTCAAGGGTATAATCTTGGGCCATTGGATGTCCTAAACATAATTTTAATGAAATTTCATGATGTATTTGTCACCTTACTATTTATTTGAAGCTATATATATAATTTGGGTCATGAAAATACGTTTGTAACAACCATAAAGGCCTATCAATGCGGAATCACAACGGTTTTTTTCAAAATTTAACACCACTTAAGTGTGGAATCCTTCATTGAAAGTTAAAAATATATTTTTAATTCGATTTTCGATCTTTTTCAACATCATGTAACACCAACAAAGTCATATGTACTAGTTTGGATTCACAAAAATATATTTTGAACAACCATAAAAATTCTTCATTATCAAACTATTTTGGTCAAAATTGGACACCCAGCAAGAGTAAAACACATAATTGCATGTCCTAAACGTAATTTTAATAGGATTTTTTTATGTATTTATCACCATTACACATTTGCAATGCTACATTTACTTGATTTTGTCAATAAAATATATTTTAATAGTCAGGTAGTTCAATGTCGAATAAAAATCGTTTTATTCAAAATTTAACAACATTCAAGTGTAAAATCCACCGTTAAACGTTGAGAACATATTTTTTATTGGATTTTCGATCTTTTTCTACATCATAACCTAACTATGAAGCTATATTTAGTAGTTTTGAATCAGAAATATATATATATTAAGAATAATATACGATGCTCATTGTCTAACCATTTTGGTCGAGATTTTGATATTATTGAAGATTACAACCCACCATTGGATGTCCTAAACATATTTTTAATGAGATTTCATTATGTATCTATCACCATAACACTTTGTAGAAGCTATAATTATTTGATTTGGGCCACAAAAATATATTTGGAATAACCACAATAGGCCATTCAATATCCAATCACCACCATTTTTTACCAAATTTTAACTCTCAATAGTCGCATAAACATCTTTTGAATTCGATTTTCAAAATTTTTCGACATCGTATCGCACCTATGAAGACATATGTACTAGCTTGGATTACCAAAAATACGTTTTAAGCAACCATGTAACATTTTTCAATGTCAAGCCATTTTGGTCCAAATTTTGACACCATTCAAGAGTATAATCCTGGGCCATTGGATATCCTAAATATAATCTTAATGTGATTTGATGATATATTCGTTATCTTACTAGTTATTTGAAGCTATATATATTTGATTTGGGTCACGAAAATATATTTGGAATAACCATATAGGCCTATCAATGCGGAATCACAACAGTTTTTTTCAAAGTTTAACACCACTCAAGTGTAGAATCCATCACTGAAAGTCAAAAATATATTTTTAATTCAATTTTTGATCTTTTTCGACTTCATATAACACCTTCAAAGCCATATGTACTAGTTTGGATTCAAAAAAATATATTTTGAACAACCATAAACATTCTTCATTGTCAAACTATTTTGGGCAAAATTTGACACCCTTCAAGAGTAGAACACATAATTGCATGTCCTAAACGTAATTTTAATAGGATTTTTTTATGTATTTATCACCATAAATAATTTGCAAAGCTACATTTATTTTATTTTTTCAAGAAAATATATTTTAATAGTTAGGTAGTTCAATGTCGAATAAGCATCGTTTTATTCAAAATTTAACAACACTCGAGTGTGAAATCTACCGTTGAATGTTGGGAACATATTTTTAATTAGAATTTTGACCTTTTTCGACATCATAACCTAACTACGAAGTTATAATTACTAGTTTGGAACCAGAAATATATATTTGAACAATAATATACGATGCTCATTGTCGAACCATTTTGGTTGAGATTTTGATACCATTGAATATTACAACCAACCATTGGATGTCCTAAACATATTTTTAATAGGATTTCATTATGTATCTATCACCGTAACAAATTTTAGAAGCTATAATTATTTGATTTGGGCCACTAAAATAAATTTGGAATAACCATAATAGGCTGTTCAATATCCAATCACCACCGTTTTTAACAAAATTTATAACTCTCAAAAGTCACATAAACATCTTTTGAATTCGATTTTCGAACTTTTTCGACATCGTAACGCACCTACAAAGACATATGTACTAGTTTGGATTACCAAAAATACGTTTTAAGCAACCATATAACATTTTTCCATGTCAAACCATTTTGGTAAAAATTTGACACCATACAAGAGTATAATCATTGGCCATTGGATGTCCTAAACATAATTTTAATGGGATTTCATGATGTATATGTCACCTTACTATTTATTTAAAGCTATATATATGATTTGGGTCACGAAAATATGTTTGGAATAATCATATAGGCCTATCAATGCGGAATCACAACTGGTTTTTTTCAAAATTTAACACCACTCAAGTGTGGAATCCATCACTGAAAGTCAACAATATATTTTTAATTCGATTTTCGATCTTTTTCGACATCATATAACATCAACAAAGCCATATGTACTAATTTGGATTCACAAAAATATATTTTGAACAACCATAAACATTCTTCATTATCAAACTATTTTGGTCAAAATTTGACACCCTTCAAGAGTATAACACATAATTGCATGTCCTAAACGTAATTTTAATAGGATTTTTTTTATGTATTTATCACCATAACACATTTGCAAAGCTACATTTACTTGATTTTGTCAAGAAAATATATTTTAATAGTTAGATAGTCCAATGTCAATTAAACATCGTTTTATTCAAAATTTAACAACACTCAAGTGTAAAATCCACCGTTGAATGTTGAGAACATATTTCTAATTAGATTTTCGATCTTTTTCGACATCATAACGTAACAACGAAGCTATAATTAATGATTTGGAATCAGAAATATAAATTTTGAACAATAATATACAATGCTCATTGTCGAACCATTTTGGTTGAGATTTTGGTACGATTGAAGATTATAACCCACCATTGGATGTCATAAACTTATTTGTAATGGGATTAATTATGTATCTATCACTATAACACTTTGTAGAAGTTATAATAATTTTATTTTGGTGACAAAAATATATTTGGAATAATCTTAATAGGCCGTTCAATATCCAATCACCACCACTTTTGACAAAATTTACAACTCTCAATAGTAAAATCCACATAAACATATTTTCAATTCGATTTTCAAACTTTTTCGACATCGTATCGCACCTATGAAATCATATGTACTAGTTTGGATCACCAAAAATACGGTTTAAGCAACCATATAACATTTTTCAATGTCGAACCATTTAAGTCAAAATTTGACACCTTTCTAGAGTATAATCCCGAGACATTGGATGTCCTAAACATAATTTTAATGGGATTTCATGATGTATTTGTCTCCTTACTATATATGTGAAGCTATATATATTAGATTTGTGTCACGAATATACATTTGGAATAATCATATAGGCTGTTCAATGCAGAATCACAACGGTTTTTCTCAAAATTTAACACCACGCAAGTGTGGAATCCATCACTGAAAGTCAAAAATATATTTTTAATTCGATTTTTGAACTTTTTCGACATCATATAACACCTACGAAGCCATATTTACTAGTTTGTATTCACAAAAATATATTTTGAACAACGATAAACTCTGTTCATTATCAAACTATTTTGGTCAAAGCATGACCCCCTTCAAGAGTATAACACTTTATTGCATGTCCTAAATGTAATTTTAATGGGATTATTTTTTATGTATTTATCACCTCAACAAATTTGCAAAACTACATTTACTTGATTTTTTCAAGAAAATATATTTTAATAGTTAGGTAGTTCAATGTCGAATAAACATCGTTTTATTCACAATTTAACAACACTCAAGTGTAAAATCCACCGTTCAATGTTGAGAACATATTTTTAATTAGATTTTCGATCTATTTCAGCATCTTAACCAAACTACGAAGCTATAATTACTAGTTTGGAGTCCCAAATATATATTTTAAATAATAATATACGATGCTCAGTGTCGAACCAAATTGGTCGAGATTTTGATACCATTGAAGATTATAACCCACTATTGGATGTCCTAAACATATTTTTAATGGGATTTCATTATGTATCGATCACCGTAACACTTTGTAGAATCTATAATTATTTGATTTGGGACACAAAAATACAATTGGAATAACCTTAATAGGCCGTCCAATAACCAATCACCACTATTTTTGACAAAATTTACAACTCTCAATAGTAAAATCCACATAAACATATTTTGAATTCGATTTTCGAACTTTTTCGACATCGTATCCCACCTACGAAGACATATGTACCAGTTTGGATTACCAAAAATACGTTTTATGCAACCAAATAACATTTGTAAACGTCGAACCATTTTTGTCAAAATTTGACACCATTCAAGAGTATAATCATGGGCCATTGGATGTCCAAAACATAATTTTAGAGGGATTTCATGATGTATTTGTCACCTTACTGTTTATTTGAAACTATATATATTTGATTTCGGTCCCGAAAATAAATTTGGAATAACCATACAGGCCGTTCAATGCGGAATCACAACAGTTTTTCTCAAAATTAAACACCACTCAAGTGTGAAATCCATTACTGAAAGTCAAAAATATGTTTTTAATTCGATTTTCAATCTTTTTCTACATCATATAACACCTACAAAGCCATATGTACTAGTTTGGATTCACAAAAATATAATTGAACAACCATAAACATTGTTCATTATCAAACTATTTTGGTCAAAATTTGACACACTTCAAGAGTATAACACATAATTGCATGTCCTAAAGGTAATTTTAATAGGATTTTTCTATGTATTTATCACCATAGTACATTTGCAAAGCTACTTTCACTTGATTTTGTCAAGAAAATATATTTTAATAGTTAGGTAGTTCAGTATCGAATAAACATTGTTTAATTCAAAATTTAACAACACTCAAGTATAAAATCCACCGTTGAATGTTGAGAACATATTTTTATTAGATTTTTTATCTTTTTCAACATCATAGCCTAACTACGAAGCTATAATTACTAGTATGGAGTCACAAATATATATTTTGAACAATAATATACGATGGGCATTTGTGAACTATTTTGATCGATTTTGATACCATTGAATATTATAACCCACCATTGGATGTCCTAAACATATTTTTAATATGATTTCATTATGTATCTATCACCGTAACACTTTGTAGAAGCTATAATTAATTGATTTGGGAGTCAAAAATACATTTGGAATCACCATAATAGGCCGTCCAATATCCAATCACCACTATTTTTGACAAAATTTACAACTCTCAATAGTAAAATCCACATAAACATATTTTGAATTCGATTTTCGAACTTTTTCGACATCGTATCCCACCTATGAAGACATATGTACCAGTTTGGATTACCAAAAATATGTTTTATGCAACCATATAACATTTGTAAACGTCGAACCATTTTTGTCAAAATTTGACACCATTCAAGAGTATAATCATGGGCCATTGGATGTCCAAAACATAATTTTAGAGGGATTTCATGATGTATTTGTCACCTTACTATTTATTTGAAGCTATATATATTTGATTTCGGTCCCAAAAATATATTCGGAATATAACATACAGGACGTTCAATGCGGAATCACAACAGTTTTTCTCAAAATTTAACAGCACTCAAGTGTGAAATCCATCACTGAATGTCAAAAATATGTTTTTAATTCGATTTTCGATCTTTTTTGACATCATATAACACCTACAAAGCCATATGTACTAGTATGGATTCACAAAAATATAATTTGAACAACCATAAACATTGTTCATTATCAAACTATTTTGGTCAAAATTTGACAACCTTCAAGAGTTTAACACATAATTGCATGTCTTAAACGTAATTTTAATAGGATTTTTTTATGTATTTATCACCATAACACATTTACAAGGATACATTTACATGATTTTGTCAAGAAAATATATTTTAATAGTTAGGTAGTTCATTGTCGAATAAACATCGTTTTATTAAAAAAAATTACATTCAAGTGTAAAATCCATTGTTGAATGTTGAGAACGTATTTTTAATTAGATTTTCGATCTTTTCTGACATAATAACCTGACTACGAAGCTACAGTAACTAGTTTGGAGTCACAAATATATATTTTGAACAATAATAAACGATGCTCATTGTCGAACCATTTTGATCGAGATTTTGATACCATTGAAGATTATAATCCACCGTTGGATGTCTTAAACATATTTTTATTGAGATTTCATTATGTATCTATCACCGTAACACTTTGTAGAAGCTATAATTATTTGAATTGGGGAAAAAAATACATTTGGAATAACCGTAATACGCCGTTCAATATCTAATCACCACTATTTTTGACAAAATTTACAACTCTCAATAGTCACATAAATATATTTTGACTTCGATTTTCGAACTTTTTCGACATCGTATCGCACCTACAAAAATATACGTACTAGTTTGGATTACCCAAAATACGTTTTAAGGAACTATATAACATATTTCAATGTCGAACCATTTTAGTCAAAATTTGACAGCATTCAAGAGTATAATCCTAGGCCATTAGATTTCCAAAACATAATTTTTATGGGATTTCATGATGTATTTGTCATCTTACTATTTATTTGAGCCTATATATATTTGATTTGGGTCACGAAAATACATTTGGAATAACCATATGGGCTGTTCAATGCGGAATCACAACGATTTCTCTCAAAATTTAACACCACTCAAGTGTGAAATCCATCACTGAAAGTCGAAAATATATTTTTAATTTGATTTTTGAACTTTTTCGACATCATATAACATCTACGAAACCATATGAACTAGTTTGGATCCACAAAATATAATTTGAACAACCATAATCATTGTTCATTATCAAACTATTTTGGTCAAAATTTGACACCCTTCAAGAGTAGAACACATAATTGCATGTCCTAATCGTAATTTTAATAGGATTTTTTTTATGTATTTATCACCATAAAAAATTTTCAAAGCTACATTTACTTGATTTTTTCAAGAAAATATATTTTAATAGTTAGGTAGTTCAATGTCGAATAAACATCGTTTTATTCAAAATTTAACGACATTCAACTGTAAAATCTACCGTTGAATGTTGAGAACATATTTTTAATTAGATTTTTGACCTTTTTTGACATCATAACCTAACTACGAAGTTATAATTAGTAGTTTGGAACCAGAAATATATATTTGAACAATAATATACGATGCTCAGTGTCGAACCAATTTGGTCGAGATTTTGATACCATTGAAGATTATAACCCACCATTAGATGTCGTGAACATATTTTCAATAGGATTTCATTATGTATCTATCACCGTAACACTTTGTAGAATCTATAATTATTTGATTTGGGACACAAAAATATATTTGAAATAACCATAAAAGGCCGTTCAATATCCAATCACCATAATTTTTGACAAAATTCACAACTCTCAATAGTCACATAAACATCTTTTGAATTCGCTTTTCGAACTTTTTTGACATCGTATAGTCCTATGAAGACATATCTACAAGTTTGGATTACCAAAAATACGTAGCAACCATATAACATTTTTCAATGTCGAACCATTTTGGTCAAAATTTGACACCATTCAATAGTATAATCCTGGGGCATTGGATGTCCTAAACATAATTTTAGTGGGATATCATGATGTATTTGTCACCTTACTATTTATTTGAAGCTATATATATTTGATTTGGCTCACGAAAATAAATTTGGAATAACCATATAGGCCTATCAATGCGGAATCACAACGGTTTTTCTCAAAATTTAACACCACTTAAGTGTGGAATCCATCACTGAAAGTCATAAATATATTTTGAATTCGATTTTCAATCTTTTTCGACATCATATAACACCTACAAAGCCATATGTACTAGTTTCGATTCACAAAAATATATTTTGAACAACCATAAACATTTTTCATTATCAAACTATTTTTGTCAAAATTTGACACCCTTCAAGAGTATAACACATAATTGCATGTCCTAAACTTAATTTTAATAGTATTTTTTTATGTATTTATCACCATAACTCATTTGAAAAGCTACATTTACTTGATTTTTTCAAGAAAATATATTTTAATAGTTCGGTAGTTCAATGTCGAAAAACATCGTTTTATTCAAAATTTAACAACACTCAAGTGTAAATCCACCGTTCATTGTTGAGAACATATTTTTAATTAGATTTTCGATCTTTTCGACATCATAACCTAACTACGAAGTTATAATTACTAGTTTGGAATCAGAAATATATATTTGAACAATAATATACGAAGCTCATTGTCGAACCATTTTGATCAAGATTTTGATACCATTGAAGATTACAACCCACCGTTGAATGTCTTAAACATATTTTTAACGGGATTTCATTATATATCTCTCACTGTAACACTTTGTAGAAGCTATAATTATTTGATTTGGGCCACAAAAATACATTTGGAATGACCATAATGGGCCGTTCAATATCCAATCAACCCCATTTTGGACAAAATTTACAACTCTCAATAGTCACATAAACATCTTTTGAATTCGATTTTCGAACTTTTTCGACATCGTACCGCACCAACGAAGACATATGTACTAGTTTGGATTACCAAAAATACGTTTCAAGTAACCATATAACATTTTTCAATGTCAATCCATTTTGGTCAAAATTTGACACCATTCAAGAGCATAATCCTGGTTAATTGGATGTCCTAAACATAATTTTAATAGGATTGCATGATATATTTGTTATCTTATTATTTATTTCAAGCTATATATATTTTATTTGGATCCCGAAAATACATTTAGAATAACCATATAGGCCTATCAATGCGGAATCACAACAATTTTTTCTTTCAAAATTTAACACCACTCAAGTGTGGAATCCATCACTGAAAATCAAAATATATTTTTAATTCGATTTTCGATCTTTTTCGACTTCTTATAACACCTTCAAATCCATACGTACTAGTTTGTATTCAAAAAAAATATTTTGAACAACTTCATTATCAAACTATTTTGGTCAAAATTTGACACCCTTCAAGAGTAGAACACATAATTGCATGTTTTAAACGTAATTTTAATAGGATTTTTTTATGTATTTATCATCATAACACATTTGTAAAGCTACATTTACTTGATTTTGTCAAGAAAATATATTTTAATAGTTAGGTAGTTCAATGTCGAATAAACATCGTTTTATTCAAAATTTAACAACAATCAAGCGTAAAATCTGCCGTTGAATGTTGAGAACATATTATTAATTAGATTTTCGATCTTTTTCGACATCATAACCTAACTCGAAGTTATGATTACTAGTTTGGAACTAGAAATATATATTTGAACAATAATATACAATGCTCATCGTCAAACTATTTTGGTCGAGATTTTGATACCATTGAAGATTGCAACCCACCATTGGATGTCCTAAACATTTTTTTTAATGTGATTTCATTATGTATCTATCACCGTAACACTTTGTAGAAGCTATAATTATTTGATTTGGGCCACTAAAATACATTTGGAATAACCATAATAGGCAGTTCAATATCCAATCACCACCTTTTTTGACAAAATTTACAACTCTCAATAGTCACATAACATCTTTTGAATTCGATTTTTGAACTTTTTCGACATCGTATCACACCTACGAAGACATATGTATAAGTTTGGATTACAAAAAATACGTTTTAAAAAACGATATAACATTTTTCCATGTCGAACCATTTTGGTAAAAATTTGACACCATTCAAGAGTATAATCTTGGGCCATTGGATGTCCTAAACATAATTTTAATGAAATTTCATGATGTATTTGTCACCTTACTATTTATTTGAAGCTATATATATAATTTGGGTCACGAAAGTACGTTTGTAATAACCATATAGGCCTATCAATGCAGAATCACAATGGTTTTTTTAAAAATTTAACACCAGTCAAGTGTGGAATCCATCAATGAAAGTCAAAAATATGTTTGTAATTCGATTTTCAATCTTTTTCAACATCTTGTAACACCAACAAAGTCATATGTACTAGTTTGGATTCACAAAATATATTTTGAACAACCATAAAAATTCTTCATTATCAAACTATTTTGGTCAAAATTTGACATCCAGCAAGAGTATAACACATAATTGCATGTCCTAAACGTAATTTTAATAGGATTTTTTTATGTATTCATCACCATAACACATTTGCAAAGCTACATTTACTTGATTTTGTCTAGAAAATATATTTTAATAGTCAGGTAGTTCAATGTCGAATAAAAATTGTTTTATTCAAAATTTAACAACATTCAAGTGTAAAATCCACCGTTGAACGTTGAGAACATATTTTTAATTATATTTTCGATCTTTTTCTACATCATAACCTAACTATGAAGCTATATTTACTAGTTTTGAATCAGAAATATAAATATATATATTAACAATAATATACGATGCTCATTGTCGAACCATTTTGGTCGAGATTTTGATATTATTGAAGATTACAACCCACCATTGGATGTCCTAAACATATTTTTAATGAGATTTCATTATGTATCTATCACCGTAACACTTTGTAGAAGCTATAATTATTTGATTTGGGCCACAAAAATATATTTGGAATAACCGTAATAGGCCATTCAATATGCAATCACCACCATTTTTGACAAAATTTTAACTCTCAATAGTCGCATAAACATCTTTTGAATTCGATTTTCAAAATTTTTCGACATTGTGTCACACCTACGAAGACATATGTACTAGTTTGGATTACCAAAAATACGTTTTAAGCAACCATGTAACATTTTTCAATGTCAAGCCATTTTGGTCAAAATTTGACACCATTCAAGAGTATAATCCTGGGCCATTGGATATCCTAAATATAATTTTAATGTGATTGGTTGATATATTTGTTATCTTACTAGTTATTTGAAGCTATATATATTTGATTTGGGTCACGAAAATATATTTGGAATAACCATATAGGCCTATCAATGTGGAATCACAACAGTTTTTTTCAAAATTTAACACCACTCAAGTGTAGAATCCATCACTGAAAGTCAAAGATATATTTTTAATTCAGTTTTTGATCTTTTTCAACTTCATATAACACCGTCAAAGCCATATGTACTAGTTTGGATTCAAAAAAATTTATTTTGAACAACCATAAACTATTTTGATCAAAATTTGACACCCTCCAAGAGTAGAACACATAATTGCATGTCCTAAACGTAATTTTAATAGGATTTTTTTTATGTATTTATCACCATAAACAATTTTCAAAGCTACATTTACTTGATTTTTTCAAGAAAATATATTTTAATAGTTAGGTAGTTCAATGTCGAATAAACATCGTTTTATTCAAAATTTAACAACACTCAAGTGTAAAATCAACCGTTGAATGTTGAGAACATATTTTTAATTAGATTTTTGACCTTTTTTGACATCATAACCTAACTACGAAGTTATAATTACTAGTTTGGAACCAGGAATATATATTTGAACAATAATATACGATGCTCATTGTCGAACCATTTTGGTCTAGATTTTGATACCATTGAAGATTACAACCAACCAATGGATGTTCTAAACATATTTTTAATAAGATTTCATTATGTATCTATCACCGTAACAAATTGTAGAAGCTATAATTATTTGATTTGGGCCACTAAAATACATTTTGAATAACCATAATAGGCTGTTCAATATCCAATCACCACCATTTTTGGCAAAATTTACAACTCTCAAAAGTCACATAAACATCTTTTGAATTCGATTTTTGAACTTTTTCGACATCGTATCGCACCTACAAAGACATATGTACTAGTTTGGATTACCAAAAATACGTTTAAGCAACCATAAAACGTTTTTCCATGTCGAACCATTTTGGTAAAAATTTGACACCATCCAAGAGTATAATCATGGGCCATTGGATGTCCTAAACATAATTTTAATGGGATTTCATGATGTATATGTCTCCTTACTATATATGTGAAGCTATATATATCTGATTTGGGTCATGAAAATATATTTGGATTGACTATATAGGCCATTCAATGCGGAATCACAACGGATTTTCTCAAAATTTAACACTACTTAAGTGTAGAATACATCACTGAAAGTCAAAAATATGTTTTTAATTCGATTTTCGAACTTTTCGACTTCATATAACACCTATGAAGCCATATGTACTAGTTTGTATTCACAAAAATAAATTTTGAACAACCATAAACATTGTTCATTATCAAATTATTTTGGTTAAAACTTGACACTATTCAAGAGTATAAAACATAATTGCATGTCCTAAACGTAATTTTAATAGGATTTTTTTATGTATTTATCACCATAACACATTTGCAAAGCTACATTTACTTTATTTTGTCAAGAAAATATATTTTAATAGTTAGGTAGTTCAATGTCGATTAAACATCGTTTTATTCAAAATTTAACAACACTAAAGTGTAATATCCACCGTTGAATGTTGAGAACATATTTTTAATAGATTTTCTATCTTTTTCAACATCATAACCTAACTACGAAGCTATAATTACTAGTTTGGAATCACAAATATATATTTTGAACAATAATATACGATGCTCATTATCGAACCATTTTGATCGAGATTTTGATACCATTGAAGATTATAAACCACCATTGGATGTCCTAAACATATTTTTAACGGGATTTCATTATGTATCTATCACCGTAACACTTTGTAGAAGCTACAATTATTTGATTTGGGCCACAAAAATACATTTGGAATAACCATAATAGGCCATCCAATAACCAATCACCACTATTTTTGACAAAATTTACAACTCTCAATAGTAAAATCCACATAAACATATTTTGAATTCGATTTTCGAACTTTTTCGACATCGTATCCCACCTACGAAGACATATGTACCAGTTTGGATTACCAAAAATACGTTTTATGCAACCGTATAACATTTGTAAAAATCGAACCATTTTTGACAAAATTTGACACCATTCAAGAGTAAATCATGGGCCATTAGATGTCCAAAACATAATTTTAGAGGGATTTCATGATGTATTTGTCACCTTACTATTTATTTCAAGCTATATATATTTGATTTCGGTCCCGAAAATATACTTGGAATAACCATACAGGCTGTTCAATGCGGAATCACGACAGTTTTTCTCAAAATTTAACACCACTCATGTGTAAAATCCATCACTGAAAGTCAAAAATATGTTTTTAATTCGATTTTCAATCTTTTTCAACATCATATAACACCTACAAAGCCATATGTACTAGTTTGGATTCACAAAAATATAATTTGAACAACCATAAACATTGCTCATTATCAAACTATTTTGGTCAAAATTTGACACCCTTCAAGAGTATAACACATAATTGCAATACTCAACGTAATTTTAATAGGATTTTTTTATGTATTTATCACCATAACACATTTAAAAAGATACATTTACATGATTTTGTCAAGAAAATATATTTTAATAGTTAGGTAGTTCATTGTCGAATTAACATCGTTTTATTAAAAAAATTATTAATAGCTTTCAAGTGCAAAATCCACCGTTGAATGTTGAGAACGTATTTTTAATTAGATTTTCGATCTTTTCTGACATCATAACCTGATTACGAAGCTACAGTAACTTGTTTGGAGTCACAAATATATATTTTTAACAATAATAAACGACGCTCATTGTCGAACCATTTTGATCGAGATTTTGATACCATTGAAGATTATAACCCACCGTTGGATGTCTTAAACATATTTTTATTGAGATTTCATTATGTATCTATCACCGTAACACTTTGTAGAAGCTATAATTATTTGATTTGGGCAAAAAAAAATACATTTGGAATAACGAAAATAGGCCGTTCAATATCCAATCACCACCATTTTGGACAAAATTTACAACTCTCAATAGTCGTGTAAATATATTTTGAATTCAATTTTCGAACTTTTTCGACATCGTATCGCACCTACGAAAATATATGTACTAGTTTGGATTACCCAAAATACGTTTTAAGGAACCATATAACATATTTCATTGTTGAACCATTTTGGTCAAAATTTGACAGCATTCAAGAGTATAATCCTGGGCCATTAGATGTCCAAAACATAATTTTTATGGGATTTCATGATGTATTTGTCACCTTACTATTTATTTGAGCCTATATATATTTGATTTGGGTCACAAAAATACATTAGGAATAACCATATGGGCTGTTCAATGCGGAATCACAATGATTTTTCTCAAAATTTTACACCACTCAAGTGTGAAGTCCATCACTGAAAGTCAAAAATATATTTTTAATTCGATTTTCGAACTTTTTCGACATCATATAACACCTACGAAACCATATGTACTAGTTTGGAACCACAAAAATATAATTTGAACAACCATAAACATTGTTCATTATTAAACTATTTTGGTCAAAATTTGACACCCTTCAAGAGTATAACACATAATTGCATGTCCTAAACGTAATTTTAATAGGATTTTTTTATGTATTTATCACCATAACACATTTACAAAGATACATTTGCATGATTTTGTCAAGAAAATATATTTTAATAGTTAGGTAGTTCATTGACGAATAAACATCGTTTTATTAAAATTTTTTACAGCATTCAAGTGTAAAATCCACCGTTGAATGTTGAGAACGTATTTTTAATTAGATTTTCGATCTTTTCTAACATCATAACCTGACTACGAAGCTACAGTAACTAGTTTGGAGTCACAAATATATATTTTGAATAATAATAAACGATGCTCATTGTCGAACCATTTTGATCGAGATTTTGATACAATTAAAAATTATAATCCACCGTTGGATGTCTTAGACATATTTTTATTGAGATTTCATTATGTATCTATCACCGTAACACTTTGTAGAAGCTATAATTATTTGATTTGGGCAAAAAAAAATACATTTGGAATAACCGAAATAGGCCGTTCAATATCCAATCACCACCATTTTTGACAAAATTTGCAACTCTCAATAGTCACATAAATATATTTTGAATTCGATTTTCGGACTTTTTCAACATCGTATCGCACTACGAAAATATATGTACTAGTTTGGATTGCCCAAAATACGTTTTAAGGAACCATATAACATATTTCAATGTCGAACCATTTTGGTCAAAATTTGATAGCATTCAAGAGTATAATCCTGGGCCATTAGATGTCCAAAACATAATTTTTATGGGATTTCATGATGTATTTGTCACCTTACTATTTATTTGAGCCTCTATATTTTTTATTTGGGTCACGAAAATACATTTGTAATAACCATATGGGCTGTTCAATGCGGAATCACAACAATTTTTCTCAAAATTTAACACCACTCAAGTGTGAAATCCAACAGTGAAAGTCAAAAATACATTTTTAAATCGATTTTCGACCTTTTTCGACATTATACAACACCTACGAAACCATATGTACTAGATTGGATTCACAAAAATATAATTGAACAACAATAAACATTGTTTATTATCAAACTATTTTGGTCAAAATTTGACACCATTCAAGAGTATAACACATAATTGCATTCCTAAAGGTAATTTTAATAGGATTTTTCTATGTATTTATCACCATGACACATTTGTAAAGCTACATTTACTTGATTTTGTCAAGAAAATATATTTTAATAGCTGGGTAGTTCAATGTCGAATAAACATCGTTTTATTCAAAATTTAACAACACTCCAGTGTATAATCCACTGTTGAATGTTGAGAACATATTTTTAATTGGATTTTCGATCTTTTTCAACATCATAGCCTAACTACGAAGCTATAATTTACTAGTATGGAGTCACAAATATATATTTTGAACAATAATATACATTGCTCAGTGGTGAACTATTTTGATCGATTTTGATACCATTGAAGATTATACCCACCATTGGATGTCCTAAACATATTTTTAATGTGATTTCATTATGTATCTATCACCGTAACACTTTGTAGAAGCTATAATTATTTGATTTGGGACTCAAAAATACATTTGGAATAAACATAATAGGAAGTTCAATATCTAATCACCACCATTTTTGACAAAATTTAAAACTCTCAATAGTCACATAAACGTTTTTTGAATTCGATTTTCAAACTTTTTCGACATCATATCGCACATACGAAGACATATGTACTAGTCTGAATTACAAAAAACACGTTTTAAGCTACCATATAACATTTTTAAATGTCGAACAATTTTGGTCAAAATTTGACACCATTAAAGAGTATAATCCTGGGCCATTAGATGTCCTAAACATAATTCTACCGAGATTTCATGATGTATTTGTCACTTTACTATTTATTTGAAGCCATATATATTTGATTTGGGCCACGAATATACATTTGGAATAACCATATGGGCCGTTCAATGCGGAATCACAATGGTTTTTCTTAAAATTTAACACGAATCTACCACTGAAAGTCAAAAATATATTTTTAAATCGATTTTTGAACTTTTTCAACATCGTATAACACCTATGAAGCCGTATGTACTAGTTTGGATTCACAAAAATATATTTTGAACAACCATAAACATAGTTCATTATAACACTATTTTTGTCAAAATTTGACACCCTTCAAGAGTATAACACATAATTGCATGTCCTAAACGTAATTTTAATATTATTTTTTTATGTATTTATCACCATAACACATTTGCAAAGCTACATTTATATGATTTTTTCAAGAAAATATATTTTTATAGTTAGGTAGTTCAATGTCGAATAAACATCGTTTTATTAAAAAATTTGACAAGACTCAAGTGTAAAATTCACCGTTGAATGTTGAGAACATATTTTTAATTAGATTTTCAATCTTTTCTGACATCATAACCTAACTACAAAGCTACAGTAACTAGTTTGGAGTCACAAATATGTATTTTGAACAATAATAAATGATGCTCATTGTCGAACCATTTTGATCGAGATTTTGATACCTTTGAAGATTACAACCCACTGTTGGATGTTTTAAACATATTTTTAATGGGATTTCATTATGTATCTATGACCGTAACACTTTGTAGAAGCTATAATTATTTGATTTGGGCGACAAAAATATATTTGGAATAACCATAATAGGCCGTTCAATATCCAATCACCAGTATTTTTGAATAAATTTATAACTCTCAATACTAAAATCCCCATAAACATATTTTGTATTCGAGATTCGAACTTTTTCGACATCGTATCGCACCTACGAAGATGTGTGTACTAGTTTGGATTACCAAAAATACATTTTAAGCAACTATATTTCATTTTTCAATGTCGAACCAATTTGGTTAAAATTTGATACCTTTCAAGAGTATAATCCTGGGCCATTGGATGTCCAAAACATAATTTTAATGGGATTTAGTGATGTATTTGTCACCTTACTATATATGTGAAGCTATATATATTTGATTTGGGTCACGAAAATATATTTTGAAAGACCATATAGGCCGTTCAATGCGGAATCACAACAGTTGTTCTCAAAATTTAACACCACACAAGTGTGGAATCCATCACTGAAAGTCAAAAATAAATTTTTAATTCAATTTTCGAACTTTTTCGACATCCTATAACACCTACGAAGCCATATGTACTAGTTTGGATTCACAAAAATATATTGTGAACAACCATAAACATTGTTAATTATCAAACTATTTTGGTCAATATTTGACACCCTTCAAGAGTATAAAATATAATTGCATGTCCTAAACGTAATTTAAAAAGGATTTTTCGATGTATTTATCACCACAACACATTTGCAAAGCTACATTTACTTGATTTTGTCAAGAAAATATATTTTAATTGCTAGGTAGTTCAATGTCGAATAAACATCATTTTATTCAATATTTATCAACACTCAAGTGTAAAATACACCATTGAATGTTGAGAACAAATTTTTAATTAGATTTTCGATCTTTTTCAACATCATAACCGAACTACGAAGCTATAATTACTAGTTTGTAGTTTCAAATATATATTTTGAACAATAATATGTGATGCTCATTGTCGAACCGTTTTGATCGAGATTTTATTACCATTGAAGATTATAACCCACCATTGGATGTCCTAAACATATTTTTAATGTGATTTCCTTTTGTTTCTATCACTGTAATACTTAGTAGAAGCTATAATTATTTGATTTGGGCTACAAAAATACATTTAGAATAGCCATAATAGGCCGTTCAATATCCAATCACCACCATTTTAAAAAGTATTTGCAACTGTCAATAGTCACATGAACATATTTTGAATTCGATTTTCGAACTTTTTCTACATCGTATCGCACCTACGAAGACATATGTACTAATTGGGATTACCAAAAATACGTTTTAAGGAACCATATTAAATTTTTCAATGTCAAACCTATTTGGTCAAAATTTGACACATTTTAAGAGTATAATCCCGGGCCATTGGATGTCCCAAACATAATTTTAAATAGATTTCATGATGTATTTGTCACCTTACTATATATGTGAAGCTATATATATTCGATTTGGGTCACGAAAATATATTTAGAATGACTATATAAGCCATTCAATGCGGAATCACAACAGTTTTTCTCAAAATTTAACACTACTCAAGTGTGGAATCCATCAATGAAAGTCAAAAATATATTTTTAATTCCATTTTGAACTTTTTCGACTTCATATAACACCTACGAAGCGATATGTACTAGTTTGTATTCACAAAAATATATTTTGAACAACCATAAAGGTTGTTCATTATCAAACATTTTTGGTCAAAATTTGACACCCTTCAAGAGTATAACACATAATTGCATGTACTAAACATAATTTTAATATGAATTTTTTATCTATTTATCACCATAACACATTTGCAACGCTACATTTACTTGATTTTGTCAAGAAAATATATTTTAATAGTTAGGAAGTACAATTTAGAAACAATGTTTTATTCAAAATTTAACAACACTCAAGTGTAAAACCCACCGTTGAATGTTGAGAACATATTTTTAATTAGATTTTCGATCTTTTTCAACATCATAACCTAACTATGAAGCTATAATTACTATTTTGGAGTCACAAATATATATTTTGAACAATAATTTTCGATGCTCATTGTCAAACCATTTTGATCGAGATTTTGATACCATTGAAGATTATAACCCACCATTGGATGTCCTAAACATATTTTTAATGGGATTTCATTATGTATCTATCACCGTAACACTTTGTAGAAGCTATAATTATTTGATTTGAGCGACCAAAATACATTTGGAATAACCATAATAGGCCGTTCAATGTCCAATCACCACTATTTTTGACAAAACATACAACTCTCAATAGTAAAATCCACATAAACATATTTTGAATTTGATAGTCAAACTTTTTCGACATCGTAACGCACCTACGAAGACATATGTAATAGTTTGGATTACCAAAAATACGTTTTAAGCAACTATATTTCATTTTTCAATGTCGATCCAATTTGGTCAAAATTTGACACATTTCAAGAGTATAATCCCGGGACATTTGATGTCCTAAACATAATTTTAATGGGATTTCATGATGTATTTGTCACCTTACTATATATGTGAAGCTATATATATTTGATTCAGGTCACAAAAATATATTTTGAATGACCATATAGGCCGTTCAATGCGGAATCACAACGGTTTTTCTCAAAATTCAACACCACTCGAGTGCGGAATCCATCACTAAAAGTCAAAAATATATTTTCAATTCGATTTTTGAACTTTTTCGACATCATATAACACCTACGAAGCCATATATACTAGTTTGGATTCACAAAAATATATTTTGAACAACCATAAATATTGTTCATGATCAAACTATTTTGGTCAAAATTTGACACCTTTCAAGAGCATAACACATAATTGCATGTCCTAAACTTAAATTTAATAGGATTGTTTTATGTGTTTATTACCATAACACATTTGCAAAGTTACATTTACTTGATTTTGTCAAGAAAATATATTTTAATAGTTAGGTAGTTCAATGTCGAATAAACATCGTTTTATTAAAAAATTTAACAACAATCAAGTGTAAAATCCACCGTTGAATGTTGAGAACATACTTTTAATTAGATTTTCGATCTTTTTTGGCATCATAACCAAACTACAAAGCTATAATTACTTGTTTGGACTCACAAATATATATTTTGATCAATAATATACGATGCTCATTGTTGAACCATTTTGGTGGAGATTTTGATACCACTGAAGATCAAAACCCACAATTGGATGTCCTAAACATATTTTTAATGGAATTAATTATGTATCTATCACGGTAACACTTTGTAAAAGCTATAATTATTTGATTTGGGTGATAAAAATACATTTGGAATAAACACAATAGACCGTTCAATATCCAATCACCACCATTTTTGACAAAATTTACAACACTCAATAGTAAAATCCAGATAAACATACTTTGAATTCGATTTTCAAACTTTTCCAACGTCGTATCGCACCTACGAAGAGATATGTACTAGTTCGGATTACCAAAAATATGTTTTAAGCAACCCTATTATAGTTTTCCATATCAAACCATTTTGGTCAAAATTTGACACCTTTCAAGAGTATAATCCCGGGCCATTGGATGTCCTAAACATAATTTTAATGGGATTTCAAGATGCATTTGTCACCTTACTATATATGTGAAGCTACATATATTTGATTTGGGTCACGAAAATATATTTGGAATAACCATATGGGGTGTTCAATGCGGAATCACAACGGTTTTTCTCAAAATTTAACACTACTCAAGTGTGGAATCCATCACTGAAAGTCAAAAATATATTTTTAACTCGATTTTCAAACTTTTTCGACATCATGTATCAGCTACGAAGCCATATGTACTAGTTTGGATTCACAAAAATATATTTTGAACAACCATTAACATTCTTAATTATCAAACTATTTTGGTCAAAACTTTGACACCCTTCAAGAGTATAAAACATAATTGTATGTCCTAAACGTAATTTAAATAGGATTTTTCTATGTATTTATCACCATAACACATTTGCAAAGCTACATTTACTTGATTTTGTCAGGAAAATATATTTTAATTGCTAGGTAGTACAATGTCGAATAAGCATCGTTTTATTCAAAATTTAACAACACTCAAGTGTAAAATCCACCATTGAATGTTGAGAACATATTTTTAATTAGATTGTCGATATTTTCCAACATCATAACCGAACTACGAAGCTATAGTTGCTAGTTTGGAGTCACAAATATATATTTTGAACAATAATGTAGGATGCTCATTGTCGAACCATTTTGATGGAGATTTTGATACCATTGAAGATTATAACCCACCATTGGATGTCCTAAACATATTTTTAATGGGATTTCCTTATGTATCTATCACCGTAACACTTTGTAGAAGCTACAATTATTTGATTTGGGCCACAAAAATACATTTAGAATAACCATAATAGGCCGTTCAATATCCAATCACCACCATTTTAAAAAGTATTGGCAACTCTCAATAGTCACATGAACATATTTTGAATTCGTTTTTCAAACTTTTTCGACATCATATCGCACCTACGAAGAGATATGTACTAGTTTGGATTACAAAAAATACATTTTAAGCAACCATATTAGATTTTTCAATACCGAACCATTTTGGTCACAATTGGACACGTTTCAAGAGTATAATCCCGGGCCATTAGATGTCCTAAACATAATTTTAATGGGATTTCATGATGTATTTGTCACCTTACTATATATGTGAAGCTACATATATTTGATTTGGATCTCGAAAATATATTTGGAATGACCATATAGGCCGTTCAATGCGAAATCACAATGGTTTTTCTCAAAATGGTACACCACTCAAGTGTGGAATCCATCTCTGAAAGTCAAAAATATATTTTTAATTCGATTTTGAACTTTTTCGACATCATATAACATCTACGAAGTCATATGTACTAGTTTGGATTCATAAAAATATATTTTGAACAAAACCATAAACATTGTTAATTATCAAACTATTTTGGTCAAAATTTGACACCCTTCAAGAGTATAAAACACAATTGTATGTCCTAAACGTAATTTAAATAGGATTTTTCTATGTATTTATCACCATAACACATTTGCAAAGCTACATTTACCTGATTTTTTCAAGAAAATATATTTTAATTGCTAGGTAGTTCAATGTCGAATAAACATCATTTTATTCAAAATTTAACAACACTCAAGTGTAAAATCCACCATTGAATGTTGAGAACATATGTTTAATTAGATTTTCGATCTTTTTCAACATCATAACCGAACTACGAAGCTATAATTACTAATTTGGAGTCACAAATATATATTTTGAACAATAATATAGGATGCTCAATGTCGAACCATTTTGATCGAGATTTTGATACCATTGAAGATTATAACTCACCATTGGATGTCCTAAACATATTTTTAATGGGATTTCCTCATGTATCTATAACCGTAACACTTTGTATAAGCTATAATTATTTGATTTGAGCCACAAAAATACATTTAGAATAACCATAATAGGCCGTTCAATATCCAATCACCACCATTTTTAAAAGTCATTTTTCAATATCCAATCACCACCATTTTTAAAAGTATTTGCAACTCTCAATAGTCACATGCACATATTTTGAATTCGATTTTCGAACTTTTCCGACATCGTATAGCACCTACGAAGAAATATGTACTAGTTTGGATTACCAAAAATACGTTTTAAGCAACCATATTAGATTTTTCAATGTCGAGAACCATTTTGGTCAATATTTGACACCTTTCAAGAGTATAATCTCGGGCCATTGGATGTCTTAAACATAGTTTTAATGGGATTTCATGATGTATTTGTCACTTTACTATATATGTGAAGCTACATATATTTGATTTGGGTCACAAAAATATATTTGGAATGACCATATGGGCCGTTCAATGCGGAATCACAACGGTTTTTCTCAAAATGGTACACCACTCAAGTGTGGAATCCATCACTGAATGTCAAAAATATATTTTTAATTTGATTTTTGAACTTTTTCGACATCATATAACACCTACGAAGCCATATGTATTAGTTTGGATTCACAAAAATATATTTTGAACAACCGTAAACATTGTTCATTATCAAACTATTTTGGTCAAAATTTGACACCCTTCAAGAGTATAACACATAATTGCATGTCCTCAACATAATTTTAATAGGATTTTTCTATGTATAAAATATATTTTAATAGTTAGGTAGTTCAATGTCGAATAAACATCGTTTTATTAAAAAATTTAACAACACTCAAGTGTAAAATCCACCGTTGCATGTTGAGAACATATTTTTAATTAGATTTTCGATCTTTTTCGGCATCATAACCAAACTACGAAGCTATGATTACTTGTTTGGAGTCACAAATATATATTTTGACCAACAATATACGATGCTCATTGTCGAACCATTTTGGTCGAGATTTTGATACCATTGAAGATCATAACCCACCATTGGATGTCCTAAACATATTTTTGATGGGATTAATTATGTATCTATCACCGTAACACTTTGTAGAAGCTATAATTATTTGATTTGGGCGACAAAAATACATCTGGAATAACCATAATAGGCCGTTCAATATCCAATCACCACTATTTTTGACAAAATTTACAACTCTCAATAGTAAAATCCATATAAACATATTTTGAATTCTATATTCGAACTTTTTCGACATCGTATCGCACCTACGAAGACATATGTACTAGTTTGGATTACCAAAAATACGTTTTAAGCAACTATATTTCATTTTTCATTGTCGAACCAATTTGGTCAAAATTTTACGCCTTTCAAGAGTATAATCCCGGACCATTTGATGTCCTAAACATAATATTAATGGGATTTCATGATATATTTGTCACCTTACTATATATGTGAATCTATATATATTTGATTTGGGTCACGAAAATATATTTTGAATGACCATATAGGCCGTTTAATGCGTAATCACAACGGTTTTTCTCAAAATTTAACACCACTCAATTGTGGAATCCATCACTCAAAGTCAAAAATATATTTTCAATTCGATTTTCGAACTTTTTCGACATCATATAACACCTACGAAGCCATATGTACTAGTTTGGATTCACAAAAATATATTTTGAACAACAATAAATATTGTTCCTGATCAAAATATTTTGGTCAAAATTTGACACCCTTCAACAGTATAACACATAATTGCAAGTCCTAAACGTAATTTTAATAGGATTTTTTTATGTATTTATTAACACAACAAATTTGCAAAGCTAAATTTACTTGATTTTGTCAAGAAAATATATTTTAATAGTTAGGTAGTTAAATGTCCAATAAACATCGTTTTATTAAAAAATTTAACAACACTCAAGTGTAAGATCCACCGTTGAATGTTGAGAACATATTTTTAATTAGATTTTCGATCTTTTTTGGCATCATAACGATACTACGAAGCTATAATTACTTGATTGGAGTCACAAATATGTATATTTTGATCAATAAGATACGATGCTCACTGTCGAACCATTTTGGTTGACATTTTGATACCATTGAAGATCATAACCCACCATTGGATGTCCTAAACATATTTTTATTGAGATTAATTATGTATCTATCACCGTAACACTTTGTAGAAGCTAGAATTATTTGATTAGAGCGACAAAAATATACATTTGGAATAACCATAATAGACCGTTCAATATCCAATCACCACAATTTTTTGAAAAAATTTACAACACTCAATAGTAAAATCCACATAAACATATTTTGAATAAGATTTTTGAACTTTTCCGGCATCGTATCGCACCTACGAAGAGATATGTACTATTTTCTATTACCAAAAATACGTTTTAAACAACCATATTAGATTTTTCAATGTCTAACCATTTTGCTCAAAATTTGACACCTTTCAAGAGTATAATCCCGGGCCATTGGATGTCCTAAACATAATTTTAATGGGATTTCAAGATGTATTTGTCACCTTACTATATATGTGAAGCTACATATATTTGATTTGGGTCACAAAAATATATTTGGAATAACCATATGGGCTGTTCAATGCGGAATCACAACGGTTTTTCTCAAAATTTAACACTACTCAAGTGTGGAATCCATAACTGAAAGTCAAAAATATATTTTTAACTCGATTTTCAAACTTTTTCGACATCATGTATCACCTACGAAGCCATATGTACTAGTTTGGATTTACAAAAATATATTTTGAACAACCATAAGCATTCTTAATTATCAAACTATTTTGGTCAAAAATTTGACACCCTTCAAGAGTATAAAACATAATTGTATGTTCTAAACGTAATTTAAATAGGATTTTTCTATGTATAAAATACATTTTAATGGTTACGTAGTTCAATGTCGAATAAACATCGTTTCATTAAAAAATTTAACAACACTCAAGTGTAAAATCCACTGTTGAATGTTGAGAACATATTTTTAATTAGATTTTCGATTTTTTTCGGCATCATAACCAAACTACGAAGCTATAATTACTTGTTTAGAGTCACAAATATATATTTTGATCAATAATATACGATGCTCATTGTCGAACCATTTTGGTCGAGATTTTGATACCATTAAAGATCATAACCCACCATTAGATGTCTTAAACATATTTTTGATGGCATTAATTATGTATCTATCACCGTAACACTTTGTAGAAGCTATAATTATTTGATTTGGGTGACAAAAATACATTTGAAATAACCATACTAGACAGTTCAATATCCAATCAACACCATTTTTTACAAAATTTACAACATTCAATAGTTAAATCCAAATAAACAAATTTGAATTAGAATTTCGAACTTTTCCGACATCGTATCGCACCTACGAAGAGATATGTACTAGTTTGGATTACCAAAAATACGTTTTAAGCAACCATATTATATTTTTCAATGTCGATCCATTTTGGTCAAAATTTGACACCTTTCAAGAGTATAATCCCGGGCCATTGGATGTCCTAAACATAATTTTAATGGGATTTCATGATGTATTTGTCACCTTACTATATATGTGAAGCTACATATATTTGATTTGGGTCACGAAAATATATTTGGAATGACCATATAGGCCATTCAATGCGAAATCACAAAGGTTTTTCTCAAATTTAACACCACTCAAGTGAGGAATCCGTCACAAAGTCAAAAATATATTTTTAATTTGATTTTCAAACTTTTTCGACATCGTATAACACCTACGAAGTCATACGTACTAGTTTGGATTCACAAAAAAATATTTTGAACAACCATAAACACTGTTCCTTATCAAACTATTTTGGTCAAAATTTGAAACCTTCAAGAGTATAACACATAATTGCATGTCCTAAACGTAATTTTAGTAGGATTTTTTTATGTATTTATCACCATAACACATTTCCAAGGCTACATTTACTTGATTTTGTCGAGAACATATATTTTAATAGTTAGGTAGTTCAATGTTGAATAAACATTGTTTTATTAAAAATTTAACAACATTCAACTGTAAAATCCACCGTTGAATGTTGTAAACATATTTTTAATTAGATTTTCGATCTTTTTCGGCATCATAACCAAACTAGGAAGCTATAATTACTAGTTTGGAGTCACAAATATATATTTTCAACAATAATATACGATGCTCATTGTATAACCATTTTGGTCGAGATTTTGATATCATTGAAGATTATAACCCACCATTGGATGTCCTAAACATATTTTTGATGGGATTAATTATGTATCTATCACCGTAATACTTTGTAGAAACTATAATTATTTGATTTTGGTGACAAAAATACATTTGGAATAACCATAATAGGCCGTTCAATATCTAATCACCACCATTTTTTACAAAATTTACAACTCTCAATAGTAAATTACAAACAAACATATTTTGAATTTGTTTTTTGAAATTTTTCGGCATCGTACCGCACCTACGAAGACATGCGTACTAGTTTGGATTACCAAAAATTCGTTTTATGCAATCATATAACATTTTTCAATCTTGAACTATTTTGATCAAAATTTGACACCTTTCAAGAGTATAATCCCGGGCCATTGGGTTTGCTAAACATAATTTTAATGGGATTTCATGATGCATTTGTCACCTTGCTATATATGTGAAGCTATATATATTTGATTTGGGTCACAAAAATATATTTGAAATGACCATATAGGCCGTTCAATACGGAATCACAACGGTTTTTCTCAAAATTTAACACCACTCAAGTGTGGAATCCGTCACTGAATGTCAAAAATATATTTTTAATTTGGTTTTCGAACTTTTTCGACATCATATAACACCTACGAAGCCATATGTACTAGTTTGGATTCACAAAAATATATTTTGAACAACCATAAACATTGTTCCTTATCAAACTATTTTGGTCAAAATTTGACACTCTTCAAGAGTATAACATATAATTGCATGTCCTAAACATAATTTAATAGGATTTTTTTATGTATTTATTACCATAACACATTTGAAAAGCTACATTTACTTAATTTTTTCAAGAAAATATATTTTAATAGTTTGGTAGTTCAATGTCGAATAAACATCGTATTATTCAAAATTTAACAACCCTCAATTGTAAAATCCACCGTTGAATGTTGAGAACATATTTTAATTAGATTTTCGATCTTTTCCAACATCATAACCTAACTACAAAGCTACAATTACTAGTTTGGAGTCACAAATATATATTTTGAACAATAATATACGAGACTGATTGTCGAACCATTTTGATCGAGATTTTGATAGCATTGAATATTACAACCCACCATTGGATATCCTAAACATATTTTTAATGGGATTTCATTATGTATCTATGAACCTAACACTTTGTAGAAGCTATAATTATTTGATTTGGTCGACAAAAACACATTTGGAATAACTATAATAGGCCGTTCAATATCCAATCACCACTATTTTTGAATAAATTTACAACTCTCAATAGTAAAATCCACATAAACATATTTTGAATTCGATATTCGAACTTTTTCGACCTCGTATTGCACCTACGAAGACATATGTACTAGTTTGGATTACCAAAAATACGTTTCAAGCAACTATATTTCAATTTTCAATGTCGAACCAATTTGATCAAAATTTGACACCTTTCAAGAGTATAATCCCGGGCCATTGTTTGTCGTAAACATAATTTTAATGGGATTTAATGATTTATTTGTCACCTTACTATATATGTGAAGCTATATATATTTGATTTGTGTCACGAAAATATATTTTGAATGACCATATATGCCTTTCAATGCAGAATCACAACGGTTTTTCTCAAAATTTAACACCACTCAAGTGTGGAATCCATCACTGAAAGTCAAAAACATATTTTCAATTCGATTTTTAAACTTTTTCGACATCATATAACACCTACGAAGCCGTATGTACTTGTTTGGATTCACAAAAATATATTTTGAACATCCAAAAATAATGTTCCTGATCAAACTATTTTGGCCAAAATTTGACACCCTTCAAGAGTATAACACATAATTGCATGTCCTAAACGTAATTTTAATACGAGTTTTTTATGTATTTATTACCATAACACATTTGCAAAGCTACATTTACTTGATTTTGTCAAGAAAATATTTAATAGTTAGGTAGTTCAATGTCGAATAAACATTGTTTTATTAAAAAATTTAACAGCTGTAAAATTCACCGTTGAATGTTGCGAACATATTTTTAATTAGATTTTCGATCTATTTCGGCATTACAACTAAACTACGAAGCTATAATTACTAGTTTGGAGTCACAAATATATATTTTGAACAATAATATACGATGCCCATTGACGAACCATTTTGGTCAAGATTTTGATACCATTGAAGATTATAACCCACCATTGAATGTCCTAAACATATTTTTAATGAGATTAATTATGTATCTATCACCGTAACACTTTGTAGCAGCTATAATTGATTTTGGCGACAAAAAGACATTTGGAATAACCATAATAGGCCGTTCAATATCCAATCACTACCATTTTTGACAAAATTTACAACTCTCAATAGTAAAATCCACACAAACATATTTTGAATTTGTTTTTTGAAATTTTTCGGCATCGTTTCGCACCTATGAAGACATGCGAACTAGTTTGGATTACCAAAAATACGTTTTGTGCAATCATATAACATTTTTCAATCTTGAACTATTTTGGTCAAAATTTGACACATTTCAAGAGTATAATCCCAGGCCATTGGATGTGCTAAACATAATTTTAATGGGATTTCATGATGTATTTGTCACCTTCCTATATATGTGAAGCTATATGTATTTGGTTTGGGTCACAAAAATATATTTGAAATGACCATATAAGCCATTCAATACGGAATCACAACGGTTTTTCTCAAAATTTAACACCAATGAAGTGTGGAATCCGTCACTGAAAGTCAAAAATATATTTTTAATTTGGTTTTCGAACTTTTTCGACTTCGTATAACACCTACGAAGCCATATGTACTAGTTTGGATTCACAAAAATATATTTTGAACAACCATAAACATTGTTCCTTATCAAACTAGTTTGGTCAAAATTTCAAACTCTTCAAGAGTATAACATATAATTGCATGTCCTAAACGTAATTTTAATAGGGTTTTTTTATGTATTTATTACCATAACACATTTGAAAAGCTACATTTACTTAATTTTTTCAAGAAAATATATTTTATTAGTTTGGTAGTTCAATGTCGAATAAACATCGTTTTATTCAAAATTTAACAAACCTCAATTGTAAAATCCACCGTTGAATGTTGAGAACATATTTTAATTAGATTTTCGATCTTTTCCAACATCATAACCTAACTACAAAGCTACAATTACTAATTTGGAGTCACAAATATATATTTTGAACAATAATATACGATACTGATTGTCGAACCATTTTGATCGAGATTTTGATACCATTGAATATTACAACCCACCATTGGATATCCTAAACATATTTTTAATGGGATTTCATTATGTATCTATAAACCTAACACTTTGTAGAAGCTATAATTATTTGATTTGGTCGACAAAAACACATTTGGAATAACTATAATAGGCCGTTCAATATCCAATCACCACTATTTTTGAATAAATTTACAACTCTCAATAGTAAAATCCACATAAACATATTTTGAATTCGATATTCGAACTTTTTCGACCTCGTATTGCACCTACGAAGACATATGTACTAGTTTGGATTACCAAAAATACGTTTCAAGCAACTATATTTCAATTTTCAATGTCAAACCAATTTGGTCAAAATTTGACACCTTTCAAGAGTATAATCCCGGGCCATTGTTTGTCGTAAACATAATTTTAATGGGATTTAATGATTTATTTGTCACCTTACTATATATGTGAAGCTATATATATTTGATTTGTGTCACGAAAATATATTTTGAATGACCATATATGCCTTTCAATGCGGAATCACAACGGTTTTTCTCAAAATTTAACACCACTCAAGTGTGGAATCCATCACTGAAAGTCAAAAACATATTTTCAATTCGATTTTTAAACTTTTTCGACATCATATAACACCTACGAAGCCGTATGTACTTGTTTGGATTCACAAAAATATATTTTGAACATCCAAAAATAATGTTCCTGATCAAACTATTTTGGCCAAAATTTGACACCCTTCAAGAGTATAACACATAATTGCATGTCCTAAACGTAATTTTAATACGAGTTTTTTATGTATTTATTACCATAACACATTTGCAAAGCTACATTTACTTGATTTTGTCAAGAAAATATTTAATAGTTAGGTAGTTCAATGTCGAATAAACATCGTTTTATTAAAAAATTTAACAGCTGTAAAATTCACCGTTGAATGTTGCGAACATATTTTTAATTAGATTTTCGATCTATTTCGGCATTACAACTAAACTACGAAGCTATAATTACTAGTTTGGAGTCACAAATATATATTTTGAACAATAATATACGATGCCCATTGACGAACCATTTTGGTCAAGATTTTGATACCATTGAAGATTATAACCCACCATTGAATGTCCTAAACATATTTTTAATGAGATTAATTATGTATCTATCACCGTAACACTTTGTAGCAGCTATAATTGATTTTGGCGACAAAAAGACATTTGTAATAACCATAATAGGCCATTCAATATCCAATCACTACCATTTTTGACAAAATTTACAACTCTCAATAGTAAAATCCACACAAACATATTTTGAATTTGTTTTTCGAAATTTTTCGGCATCGTTTCGCACCTATGAAGACATGCGAACTAGTTTGGATTACCAAAAATACGTTTTGTGCAATCATATAACATTTTTCAATCTTGAACTATTTTGGTCAAAATTTGACACATTTCAAGAGTATAATCCCAGGCCATTGGATGTGCTAAACATAATTTTAATGGGATTTCATGATGTATTTGTCACCTTCCTATATATGTGAAGCTATATGTATTTGGTTTGGGTCACAAAAATATATTTGAAATGACCATATAAGCCATTCAATACGGAATCACAACGGTTTTTCTCAAAATTTAACACCAATGAAGTGTGGAATCCGTCACTGAAAGTCAAAAATATATTTTTAATTTGGTTTTCGAACTTTTTCGACTTCGTATAACACCTACGAAGCCATATGTACTAGTTTGGATTCACAAAAATATATTTTGAACAACCATAAACATTGTTCCTTATCAAACTAGTTTGGTCAAAATTTCAAACTCTTCAAGAGTATAACATATAATTGCATGTCCTAAACGTAATTTTAATAGGATTTTTTTATGTATTTATTACCATAACACATTTGAAAAGCTACATTTACTTAATTTTTTCAAGAAAATATATTTTATTAGTTTGGTAGTTCAATGTCGAATAAACATCGTTTTATTCAAAATTTAACAAACCTCAATTGTAAAATCCACCGTTGAATGTTGAGAACATATTTTAATTAGATTTTCGATCTTTTCCAACATCATAACCTAACTACAAAGCTACAATTACTAGTTTGGAGTCACAAATATATATTTTGAACAATAATATACGATACTGATTGTCGAACCATTTTGATCGAGATTTTGATACCATTGAATATTACAACCCACCATTGGATATCTTAAACATATTTTTAATGGGATTTCATTATGTATCTATAAACCTAACACTTTGTAGAAGCTATAATTATTTGATTTGGTCGACAAAAACACATTTGGAATAACTATAATAGGCCGTTCAATAGCCAATCACCACTATTTTTGAATAAATTTACAACTCTCAATAGTAAAATCCACATAAACATATTTTGAATTCGATATTCGAACTTTTTCGACCTCGTATTGCACCTACGAAGACATATGTACTAGTTTGGATTACCAAAAATACGTTTCAAGCAACTATATTTCAATTTTCAATGTCAAACCAATTTGGTCAAAATTTGACACCTTTCAAGAGTATAATCCCGGGCCATTGTTTGTCGTAAACATAATTTTAATGGGATTTAATGATTTATTTGTCACCTTACTATATATGTGAAGCTATATATATTTGATTTGTGTCACGAAAATATATTTTGAATGACCATATATGCCTTTCAATGCGGAATCACAACGGTTTTTCTCAAAATTTAACACCACTCAAGTGTGGAATCCATCACTGAAAGTCAAAAAAATATTTTCAATTCGATTTTTTAACTTTTTCGACATCATATAACACCTACGAAGCCGTATGTACTAGTTTGGATTCACAAAAATATATTTTGAACATCCAAAAATAATGTTCCTGATCAAACTATTTTGGCCAAAATTTGACACCCTTCAAGAGTGTAACACATAATTGCATGTCCTAAACGTAATTTTAATACGAGTTTTTTATGTATTTATTACCATAACACATTTGCAAAGCTACATTTACTTGATTTTGTCAAGAAAATATTTAATAGTTAGGTAGTTCAATGTCGAATAAACATCGTTTTATTAAAAAATTTAACAGTTGTAAAATTCACCGTTGAATGTTGCGAACATATTTTTAATTAGATTTTCGATCTATTTCGGCATTACAACTAAACTACGAAGCAATAATTACTAGTTTGGAGTCACAAATATATATTTTGAACAATAATATACGATGCCCATTGACGAACCATTTTGGTCAAGATTTTGATACCATTGAAGATTATAACCCACCATTGAATGTCCTAAACATATTTTTAATGAGATTAATTATGTATCTATCATCGTAACACTTTGTAGCAGCTATAATTATTTGATTTTGGCGACAAAAAGACATTTGGAATAACCATAATAGGCTGTTCAATATCCAATCACTACCATTTTTGACAAAATTTACAACTCTCAATAGTAAAATCCACATAAACATATTTTGAATTTGTTTTTCGAACTTTTTCGACATCGTATCGCACCTATGAAGACATATGTACTAGTTTGCATTACCAAAAATACATTTTAAGCAACCATATAACATTTTTCAATGTCAAACCATGTTGGTCAAAATTTGACACCTTTCAAAAGTATAATCCATGGCCATTGGATGTCCAAAACATAATTTTAATGAGATTTCATGATGTATTTGTCAACTTACTATATATGTGAAGTTTTGGAATGACCATATAGGCCGTTCAATGTGGAATCACAACGGTTTTTCTCTAAATTTAACACCACTCAAGTGTGGAATCCGTCACTGAAACTCAAAAATATATTTTTAATTTGATTTTCAAACTTTTTCGACATCGTATAACACCTACGAAGCCATATGTACTAGTTTGGATTTACAAAAATATGTTTTGAACAACCATAAACATTGTTCCTTATCAAACTATTTTGGTCAAAATTTGTAACAACTGAACTTTTTTTTCGCATTTTTTTTATTTCACGTAAATATTTTATATTACACTTGGCGTCGTTTCAAACCTTATAGTTCATTTTAAATATTTTTGCCACGTTAAATGTTGCATGCGGTTGCTTTAAATTTTAATTGACAAAATAAAATGAAGTATTATTTTATCACCGAGCTTCGTTAATTTTTCCTACATAGAATAAATGTTCTTGGTTTAATTTCTTGATTTATTTTGGTCTATGCTAGTCCAACTTTCAGCAAAGAAAAACCGCCCCTTATTGTGCCAAAATTTTAAGCTTTTAGCACAACAAGTTCACCCATAATTAACTCCAAACAACCCCTTACATCATGCCATTTACCATCAAACAAACAGCCTCTACAGACACAAAAATAAAACTGCCTCCCATGACATGAAGAAACTGTCCAGCAGCCCCTTTTTCCAGCCATGTTCACTCCATTTCTTCCCAGCACCAAGTAACTAAACTTCTCCACCTCATTTACCTACCATAAGGTCACGTTCCCCCCCCCCCAAATCAGACCAAAAAATGCCCCAGCGGTGTAGATATTTTCCCCAGTTTTCAGCCAAAACTAGCAGCCTCCATGATCAGCTAACTGCTCCACAACATCCCACTTTCTTCCCCCACTCTCCCTCATTTTTTTCAGCCCTCAATATAACCTATTTCTCCCTCCAAATCCACCCCAAACTCGTTCACAGAGCAGCCCAAAAAAAATCAATTCCTAAGTTAAGCAAAAACTCTCTTTTTCCCTCTTCAAAATTCGGCCTTAAGCTCCAGCCATTTGTTGTTTTATTTCTTCTTATTTTCTAGCAACATCCCCCTCATTCATCTCCCAAAACTTGGCACTAAATACTTATCAAAAACTCCTATATCCTCCCTACAACTTTTGGCAATTGCAGTCCCAAAATCCCAGCACTTTTCCTCCAGTTTTCGGTCCAACAGTGAGCATTTTCCAACACTTTTCATCACTTTCGATCCAGATTTTTGGCCAGCAGTAAGAGAGCCTTAACCGTGCTTTTAATTCAAAAAATTTCCTTATATATATACATCTATAGATATAGTGTATGGGTCTTGGTTTGGAAAGCTGCAGAAACCATTTTTCTTCATCCAAACTTCAACCAAAAACTCGTTTTGAGTTAGTTTTACTTAATGGTTTTTACTGCAATTTTAAATGAAGTTTTGGGAAGATTATGATGTTATATGAATGCCATGCAAACATATTTACGAATGAACTTATGATAGTGATTGAAAGTAATCACTTTAACATGTTTGTGATTGAAAGAAGTCACGTATGATGATGATGTTATGTGGTGCCGGCTACCATTGTTTATGATATGATGTATGTTTCAAAAAAAAAATCATGGCATGTCGAATTCATGTTTAAGTAAAATTTTTCACATGTCATAAGTATTGCTACTGAGTGTTTCTTATGAAATACTCACCCTGAAACGAATAATTTTTCAGATTGAACTGATCGGCGTTGATGTGGTGGCGGTAGACTAATGAGCTTGTCATGGAAAGTCTTATGTAGTTTATGTTTAGACGTCGAATGGATCGAGTCAATTATGATGTAATTACTTATTTTAAGTATTTGATTCATTATTTAATTATGTAATATGTACGGAAGACAAGTTGTTGGTTTAATTGCCGTTCAAAGTTTTAAATTGGAAATGTCTTAGATTCATTTTCAAACTTTTCAGCTTACTGTCCCCTTTTCGAAAAATCATAACTTTTCTACGGTTGAAGTTTTTGAGTGAATTCAGTTTCCATGTAAAGCCCTATATGTATTCTAAAAACAAAAATTGGAATCACTTAAAAATTCCATTGGATGAATTTATTTTGGACGTTTGAACGGGCTGCCTTAAGGTACACGAGAATGTTATTCAAGCATCTTTGGCTATATTTTTCAACTACCAAATGACGTAGCTAAAGTTTGAAATTTTTACATGTTGTAGTATACAGTCCCAAGTATCTACAGTTTAAATTTTATATTTTTTTGAGTTCGTTTGGATGGTCTAATAAATTGTGGCGACACCAATCACGGTATAGACAAAACTATGAAATTTTGAAGAAAATTCCTTTTCCCTTACACGCTTGTCATTTTTCCTCAACAATTAAAACTTTAAAACCCTTCAAGGGCATGGGAAATATTATTTGGAGTCGTCAAATAAAATTTTAGAGATTTTTTAGTGACCCTCCGGGTTGAGAAAATCTGGGGCGTTACAGCTTGGTATTAGAGCGCGGTTTTACTTTTCTGTAGACTCGCGAATTTTCATTTTATTTTATTTTTAAATTTATTTTATTTTATTTATTATATTTCATTTTGGTCTTTATGTTGATGTGTCAAGATGAAATTTAAGAGGTTGAGAATTTTTGAAATTTAGTATCGCTACTCGCCATCACCACACTACGCCAGTTCTGAGTTAAATTATGTGGTTGATTAAAATTTTATTTTTATGCAGTTAAGTATGATAAGTGGGACTCATACTTATGGAAAATTGTAATTGTTCCATGTTATGATGAAATGTTAAGTTAAGATGAAAATTTATGTTAGTTCGTTATTTTTAAATTAAAAGATGGTAGAAATCCACCTAATTGAACCCTTCATAATTTGTATCTCAGACATGGTTCCTCCGTGTGATGATTCCCTAGAACATCCCGAGGCGGCTAGGAACGATTATATACTTTTTACTTCGGATCCCGAATGGTCAATTGGCCATCATATCGGTAACCATAGGGCAGCTCGTATTAGGGCGATGAACTATGGTTTAGTAACCACCGATGCTGAGTCTATTGCTCATGTGATTGACTCACTAATTGGCCCGGGACAACCGATTGCGGAGGAGATTTTAAGAGATTTGGAAGAGATCTACCATCCGTAGGTAGAATATGACGTGTATTGTGAAGTGCTCATTATACACTGGGAGGAGTATAGTTTCTATGGTGCAGGTCCCCATCCTATCCCTGAACCGGCTCTAGTAGTTGAGCCCATTCCCGAGCCTGCTCTAGTAGTCGAGCCAGAGCCGGAGCCAGTGTTAATGTTTGAGGCTAATCCAGCTATCCAGGTCAAAGATGACCCAGAGGAGGATCTTGAGATAGAGTCTGAGGCTGAGTCTTATGTTACCTCAGATGACGAGGCTCCACGGCCCAAGAGGCCTAGAGTACATGGAGGATGGATCAGCGACGACGATGCTTAGAGACTTTTAGTAGTTAGATGTTTTCCTTCAGTATTTCAGTTCTCCCATGTACAGTTACTTTACCGTTGTTTAGTACTAGATGCTTTTACTTATTGTACCTCAGGAAGGATGATTTAAATATATAAAAGATGCTATTTAAATTTTTCCTTTATCGATAGTCTTTCAGATATTCATGGCTTTGTGTATGGTGGTTATTTCGATGAATTACAAAACTTCTTCGTTTTGTTTATTCTAAAGGAAATGGCACCAACTACGCAAGCAAGAGCTATTAGAGAGCTAAAACTAGCGGTTGAGGAAATGAGGAGAGCGTTGGCAACTCAGTCGACACCCCCAGTGCTACAACTGCCAATGGCGCCACGGGCACCGCAAATGTCCCAAGCGCATCAAGCCCCACCAGCACATCACGTGGCCCCTTCTGTGCCAGTGATTGAGCAATTATGTCGATATCGACCTCCTACTTTCGACGGTGGGAATGATCCTCTTGCAGCTGAAGAATGGTTGCGAACAATTGAGAAATTTTTTTGGCACATCACTTGTCCCGAAAATCAGAAAGTCCTTTGTGCAAAGTTCATGCTAAGCGGTAGAGTAGGTCACTGGTGGGAGTCGGCATCCCGCACCCGTACTGAGGATGAACAGAATAATCTCTCGTGGTCCCAATTCAAAGTCGAGCTAACAGAAAAATATTTTCCAAAGGCTCTACGAGATTACAAAGAATCAAAGTTTCTACATTTGGTTCAAGGAGAAATGGAAATTACCGAGTATGAGCGAAAGTTGAAGAACTGTCGCGCTATGCCCCATATTTGGTTAGCACAGAATTAATGAAGGCAAGACGTCATGAAAGAAGATTGCGCCCAGAGGTCAGACAGATTGTTAGTTCCCATGCACTTCCTACTTTCAGAGCAGCGGTCAAGATGGCTCAGACTGTGACCTTTTCGAGTTTAAAGGTCAAAGTTCAAGGACAACATAATGGCTCAGGAAAGAAAAATTGGCAGGATCAGAATAGGAATCAAATTTTAGGCCAGTTCAAGAGACAGAATCAAGGTCCCATCAGAGGTCAATCAAGCAATAATATTCCTCAGTGCCCTAAGTGTAAAAAGAATCACAATGTTGATTGCTACTTTGGCAAGAACGTCTGCTATAGGTGTGGAGAGCCAGGACACTACGTGATGCAATGTCGGGCAAAGCCAGCGAAGGTTAACGATCAAGCTAACAAAGGAAAAGCTAGAGTGTTCGCCATGACCCAGGAAGAGGCTGCCCAGAATTCGGATGTTATTACGGGTATGTTATCTATTTCTAGCATACCTGTTTACATTCTTATTGATTCCAGTACGACGCATTCGTTTATATCTAAAGTATGCCTAGCTAAAGTTAATATTCTATGTCAGAAAAGTGATAGTATACTAGAGGTTAGTATGCCATCAGGGAGAACTATAGAAACAGATAAATTAGCTAAGGCAGTTCAGATAGATTTTGATGGGTTAGTTTAGCAGATCTGCAGGTCATAAGTATGAGAGATTTTGACATTATCCTGGGGATGGATTGGTTGGGTAGTAATCGTGCTACCATTGTATGTTTTGAGAATGAAGTAATATTTCGAAGGCCGGGAGAGAAAGAATTCAAATTTTATGGGTCAAAGATTAAAGCACTTCCCCGTCTCATCTCATCCCTACAGGCAGAAAAGTTGCTTAAGAAGATAAATTGCCAAGGTTTTCTTGTAAATCTCATTGGTACCCCATCTGAAGAAGTATCGTTGGATAACGTACCAGTAGTTCAGTAGTACACTGATGTATTTCCAGACGATCTAGTAGGCATACTGCCTAATAGACAAGTAGAATTCACGATAGATCTTATACCTGGTGCTGCACCTATATCAAAGGCTCCGTATCGGATGACACCAAAAGAATTGTAAGAGCTTAAAATGCAATTGGAAGAACTTTTGGATAAAGGTTTTATCCGACCAAGTGTTTCTCCGTGGGGAGCTCTTGTACTGTTTGTGAAAAAGAAAGATGGATCGATGAGAATGTGCATCGACTACCGTGAGTTGAATAAATTGATGATCAAGAATAAGTATCCACTTCCAAGAATTGAAGATTTGTTTGATCAATTGAAGGGTGCATCTGTGTTTTCGAAGATCGACTTGAGGGCGGGCTATCATCAACTAAAAATCAGGCCATCGGATATACCAAAGTCAGCATTCCGTACTCGCTATGGGCATTATGAATTCACAATAATGCCCTTTGGACTGACGAATGCTCTAGCAGTATTTATGGATTTAATAAATCGAGTTTTTCATCAATATTTAGATCGGTTAGTCATTGTGTTCATTGAGGACATCTTGATTTATTCCAAGAATCTCGAGCAACATCAATAGCACCTGAGAATAGTATTGGAGACCTTGTAGGGAGAAAAGTTGTATGCCAAATTTTCGAAGTGCGAATTTTGGTTGGACCGAATAGGGTTCCTTGGACATGTTGTAACGGCCAAGGGAATTGATGTAGATCCATCCAAGGTTGAAGTTGTGTCAAATTGGCCGACCCCATCAAATGTTGGGGAAATAAGAAGTTTTCTAGGTTTAGCTAGCTATTATCGACGTTTCATAGAAGGATTCTCTAAAATAGCTGGCCCTTTGACACAATTGACTCGAAAGGGGGTTAAGTATGTTTGGTCCGAGAGGTGTGAACAGAGTTTTCAAGAATTAAAGAACAAGCTAGTATCTGCACTAGTACTAGCTTTACCTGAAGGTTCAGAGGGCTACGTAATTTACAGTGATACATCAAAACTCGGTTTGGACTGTGTATTGATGCAAAATGGAAAAATGATAGCTTATGCTTCAAGACAGTTGAAGCAGTATGAGCAGAATTACCCGACACATGATCTTGAACTTGCGGCGGTAGCTCACGCCTTGAAAATTTGGCGCCATTACCTTTATGGAAGCAAGTGCGAAATTTACACCGACCATAAAAGTCTCAAGTACTTTTTCACCTAGAAGGAGTTGAATATGAGACAACGACGATGGTTGGAATTAGTAAAGAATTACGACTGCTCTATCCTTTACCACCTAGGCAAGGCAAATGTAGTCGCGGATGCTCTAAGCAGAAAGAATGTGGGTCAGTTGTCTGAATTGCAATCAACACAAAATAATCTGATCAAAGACTTTTAGAGTATGAAAATTGAAGTATTAACTCCACCGGTACGAACGCTTGCAGTGATAGCAAGTTTGATACTAAAGTCGACACTCAGAGATAGAATTTTGATAGTTCAAAAGGAGGATCCTTTCTTGGAAAATATCAGAACTGAAGTAGGAACTGACAAGAGTAAAGACTTTGAAATAGCTGAGGACAAGGCTTTGATGTTCAAAGGTCGAATATGTGTGCCGAAAGATAAAGGTTTGAGAATTGAGATTTTATCTGAAGCACATTCCGCTCCTTACGCCGCACATCCAGGGGGAACCAAAATGTATAAAGATTTGCGTAATACATTCTAGTGGAGAAACATAAAAGGAGATGTAGCTCGTTTCGTGTCAAAATATTTGGTGTGTCAACAAGTGAAAGCAGAGAATCAGAGTCGTCAGAGCCATTAAATCCAATGGATATACCAGAGTGAAAATGGGAGAAAATTGCAATGGATTTTGTTTCGGGTTTTCCTAGATCGGCGAGAGGTCATGATGCCATCTGGGTTGTGGTAGACCGTTTGACAAAATCTGCGCATTTTCTTCCCATTCGAATGAATTTCACTTTGGAACAATTAGCAAAATTGTATGTCAAAGAAATTATTAGACTACACGGGATACCAACATTCATCGTATCGGATAGAGATCCGAGGTTTACCTCAAATTTTTGGAAAAGTCTTCAAGGAGCTTTGGGCACTAAATTGAAATTTAGCACAGCTTATCACCCCCAAACCGACGGGCAATCAGAACGCACTATTCAAATCCTTGAGGATATGTTGAGAGCATACGTCTTGGATTTGGGTGGTAAATGGGAAGGTCACCTACCGTTGGTAGAATTCGCATACAATAATAGTTTCCAAACTACTATCGGCATGGCACCACATGAGGCACTGTATGGTCGTCGATGTCGTTCACCAATTTGTTGGGACGAAGTCGGCGAGAGGAGAATTTTAGGACCAGAGTTGGTTGAGAAAACAGTAGAGGCAATAGATAAGATCAAGACTAGAATAAAGACAGCGCAGGACTGTCAGAAGAGTTATGCCGATCAAAGAAGAAAGGAATTAGAATTCGGGGTCAGCGAAAAAGTTTTCCTAAAGGTGGCTCCTATGAAAGGGATACTACGTTTTGGTAAGAAAGGGAAACTAAGACCACATTTCATCAGCCCATTTGAAATTCTTGAAAGGATTGGAAATGTGGCGTATCGTTTGGCATTGCCACCTAAGCTCTCATCAGTGCATGACGTTTTCCACGTTTCGATGTTAAGGAAATACGTATATGATCCTACCCATCTAGTAAAATATGAGGCTTTGGATTTAAGGAATGATATGACTTACGAGAAAGCGCCTGCGGTAATACTAGAAAGAAAGGTCCATGTCTTGAGAAATCGGGAGATCCCATTAGTTAAAGTTCAGTGGGGTAGACATGAGGAAGATGGAATCACTTGGGAAAGAGAAGAGGATATCTTAGATAAGTACCCAGACCTTGTAAACCATGTAAGTTAAATTTCAAGGATGAAATTATTTTAAGTGGGGAGGGTTGTAACAACCGAACTTTTTTTTTCGCATTTTTTTATTTCACGTAAATATTTTATATTACACTTGGCGTCGTTTCAAACCTTATAGTTCATTTTAAATATTTTTGCCACGTTAAATGTTGCATGCGGTTGCTTTAAATTTTAATTGACAAAAAAAAAATGAAGTATTATTTTATCACCGAGCTTCGTTAATTTTTCCTACATCGAATAAATGTTCTTGGTTTAATTTCTTGATTTATTTTGGTCTATGCTAGTCCAACTTTCAGCAAAGAAAAACTGCCCCTTATTATGCCAAAATTTGTAAGCTTTTAGCACAAAAAGTTCACTCATAATTAACTCCAAACAGCCCCTTACATCATGCCCTTTACCATCAAATAAACAGCCCCTGCAGAAACAAAAATAAAACTGCCTCCCATGACATGAAGAAACCATCCAGCAGCCCCTTTTTCCAGCCATGTTCACTCCATTTCTTCCCATCACCAAGTAACTAAACTTCTCCACCTCATTAACCTACCATAAGGTCACGATTTTCCCCCCCAAATCAGACAAAAAAACGCCCCAGCAGTGTAGATATTTTCCCCAGTTTTCAGCCAAAACCAGCAGCCTCCATGATCAGCTAACTGCTCCACAACTTCCTCTTTCTTCCCCCACTCTCCCTCATTTTTTTCAGCCCTCAATATAAACTATTTCTCCCTCCAAATCCACCCCAAACTCGTTTACACAGCAGCCCAGAAAAATCAGTCCCTAAGTTAAGCAAAAACTCTCTTTTTCCCTCTTCAAAATTAGGCCTTAAGCTCCAGCCATTTGTTGTTTTATTTCTTCTTATTTTCCAGCAACATCCCCCTCATTCATCTCCCAAAAATTGGCACTAAAATACTTATCAAAAACTCCTATATCCTCCCTGCAACTTTTGGCAATTGCAGTCCCAAAATCCCAGCACTTTTCCTCCAGTTTTCGGTCCAACAGTGAGCATTTTCCAACACTTTTCATCACTTTCGATCCAGATTTTCGGCCAGCAGTAAGAGGGCCTTAACCATGCTTTTAATTCGAAAAATTTCCTTATATATATACATCTATAGATATAGTGTACGGGTCTTGGTTTGGAAAGCTGCAGAAACCATTTTTCTTCATCAAAACTTCAACCGAAAACTCGTTTTGAGTTAGTTTTACTTAATGGTTTTTACTGCGATTTTAAATGAAGTTTTGGGAAGATTATGATGTTATATGAATGCCATGCAAACATATTTACGAATGAACTTATGATAGTGATTGAAAGTAATCACTTTAACATGTTTGTGATTGAAAGAAATCACGTATGATGATGATGTTATGTGGTGCCGGCTACCATTGTGTATGATATGATGTACGTTTCAAAAAAAAATCATGGCATGTCAAATTCATGTTTAAGTAAAAATTTTCACATGTCATAAGTATTGCTACTGAGTGTTTCTTATGAAATACTCCCCCCCAAATGAATAATTTTTCAGATTGAACTGATCGACGTTGATGCGGTGGCGGTAGACTAATGAGCTTGTCATGGAAAGTCTTATATAGTTTATGTTTAGACGTCGAAATGATCGAGTCAATTATGATGTAATTACTTATTTTAAGTATTTGATTCATTATTTAATTATGTATTATGAACGGAAGACAAGATGTTGGTTTAATTGCCGTTCAAAGTTTTAAATTGGAAATGTCTTAGATTCATTTTCATACTTTTCAGCTTACTGTCACCTTTTTGAGTGAATTCAGTTTCTATGTAAATCCCTATATGTGTTCTAATAACATAAATTGGAATCACTCAAAAATTCCATCGGATGAATATATTTTTGACGTTTGAACGGGCTGCCTTAAGGTACCCGAGAATGTTTTTCAAGTATCTTTGGCTATATTTTTCGCCTACCAAATGACATAGTTAAAGTTTGAAATTTTTACATGTTGTAGTATACAGTCCCAAGTATCTACAGTTTAAATTTCATATTTTTTTGAGTTCGGTTGGATGGTCTAATAAATTATGGCGACGCCTATCACGGTATAGACAAAACTATGAAATTTTGAAGAAAATTCCGTTTCCCTTACACGCTCGTCATTTTTCCGCAACAATTAAATTTTTAAAACCCTTCAAGGGCATGGGAAATATTATTTGGAGTCGTCAAATAAAATTTTAGAGATTTTTTTAGTGACCCTCCGGGTTGAGAAAATCTGGGGCGTTACAAAATTTGACACCCTTCAAGAGTATAACACATAATTGCATGTCCTAAACGTAATTTTAGTAGGATTTTTTTATGTATTTATCACCATAACACATTTGCAAAGCTACTTTTACTTGATTTTTTCAAGAAAATATATTTTAATAGTTAGGTAGTTCAATGTCGAATAAACATCGTTTTATTAAAAAAATTGACAACACTCAACTATAAAATCCACCGTTGAATGTTGAGAACATATTTTTAATTAGATTTTCGATCTTTTTCAGCATCATAACCAAACTACGAAGCTATAATTACTAGTTTGGAGTCACAAATATATATTTTGAACAATAATATATGATGCTCATTGTAGAACCATTTTGGTCGAGATTTTGATACCATTGAAGATTATAACCTACCATTGGATGTCCTAAACATATTTTTAATGGGATTAATTATGTATCTATCACCGTAACACCTTGTAGAAGCTATAATTATTTGATTTGGGCGACAAAAATACATTTGGAATAACCATAATAGGCCATTCAATATCCAATCACCATCATTTTTGACAACATTTACAACTCTCAATAGTAAAATCCACATAAACATAATTTGAATTTGTTTTTCAAAATTTTTTGACATCGTATCGCACCTACGAAGACATACGTACTAGTTTGGATTACCAAAAATACATTTTAAGCAACCATATAACATTTTTCAATCTCGAACCATTTTGGTCAAAATTTGACACCACTCAAGAGTATAATCCTGGGCCATTGGATGTCCTAAACATAATTTTAATGGGATTTCGTGATGTATTTGTCACCTTACTATTTATGTGAAGCTATATATTTTCCATTTGGGTCGCGAAAATACATTTAGAATAACCATATAGGCCGTTCAATGTAGAATCACACCGATTTTACTCAAAATTTGACACCACTAAAGTGTGGAATCAATCACTTAAAGTGAAAAATATATTTTCAATTCGATTTTCGAACTTTTTCGACATCATATAACACCTACGAAACCATATGTACTAGTTTGGATTCAAAAAAATATATTTTGAATAGCTATAAACATTGTTCATTATCAAACTATTTTGGTCAAAATTTGACACTATTCAAGAATATAACACATAATTGCATGACCTAAACGTAATTTTAATAGGATTTTTTTGCGTATTCATCACCATAACACATTTGTAAAGCTACATTTACTTGATTTTGTCAAGAAAAAATATATTTTAATAGTTAGGTAGTTCAATGTCGAATAAACATCGTTTCATTGAAAATTTAACAACAGTCAAGTGTAAAATGCACAGTTGAATGTTGAAAACATATTTTTAATTAGATTTTCGATCTTTTTCGACATCATAACCTAAATACAAAGCTATAATTACTAGTTTGGTGTCACAAATATATATTTTGAACAATAATATACGATGCTCATTGTCGAACCATTTTGGCTGAGATTTTGATACCATTAATGATTATAACCCGCCATTGGACGTCCAAAACATATTTTTAATGGGATTTCATTATGTATCTATCACCGTAACACTTTCTAGAAGCTATAATTATTTGATTTGGGACAAAAAATACATTTACAATAATCATAATAGGCCGTTGAATATCCAATCTTCACCATTTTTGACAAAATTTACAACTCTCAATCGTCACATAAACATATTTTGAATTCGATTTTTGAACTTTTTTGACATCGTATCGCACCTATGAAGACATGTGTACTAGTTTGGATTACCAAAAATACGTTTTAAGCAACCATATAACATTTTTCAATGTCGAACCATTTTGTTCAAAATTTGACACCATTCAAGAGTATAATCCCGGGTTATTGGATGTCCTAAATATAATTTTAATAGGATTTCATAATGTATTTGTCACCTTACTAAATATAAGCTATAAATATTTGATTTGGGTTACGAAAATACATTTGGAACAACCATATAGGCTGTTCAATGCGGAATCACATCGATTTTTCTCAAAATTTAACACCACTCAAGTGTGGAATCCATCAACGAAAGTCAAAAATATATTTTAATTCGATTTTCAAACTTTTTTGACATCATATAACTCCTACGAAGCCATATATACTAGTTTGGATTCACAAAAATACATTTTTAACAACCATAAATTTTGTTCATTATCAAACTATTTTGGTCAAAATTTGACACCCTTCAAGAGTATAATACATAATTGCCTAAACATAATTTTAATTGGATTTTTTTTATGTATTTATTACCATAACACATTTGCAAAGCTACATTTACTTGATTTTGTCAAGAAAATATATTTTAATAGTTAGGTAGTTCAATGTCGAACAAATATCGTTTTATTCAAAATTTAACAACACTCAAATGTGAAATCCACCGTTGAATGTTGAGAACATATTTTTAATTAGATTTTTGATCTTTTTCGAAATCATAACCTAACCACAAAACTATAATTACTAGTTTAGAGTCACAAATATATATTTTGAACAATAATATACGATGTTCATTGTCGAACCATTTTGGTCGAGATTTTGATACCATTGAAGATTATAACCCACCATTGGATGTCCTAAACCTATTTTTTATGGGATTTAATTATGTATCTATCACTGTAACTCTTTATAGAAGCTATAATTATTTGATTTGGGACACAAAAATATATTTGAAATAACCATAATAGGCCGTTCAATATCTTATCACCACCATTTTTAATAAAATTTACAACTCTCAGTAGTCACAGAAACATATTTTGTATTAGCTTTTTGAACTTTTTCGACATCGTATCGCACCCACGAAGACATATGTACTAGTTTGGATTACCAAAAATACGTTTTAAGCAACCATATAACATTTTTCATTGTCGAAGCATATTGGTTAAAATTTGACACCATTCAAAAATATAATCCCGGGCCATTAGATGTCATAAACATAATTTTAATGGGATTTCATGATGTATTTGTCACCTTACTATATATGTGAAGCTATATATATTTGATTTGGGTCATGAAAATACATTTGGAATACCATATAGGCCGTTCAATGCGGAATCACAACGGTTTTTCTCAAAATTTAACACCACTTAAGTGTGGAATCCATCGCTGAAAGTCAAAAATATATTTTTAATTAGATTTTCAAACTTTTTCGACATTATATAACACCTAAGAAGTCATATGTAGTTGTTTAGATTCACAAAAATATATTTTGAACAACCATAAACATTGTTCATTATCAAACTACTTTGGTAAAAATTTGACACCTTCAAGAGTATAACACATAATTGCATGTCCTAAACGTAATTTAATATGATTTTTTATGTATTTATCACCATAACACATTTGCAAAGCTACATTTACTTGATTTTGTCAAGAGAATATATATTTTAATAGGTAGGTAGTTCAATGTCGAACAAATATCATCTTATTCAAAATTTAACAATACTCAAGTGTAAAATCCACTGTTGAATGTTGAGAACATATTTTTAATTGGATTTTCGATCTTTTTTGACATCATGACCAAACTACGAACCTATAATTACTAGTTTGAAGTCACAAATATATATTTTGAACAATAATATATGATGCTCATTATCTAACCATTTTGGTTGAGATTTTGATACCATTGAAGATTATAACCAACCATTGGATGTCCAAAACATTTTTTTAAAGGGATTTCATTATGTATCTATCACTGTAACTCTTTGTAGAAGCTATAATTATTTGATTTGGAACACAAAAATATATTTGGAATAACCATAATAGGCCGTTCAATATCCAATCACCACCACCATTTTTGTCAAAATTTAACACCATTCAAGAGTATAATCCTGGGCCATTAGATGTCCTAAACATAATTTTAATGAGATTTCGTGATATATGTCACCATACTATTTATGCGAAGCTATATATATTTGATTTGGGTCACGAAAATACATTTGAAATAACCATATAGAACGTTCAATGTAGAATCACAACAATTTTTCTCAAAATTTGACACCACTCAAGTGTGGAATCCATCACAGAAAGTAAAAAATATTTTTTTAATTTGATTTTCGAACTTTTTCAACATCATATAACACCTACGAAGCCATATGTACTCGTTTAGATTCATAAAAATATATTTTGAATAATCATAAACATTGTTCATTATCAAACAATTTTGATCAAAATTTTACACCATTTAAGAGTATAACACATAATTACATGTTCTAAACGTAATTTCAATAGAATTTTTATGTATTTATCACCATAACATATTTTTAAAGCTACATTTACTTGATTTTGTCATCAAATTATATTTTAATAGTTAGGTAGTTCAATGTCGAACAAAAATCATTTTATTGAAAACTTAACAACAGTCAAGTGTAAAATGCACCGTTGAATGTTGAGAACATATTTTTAATTGGATTTTCGATCTTTTTCGACATCATGACCTAACTACGAAGCTATAATTACTAGTTTGGAGTCACAAATATATATTTTGAACAATAATATATGATGCTCATTGTCTAACCATTTTGGTTGAGATTTTGATACCATTGAAGATTATAACCAACCATTGGATGTCCAAAACATATTTTTAAAGGGATTTCATTATGTTTCTATCACCGTAACACTTTGTAGATGCTATAATTATTTGATTTGGACCACAAAAATACATTTGCAATAACCATAATAGGCCGTTCAATATCCAATCGCCACCATTTTTGACAAAATTTACAATTCTAAATAGTCGCATAAACATATTTTGAATTCGATTTTTGAACTTTTTCGACATCGTATCGTACCTACGAAGACATATGTACTAGTTTGGATTACCAAAAATACATTTTAAGAAACCATGTAATATTTTTCAATGTCGAACCATTTTGGTCAAAATTTGATACCATTCGGGAGTATAATCCTGGGCCATTGGATGTCCTAAACATAATTTAAACGAATTTCGTAATGTATTTGTCACCTTACTATTTATGTAAAGCTATATATTTGATTTGGATTACGAAAATAAATTTGAATAACCACATAGGCCGTTCAATGCGGAATCACAACGGTTTTTCTCAAAATTTAACACCACTCAAGTGTGGAATCCATCACTAAAAGTGAAAATTATATTTTTACTTCGATTTTCAAACTTTTTCAATGTCATATAACACCTACGAAGCTATATGTACTTGTTTAGATTCACAAAATTATATTTTGAACAACCATAAACATTGTTCATTATCAAACTATTTTGGTCAAAATTAGACATCCTTCAAAAGTATAACACATAATTGCATGTCCTAAATGTAATTTTAATATGATTTTTTATGTATTTATCACCATAACACATTGTAGAAGCTACATTTACTTGATTTTGTCAAGAAAATATATTTTAATAGTTAGGTAGTTCAATGTCGAACAAATATCGTTTTATTCAAAATTTAACAACACTCAAGTGTAAAATCCACTGTTGAATGTTGATAACATATTTTTAATTAGGTTTTCGATCTTTTTCGACATCATAACCTAACCACAAAACTATAATTACTAGTTTGGAGTCACAAATATATATTTTGAACAATAATATACGATGTTCATTGTCGAACCATTTTGGTCAAGATTTTGATACCATTTGAAGATTATAACCCACCATTGGATGTCCTAAACATATTTTTAATGGGATTTCATTATGTATCTATCACTGTAACTCTTTGTAGAAGCTATAATTATTTGATTTGGAACACAAAAATATATTTGGAATAACCATATTAGGCCGTTCAATATCCAATCACCACCATTTTTGTCAAAATTTAACACCATTCAAGAGTATAATCCTGGGCCATTAGATGTCCTGAACATAATTTTAATGAGATTTCGTGATATATGTCACCTTACTATTTATGTGAAGCTATATATATTTGATTTGGGTCACGAAAATACATTTGAAATATCCATATAGAACGTTCAATGTAGAATCACAACAGTTTTTCTCAAAATTTAACACCACTCAAGTGTGAAATCCATCATTGAAAGTCAAAAATATTTTTTTAATTTGATTTTTGAACTTTTTCAACATTATATAACACCTAAAAAGCCATATGTACTTGTTTAGATTCATAAAAATATATTTTGAATAATCATAAACATTGTTCATTATCAAACAATTTTGATCAAAATTTTACACCATTTAAGAGTATAACACATAATTGCATGTTCTAAACGTAATTTTAATAGAATTTTTATGTATTTATCACCATAACATATTTTTAAAGCTACATTTACTTGATTTTGTCATGAAATTATATTTTAATAGTTAGGTAGTTCAATGTCGAACAAACATCATTTTATTGAAAACTTAACAACAGTCAAGTGTAAAATGCACCGTTGAATGTTGAGAACATATTTTTAATTGGATTTTCGATCTTTTTCGACATCATGACCTAACTACGAAGCTATAATTACTAGTTTGGAGTCACAAATATATATTTTGAACAATAATATATGATGCTCATTGTCTAACCATTTTGGTTGAGATTTTGATACCATTGAAGATTATAACCAACCATTGGATGTCCAAAACATATTTTTAAAGGGATTTCATTATGTATCTATCACCGTAACACTTTGTAGAAGCTATAATTATTTGATTTGGACCACAAAAATACATTTCAATAACCATAATAGGCCGTTCAATATCCAATCGCCACCATTTTTGACAAAATTTACAATTCTCAATAGTCACATAAACATATTTTGAATTCGATTTTTGAACTTTTTCGACATCGTATCGTACCTACGAAGACATATGTACTAGTTTGGATTACCAAAAATACGTTTTAAGCAACCATGTAATATTTTTCAATGTCGAACCATTTTGGTCATAATTTGACACTATTCAAGAGTATAATCCTAGGCCATTGGATGTCCTAAACATAATTTAAACGAATTTTGTGATGTATTTGTCACCTTACTATTTATGTGAAGCTGTATATATTTGATTTGGATTACGAAAATAAATTTGAATAACCACATAGGCCGTTCAATGCGGAATCACAACGGTTTTTCTCAAAATTTAACACCACTCAAGTGTGGAATCCATCACTGAAAGTCAAAATTATATTTTTAATTCGATTTTCAAACCTTTTCAACATCATATAACACCTACGAAGCCATATGTACTTGTTTAGATTCACAAAAATATATTTTGAATAACCATAAACATTGTTCATTATCAAACTATTTTGGTCAAAATTAGACACCCTTCAAAAGTATAACACATAATTGCATGTCCTAAACGTAATTTTAATATGATTTTTTATGTATTTATCACCATAACACGTTTTCGAAGCTACATTTACTTGATTTTGTCAAGAAAATATATTTTAATAGTTCGGTAGTTCAATGTCGAATAAACATCATTTTATTCAAAATTTAATAACACTCAAATGTAAAATTCAATGTTGAATGTTGAGAACAGAGTTTTGATTAGATTTTCGATCTTTTTCGACATCATAACCTTACTACGAAGTTACAATTACTAGTTTGGAGTCACAAATATATATTTTGAACAATAATATACGATGTTCATTGTCGAACCATTTTGATGGAGATTTTGATACCATTGAAGATTATAACCCACCATTGGATGTCATAAACATATTTTTGATGTGATTTCATTATGTATATATCACCGTAACACTTTTTAGAAGCTATAGTTATTTGATTTGGGCCACAAAAATACCTTTTGAATTACCATAGTGGGCCGTTTAATATCCAATCACCACCATTTTTGACAAAATTTAGAACTCTCAATAGTAAAATCCACATAAACATATTTTGAATTCGATTTTCGAATTTTTTTGACATCTATCGCACCTACTAAGATATATGTACTAGTATGGATTACCAAAAATATGTTTTAAGCAACCATATCACATTTTTCAATGTCGAACCATTTTGGTGAAAATTTGACACCGTTCAAGAGTGTAATACTGGACCATTGGATGTCCTAAACATAATTTTAATGGGATTTCGTGATGTATTTTTCACCTTACTATTTATGTGAAGCTATATATATTTGATTTGGGACACGAAAATACATTTGGAATAACCATATAGGCCGTTCAATGTGGAATCACAACAGTTTTTCTCAAAATTTGACACCACTCAAGTGTGGAATCCATCCCTGAAAGTCAAAAACATATTTTTAATTTGATTTTCGAACTTTTTTAACATCATATAACACCTACGATGCCATATGAACTTGTTTAGATTCACAAAAATATATTTTGAACAACCACAAATGTTGTTCATTATCAAACTATTTTGGTCAAAATTTGACACCCTTCAAGAGTATAACACATAATTGCATGTCATAAACCTAATTTAATATGATTTTTTATGTATTTATCCCCATAACACATTTGCATAGCTACATTTACTTAATTTTGTCATGAAAATATATTTTAATAGTTAGGTAGTTCAATGTCGAATAAACATCGTTTTATTCAAAATTTAACAACACTCAAATGTAAAATCTATTGTTTTATGTTGAGAACATATTTTTAATTAGATTTTCAATCTTTTTCGACATCATAACCTAAGTACGAAGCTACAATTACTAGTTTGGAGTCACAAATATATATTTTGAACAATAATATATGATGTTCATTGTCGAACCCTTTTGGTCGAGATCTTGATACCATTGAAGATTATATAACCCACAATTGGATGTCATAAACATATTTTTGATGTGATTTCATTATGTATATATCACTATAACACTTTGTAGAAGCTATAATTATTTGATTTGGGCCAAAAAAATACATTTGGAATAACAATAATAGGCCGTTCAATATCCAATCACCACCATTTTTGACAAAATTTACAACTCTCAAGAGTAAAATCCACATAAACATATTTTGAATTATATTTTCAACTTTTTCGACATTGTATCGCACCTGCAAAGACATATGTACTAGTTTGGTTTACCAAAAATACGTTTTAAGCAACCATATAACATTTTTCAATGTCGAACCATTTTTGTCAAAATTTGACACCATTCAAGAGTATAAACCTGGGTCATTGGATGTCCTAAACATAATTTTAATGGGATTTCGTTATGTATTTGTCACCTTACTATTTATGTGAAGCTATATATATTTGATTTGGGTCACAAAAATGTATTTGGAATAACCATATAGGTCGTTCAATGTGTAATCACAACAGTTTTTCTCAAAATTTAACACCACTCAAGTGTTGAATCCATCCCTGAAAGTCAAAAATATATTTTTAATTCGATTTTCGAACTTTTTCGCCAACATATAACACCTACGATGCCATATGTACTTGTTTAGATTCACAAAAATATATTTTGAACAACCATAAACATTGTTCATTATTAAACTATTTTGGTCAATATTTGACACCCTTCAAGAGTATAATACATAATTGCATGTCCTAAACCTAATTTTAATATGACTTTTTATGTATTTATCACCATAACACATTTGTAAGGCTACATTTACTTGATTTTGTCATGAAAATATATTTTAACAGTTAAGCAGTTCAATGTCGAATAAACATCGTTTTATTCAAAATTTAATAATACTCAAATGTAAAATCCACTATTGAATGTTGACAACAGATTTTTAGTTAGATTTTCAATCTTTTTCGACATCATAACCTAACTAAGAAGCTACAATCACTAGTTTGGAGTCACAAATATATATTTTGAACAATAAAACACGATGTTCATTGTCGAACCATTTTGGTCTAGATTTTGATACCATTGAAGATTATAACCCACCATTGGATGTCCTAAACATATTTTTTATGTGATTTCATTATGTATATATCACCGTAACACTTTGTAGAAGCTATAATTATTTGATTTGTACCACAAAAATACATTTGGAATAACAATAATAGGCCGTTCAATATCCAATCACCACCATTTTTGACAAAATTTACAACTGTCAATAGTAAAATCCACATAAACATATTTTGAATTCGATTGTCGAACTTTTTCGACATCGTATCGCACCTACGAAGACATATATACTAGTTTGGATTACCAAAAATACGTTTTAAGCAACCATATGATATTTTTCAATGTCGAACTATTTTGGTCAAAATTTGACACCGTTCAAAAGTATAATCCTGGGAGATTGGAAGTCCTAAACATAATTTTAATGGGATTTCGTTATGTATTTGTCACCTTACTATTTATGTGAAGCTATACATATTTGATTTGGGTGACGAAAATACATTTGGAATAACCATATAGGCCGTTCAATGTGGAATCACAACGGTTTTTCTCAAAATTTAACACCACTCAAGTGTGAAATCCATCATTGAAAGTCAAAAATATACTTTTAATTCGATTTTCGAACTTTTTCGACATCATATAACACCTACAATGCCATATGTAGTTTTTTAGATTCACAAAAATATATTTTGAACAACCATAAACATTGTTCATTATCGAATTATTTTGGTCAAAATTTGACACCCTTCAAGAGTATAACACATAATTGCATGACCTAAACCTAATTTTAATATGATTGTTTATGTATTTATCACCATAACACATTTGCAAAGCTACATTTACTTTATTTTTTTAAGAAAATATATTTTAATAGTTAGGTAGATCAATGTCGAATAAACATCGTTTTATTTAAAATTTAACAACACTCAAATGTTTTACATCCACTTTTGAATATTGAGAACATATTTTTAATTAGATTTTCAATATTTTTCGACATCATAACCTAACTACGAAGCTATAATTACTAGTTTGGAGTCACAAATATATATTTTGAACATTAATAAATGATGTTCATTGTCGAACTATATTGGTCGAGATTTTGATACCATTGATGATTATAACCCACCATTGGATGTCATAAACATATTTTTGATGAGATTTCATTATGTATCTATCACTGTAACACTTTGTAGAAGCTATAATTATTTGATTTGGGCCACAAAAATTCATTTGGAATAACTATAATAGGCCGTTTAATATCCAATCACCACCATTTTTGACAAAATTTACAACTCTCAATAGTAAAATCCACATAAACATATTTTGAATTTGATTTCGATCTTTTTTGACATCATATTGCACCTACAAAGACATATGTACTACTTTGGATTACCAAAAATACGTTTTAAGCAACCATATAATATTTTTCAATGTCAAACCATTTTGGTCGAAATTTGACACCATTCAAGAGTATAATTCTGGGCCATTGGATGTCCTAAACATAATTTTAATGGAATTTCGTGATGTATTTGTCACCTTACTATTTATTTGAAGATGTTTATTGTGACGTCCCAAAACCTCCTCTATGGGGCTTCGGTTCGTCTCTCCTATTCTTACCTTTTAAAGCCCGAAAGTAAACTAAAAATTTTGCAGAATTGTAGATATTATTCAAATAGTTTACAAATGTGAACTTATCAACTATATGGGCTTTAAAATCGAGGTTATCAACCCTTAGAGGATTTCATTGAAAGTCTAGACCTTTAGTGTACCTAACTCTAACATAAGTTTAATGCCCTTTATTTCTTATATACTCAAATGAGCAACCCAAAGGTCATAAAAGCTTATGAAGTTTTAACCAAATAATCATAACTCATCCATCAAATACATACTAAAATTTCACAATTTTAGGAAATGGTTTAGGTAATCAAAAGGAAATCAAAGTATACAAGAACCATAAGCTGGACAGCTTTCAAACTCATTTTAAATCTCAAATTTTCCCTATCAAAAGGCCTTGAAAAATTCTAATATTTTTAGAGATAAAATATAACATAAGATATCAAATCATATCCAAGATTCAGAATTTAATAAAATATGTAAGGTCTCCAAATCAACTTCTAAAACATGGAAGGTAGATTCTCGAGTAGAACTGTCCATCGTCACCAAAACTTGCATATCTTGCTCTACAGACATCCGAACGAGGTGATTCCAAGTTTCAAGGGACTGAAATTGATAGTTCATCATTCCCACCAAATTTCGTCCCAAAACCTGAAGTCTACCATTCAATACATCCATTTGAAACTAGACATGTAAGCTGGAAATTCTGGACAGTTACATCTCGGTCAACATTATACCCTTCAAACATCCTCTAACATTCATCGAGTTCAAAATATCATTTCATAGGGTTCCAAACAAGTTCATGCCACATTATAGATTCACAATCATATCAAAAACATCTTATAACATATAAAATTCAGAAATCATAACAATATAATGAAATTGCCATTTATTCATCTTCTTGACCGAAATCTCTTTTTCCCATGGCTCAATCCCTTCATCATCAAGCCTTCATCCAAGCCTACAATCAATCTAAGAATGGGAGAAGGGTGAGTTTGGAGAAAACTCAATAGGAATATCATCATTTATAAAAATATGCAAATCCTAATTTATATATTGAAATTAAATGTAAGTAAACCATGCTAACATTCATATTCCGGTGAGTTCAAAGGATCAAAACCCTAAATTCATTCATAGGTTTAATCCCGAAGGATTTAAAACCATAAACATTCTTTTTTAGGTTTAATCCCAAAGGATTAAAACCATAAACATTCTTCAATTTCATCCAAAGTAGGATAATCATCAATTCTTGTTCATTCCAAAGGAACAAACTACATTCATATGCGGAAGGCCATAAACATTTAAATCACTTAGCATAGTATACATGTAACTACAATACATAAAAGGGATTTAAATCAACTTGTATAAAAATATTCCTACCTTGCTTCTTGAAAAAGAATGAATAACCTTTGAAAAAAAATATTTCTTATTTTCTCCTTCTTCTTCTCTTTTCTTCTCTTTTCTTTCTTTGTAAAAATGTCTTAAGTGTATAAGGGAAAGGGGGAGGGGGAGGGGGAGGGGGAGGGGGAGGAGGGGGGGGGGGGGGCGAAAATTTAGATGGGGGAGGGAATTTGAAATTTTTTGAGGATTTTATCTTCTTTCCATCATTGTGCATGCATATAATAAAACTTACCTATTTGGGTTTTCGTAAGGTTTTGAAATTGTAAAAATACCAAAATTTAAAATATCGTACCATTCTTTCCCTTTTTAGAAAATAAATGTAATTAATTAAATCTCATAAATCGTTGGATATTTTGTCTAGTGGACTCGAGTCGTTTATTATTATTGGACCCCGTTTGGACTTTGGACGAACATGTAGCCACAATTATTCGCTAAGAATTTTACTTAGCCCAAAATAAAATTTTAAAATTTTGGGGTGTTACATCCTCTATTCCTTATAAAAATTTCGTCCTCGAAATTTACCTTATGATGGAAACTGCGAGGGGTACTTGGTTTTGATCTATTCTTCTTTCTCCCAAGTGGCCTCGTTCACTCCATGATTTCGCCATTGAACTTTCACTAACGGCGCTCCTCGATTTCTCAAAACATAAACCTTTTTATCTGAAATATAGATTAGAGTCTCCTCATAGGTTAGATCTTTTTGCATTTCCAAAGACTGCTAGTCTACCACGTGTCCGGGGTCATGAACATATTTTCTAATCATGGACACATGGAAGACATTATGCACTTTTGAGAGTTCTGGAGGCAAAGCTAGACGGTAAGCGACGTTACCAATTCTCTCAAGTATTTCAAAAGGTCCAATGAACCTAGGTCTTAACTTTCATTTCCTACCGAAACGGAGAACGCCTTTCACCAGTGCAACCTTAAGGAAAACCTTTTCGCCAACTTCGAATTCTAAAACTTTCCTTCTTTTATCTGCATAGCTTTTCTGTCGGTCCTGGGCAGATTTTATTCTAGCTCTTATTGTATCGATAGCCTGAAGTGTTCGTTCAACGATTATAGGGCCTAATACTCTCTTTTCTCCAACTTCATCCCAATGTACTGGAGATCTACATTTTCTGCCATACAGTGCCTCGTAAGGAGCCATCCCTATCGTAGCTTAAAAACTGTTGTTGTAAGCAAACTCCACTAACGGCAAGTGGGACTCCCAGTTGCCGCCTAAGTCCAAAACACATGCCCGAAGCACGTCTTCTAAAATTTGAATAGTTCGTTCGGACTGTCCATCTGTCTGAGGATGATATGCAGTACTAACATTAAGCTTGGTGCCTAAGGCTGTCTGCAAACTCTTCCAAAATTTTGATGTAAACCTCGGATCTCTATCTGATACTATTGATAAGGGGGTTCCGTGCAACCTGACAACCTCTCTAAGGTATAGTTGTGCTAATTGATCTATGTTGAAAGTCATCTTTACTGCTAAAAAATGGGCCGACTTTTTCAATCGGTCCACTATTACCCAAATGGCATTGTGACCTCTTGCTGAATTTGGAAAACCTACTACGAAGTCCATGTTTATGTGTTCCCACTTCCATTCTGGTAGTTCTAATGGATTCAACGGCCCTGATGGCCTTTGATGTTCTTCTTTGACTTGTTAACAGACTAAACATTTTTTCACAAACAACCCTACACCTCTCTTCATGTTTCTCCACCAAAAGGTGTCTCAGAGGTCACGATACATCTTGTTCATCCAGGATGTGCTGTGTAAGTGGTTGAGTGAGCTTCCTCAAAAATGTCTTTTCTAAATTTCTCATTTTTGGGTACACATAATCTTCCTTTGAACATGAGTGCACCATCTGTATTCAAACTAAAATCCTTGCGTTTATCTGTACTAACTTCGGCCTTGATCTTTTGTAGAAAAGGGTCATTATCCGATCTCTAAGAGTGGGTTGAATCATCAAGGACATTATTCTTGATTATTCTTGTAGTATCTTTACTCGATGGTGCTAAAACTTCTAGTTGTAGTCTCTCGAAGTCCTTTACTAATTGTTCATATACTGTGATTATCGACGTCAACTATCCTATTGTCTTTTTGCTTAAGGTATCAGCTACAACGTTGGCTTTACTTGGGTGATAATGGATTGCACAGTCATAGTCCTTCACTAACTCCAACCATCTTCATTGTCTCATATTCAACTCCTTCTAGGTGAAGAAATACTTGAGACTCTTTTGGTCCGTATAAATATCATACTCGCTACCATACAGATAGTGACGCCATATCTTTAAGGCGTGAACTACTGCTGCCAATTCTAGGTCGTGCGTTGGATAATTTTGTTCATACGGCTTTAGTTGTCTCGAAGCATAGGCAATAACTCTCCCATGTTGCATAAGCACACATCCTAAACCTAGTTTGGATACATCATTGTAATTGACAAATCCTTTTGATCCTTCATGTACTGCTAGTACTGGGGCTGTGACTAAACGTTGCTTAAGTTCTTGATAAGTTTGTTCACATTTGTCATCCCACTGAAACCTTACTCCTTTCCTGGTTAACAGGGTTAACGATCTAGCAATTTTAGAAAAACTTTCTATAAATCTTCGGTAATAACTGGCTAACCATAAGAAACTGCGTACTTCTCCAGCATTGGTTGGTCGGTTCCAATTCGTTACTACTTCCACTTTAGCTGGGTCGATTTCAATCCCTTGGCCTGTAACTACGTGCCCAAGAAAACTAACTCGATCTAACCAAAATTCGTACTTCTTGAATTTGGCATACAAGTTCTCCCTACTTAATATCTCCAACACTATTCTGAGGTGTTCTTCATGTTGTTCACGATTCTCAGAGTATACCAAGATGTCATCGATGAAGACTATGACGAACTTGTCCAAGAATTCATGAAACACTCTGTTCATTAGGTCCATAAACATTGATGGTGCATTGGTTAAGCCGAAAGGCATCACCACAAACTCGTAATGCCCATAACGAGTTCGAAAAGCTATTTTTGGTATGTCGCTGGCCTTAATCTTCAAATAATGGTACTCGGATCTCAAGTCAATCTTAGAGAAAACCTTTGATCCTTTCAGTTGATCAAACAATCCTTCAATCCTTGGAAGAGGGTACTTATTCTTTATCGTCAACTGATTTAATTCTCGATAGTCAATGCACATTCTCATTGATCCATCCTTCTTCTTCACAAAAAGAACCACGGTGACACACTTGGTCGGATAAAGCCTATGTCCAACAATTCTTGAAGTTGAGACTTTAGTTCTTGTAATTCCTTTCGTGCCAATCTATAAGGTGCTTTAGACATCGGTGCTGCTCCAAGAACTAAGTCAATCGTGAACTCCAGTTGCCTGTCTGGCAGAATCCTTGGTAGATCTTCAGGAAACACATCGAGAAATTCCCGTATCACCTCTACGTCATCAAAAGTTACCTCTGGTTGGGATTTACCTGAAGCACTGAAAGATTTTCCTTTATGTGACATTTTCGTCCCTGAGAAACAAAACTTTTTGCCTCCTGGTTTCTGAAGTACTACCTCCTTTTTTGAAGTACTACCTCATTTACGTCCTAACCAATCCATGCCTAGGATTACATCAAAGTCTCTCATTTCTAGGATGTACAAATCTGCTTCTAGTACTTTTCCTCCAATTTCCATCTTAACTGACTTAGCTAGTTGATTCGTAAAAAGTGACTCGCTTGAAGGGATGCTAACTTCTAGTGTACTAGCCGATTTATCACATGCAAGTCTAGCTTTAGTGATAAAAGATGCAGAGATGAAAGAATGCGTTGCTCCAAAATCAAAAAGCACGTAAGCAGGAAATCTACATTTATTTGATTTTGATAGGATTTCATTATGTATTCATCACCATAACAATTTTGCAAATCTACATTTATTTGATTTTGTCAAGAAAATATATTTTAATAACTATATAGGCCGTTCAATGTCGAATCAAAATTTAACAATATTCAAATGTAAAATCCACCGTTGAATGTTGAAAACATATTTTTAATTAGATTTTTGATCTTTTTTGACATCATATCCTAACTACGAAGCTATAATTACTAGTTGGAGTCACAAATATATATTTTGAACAATAATATACGATGTTCATTGTCGAACTATTTTGGTCGAGATTTAATACTATTGAAAATTATAACCCACAATTGGATGTACTAAACATATTTTTAATAGATTTTTATTATGTATCTATCACCGTAACACATTTTTGAAGCTATAATAATCTGATTTGGGTCACGAAAATACAATTGGAATAACCATAATAGGCCGTTCAATATTAAATCACCAACATTTTTGACAACATTTAACAACTATCAATAGTAAAATCCAAATAAACATATTTTGAAATCAATTTCGAACTTTTTCGACATCATATAATACCTACGAAGCCATATGTATTGGTTTGGATTCACAAAACTATATTTTATTCAACCATAAACATTGTTGATTATCAAACTATTTTGGTCAAACTTTGACACCCATCAAGAGTACAACCCACAAATGCATGTCCTAAATGTAAGTTGATAGGATTTCATTATGTATTCATCACCGTAACACTTTTGCAAATATGCATTTATTTGATTTTTTCAAGAAAATATATTTTAATAACTATATAGGTTGTTCAATGTCGAACCAACATTGTTTTTAATCAAAATTTAACAATACTCAAGTGTAAAATCCACCGTTCAGTGTTGAGAACATATTTTTAATAAGATTTTCGATCTTTTTCGACATCATATCCAAACTACGAAGCTATAATTACTAGTTTGGAGTCACAAATATATATTTTGAACAATAATATACGATGTTCATTGTCGAACCATTTTGGCCGAGATTTAATACTACGGAAAATTATAACCCACAATTGGATGTCCTAAACATATTTTTAATAGATTTTCATTATGTATCTATCACCATAACCCTTTTTTGAAGCTACAATAATTTGATTTAGAGCACGAAAATACATTTGGAATAACCATAATAGGCCGTTCAATATCAAATCACCACCGTTTTTGAAAAAATTTAATAACTCTCAATAGTAAAATCCAAATAAACATATTTTGAAATCAATTTTCGAACTATTTCGACATCATATAATACCTACGAAGCCATATGTATTGGTTTGGATTCACAAAACTATATTTTGTTCAACTATAAACATTGTTGATTATAAAACTATTTTGGTCAAAATTTGACACCCATCAAGAGTACAACCCACAATTGCATGTCCTAAACGTAATTTTGATAGGATTTCATTATGTATTTATCACCATAACACTTTTACAAATCTACATTTATTTGATTTCTTCAAGAAAATATATTTTAATAACTATATAGGTCGTTCAATGTCGAATCAACAATGTTTTAATCAAAATTTAACAATACTCAAGTGAAAATCCACCGTTGAGTGTTGAGACCATATTTTTAATTAGATTTTCGATCTTTTTCGACAGCATATCCTAACTACGAAGTCATAATTACTAGTTTGGAGTCACAATATATATTTTGAAAAATAATATACGATGTTCATTGTCGAACGATTTAGGTCAAGATTTAATACCATTGAAAATTATAACCCACAATTCGATGTCCTAAACATATTTTTAATTGATTTTCATTATGTATCTATCATCGTAACACTTTTTTGAAGCTATAATAATATGATTTGGGTCACAAAAATATATTTGGAATAACCATAATGGGTCGTACAATATCAAATTACTCCGTTTTTTCGCAAAATTTAACAACTCAATATTAAAATCCGTATAAACCTATTTTGAATTCGATTTTCGAACATTTTCGACTTCATATAACACCTACGAAGCATATGTACTGGTTTGGATTCACAAAAATATGTTTTTGAACAATCATAAATATTGTTTATTATCAAACTATTTAGGTCGAAACTTGACACCCTTCAATAGTATAACCCACAATTGCTTGTCCTAAACGTAATTTTGATAGGAATTCAATATGTATTCAACACCATAACACTTTTACAAATCTGTATTTATTTGATTTTTTCAAGAAAATATATTTTAATAACTATATAGGTCGTTCAATGTCGAATCAATATTGTTTTAATTAAAATTTAACAATAATCAAGTGTAAAATCCACCGTTGAGTGTTGAGAACATATTTTTAATTAAATTTTCGATCTTTTTCGACAGCACATCTTAATTACGAAGCTATAATTACTAGTTTGGAGTTACAAATATATATTTTGAACAATAATATACGATGTTCATTGTCGAACGATTTTGGTCGAGATTTAATATCATTGAAATTATAACCCACAATTGGATGTCCTAAACATATTTTTAATTGATTTCCATTATGTATCTATCGCCGTAACACTTTTTTGAAGCTACAACAATATAATTTGGGTCACGAAAATACATTTAGAATAACCATAATAGGCCGTACAATATCAAATCAGTGCCATTTTTGACAAAATTTAACAACTCTCAAAAGTATAATCCACATAAATATATTTTGAATTCAATTTTCGACATCATATAACACCTACGAAGTCATATATACTGGTTTGGATTCACAAAACTATAATTTCTATATTTTGTTCAACCATAAACATTGTTTATTATCAAACTATTTTAGTCGAAATTGGACTCCCATCAAGAATACAACCCACAATTGCATGTCCTAAATGTAATTTTGATTGGATTTCATTATGTATTCATTACTATAACACTTTTGCAAATCTACATTTATTTGTTTTTGTCAAGAAAATATATTTTAATAACTATATAAATCGTTCAATGTAGAATCAACATTGTTTTAAACAAAATTTAACAATACTCAAGCGTAAAATCCACCGTTGAGTGTTGAGAAATATTTTTAACTAGATTTTCGATCTTTTTCCACATCGTATCCCAACTACGTAGCTATAATTACTAGTTTGGAGTCACAAATATATATTTTGAACAATAATACACGATTTTCATTGTCGAACCATTTTGTGCGAAATTTAATACTATTGAAAATTATAACCCACAACTGGATGTACTAAATATATTTTTAATAGATTTTCAATATGTATCTATCACTATAACACTTTTTTGAAGCAACAATAATCTGATTTAGGTCACGAAAATACAATTGGAATAACTATAATAGGCCGTTCAATATAAAATCACCACCATTTTTGACAAACATTAACAACTCTCAATAGTAAAATACACGTAAACATATTTTCAAATCGATTTTCGAATTTTTACGACACCATATAACACCTACGAAGCCATATGTACTGGTTTGGATTCACAAAACTATATTTTGTTCAACCATAAACATTTTTTTATCACAATTGCGTGTCCTAAACGTAATTTTAAAAGGATTTCATTATGTATTCATCACCATAACACTTTTGCAAATCTACATTTATTTGATTTTGTCGAGAAAATATATTTTTACAATTATATAGATCAATCAATGTCGAATCTACATTGTTTTAATCAAAATTTAACAACACTCAAGTGTAAAATCCAACGTTGAGTGTTGAGAACATATTTTTAATTAGATTTTTGATCTTTTTCAACATCATATCCTAACTACGAAGCTATAATAATTATTAATTTGGAGCCACAAATATATATTTTGAACAACAATATACGGTGTTCATTGTTGAACCATTTTGGTCGAGATTTAATACTATTGAAAATTATATCCCACAAATGTGATGTACTATACATATTGTTAATAGATTTTCATTATGTATCTATCACCGTAATAGTTTTTTGAAGTTTTAATAATCTGATTTGGGTCACGAAAATACATTTGGAATAACCATAATAGGCCATTCAACAACAAATCACACCATTTTTGACAAAGTCTAACAACTCTCAATAATAAAATCCACATAAACATATTTGGAAATCGATTTTCGAACTTTTCGACATCATATAACATTTACGAAGCCGTATGTACTGGTTTGGATTCACAAAACTGTGTTTTGTTCAACCATAAACAATGTTGATTATCAAACTATTTTGGTCAAAATTTGACACCCATCAAGAGTACAACCTACAATTGCACGTCCTAAACATAATTTTGATAGGATTTAATTATGTATTCATCACCATAACACTTTTGCAAATCTACATTTATATGATTTTTTCAAGAAAATATATTTTAATAACTATAAGGTCATTCAATGTCAAATCAACATCGTTTTAATTAAAATTTAACAATAATCAAGTGTAAAATCCACCGTTGAGTGTTGAGAACATATTTTTAATTAGATTTTCGATCTTTTTGGACAGCATATCCTAACTACGAAGTTATAATTACTAGTTTGGAGTCACAAATATATATTTTGAACAATAATATACGATGTTCATTGTCGAATGATTTTGGTCGAGATTTAATACCATTGAAAATTATAACCTACAGTTGGATGTCATAAACATATTTTTAATTGATTTTCATTATGTATCTTTCACCGTAACACTTTGTAGAAGCTATAATTATTTGATTTGGGCCATAAAATACATTTGGAACTACCATAATAGGCCGTTCAATTTCTAATCACCACCGTTTTTGACTAATTTAACAACTCTCAATACTATAATCCACATATACATATTTTGAATTCGATTTTCAACATCATATAACATCTACGAAGTCATATTTACTAGTTTGGATTCACAAAACTATATGTTGTTCAACCATAATCATTGTTTATTATCAAACTATTTTAGTCGAAATTGGACACCCATCAAGAGTACAACCCACAATTGCATGTCCTAAACGTAATTTTGACTGGATTTCATTATGTATTCATCACCATAACACTTTTGCAAATCTACATTTATTTGATTTTGTCAAGAAAATATATTTTAATAACTATATAAATCATTCAATGTAGAATCAACATTGTTTTGATCAAAATTTAACAATACTCAAGTGTAAAATCTACCGTTGAGTGTTGAGAACATATTTTTAATTAGATTTTCGATCTTTTTCCACATCGTATCCCAACTACGAAGCTATAATTACTAATTTGGAGTCACAAATATGTATTTTGAACAATAATATACGATTTTTATTGTCGAACCATTTTGGTCGAAATTTAATACTATTGAAAATTATAACCCACAATTGGATGTACTAAATAGATTTTCAATATGTATCTATCACCATAACACTTTTTTGAAGCAATAATAATCAGATTTGGGTCACGAAAATACATTTGGAATAACCATAATAGGCCGTTGAATATAAAATCACCACCATTTTTGTCAAACTTTATCAACTCTCAATAGCAAAATACACGTAAACATATTTAGAAATCAAACTTTGAACTTTTTCGACATCATATAACACCTACGAAGCCATATGTACTGGTTTCGATTCACAAAACTATATTTTGTTCAACCATAGACATTTTTTATTATCAAACTATTTTGGTCAATATATTTGACACCCATCAAGAGTACAACCCACAATTGCACGTCCTAAACGTAATTTTGATAGGATTTAATTATGTATTCATCGCTGTAACACTTTTACAAATATACATTTATTTGATTTTGACAAGAAAATATATTTTAATAACTATATAGGTCGTTCAATGTTGAATCAACATTGTTTTAATCAAAATTTAACAATACTCAAGTGTAAAATCCACCGTTGAGTGTTGAGAACTATTTTTAATTTGATTTTCGATGTTTTTCGACATCATATCCTTACTTCGAAGCTATAATTACTCGTTTGGAGTCACAAATATATTTTTTGAACAATAATATACGATGTTCATTGTCGAACAGTTTTGGTCGAGATTTAATACCATTGAAAATTATATCCCTCAATTGGATGTCCGAAACATATTTTTAATAGGTTTTCATTATGTATGTATCACCGTAACACTGTTTTGAAGCTATAATAATCTAATTTGGGACACAAAATTACATTTGAAATAACCATAATAGGCCGTTCAATATCAAATCACCGCCGTTTTTGACAAAATTTAACAACTCTCAATAGTAAAATCCACATAAACATATTTTTAATTCGATTTTCGAACTTTTTCAACATCATATAACACCTACGAATCCTAATGTACTAGTTTGGATTTACAAAAATATATTTTGAACAACAATAAATATTGTTCATTATCAAACTATTTTTGTCGAAATTTGACACCCTTCAAGAGCATAACATACAATTGCAAGTTTTAAACGTAATTTTAATAGGATTTTATTATGTATTTATCACCATAACACTTTTACAAAGCTACATTTATTTGATTTTGTCAAGAAAATATATTTTAATAACTATATAGGTCATTCAATGTCGAATAAACATCGTTTCAATCAAAATTTAACAATACTCAAGTGTAAAATCCACCGTCCACCGTTGAGTGTTGAGAACATATTTTTAATCAGATTTTCGACCTTTTTCTACATCATATCCTAACTACGAAGCTATAATTACTAGTTTGGAGTCATAAATATATATTTTGATTAACAAATGTTCATTAACGAACCATTTTGGTAGAGATTTAATACCATTGAAAATTATAACCCACAATTGGATGTCCTAAACGTATTTTTAATTGATTTTCGTTATGTTACTATCACCGTAACACTTTTTTGAAGCTATAATAATCTGATTTCGGTCACGAAAATATATTTGGAATAACCATAATAGGCCATACAATATCAAATCACTACCATTTTTGACAAAATTTAACAACTCTCAACAGTAAAATCCACATAAATATATTTTGAATTCTATTTTCGACATCATATAACACCTACGATGCCATATACATTGGTTTGGATTCTCAAAACTATGTTTTGTTCAACCATAAACATTGTTTATTATCAAACTATTTTAGTCGAAATTGGACACCCATCAATAGTACAACCCACAATTGCATGTCCTAAACGTAATTTTGATTGGATTACATTATGTATTCATCACCATAACTGTAGCGACCTAAATTTATTCGTTTACTTATTTATTCTTTTATAAAATCTTTATTTATTTTCATTACTTTGGTTATTTTGATGTAAATTTTATATATATAAAGATATATAATGAAAAATTTACCTGATAGGATAATTAAATTGATTACAGATTTGATGTAGCTTAAATCACTACAATTGACTTTATATTATAATTTATAGTATTTGGTAAAAACATTTAGTTCGAAATAAGTGGTGTTAAAATTCACACTTATTTAATCATGCAATTATTTTTTTCATTTTCTCACAAATTTGGTTTACGTCACAAACACAAACAAATGACAATTAATTAATTTAGTCAACGTAACTCGAGTAGTAATTATCATTTATATTACCGAGGTCTTGTATACTTTTCAGAATACAACTTCATATTAGTCCGTCACCCACCTGCTACAAAATATTCACTTCACTTACACATAAACATTCATATAGAAAGCTTCAAAAATGTGGTGGGGTGGGAAGAGTAGTCTATAATACTTCACGTTCTTATATCTCAAATTTTAAGTAGATGCCCTTAAGAAACCATCCATTATTGTTCATATCGTAAACTTTAGTGCGAATAACAGTGTATTCCCATATGTAATATCTAGGGGCATGTGAGATATGACCAGAAATCAGTGGTTGTAACCCAACGCATCTTTCTCCTTTCAGCAGCAACGACCCACTCGCCCGAGACAATGCTAAATACGTCAATTGGCATTTTTACCTAAAAAGGAAAACATAAAACACGTGAATAATCATAGTTCAGTGAGTCGGGTGTGCACATGTGTCATGACATCTACATAAATGTCATGCAAATTGGGCCCATTACGAACTTAATTATTATGCACCTTTTACTTAATAAGCATGTACTAATGGCTTTCCATATGAATGGTCTGTACTGACGACCAACTGCAAGGTATACGAAGCATGTACCGACGGCTATTATTTCATATTTTAGTTATGTATTGACAACCTATCATTTCATGTTAATCTTATTAGACCTGTACTAGCGGTCTAAATTACTTTGTAGAGATTGAACTGACGACTCAATATTTGCGTATACCAAAGCCTTTTAATAAATATTTTGGTGCACAATATTTAAGCTCATAATATAAATGTCACACAATAAATGTGAATCATTATGTCATATCTTAGCTGGTTCTATTTGAATACAGGGTCAATAGAAGAGGATAGTTCCGGATAGTTGGCCTTGGGGCTTTTCATCCATAATGATATGGAGGGGTCCTCCATCACAAGAAAGCATGTCGCCTAGCCCTTCTTCTTTGGTTTGGTTTGGTTTGCTACGCTCAAAGCCCCACTTCATACCAGTGACACTCTTCAGCCCGTGATTCGTGTCGAAAACGATCGAACTCATTGTCTCTGGGATGAAATCCCCTGTTTAGGCACTTCTCTTCGTCTATCCTTGACTTTTTCCCTTTGGGTTCTCAGACCCGTAGGATAATCGACCAAATATCCTACGCTAGGCATGTAACGAAGATTCTCCCGCTTTTGGTAAATTTTTCCCAAGTAGGATTTGAACCTTCGACCAGTTAGTTAACAGCTGACCGCTCTACCACTGAGCTACTGAGGAACAACGGACTTAAGGAAGCCGACTCTCGTTCTTTGGACCTACCTATGACCAAAAAAAGGAATTCGTCACTCTTTTTCACATACACTGGGAGAAAAGGTTACGATAGCAAGCCCTTCCCCGGCCGGAGAGCCTCCAGGACAAGGAGGCGGCGCTCAACATCCACTCTCGAGATTCATATTGATCAATTGATCTCCATGTCCTACCAATTCTCTAAGTAGACTCACTCTACTGAGGGGCAACAAAGGCTGGAACTCTTCCTGCCAAAAACAAGAGACCGGCTATGCCATACCCTACTCTCGCTTACTCCCTATGTAGCCATTAGTCTACCAAGTTCGAAGTTGCTATCGGATGAGAAAATGAGGACGGCCCGAGATCTCCAACGTCTTGGGAGGATATTCGTCTTATCCAAGAGGAGTCGCATCCCTCTTCTACAGCGAGTACTGGATCTCCTCTGGTTGTGGGTCAATTAGGACAGTCCATCTCGATGCATTACTGCCAGCTGAAGTCAATGGCTCATTACTTTTGATTGACGATATGGCGGGTTTTCACTTTGGAGGTTAACTGTCCTTGTCCCCTCTCTGGTTGGTTGAACATGATCTGCCATAATCTCTTCGATCCCTGCATTTATGTGCCAGAATAGAGAGAGATTTGGTATAGTAAACTGAAACTATCAATCATATTAATATTACATCCGTCTCCACATAGAAGTGTTGGAAAAGAAGGCTATCTGAGAGGCAGATGTTGACTATAAACTTCATCTCTCTCTGGACCTCATGGAGTTTTTACATAGCTGAATTGAGCGTGCACTTCTGCCAGAGCAGAATCATGTGTGCACTTGGTATACATTCTGTCATACATTCTTTATTAGATCATAAAATAAAAATTTAAGAATCTGAATTTTAACACCTTATATAGTACTTACATAAAAGAATTCTAACAGTAATATAGATTATTCTTTTGCAGTACATAATATTATAATAGAGTATTTATAAATATCAATCATCCATAAAATGAGTTGTATAATAATAACAACATAATTCATTATCACTAAAATGAACAGAATAATAATAACACAAAAATCATAAAATAATAATTCAACATTACTGAAATGAGCACAATAATAACATAAATAATCAGAACTAAAGTTCTTTTCATCAATAGTCCATTTCCATATAAGTCTCGGTAAGGTTAATCTTAGTCCCAAATTTATGCGTCAACCATTATCGCATATTATTTATCTTTTCTGTATTTAGTTTGAGTAAAAAATAAAAACTCAATTATTAATACCAAGATTAAGCACTAAAATTATTTGTTAAATAATGCCTCAAATAATATTCGTAAACCTACTCATCTGATAACGTAGAGTTGTCATAAAATTTGGTACCTATTTTATCAACAACCCGAAAAAAGAATTAAATCAGTATTCTATAAACATTTGTGATTACCACATGGTTGTGCCTCCAAAGCACAACCATGGTGGTTGCTCCTCTAAGGTTGTGCCCCAAGGTCACAACCTCAGTTGTTGTGTTTCTGAAGCACAATCGCATTGGTTGTGCTTCCTAAGCACAACCATCACTATCACTAATATTCATACATTTATCCACTATAATCATTGGCTAACTCTCTAACTATTTACAAAGCATATTTATAGGTGAAAAGAGGCGGTGGAAATTAACTAGAGTTATAATGGAGTGGTTTTTATTTAACCACGTCATCTTGGTTTACTATTGGTTTATAGCGGGTTGGGTTAAAAATATTTTAATTTAACACAGTAAAGCATGTGATAAAATACGTGTTCCCCCTTTATTTTTATATTATATATGTATATATATTTATTAGATAATAAAAGAAATTTTTTGATTCGTTTAAGAATTTCGTCCTAGAAATTTTCTAATCAATTGAATAATTCGGGATACTTGTTAAACTTATCAACTTCTCGTTCCCAGGTTGCTTCTTCAATGGCTTTGTTTCTCCATAACTTTGACTAACAGAATTTGTTTATTCCGTAGATACTTCACTTCTCGCATGAGGATCTTTACTGGTTGCTCTTCAAATGTGAGATCGAGATTTAGATCTGGTGGTGCTTTCTCTATTATGTGAGTTGGATCAGGTACATATTTTCGCAAGTTTGAGATGTGGAACACATTGTGGATTCGTTCCAATGAAGTCGGCAAACGTAGTTTATATGAAACTTGGCCAACTCTTTCAATTACTTCACATGGACCGATATACCTTGGGCTCAATTTTCCTTTCTTGCCAAATCTCATCATTCATTTGATTGGTGAAATTTTCCCAAATATTTGGTCACCTACATTGAATTCCAAAGGTCGTCTTCAGTTATCGGCATAACTCTTCTGATGACTTTGAGCGGCAGATAATCGTTGTTTGATCACGTCTACTGCTTGTTTGACTTCTTGCATCATCTCTGGTCCTAATAATTGTCTTTCTCCAATTTCATCCCAATGGAGTAGTGATCGACACTTTCTTCCGTACAATGCTTCAAATGGTGGCACTCCAATAGACGAATGGTAGCTGTTGTTGTATGAAAATTCAATTAAAGGTAGGTATTTGCTCCAGTTGCCTTGAAATTCCAACACGCAAGCTCGTAACATGTCTTCAAGTGTTTGAATGGTTCTTTTAGACTATCCATTAGTTTGAGGATGGAAAGCAGTACTAAAGTAAAGTCGTGTCCCCATTAGTTCGTGCAGGCTCTTCTAAAAGTTCGATAGAAATCTTGGGTCACGGTCGGATATAATCGATGTTGGTACTCTATAGAAAGATGTTTAGGGGTAGTGGCTGTAAGTTCAAAGGCTTTTGTGTTATTCGAGTGAGGAGGTAAATAAGCAGAAAAGGAAAGAATTAGGCTTTGAACTTACGTTCTCTGGATGGAAGGGGTGACTGGGATAAGTGATATGCGAAAAGCGCTATGCTTTACACGTTCGCTTCCAAGACGTCACGCTCGCGCGTCTCCTGACTGTAATGGTTGGGCTTGGCTCTGCTCGTCGATTGTGCTGCGTGAGCCTCCAAGCAAGTGAAAGTCTTCGGGGGTAATTGCCGTGCATCCTTCCCATGCTTCGTGACAACGGCGGTGCCCCAAAACAAAGGGGCCACCCAGTCGCGGCCACTAGGGCAGGGCCGTATCCCGATCCGGATGCCACGAAAATTTAGGAAAGCCTTTTTCTTAAAAGATTTTCTGGGACTGGTGAGAGACTGGACGACTTTCAGGGTTAAAGGAACACATTTCTCTTTCATATTGAGTCCTCAGAGGTGCAGCCCACTTGGTGTTGCATCAGCTCGACAGGTCAGTCAATAGTCTTTCGCAGAGTACCTCTTGTTTTAGTAAACCCTGGGAGTTGTCGACGGCTCGACGATCTGTATTCCAAAGGTTTACTGAGGTGAAGCTTTTGGCAGGTATTCTCTTATTATAGCTTTCTCTACTTTAGGCTCTTCAGAGGGCCTTTGTTTGAGGTGAGGTTCTATAGTTTGGTGGTTACCTCTGTTCTCCTCTTCTCTTCCCCGAAAAGAGTACTTTTTTTTTCCTTCCGTTCAGGGGCACTCTAAAGGCTTTGCAATCTTCAAAGCTGTTTGACAGCCGTCTAGTCACTCCCTGTCGTTCTTTTATAGACATCTTTCAGTTCTTGATCTCATCCAATGAACAACTTTAGCTCCTTATTCTGTCTCCTATCCTTCCTTGCCTATTCCATACTGATTTGAGTCAGTGACAGTAAGCAAACGAATTCTTCCAATTCAAGGTATCTCGAGCAAGGAAGTAGGCATTTTAGGCAAGAAGCAGGTAAGAAAGTGAGAGGCTGGCTTTGACTTGCCTGCTTTCTATTTCTTTCCATTAAAGACTCTTTCTGCTATACAGATACTTCTAGACTTGTTCACACTTGGTTAAGGAAACTGGCAGCCAGGCAACTCTAATTGGTAGTGATGCTTAAACTAACTCTCCATGAATTACTATGGAAGAGAAGGGCACGGGAAAGTGACGAAAGAGTCACTTTCTAATACAGGACAGGAACTGCTATTATAGATCAATATTACCCAGAGACTTCTATTTGATCTTGAAAGCTTGAAAGACTCCTTCCTGCTTGCCTTGGAACTGATGTAAAGGCGCCAGCTGGCCAGAGGAGAGTGATTCAAAAAGGGCTAAAGAGTGAGAATGGATGGCAGACAGAGATGAAAAAGCACCATACTTTCATTTTCCATTTCCTATTTCGATACCTGCCACAGACTATTCTATACTGGAGCTATCAACTACTCCAACTGCTACTTGAATTGTAGTGGTTTATCCTAGCACCTGTAATTGGATAGACTTAGGTACAAAGGTTTAGCAAGAGAGCCTAGGCCTTAGGAAGAGAAGAAAGTCCAACTTCCACTGGATCTCCATTAGCACTTTATTTTGAAGCCTCTTGTATGTATAAGTTGGCAAATTATTCCATGTGATAAGTTATCCGAACGGGTAGAAAGTGAGCTGATTTAGTTAGCTGGTCCACTAATACCCATATTGCGTCATAGTTTTTAGGGGTACGGGGTAATCCTATTACAAAATCCATTGTAACCTTTTCCCACTTCCACTTGGGTATCGACAATGGCTGCAGTAGTCCTGTTGGCCTTTGATGTTCTGCTTTTACTTGTTGGAAGATTAAGCATTTTTGAAAAATCTTACCATTTGCATTTTCATTCCAGGCTACCAGTATAGGGTTTTTAATTCTTGTTATGTCTTTGTTGCACCAGGATGTACAGAGTAAGGAGTATTGTGTGCATCTTGTAAAATATCTTTATGAATTTCGGGGTCTTCTAGGACATATAGCCTTCATTTGTATTTGAGAATGCCATCTTCAGAGAACTTGCATTCTGTTTCGTTTTCTTGTTTCATTTTCTCTTTGATTTTGAGATAATAGCTGCCGTTCTTCTGCTAGAGCTGAATACGTTCCCTCAGTGTAGACTGCACGGTTAATGTCGAAAGTTGTAGATTTTCTCATGGTAAGATTTCTAAGTTAAAGTTTTGAATATCTCGCTTCAGTGTTTCAGGTTTGTTCATCGAGAAGATACTTTTCAGCTTAAGCCATCTACCACAACATTTGCTTTTCCTGGATGGTAGTTGATGATGCAGTCCTAATCTTTAACAAGCTCTAGCCATCGTCTCTGTCTCATATTTAGCTCTTTTCGGGTGAAAAAGTACATTAGGCTTTTTTTATGTGTGTAAATTTCGCATTTCTCGCCGTACAAGTAATGTCTCCAAATTTTCAGAGCCTAAATTATTGCCGCTAATTCAAGGTCGAGTCGGGTAATTCTTTTCATAGGATTTCAATTGTCGAGACATGTACGCAATAACTTTTCCATGTTGCATAAGCACGCAGCCCAACCCATGTTTTGATGCATCACTATAGATAGTAAATCCTCTTGTGTTTGTTGGGATTGTGAGAACGGGTGCAGTAGTTAGCCTTTTCTTTAATTCTAAAAGCTCTTCTCGCATTCGTTGGTCCATTTAAAAGGAGAGTTCTTTCTAGTGAGTTGAGTAAGGGGTCCGTCTATCTTTGAAAATCCCTCAACGAAATGTCGGTAGTATCCGACCAATCCCAAAAAGCTCCTAATTTCCTTAACGCTCGTTGGTCTCAGCCAACTCATTATTTCCTCAACTTTGCTTGGGTCTACTAAGATCCCATTCTTCGTCACAACATGTCCCAAAAAGTTCCCCTCTTCTAGCCAAAATTCACATTTGGAAAATTTGGCATAAAGTCTTTCTTCTCGAAACGTGTGCAGTGCAACTCTTAGATATTGCTCATGTTCTTCCTTTGTTTTCGAATATACCAGTATGTCGTCAATGAACACGATTACAAATTTGTCCAAGTATTTCTTGAAAACGCGATTCATTAAATCCATGAATGCAGCTAGAGCATTAGTTAATCCAAATGGCATTACAAGGAATTTGTAGTGACTTTATCTTATGCTAAAAGCAGTTATTGGCATGTTTTCTTTCTTGATTTTTAACTGGTGGTATCCTAACCACAGATCAATTTTTGAGAAGATAGATGCTCCTTGTAGCTAGTCAAATAGATCGTCAATCCTTGGAAAGGGATATTTATTTTTTATGGTTATTTTATTAAGCTCTCGATAGTCGATGCAAAGTCGCATTGAACCGTCCTTCTTTTTTACAAACAACACCGAAGCTCCCCAAGGAGAGAAACTTAGTTGAATGAATCATTTGTTAAGTATCTTTTAAAGCTGGGTTTTTAATTCTTTTAATTCTGTTGGAGCCATTCGATATGGAGCTTTAGCAATAGGTTGAGTTCCTGGAATTAGATCAATAACAAATTCAATCTCTCTATCAAGAGGAAGTCCAGGAAGGTCATCTGGAAAGACGTCTTGAAAGTCTTTTACTATTGAGAGATCTTGGATTGCGGTGACTTTGGCAGGATTCAGTTGGTTAAGATAAATGAAGTAGCCGTGATTTTCCTTGTTCAAAAGTCGTCGAGTCTTGGCGGCAGAGATCATGTAACATTGGGAGTCTTCGGATTTCTTGAAAAACATAGGTTCCATATCTGGAATCTAAATTTGTTTCTTTTTGCAGTCAATGACTACTCGGTGTTTAGATAACCAATCCATTCCTAAAATTACGTCATAGTCCCGCATGTTTAATAAGATTAAGTTTGCCGGGAAGTCATTATTTCTTAGCCGGATTGGAACATTTGGAGCATATTGGCTTGTCTCTTGATTTGGTCCTAACGGTATGGTAATCTCAACCCTACTATGTAAATCTATTGAAATGAGATCTATTTTTGAAATATATTGATAAGACAAGAAAAAATACGTAGCTCCAGAATCAAAAAGAGTGTTGGCAATTTTACCTCTAACTTGAACATCCCCTGAGATCACCGCCGGATGCACATTGTCCAATGTCATAGAAAAAACCCGTGCTGTTGTTTGCTGATTTGGTTTGTTAGCCTTTCTCAGGTAATCCTTTGCCAAGTGCCCACTTTTTCCACAAGAGTAACACAAGCCCATTCCTTGGAAACATTGGCCTCCGTGTCTTTTTCCACATTTGGGATATAGCGGTCGGAGATCGACAAATTGTTCAGCTTTGTCCTTCTTTTGATTTGGTGGGTAAGGATTTCCTCCTGGGCGTTTGAATGTGGATCCATGGTAGTAATTTTTCTTCTTTGGAAATTTTCTCGACCCATTCCGATTTTGATTCCCATTGAATGCTCATTTTTTAAATTCGCGAGCCTTAATAATCTTTTTTTCTGCTTGTTTTACGATCAAGGCTCGATCAGCTATGGTAGCAAAGGTGGCTCCATGAATTCCGGCCATCTACACATCCCTATTAAGTTTTGGGTGTAATCCCTCCAAGAATCTATCCATTTTTAATGCATCAGTGGCTACCATATGTTGGGCAAAATGAGATAGTTCTTCAAACTTTTTGACATATTCTCCAACTATCAATGAACCTTGACGGAGGTGAATAAACTCTCTGAGTTTTTAGTTTCTGGCGGAAGCTGGTACATATTTATCTCAAAAAATTTCATAAAATCTCTCCCATGTCATTTCCTTAATATTTTCCATGTATTGGATAGTGTCCCACCAATTTCCGGCACTACCTCGAAGCATAAACGATGCACAGTTGACCTTTTCTTTGTTTGGTACGTGGGTGTAGTTAAACATCCTTTCAATAGTTTTTAGCCAATTCTCTGCTTCTACCAAGTTTGTTGAACCTTCAAATATTGGAGGATTGAGACGTCTAAATCGATCACTCCAATTTTGATGTGTATGCCCATTTCCATTTTGCATTCCCTCATTCATGAAGCGGTGCAATTGTTGGGCTTGCACTTCTACGAAATTGGTCCAAGAAAACAAAGCAAAAAATGGGTCAGATTTTGGGGCCATATTATGTAAACTAATAATTCCAATTTCATTTTAAACATACATGACCACACATGTTTTGTCTTTCTTTAGTTGTGAATATTTAGGCATTCTATTAATCTACTCACATGTATGCCAATTAGCCACCTTTATCTGTTTTGTTTATACGTGTAATTGGAGGATTTTTACACCAACAACTATACTTTCTACGTAGCCAATTACACATAAAAGTTCTTCCATTTGTATCTCTTATTTCATGCAAAATCTCCATATATATTATTCTTACTTGGTTGGATAGAAACCTTCATTCCGCACTAAAAATCATTTCACTTCTAACCTAAATTTATTATTCTCCAACTACGTAAATAGTCAGAAAATTTCTTATAAGAATAATGCCTCCAAAAAGTGGGGATCCCTCAAGTTCTACTCTAGTTAACAAAAGAAATTGTCAAGCCGTTGAAGGAAAACATGGAGATCCAAGCCAAATATCGCAGTCAACTGGTGAACAGAAAAGTTATCCTTGGGCGTGTAATCGATTTTGGTTTTCTAAGATCTATTAAGTTCACATATCTTGCACATTTCAGGGCTTTTGGTTGGAGTCGGTAATTAAGTATGAATCGGAGAGTTTACCAAGACATTGTAAGAATGTTTTATGCCAATATTCATGTGTCAAACTGTGACTCGAAGCGGCAAGAGGAATTTTCCACTTACGTACTAGGTACGTCATTTCATATTACTACATCGGTATTATCACTTCATTTGGGCTTATCTGATAAGGGTAAAGAGTATCCAACATCCTTTGACAAGCTACAAGCTTGTCGTGAAATTTTTAAGGAATCTTCCATCAGAAAGGTTAACAAAAATGCTGCGGAGTTAGGTCCGCATGAAAGGATATTGCATTTAATTGTAGCGCATACCATCAATCCTCGTTTGGGGAAGTTCAAACTTGTGGCTTATGTGGAAAATTTTGTTTTATGAGCCACCGAATCTTTGTACTATATGTTAAATGAGATGGTTACCTTGTCTTCTTCCACGGTGAATCACCTCAAATACAGCATGGCTATAAGTGAAATCTTAGACCAATTTAATGTTCACGTGCTGGGAAAAGATCCCATATTTTCTTCCCCACAATCATAACTAACCTACCGTAGCTTGAAGCAATTAAAATATAGCCACGTGGGTGATGAATTAGTGAAACTACCAAGAGGGGGTATAGTTTTAGAGGAAGAAGATTCAATTTATGTACCTCGTCCATCTAGTTCAAGGGAAGTTTCTTCATCGAGTTTCAATTAACAGATAGCTAGCATGTCCTCACAGCTTGGAAGAGTTAAAAATTCAAGGACATGCTTTGTCTTCTCAGATGAAAATCGGTTTTGAACAGTTACTTGCTCTTAAGGAGTAAGGAAGGCAAACCCGTAGAAAGTCCAAACTATTTTTTTTTTTTTACTTGTGTGTGGTTTCTTCCTGTTTATGTAATATTAAATGGCTAAGAAGGGATGAAGATGAGTAACTATTTTCACTTGATAGGTTTTCTTATTTTTTGATTGTTATTTATCCCATTCTCTTATGTACTCTTACTTCTTTTGCCATGATTAAAATTCAAAATTAAGAGAAAGGCAATGATAAAATGAAAACTTACTCAGGTACTGAGGTGTCGTTACCTTCTAGGAGGAATATGTGTCGGGCAGTCTGCAGAACCGATTGAAACTGGTGCTCTGATACCATAACTTGTAGCGACCTAAATTTACTCGTTTATTTATTTATTCTTTTATAAAATCTTTATTTATTTTCATTAGTTTGGTTATTTTGATGTAAATTTTATATATAAAAAGATATATAATGAAAAATTTACCAGATAGGATAATTAAATTGATTACAGATTTGATGTAGCTTAAATCACTACAATTGACTTTATATTATAATTTATAGTATTTGGTAAAAACATTCAGTTCGAAATAAGTGGTGTTAAAATTCACACTTATTTAATCATGCAATTATTCTTTTGATTCTCACAAATTTGGTTTATGACACAAACACAAACAAATGACAATTAATTAATTCAGTCAACGTAACTGGAGTAGTAATTATCATTTATATTACCGAGGTCTTGTATACTTTTCAAAATACAACTTCATATTAGTCCATCACCCACCTGCTACAAAATATTTACTTCCCTTACAAATAAACATTCATATAGAAAGCTTCAAAAATATGGTGGGGGTAGGAAGAGTAGTCTATTATACTTCACGTTCTTATATCTCGAATTTTAAGTAGATGCCTTCAAGAAACCATCCATTATTGTTCATATCGTAAACTTCAGTGCGAATAACAGTGTATTTCCATATGTAATATCTAGGGGCATGAGTGAGATATGACCAGAAATCAGTGGTTGTAACCAAACGCATATCTCTCCTTTCAACAGCAACGACCCACTCGCCCGAGACAATGCTTAAAACATCAATTGGCATTTTTACCTAAAAAGGAAAACATATAACACGTGAACAATCACAGTTCACTGAGTAGGGTGTGCACGTGTGTCATGATATCTACATGAATGTCATGCAAATTGGGCCCATTACAAACTTAATTATTATGCACCTTTTACTTAATAAACATGTACTGATGGCTTTCAATTTGAATGGTCTGTACTGACGACCAACTGTAAGGTATACGAAGCATGTACTGACAGCTATTATTTCATATTTTAGGTCTGTACTGATGACCTATTATTTCATGTTAATCTTATTGGACCTGTACTGACGGTCTAACTTACTTTATAGAGGTTGTACTGACGACTCAATATTTGCGTATACCAAAGCCTTTTAATAAATATTTCGGTGCACAACAATTAAGCTCGTAATATAAATGTCACACAATAAATGTGAATCATTACGCCATATCATACTTCTGTCATACATCCTTTATTAGATCATAAAATGAAAATTTAATAATCTGAACTTTAACACCTTATATAGTTCTTAAATAAAAGAATTCTAACAGTGATATAGATTATTCTTTTGCAGTACATAATATTATAATAGAGTATTTATAAATATCAATCATCGATAAAATGAGTTGTATAATAATAACAACATAATTCATTATCACTAAAATGAATAGAATAATAATAACACAAAAAATCAGAAAATAATAATTCAGCATTACTGAAATGAGCACAATAATAACATAAATAATCAGAACTAAATTTCTTTTCATCAATAGTCCATTTCCATATAAGTCTCGGTAAGGTTAATCTTAGTCCCAAATTTATGAGTCAACCATTATCACAAATTATTTATCTTTTCTGTATTTATTTTGAGTATAAAATAAATACTCTATTATTAATACCAAGATTAAGCACTAAAATTATATGTTAAATAATGACTCAAATAATATTTCTAAACCTACTCATCTGATAACGAAGAGTTGTCATAAAATTTGGTACCTATTTTATCAACAACCCGAAAAAAGAATTAAATCAGTATTCTATAAACATTTGTGATTACCAGATGGTTGTGCCTCCAAAGCACAACCACGGTGGTTGCTCCTTTAGGGCGCAACCTTATGGTTGTGCGCCAAGGTCACAACCTCAGTGGTTGTGTTTCTGAAGCACAATCACATTGGTTGTGCTTCCGAAGCACAACCATCACTCTTACTAATATTCATACCTTTATCCGCTATGATCATTGGCTGACTCTAACTATTTACAAAGCGTATTTATAGGTGAAAAGAGGCGGTGGAAATTAACTAGAGTTATAACGGAGTGGTTTTTATTTAACCACGTCATCTTGGTTTACTATTGGTTTACAGCGGGTTCGGTTAAAATTATTTTAATTTAACACAGTAAAGCATGTGATAAAATACATGTTTCCCCTTTCTTTTTATATTATATATGTATATATATTTATTAGATAATAAAAGAAAAATTTTGATTCGTTACAATAATACTTATGCAAATCTAAATTTATTTGATTTTGTCAAGAAAATATATTTTAATAACTATATAGGTCGTTCAATGTCGAATAAATATTGTTTTAATCAATATTTAACAATACTCAAGTGTAAAACCCACCGTTGAGTGTTGAGAACATATTTTTAATTAGATTTTCGATCTTTTTCGACATCATATCCTAACTACGAATATATAATGACTAGTTTGGAGTCACAAATATATATTTCGAACAATAATATATGATGTTCATTGTCGAACCATTTTGGTCAAAATTTAATACTACTGAAAATTATAACCTAGAATTGGATGTACTAAATATATTTTCAATAGATTTTCATTATGTATCTATCATCGTAATACTTTTTTGAAGTTATAATAATCTGATTTGGGTCTCGAAAATACATTTGGAATAACTAAAATAGACCGTTCAATATCAAATCACCACCGTTTTTGACAAAATTTAACCACTCTCAATAGTAAAATCCACACAAACATATTTGGAAATCGATTTTCGAACTATTCGACATCATATAACACCTACGAAGCCATATGTACTGGTTTGGATTCACCAAACTATATTTTGTTTAACCATATACATTGTTCATTATCAAACTATTTTGGTCAAAATTTGACACCCATCAAGTGTGTAACCCACAATTGCATGTCCTAAACGTAATTTTGATAGGATTTTATTATGTATTCATCACCATAACACTTTTGCAAATCTACATTTATTTGATTTTGTCAATAAAATATATTTTAACAACAATATAGGTCGTTCAATGTCGAATCAACATTGTTTTAATCAAAATTTAACAATACTCAAGTGTAAAATCCACCGTTTAGTGTTGAGAACATATTTTTAATTAGATTTTCGATCTTTTTCGACATCATATCCTAACTACGAAGCTATAATTACTAGTTTGAAGTCACAAATATATACTTTGAACAATAATAAACAATGTTCATTGTCGACCCATTTTGGTCGAGATTTAATACCATTGAAAACTATAACCCACAATTGGATGTCCTAAATATATTTTTAATAAGTTTTCACTATGTATCTATCAACGTAACACTTTTTTGAAGCTATAATAATCTGATTTGGTCACGAAAACACATTTGGAATAACCATAACAGGCCATTCAAAATCAAATCACCACCGTTTTTGACAAAATTTAACAACTCTTAATATTAAAATCCGCAAACATATTTTTAATTCGATTTTTGAATTTTTTCGACATCATATAACACCTACGAATCCAAATATACGAGTTTGAATTCACAAAAATATATTTTGAACATCCATAAACATTGTTTTGACACCCTTCAAGAGTATAACACACAATTACAAGTTTTAAACGTAATTTTAATAGGATTTTATTATGTATTTATCACCATAACACTTTTGCAAAGCTACATTTATTTGATTTTGTCAAGAAAATATATTTTAATAACTATATAGGTCGCTCAATGTCGAATCAACATCGTTTTAATCAAAATTTAACAATACTCAAGTGAAAAATCCACCGTTGAGTGTTGAGAACATATTTTTAATCAGATTTTCGATCTTTTTCTACATCATATCCTAACTACGAAGCTCTAATAACTAGTTTGGAATCATAAATATATATTTCGATCAACAATATATGATGCTCATCGTCCAACCATTTTGGTCGAGATTTAATACGATTGAAGATTATAACCCACAATTGGATGTCCAAAACATTTTTTTAATTGATTTTCATTATGTATCTATCACTGTAACACTTTCTTGAAGCTATAATAATCTAATTTGGGTCACGAAAATACATTTGGAATAACCATAATAGGCCGCTCAATATCAAATCACTATCGTTTTTGACAAAATTTAACAACTCTAAGTAGTAAAATCCACATAAACATATTTTGAATTCGATTTTCGAACATTTTCGACTTCATGTAACACATACGAAGCCATATGTACTGGTTTGGATTCACAAAAATATATTTTGAACAATCATAAATATTGTTCATTATCAAACTATTTAGGTCGAAATTTGACACCCTTCAAGAGTACAACCCACAATTACACGTCCTAAACTTAATTTTGATAGGATTTCATTATGTATTCATCACCATAACACTTTTGCAAATCTACATTTATTTTATTTTTTCAAGAAAATATATTTTGTTAACTATATAGGTCGTTCAATGTCGAATTGACATTGTTTTAATCAAAATTTAACAATACCCAAGTGTAAAATCCACAGTTCAGAGTTGAGAACATATTTTTAATCAGATTTTCAATATTTTTCGACATCATATTCTAACTACAAAGCTATAATTATTAGTTTGGAGTCACAAATATATATTTTGAACAATAATATACGATGTTCATTGTCGAACCATTTTGGTCGAGATTTAATACTATGGAAAATTATAACCCACAATTGAATGTACTAAACATATTTTTAATTGATTTTTATTATGTATCTATCACCGTAACACGTTTTTGAAGCTATAATAATCTGATTTGGGTCACAAAAATACATTTGAAATAACCATAATAGGCCGTTCACTATCAAATCACCACTATTTTTTACAAAATTTAACAACACTCAATAGTAAAATCCACATAAACATATTTTGAAATCGATTTTCGAACCTTCTTGACATCATATAACACCTACGAAGTCATATGTACTGGTTTAGGTTTACAAAACTATATTTCGTTCAACCATAAACATTGTTGATTATAAAACCATTTTGGTCAAAATTTGACACCCATCAAGAGTACAACCCACAATTGCATGTCCTAAACGTAATTTTGATAGGATTATTATGTATTCATCACCATAACACTTTTACAAATCTAAATTTATTTGATTTTGTTAATAAAATATATTTTAACAACAATATAGGTCGTTCAACGTCGAATCAACATTGTTTTAATCAAAATTTAACAATACTCAAGTGTAAAATCCACCGTTGAGTGTTGAGAACATATTTTTAATTAGATTTTCGATCATTTTCGACATCATATCCTAACTACGAAGCTATAATTACTAGTTTGAAGTCACAAATATATATTTTGAACAATAATATACAATGTTCATTGTCGACCCATTTTGGTCGAGATTTAATACCATTGAAAATTATAACCCACAGTTGGATATCCTAAATATATTTTTAATAAGTTTTCACTGTGTATCTATCACCGTAACATTTTTTTGAAGCTATAATAATCTGATTTTGGTCACAAAAACACATTTGGAATAACCATAACAGGCCGTTCAATATCAAATCACTATCGTTTTTGACAAAATTTAACAACTCTAAATAGTAAAATCCACATAAACATATTTTGAATACGATTTTCGAACATTTTCGACTTCATATAACACGTACGAAGCCATATGTACTGGTTTGGATTCACAAAAATATATTTTGAACACTCATAAATATTGTTCATTATCAAACTATTTAGGTCGAAATTTGACACCCTTCAAGAGTACAACCCACAATTACATTTCCTAAACGTAATTTTGATCGGATTTCATTATGTATTCATCACCATAACACTTTTACAAATCTACATTTATTTGATTTTTTCAAGAAAATATATTTTGTTAACTATATAGGTCGTTCAATGTCGAATTGACATTGTTTTAATCAAAAATTAACAATACCCAAGTGTAAAATCCACAGTTCAGAGTTGAGAACATATTTTTAATCAGATTTTCAATATTTTTCTACAGCATATCCTAACTACGAAGCTATAATAACTAGTTTGGAGTCATAAATATATATTCTGATCAACAACATATAATATTCATCGTCGAACTATTTTGGTCGAGATTGAAAACCATTGAAAATTATAACCCACAATTGGATGTCCTAAACATGTTTTTAATTAATTTTCATTATGTATCTATCACCGTAACACTTTTTTGAAGCTATAATTGTAATACCCCAAATTTTTTTATGCTAGATTATTCGTTATGATTTTTAGTTATGCTTTGAATATTAGGTGCCACTAAATTTTCTATGCTAGTTTAGTAAATATTTTGGATGTCTAAAGACTGAAAATTTATATATCAATATTAGGCTCGTATTAATTACGTATATTTAGCTCAAGAAAAAGATTATTCGATTAAATTAGATCCTAGATATGGTCGTCAAAGTAAATTGATAAGAAAATTAATTAGGTTCATTATATTTTATAACCAAATAAGTTAATGGTTTTGATTTCTTTATGATTAAGAACTTATAGTGATTATATATATTATATAACACATAAACTAATGCTTTTGGTTTCTTTACGAGTAAGGAAGTTATATAATATATATATACACATATAGATCCTGATAGAGATAAAACATTCATATTTTATCAAAATTTCAAAAGATAAGTCTGCACTGGACAAGTCGGTTGGAAGAAATCCTTATCATAAATTATCATTGTAATTGTCGTTTATATAAATGCCTTGGCCATTACAAATTTTTAGTTACCGTGAAAGGAAAATCTAAGTAGACAGTTGGTTCGTAGAGTTTTTCATATTTTCAAGCACGTTAATTCAGATTATTAAGGTAAGACACTATCCAATGCTCAAGTGATAGGATTTTCATGATAATATCTTAAGCTTAAGTTTTGCATGCAAACCATAATATGGAAATTTGGTGGACAAGTCCATCGAGATAGATATCTATACATGCTTTTAGGACAAGTCCTAAAGGTGCCGGCAAGCCAGAATGTGAAAGTATGCGTTTAATTGCTTTTCTTTCGCTTTGATGTTAACATGTTAAATCCAAGCATGATGTCTTACTGAGTATTTCTTATACTCATACTATTCATATTAATTTTTCAGATACCTGATCGCTAGATTGGTTGGAGTTGGTCGAGGTGCTCAACGTTGGATTTTGAACGAACTATTACATTACAAAAATTTCTTTTGTAAGTTTTTCCAGAGCCTATAGCTCACTAGGTAAATATGTGTGGTGTTTAATATATGCTAAAGGATGATAAAAATGTTAAGTTGTACTTTAGAAGTAAGTTTTATGGTATATGTTGTTTTTCTTATACATTAGGGTGATGGTTTAGAATATTTTGTTAGAGAACTTAAGAAATTTAGGAGTGGACAGTTTCATGACCAACTTCCAAATACCATCACGGACTCCACAAAAATGCGTTTGAGACTCTCAAAATATGTATACGTCCGTATCTGAGTTTTCTTTTCGTAAATATAAAGACTCCATTGATTCGATGTGTGTAGCATGAGATATGAATAGTTTAGTGTCAGGGTGTCGAACAGAATTTTTGACACTGCCCAGTATGGTCACCTCACGGTTTTCACTCAATCGTCCCTATAGGATGATTTTATAAATTTTCCATATTTTACTAGATAAAACTAGTTTTAAATATATTTCTAACCCCACAAATTTCACAGAAAACGGATTTGAAATGTATTTTATGAAATTCTTCAAAGTGGCTGCACCCGACAACAGCAACTGCGCTGGTCCTGTGTATTTGGGATGAAGTTTGAAGTATTTACATTCATCTTCTTGTTATGAAATCTTACATAGAGGTTATATAGGGAATTATATTTCATTAGGAACCGGATTTAATATTTTCTAATGTGTATAAAATTTTATACATATTTTCTTATCAGTGAGACGCAAACTGAAAATGTATTGAGACCAAGCATCTTCCAAAATTTATTATAAATAGGTCATGCGCCGATAACTTTTCAAATTTGGCATATCATTAGTATATTAATCAATAGTGCTTCCCTCAAAATTTTGCGACTCGACGATAACATTTAGGTATCAAACGAAATTTCTTTTATTTAGTCAAAATCTTTGAAAATTTTAAATCATGAATTTAAGTAGCTCTTGACACCCGAAAGTTAAGTTTCGGGGCGTCACAATAATAATCTAATTTGGGTCACGAAAATACATTTGGAATAACCATAATAGGCCGTTCAATATCAAATCACTATCGTTTATGACAAAATTTAACAACTCTCAATAGTAAAATCCACATAAACGTATTTTGAAATCTATTTTCGAACTTTTTCGACATCATATAACACCTATGAAGCCATATGTACTGGTTTAAATTCACAGAACTATATTTTGTTCAACCATAAACGTTGTTGATTATCAAATTATTTTGGTCAAAATCTGACACCCATCAAGAGTACAACCCACAATTGCATGTCCTAAACGTAATTTTGATAGGATTTCATTATGTATTCATCACCATAACACTTTTGCAAATCTACATTTATTTTATTTTGTCAAGAAAATATAATTTAATAAATATATAGGTCGTTCAATGTCGAATCAACATTGTTTTAATCAAAATTTAACAATACTCAAGTGTAAAATCCACCTTTGAGTGTTGACAACATATTTTTAATTAGATTTTCGATCTTTTTCGACATCATATCCTAACTACGAAGCTATAATTACTAGTTTGGAGTCACAAATATATATTTTGAACAATAATATACGATGTTCAATGTCGAACCATTTTGGTCGAGAATTAATACTATTGAAAATTATAACCCACAATTGAATGTACTAAACATATGTTTAATAGATTTTTATTATGTATCTATCACCGTAACACTTTTTTGAAGCTATAATAATCTGATTTGGGTCACAAAAATACATTTGGAATAACCATAATAGGCCGTTCATTATCAAATCACCACTGTTTTTTACAAAATTTAACAACACTCAATAGTAAAATCCACTTAAACATATTTTGAAATCGATTTTCGAACCTTTTCGACATCATATAACACCTACGAAGTCATATGTATTGGTTTAGATTTACAAAACTATATTTCGTTCATCCATAAACGTTGCTGATTATAAAACCATTTTGGTCAAAATTTGACACCCATCTGGAGTACAACCCACAATTGCATGTCCTAAACGTAATTTTGATAGGATTATTATGTATTCATCACCATAACACTTTTGTAAATCTACATTTATTTGATTTTGTCAATAAAATATATTTTAACAACAATATAGGTCGTTCAACGTCGAATCAACATTGTTTTAATCAAAATTTAACAATACTCAAGTGTAAAATCCACCGTTGAGTGTTGAGAACATATTTTTAAATAGATTTTCGATCTTTTTCGACATCATATCCTAACTACGAAGCTATAATTACTAGTTTGAAGTCACAAATATATATTTTGAACAATAATATACGATGTTCAATGTCGAACCATTTTGGTCGAGAATTAATACTATTGAAAATTATAACCCACAATTGAATGTACTAAACATATGTTTAATAGATTTTTATTATGTATCTATCACCGTAACACTTTTTTGAAGCTATAATAATCTGATTTGGGTCACAAAAATACATTTGGAATAACCATAATAGGCCGTTCATTATCAAATCACCACTGTTTTTTACAAAATTTAACAACACTCAATAGTAAAATCCACTTAAACATATTTTGAAATCGATTTTCGAACCTTTTCGACATCATATAACACCTACGAAGTCATATGTATTGGTTTAGATTTACAAAACTATATTTCGTTCATCCATAAACGTTGCTGATTATAAAACCATTTTGGTCAAAATTTGACACCCATCTGGAGTACAACCCACAATTGCATGTCCTAAACGTAATTTTGATAGGATTATTATGTATTCATCACCATAACACTTTTGCAAATCTACATTTATTTGATTTTGTCAATAAAATATATTTTAACAACAATATAGGTCGTTCAACGTCGAATCAACATTGTTTTAATCAAAATTTAACAATACTCAAGTGTAAAATCCACCGTTGAGTGTTGAGAACATATTTTTAAATAGATTTTCGATCTTTTTCGACATCATATCCTAACTACGAAGCTATAATTACTAGTTTGAAGTCACAAATATATATTTTGAACAATAATATACGATGTTCAATGTCGAACCATTTTGGTCGAGAATTAATACTATTGAAAATTATAACCCACAATTGAATGTACTAAACATATGTTTAATAGATTTTTATTATGTATCTATCACCGTAACACTTTTTTGAAGCTATAATAATCTGATTTGGGTCACAAAAATACATTTGGAATAACCATAATAGGCCGTTCATTATCAAATCACCACTGTTTTTTACAAAATTTAACAACACTCAATAGTAAAATCCACTTAAACATATTTTGAAATCGATTTTCGAACCTTTTCGACATCATATAACACCTACGAAGTCATATGTATTGGTTTAGATTTACAAAACTATATTTCGTTCATCCATAAACGTTGCTGATTATAAAACCATTTTGGTCAAAATTTGACACCCATCTGGAGTACAACCCACAATTGCATGTCCTAAACGTAATTTTGATAGGATTATTATGTATTCATCACCATAACACTTTTGCAAATCTACATTTATTTGATTTTGTCAATAAAATATATTTTAACAACAATATAGGTCGTTCAACGTCGAATCAACATTGTTTTAATCAAAATTTAACAATACTCAAGTGTAAAATCCACCGTTGAGTGTTGAGAACATATTTTTAAATAGATTTTCGATCTTTTTCGACATCATATCCTAACTACGAAGCTATAATTACTAGTTTGAAGTCACAAATATATATTTTGAACAATAATATACAATGTTCATTGTCGACCCATTTTGGTCGAGATTTAATACCATTGAAAATTATAACCCACAATTGGATGTCCTAAATATATTTTTAATAAGTTTTCACTATGTATCTATCATCGTAACACTTTTTGGAAGCTATAATAATCTGATTTTGGTCACAAAAACACATTTGGAATAACCATAACAGGCCGTTCAATATCAAATCACTATTGTTTTTGACAAAATTTAACAACTCTAAATAGTAAAATCCACATAAACATATTTTGAATTCGATTTTTGAACATTTTCGACTTCATATAACACGTACGAAGCCATATGTACTGGTTTGGATTCACAAAAATATATTTTGAACACTCATAAATATTGTTCATTATCAGACTATTTAGGTCGAAATTTGACACCCTTCAAGAGTACAACCCACAATTACATGTCCTAAACGTAATTTTGATCGGATTTCATTATGTATTCATCACCATAACACTTTTACAAATCTACATTTATTTTATTTTTTCAAGAAAATATATTTTGTTAACTATATAGGTCGTTCAATGTCGAATTGACATTGTTTTAATCAAAAATTAACAATACCCAAGTGTAAAATCCACAGTTCAGAGGTGAGAACATATTTTTAATCAGATTTTCAATATTTTTCTACAGCATGTCCTAACTACGAAGCTATAATAACTAGTTTGGAGTCATAAATATATATTCTGATCAACAACATATGATATTCATCGTCGAACCATTTTGGTTGAGATTTAATACCATTGAAAATTATAACCCACAATTGGATGTCCTAAACATATTTTTAATTAATTTTCATTATGTATCTATCACCGTAACACTTTTTTGAAGCTATAATTGTAATACCCCAAATTTTTTTATGCTAGATTATTCGTTATGATTTTTAGTTATGCTTTGAATATTAGGTGCCACTAAATTTTCTATGCTAGTTTAGTAAATATTTTGAATGTCTAAAGACTGAAAATTTATATATCAATATTATTTTCGTATTAATTACGTATATTTAGCTCAAGAAAAAGATTATTCGATTAAATTAGATCCTAGATATGGTCGTCAAAGTAAATTGATAAGAAAATTAATTAGGTTCATTATATTTTATAACCAAATAAGTTAATGGTTTTGATTTCTTTATGATTAAGAACTTATAGTGATTATATATATTATATAACACATAAACTAATGCTTTTGGTTTCTTTACGAGTAAGGAAGTTATATAATATATATATACACATATATATCCTGATAGAGATAAAACATTCATATTTTATCAAAATTTCAAAAGATAAGTCTGCACTGGACAAGTCGGTTGGAAGAAATCCTTATCATAAATTATCATTGTAATTGTCGTTTATATAAATGCCTTGGCCATTACAAATTTTTAGTTACCGTGAAAGGAAAATCTAAGTAGACAGTTGGTTCGTAGAGTTTTTCATATTTTCAAGCACGTTAATTCAGATTATTAAGGTAAGACACTATCCAATGCTCAAGTGATAGGATTTTAATGATAATATCTTAAGCTTAAGTTTTGCATGCAAACCATAATATGGAAATTTGGTGGACAAGTCCATCGAGATAGATATCTATACATGCTTTTAGGACAAGTCCTAAAGGTGCCGGCAAGCTGGAATGTGAAAGTATGCGTTTAATTGCTTTTCTTTCGCTTTGATGTTAACATGTTAAATCCAAGCATGATGTCTTACTGAGTATTTCTTATACTCATACTATTCATATTAATTTTTCAGATACCTGATCGCTAGATTGGTTGGAGTTGGTCGAGGTGCTCAACGTTGGATTTTGAACGAACTATTACATTACAAAAATTTCTTTTGTAAGTTTTTCCAGAGCCTATAGCTCACTAGGTAAATATGTGTGGTGTTTAATATATGCTAAAGGATGATAAAAATGTTAAGTTGTACTTTAAAAGTAAGTTTTATGGTATATGTTGTTTTTCTTATACATTAGGGTGATGGTTTAGAATATTTTGTTAGAGAACTTAAGAAATTTAGGAGTGGACAGTTTCATGACCAACTTCCAAATACCATCACGGACTCCACAAAAATGCGTTTGAGACTCTCAAAATATGTATACGTCCGTATCTGAGTTTTCTTTTTGTAAATATAAAGACTCCATTGATTCGATGTGTGTAGCATGAGATATGAATAGTTTAGTGTCAGGGTGTCGAACAGAATTTTTGACACTGCCCAGTATGGTCACCTCACGGTTTTCACTCAATCGTCCCTATAGGATGATTTTATAAATTTTCCATATTTTACTAGATAAAACTAGTTTTAAATATATTTCTAACCCCACAAATTTCACAGAAAACGGATTTGAAATGTATTTTATGAAATTCTTCAAAGTGGCTGCACCCGACAACAGCAACTGCGCTGGTCCTGTGTATTTGGGATGAAGTTTGAAGTATTTACATTCATCTTCTTGTTATGAAATCTTACATAGAGGTTATATAGGGAATTATATTTCATTAGGAACTGGATTTAATATTTTCTAATGTGTATAAAATTTTATACATATTTTCTTATCAGTGAGGCGCAAACTGAAAATGTATTGAGACCAAGCATCTTCCAAAATTTATTATAAATAGGTCATGCGCCGATAACTTTTCAAATTTGGCATATCATTAGTATATTAATCAATAGTGCTTCCCTCAAAATTTTGCGACTCGACGATAACATTTAGGTATCAAACGAAATTTCTTTTATTTAGTCAAAATCTTTGAAAATTTTAAATCATGAATTTAAGTAGCTCTTGACACCCGAAAGTTAAGTTTCGGGGTGTCACAATAATAATCTAATTTGGGTCACGAAAATACATTTGGAATAACCATAATAGGCCGTTCAATATCAAATCACTATCGTTTATGACAAAATTTAACAACTCTCAATAGTAAAATCCACATAAACATATTTTGAAATCTATTTTCGAACTTTTTCGACATCATATAACACCTATGAAGCCATATGTACTGGTTTAAATTCACAGAACTATATTTTGTTCAACCATAAACGTTGTTGATTATCAAATTATTTTGGTCAAAATCTGACACCCATCAAGAGTACAACCCACAATTGCATGTCCTAAACGTAATTTTGATAGGATTTCATTATGTATTCATCACCATAACACTTTTGCAAATCTACATTTATTTTATTTTGTCAAGAAAATATAATTTAATAAATATATAGGTCGTTCAATGTCGAATCAACATTGTTTTAATCAAAATTTAACAATACTCAAGTGTAAAATCCACCATTGAGAACACATTTTTAATTAGATTTTCGATCTTTTTCGACGTCATATCCTAATTACGAAGCTGTAATTACTAGTTTGGAGTCACAAATATATATTTTGAACAATAATATACGATGTTCATTGTCGAACCATTTTGGTCGAGATTTAATATTATTGAAAATTATAACCCACAATTGAATGTACTAGACATATTTTTAATAGATTTTTATTATGTATCAATCATCGTAACACTTTTTTGAAGCTATAATAATCTGATTTGGGTCACAAAATTACATTTGGAATAACCATAATAGGCCGTTCACTATCAAATCTCCACCGTTTTTTACAAAATTTAACAACTCTCAATAGTAAAATCCATATAAACATATTTTGAAATCGATTTTCGAACTTTTTCGACATCATATAACACCTACGATGCCATATGTATTGGTTTAGATTCACAAAACTAAATTTTGTTCAACCATAAACGTTGTTGATTATCAAACTATTTTGGTCAAAATTTGACACCAATCAAGAGTACAACCCACAATTGCATGACCTAAACGTAATTTTGATAGGATTATTATGTATTCATCACCATAACACTTTTGCAAATCTACATTTATTTTATTTTGTCAAGAAAATATATTTTAATAACTATATAGGTCGTTCAATGTCGAATCAACATTGTTTTAATCAAAATTTAACAAAACTCAAGTGTAAAATCCACCTTTGAGTGTTGACAACATATTTTTAATTAGATTTTCGATCTTTTTCGACATCATATCCTAACTACGAAGCTATAATTACTAGTTTGGAGTCACAAATATATATTTTGAACAATAATATACGATGTTCAATGTCGAACCATTTTGGTCGAGATTTAATAGTATTGAAAATTATAACCCACAATTGAATGTACTAAACATATTTTTAATAGATTTTTAATATGTATCCATCACCGTAACACTTTTTTGAAGCTATAATAATCTGATTTGGGTCACAAAAATACATTTGGAATAACCATAATAGGCCGTTCATTATCAAATCACCACTGTTTTTGACAAAATTTAACAACACTCAATAGTAAAATCCGCATAAACATATTTTGAAATCGATTTTCGAACTTTTTCGACATCATATAACGCCTACGAAGTCATATGTACTGGTTTAGATTTACAAAACTATATTTCGTTCAACCATAAACGTTGTTGATTATAAAACTATTTTGGTCAAAATTTGACACCCATTAAGAGTACAACCCACAATTGCATGTCCTGAACGTAATTTTGATAGGATTATTGTGTATTCATCACCATAACACTTTTGCAAATCTACATTTATTTGATTTTGTCAATAAAATATATTTTAACAATAATATAGGTCGTTCAACGTCGAATCAACATTGTTTTAATCAAAATTTAACAATACTCAAGTGTAAAATCCACCGTTGAGTGTTGAGAACATATTTTTAATTAGATTTTCGATCTTTTTCGACATCATATCCTAACTACGAAGCTATAATTACTAGTTTAAAGTCACAAAAATATATTTTGAACAATAATATACAATGTTCATTGTCAACCCATTTTGGTCGAGATTTAATACCATTGAAAATTATAACCCACAATTGGATGTCCTAAATATATTTTTAATAAGTTTTCACTATGTATCTATCACCGTAACACTTTTTTGAAGCTATAATAATCTGATTTTGGTCGTGAAAACGCATTTGGAATAACCATAACAGGCCGTTCAATATCAAATCACCACCGTTTTTGACAAAATTTAAAAACTCTTAATATTAAAATCCACAAACATTTTTTTAATTCGATTTTCGAATATTTTCGACATCATATAACACCTACGAATCCAAATGTACTGGTTTGGATTAACAAAAATATATTTTGAACAACCATAAACATTGTTTTGACATCCTTCAAGAGTATAACACACAATTACAAGTTTTAAACGTAATTTTAATAGGATTTTATTATGTATTTATCACCATAACACTTTTGCAAAGCTACATTTATATGATTTTGTCAAGAAAATATATTTTAATAACTATATAGGTCGTTCAATGTCGAATCAACATCGTTTTAATCAAAATTTAACAATACTCAAGTGAAAAATCCACCGTTGAGTGTTGAGAACATATTTTTAATCCGATTTTCGATCTTTTTCTGCATCATATCCTAACTACGAAGCTCTAATAACTAGTTTGGAATCATAAATATATATTTTGATCAACAATATATGATGTTCATCGTCGAACCATGTTGGTCGAGATTTAATACGATTGAAGATTACAACCCACAATTGGATGTCCAAAACATATTTTTAATTGATTTTCATTATGTTTCTATCACCGTAACACTTTCTTGAAGCTATAATAATCTAATTTGGGTCACGAAAATACATTTGGAATAACCATAATAGGCCGCTAAATATCAAATCACTATCGTTTTTGACAAAATTTAACAACTCTAAATAGTAAAATCCACATAAACATATTTTGAATTCGATTTTCGAACATTTTCGACTTCATATAACATGTACGAAGCCATATGTACTGGTTTGGATTCACAAAAATATATTTTGAACACTCATAAATATTGTTCATTATCAAACTATTTAGGTCGAAATTTGACACCCTTCAAGAGTACAACCCACAATTACATGTCCTAAACGTAATTTTGATAGGATTTCATTATGTATTCATCACCATAACACTTTTACAAATCTACATTTATTTGATTTTTTCAAGAAAATATATTTTGTTAACTATATAGGTCGTTCAATGTCGAATTAATATTGTTTTAATCAAAAATTAACAATACCCAAGTGTAAAATCCACAGTTCAGAGTTCAGAACATATTTTTAATCAGATTTTCAATATTTTTCTACAGCATATCCTAACTACAAAGCTATAAGATCGTCGAACCATTTTGCTCGAGATTTAATACCATTGAAAATTATAACCCACAATTGGATGTCCTAAACATATTTTTAATTAATTTTCATTATGTAGCTATCACCGTAACACGTTTTTGAAGCTATAATAATCTAATTTGGGTCACGAAAATACATTTGGAATAACCATAATAGGCCGTTCAATATCAAATCACTATCGTTTTTGACAAAATTTAACAACTCTCAATAGTAAAATCCATATAAACATATTTTGAAATCTATTTTCGAACTTTTTCGACATCATATAACACCTATGAAGCCATATGTACAAGTTTAAATTCACAAAACTATATTTTGTTCAACCATAAACGTTGTTGATTATCAAACTATTTTGGTCAAAATTTGACACCCATCAAGAGTACAACCCACAATTGCATGTCCTAAACGTAATTTTGATAGGATTTCATTATGTATTCATCACCATAACACTTTTTCAAATCTACATTTATTTTATTTTGTCAAGAAAATATAATTTAATAAATATATAGGTCGTTCAATGTCGAATCAACATTGTTTTAATCAAAATTTAACAATACTCAAGTGTAAAATCCACCATTGAGAACATATTTTTAATTAGATTTTCGATCTTTTTCGACATCATATCCCAACTACGAAGCTATAATTACTAGTTTGGAGTCACAAACATATATTTTGAACAATAATATACGATGTTCATTGTCGAACCATTTTGGTCGAGATTTAATACTATTAAAAATTATAACCCACAATTGAATGTACTAAACATATTTTTAATAGATTTTTATTATGTATCTATCACCGTAACACTTTTTTGAAGCTTTAATAATCTGATTTGGGTCACAAAAATACATTTGGTATAACCATAATAGGCTGTTCACTATCAAATCACCACTGTTTTTGACAAAATTTAACAACACTCAATAGTAAAATCCACATAAACATATTTTGAAATCGATTTTCGAACTTTTTCGACATCATATAACACCTACGAAGTCATATGTACTGGTTTAGATTTACAAAACTATATTTCGTTCAACCATAAACGTTGTTGATTATAAAACTATTTTAGTCAAAATTTGACACCCATCAAGAGTACAACCCACAATTGCATGTCCTAAACATAATTTTGATAGGATTATTATGTATTCATCACCATAACACTTTTTCAAATCTACATTTATTTTATTTTGTCAAGAAAATATATTTTAATAACTATATAGGTCGTTCAATGTCGAATCAACATTGTTTTAATCAAAATTTAACAATACTCAAGTGTAAAATCCACCATTGAGAACATATTTTTAATTTGATTTTCGATCTTTTTCGACATCATATCCTAACTATGAAGGTATAATTACTAGTTTGGAGTCACATATATATATTTTGAACAATAATATATGATGTTCATTGTCGAACCATTTTGTTCGATTATTAATACTATTGAAAATTATAACCCACAACTGAATGTACTAAACATATTTTTAATAGATTTTTATTATGTATCTATCACTGTAACACTTTTTTGAAGCTATAATAATATGATTTGGGTCACGAAAATACATTTGAAATAACTATAATAGGCCGTTCATTATCAAATCACCACCGTTTTTGACAAAATTTAACAACTCTCAATAGTAAAATCCACATAAACATATTTTGAAATCGATTTTTGAACTTTTTTGACATCATATAACACCTACGAAGCCATATGTACTGGTTTGGATTCACAAAACTATATTTTGTTCAACCATAAACATTGTTGATTATCAAACTATATTTGTCAAAATTTAACACCCATCAAGAGTACAACATTTCAAAAAATAATTGTTCGACATTGAACAACCTATATGGTTGTTAAAAACCTAGTTTTGTGTTTCCAAACTGGAACATGTGTCTTCATATATGTATTATCTTGTAGAAAAGGTTGAAAATCAAATTAAAAATAGATTTTGGATGTTGCACAGTAAGTTCAAAGCATGAATTTTGTAGAATTTTTATGAATATCTAGGCGATTCAACGTTGAACAAGCGTATAGTTGCTAAAAATTTATTTTTGTGTTACCAATTTGATATTTAAAGTTTCATAAAGATATATGGTTATAAATACACAATGAAATTAATCTAAAAAATAGGTTTAGAACATCAAACGGTGGTTTATGCTCGTGAATTTTATAAGATTTTGAACAAAATTGTTTTGGTGATCAATACACGATGAAATCAAGCTAAAAATTGGGTTAGAACATCAGACAGTGGGTCATTCACTCGAATTTTGTAAAATTTTGAAAAAAATTGTTCGACTTTGAACAACCTATATGGTTGTTCATAACGCATTTTTGTGATTCCAAACTAGTAAATATGTCTTCATATATGTATTCTCATGTAGAAAGCATTTGGAAATCGAATTGAAAATAGATTTCTTATGTTGAACAATGGGTTCAAAGCATGAATTTTGCAAAATTTTCACAAAAAACTGTGGCGATTGTACGGTGAACGGCCGATATAGTTGTAAAAAATGTATTTCCGTGATACCGATTTGATAATTAAATTTTCATAAAACTAATTTGATGATTAATACACGATTAAATAAAAAAAAAGGTTTAGTACACCCAACGGCTGGTCACACTTCTGAATTTTATAAAATTTCGAAAATTATTCGATATTGAACAACTTATATGGTTGTTGAAAACGGATTTTTTTGATTCCAAACAAGTACATCTATTTTCATAATTATATATATTATCTTGTAGAAAAATTTTGTTTATCGAATTGAAAATAGATTTCGGGCGTTGAACAATTGGTTCAAAACATGAATTTTGCACAATTTTCACAAAAACTGAGGTGATTCGACGTTGAACGGTCGATATAGTTGTTCAAAATATATTTTTGTGATACCAATTTGATATTTAAAGTTTCACAAAACTATTTTTATGATTAACACACGATGAAATCAGGTTAAAAATAGGTTTAGAATATCCAATGGTAGGTCGTACTCGTGAATTTTGTAAAATTTCTAACAAAATTGTTCGATATTGAACAACCTATATGGTTGTTGAAAACGCAATTTAGTGATTCCAAACTAGTATATATGTCTTCATATATGTATTGTCTTTTAGAAAAGATTTGGAAATTGAATTAAAAGTAGATTTCGGATGTTGAACAATTGGTACAAATCTTGAATTTTGCACAATTTACACAAAAATCGAGGCGATTAGACGTTGAACGTTGGATATATTTGTCTAAAATGTATTTTCGTAATACCAATTAGATACTTAAAGTTTCATAAAACCATTTTGATGATTAATGAAAGATGAAATCAAGCTAAAAATAGGTTCAGAACATCCAATAGTGGGTCGTACTCGTGAATTTAGTAAAATTTCGAAAAAAAAAATTCGACATTGAACAACCTATATAGTTGTAGAAAACGCATTTTTGTAATTCCACACTAGTACATATGTCTTCATATATGATTTATATTATAGATAAAGTTTGGAAATCGAAATAAAAATAGATTTCGGACGCTGGACAGTGGGTTCAAAGCATGAATTTTGCACAATTTTTACAAAATCGAGGCAATTCGACGTTGAACGGTCTATATAGTTGTTAAAAATATATTTTTGTCATAACAATTTGATATTTAAAGTTTTATAAAACTATTTTGATGATTAATACAAGATGAAATCAAGGTAAAAATAATTTTAGAACATCCAACGATGGGTCATGAATTATGAAAAATTTTGAACAAAATTGTTCCGCATTGAACAACATATATGGTTGTTGAAAATATATTTTTGTGATTCCAAACTAGTACATAAGTCTTCAGACATGTATTATCCCGTATAAAAATTTTGGAAATCTAATTGAATATAGATATCATACGTTGAACAATAAGTTCAAATCATGAATTTTGTATAATTTTCACGAACATCGAGGCGATTCGACGATGAACAACCGATATAGTTGTTAAAAATGTGTTTTCATGATACCCATTTGATATTTAAAATATTTTAATGATTAATACACGATGAAATTAAGCTGAAAATAGGTTTAGAACATCCAACGGTGGGTGATTCTTATGAAGTTTGTAACATTTCGAAAAATAATTGTTCGACATTGAACAACTTATATGGTTTTTGAAAACCAATTTTTGTGATTCCAAACTGGTACATCTGTCTTCACATATGTATTATTTTGTAGAAAAAAGTTTGAAAATGAAATTGAAAATAGATTTTGGAGTAAGTTCAAAGCATGAATTCTGTAGAATTTTCATGAATATCGAGGCGATTCGATGTTGAATAAACATTATAGTTGTTAAAAGTGTATTTTCGTGATACCAATTTGATATTTAAAGTTTCATAAAGATATATGGTGATCAATACACGATGAAATCAATATAAAAATAGGTTTAGAACATCAAACGGTAGGTTATGCTCGTGAATTTTGTAAGATTTCGAACAAAATTGTTTTGGTGATCAATACACGATGAAATCAATCTAAAAATTGGGTTAGAACATCATACGGTGGGTCATTCTCTTGAATTTTGTAAAATTTTCAAAAAATTATTCGACTTTGAACAACCTATATGGTTGTTGATAACGCATTTTTATGATTCCAAACTAGTAAATCTGTCTTCATATATGCATTTTCTTGTAGAAAGCGTTTAGAAATCGAATTGAAAATAGATTTCGTACGTTGAACAGTGGGTTCAAAGCATGAATTTTGCAAAAATTTCACAAAAAACTGAGGCGATTGTATGTTGAACAGACGATATAGTATTTAAAAATGTATTTTCGTGATACCAATTTGATAATTGAAGTTTCATAAAACTATTTTGATCGTTAATTCATGATTAAATCAAGATAAAAATAGGTTTAGAAAATCCAACGGTTAGTCATACTTGTAAATTTTATAAAATTTCAAACAAAATTGTTCGATATTGAACAACTTATATGGTTGTTGAAAATGGATTTTTGTGAATCCAAACAAGTACATATATTTTCATAATTATATATATATATATATATATATATATATATATATATATATATATATTGTCTTGTAGAAAAATTTTGTTTATCAAATTGAAAATAAATTTCAGGCGTTGAACAATGGGTTCAAAACATGAATTTTGCACAATTTTCACAAAAACTGAGGAGATTCGACGTTGAACGGTCGTTATAGTTGTTAAAAATATATTTTTGTGATACCAACTTCATATTTAAAGTTTCACTAAACTATTTTGATGTTTAACACACAATGAAATTAGGATAAAAATAGGTTTATAATATCCCATGGTGGGTCATACTCGCGAATTTTGTAAAATTTCGAACAAAATTGTTCGACATCGAACAAGCTATATGGTTGTTGAAAACACATTTTTTTTTATTCCAAACGAGTGCATCTATCTTCATATATATATATATATATATATATATATATATATATTATCTTGTAGTAAAAGTTTGAAAATCGAATTGAAAATAGATTTTTGATGCAGAACAATGGGTACAAAGCATGAATTTTGCACAATTTTCAGCAAAATCGAAGCGATTCGATGTTAAACGGTCGATATAGTAATTAAAAATGTGTTTTCTTGATACCAATTTGATATTTAAAGTTTCATTAAGCTATTTTGATGATTAATACACGATGAAATCAAGCTAAAAATAAGTTCAGAACATCCAACGGTTGGAGATTCTTATGAAGTTTGTAACATTTTGAAAAATAATTGTTCGACATTGAACAACCTATATGTCTTCATATATGATTTATATTGTAGCAAAAGTTTGGAAATCAAATTGAAAATAAAATTTGAACGCTTGACAATGGGTTCAAATCATGAATTTTTCACTATTTTCACAAAACTGAGGTTATTTGACGTTGAACAGTCTATATAGTTGTAAGAAATATGTTTTCGTGATAACAATTTGATAGTTAAAGTGTCATTAAACTACTTTGATGATTAATACATGACGAAATCAAGCTAAAAATAAGTTTAAAACATCCAACGACGGGTCATGAATTTTGAAAATTTTTGAACAAAATGGTTCCTCATTGAACAACCTATATGGTTGTTGAAAACGCATTTTTGTGATTCCAAACTAGTACACATGTCTTCATATATGTATTATCTTGTATAAAAAATTTGGAAATCTATTTGACAATAGATATCGTACGTTGAACATTAAGTTCAACGCATGAATTTTGTATCATTTTCACGAATATCGAGACAATTCGACGATGAACAACCGATATAGTTGTTAAAAATGTGTTTTCGTGATACCCATTTGATATTTAAAGATTTATAAAACTATTTTTCTTATTATTACACAATGAAATCAAGTTAAAAATAGGTTTAGAACATCCAAATGTGGGTCTTGAGAATTTTCTAAAATTTCGAACAAAATTTTTCGACATGGCACAATTTTCACAAAAATGGAAGCGATTCAACGTTGAGCAGTCGATATAGTTCTTAAAAATGTATTTTTGTGATACAGTTTGATATTTAAAGTTTTATAAAACTATTTTGATGATTAATACACGATGAAATCAAGCTAAAAATAGGTTTAGAACATCCAACGGTGGGTCATTCGCATGAAGTTTGTAACATTTCGAAAAATAATTGTTCGACATTGAACAACCTATATGGTTGTTGAAAACCCATTTTTGTGATTCTGAACTAATACATCTATCTTTATATATGTATTATCTTGTAGAAGAAGTTTGGAAATCCAATTGAAATTAGATTTTGGATGTTGAATAGTGGGAAATCATGAATTTTGCCCAATTTTCACAAAAATTGAGGCGATTCGTCATTGAACGGTCGATATAGTAGTTAAAAATAAGTTTTTGTAATACAAATTTGATATTTAAAATTTCATAAAATTGTTTTGATGATTAACAGACGATGAAATCAAGCTAAAAATAGGTTTAGAACATCCTACGGTGGGTCATACTCGTGAATTTTATAAAATTTCGAACAAAATTGTTTGATTTTGAACAAACTATATGGTTGTTTAAAACGTTTTTTTGTGATTCCAAATTAGTACATCTGTCTTCATATATGTATTATTTTGTAGAAAAGATTTGGAAATTGAATTGAAAATAGATTTTGGATGTTGAACAGTAAGTTCAAAACATGAATTTTGTATAATTTTCACGAATATCGAAGCGATTCGACGTTGAACATCTGTTATAGTTGTTAAAAATGTATTTTCATGATACCAATTTAATATTTAATGTTTCGTAAAACTGTTTGGTGATCAATACACGATGAAATCAAGCTAAAAATAAGTTTAGAACATCCAACAGTGGATCATCGTGAATTTTGTAAAATTTCGAATAAAATTGTCCGACATTGAACTACCTATATAGTTGTTGAAAACATATGTAATTCCAAACTAGTACATTTGTCTTCATATAAGTATTATCTTGTTTAAATGTTTGGAAATCGAATTGAAAGTTAATTTTAGACGTTGAACTGTGGGTTCAAAGCATGAATTATGCATAATTTTCACAAAAACCGATGCGATTTGAAGTTGAACGGCCGATATAGTGGTTAAAAATGTGTTTTCGTAATACCAATTTCATATTTAAAGTTTTATTACACTATTTTGGAGATTAATACACAATGAAATCAAGCTAAAAATAGGTTTAGAATATCCAACGGTTGGTCTTTCTCGAGAATTTTGTGAAATTTTGAAAACAAAATTGTTCGACATTAAACAACCTATATGGTTGTTGAAAATGTATTTTTGTGGTTCCAAATTAGAACATTTGTCTTAATATAAGTATTATCTAGTTTAAATGTTTGGAAATCGAATTGAAAATAGATTTTGGACGTTGAACACTGGGTTCAAAGCATGAATTTGGCACAATTTTCACCAAAATCAATGCGATTAGACGTTGAACGGCCGATATAGTGGTTAAAAATGTGTTTTCGTAATACCAATTTGATATTTAAAGTTTCAAAAAACTTCTTTGATGATTAATAGATGATGAAAACAAGCTAAAAATAAGTTTAGAATATGCAACGGTGGGTCATACTCGTGAATTTTGTAAAATTATTTGACATTAAACAACCTATATGGTTGTTGAAAATGGATTTTTGTGATTCTGCACTAATACATCTATCTTCATATATCTATTATCTTATAGAAAAAGTTTGGAAATCGAATTGAAAATAGATTTCGGACGCTGATCAGTAGGTTCAAAGCATTAATATTGCACAATTTTCACAAAATCTCAATCCATTTGACGTTAAATGACCAATATAGTTCTTAAAAATGTGTTTTTGTGATTCCAATTTGATATTTAAAGTTTCATAATACTATTTTGGTGATTAATACATGATGAAATCATGCTAAAAAATAGGTTTAGAACATCCCACAGTGGTTAGACATTGAACAACCTATATGATTGTTGAAAACGCATTTTTGTGATTCCAAACTAGTACATCTGTGTTCATATAAGTATTATCTTGTAGAAAAGGATTGGAAATCGTATTAAAAATAGATTTCGGACATTAAACATTAAGTTCAAAGCATGAATTTTGTAGAATTTTTGCGAATATCAAGGTGATTCGACGTTGAACAACCGTTATAGTTGTTAAAAATGTATTTTTGTGATACCAATTTGATATTTAAAGTTTTATAAAACTGTTTTGTTGATCAATACAGAATGAAATCATGATAAAAATTGGGTTAGAACATCAGACGTTGGGTGATTCTAACGAAATTTGTAAAATTTTGAAAAAAAAATTGTTCGACTTTGAACAATCTATATGGTTGTTGGTAATTCATTTTTCTGATTTCAAACTAGTAAATATGTCTTCATATATGTATTATCTTGTAGAAAATGTTTGGAAATCGAATTGAAAATAGATTTCGTACGTTGTACATTAGGTTCAAAGCATGACTTTTGCAAAATTTTCACAAAAACCGAGGCGATTCGACGTTGAATGGCCGATATAGTTGTTTAAAATGTATTTTTGTGATACAAATTTGATAATTAAAGTTCCATAAAACTATTTTGATGATTAATACACAATTAAATAAAGATAAAAATAGGTTTAGAACATCTTATATGGTTGTTGAACAAAATTCTTCGACATTGAACAACTTATATGATTGTTGAAAACACATTTTTGTGATTCAAACAAGTACATCCATCTTCATATTTATATACATTATCTTGTAGAAAAAGTTTGGTTATCAAATTGAAAATAGATTTCGGGCGCGGAACAATGGGTTCAAAACATGAATTTTGCACAATTTTCATAAAAGCTAAGGTCATTAGACATTGAATGGTCGATATAGTTGTTAAAAATATGTTTTCGTGATTCCAATTTGATATTTAATGTTTCACAAAACTATTTTGATGATTAACACAGATGAAATCAGGCTAAAAATAGGTTTAGAATATCCAATGGTCGGTCATACTCATGAATTTTGTAAAATTTCAAACAAAATTGTTTGACATTGAAATCCTTTATGGTAGTTGAAAACGCATTTTTGTAATTCCAAACTTGTACATATGTCTTCATATATGATTTATATTGTCGAAAAAGTTTGGAAATCAAATTGAAAATAATATTCAAACACTGGACAGTGGGTTCAAAGCATGAATTTTTCATAATTTTCACAAAAACGAGGTTATTTGACGTTGAACAATCTATATGGTTGTTAAAAATATGTTTTTGTGATAACAATTTGATAGTTAAAGTGTCATTAAACTATTTTGATGATTAATACAAGACGAAATCAAGCTAAAAATAAGTTTAAAACATCCAACAAATCGGTCATGAATTTTGAAAAATTTCGAACAAAATGGTTCCTCATTGAGCAAACTATGTGGTTGTTGAAAACGCATTTTTATGATCGCAAACTAGTACATATATCTTCATATATGTATTATCTTGTATAAAAAATTTGGAAATCTATTTGAACATAGATATCGTACGTTGAACAATAAGTTCAACGCATGAATTTTGTGTCATTTTCATGAATATCGAGACGATTCGACGATGAACAACCGATGTAGTTGATCAAAATGTGTTTTCGTGATACCCATTCGATATTTAAAGATTTATAAAACTATTTTGATGATTAATAAATAATGAAATCAAGTTAAAAAATAGGTTTAGAACATCCAAAGGTGGGTCTTGCGAATTTTGTAAAACTTCGAACAAAATTTTTCGACATTGAACAACCTATATGGTTGTTGAAAACAAATTTGTGTGATTCCAATATATATATATATATATATATATATATATATATATATATATATATATCTTATAGAAAAATTTGGAAATCGAATTGAAAATAGATTTCGGATGCTGAACAGTGGGTTCAAAGCATGAATTTTGCACAATTGTCACAAAAATCGAAGAGATTTGATGTTGAGCGGTCGATATAGTACTTAAAAATGTATTTTCGTGATACCAGTTTTATATTTAAAGTTCCATAAAACTAATTTGATGATTAATATACGATGAAATCAAGCTAAAAATAGGTTTAGAACATCCAACAGCGGGTCATTCTTATGAAGTTTGTAACATTTTGAAAAACAATTGTTCGACAATGAACAACCTATATGTTTGTTGAAAACCTATTTTTGTGATTTCAAACTAGTACATCTGTCATCATATATGTATTATCTTGTAGAAGAAGTTTGGAAATCAAATTGAGATTAGATTTTGGATGTTGAATAGTGGGAAATCATGAATTTTGCACAATTTTCACAAAAATTGAGGCGATTCGACATTGAACGGTCAATATAGTTGTTAAAAATATATTTTTGTAATACAAATTTGATATTTAAAATTTCATAAAACTATTTTGATGATTAATAGACGATGAAATCAAGCTAAAAATAGGTTTAGAACATCCTACGGTGGGTCATACTCGTGAATTTTATAAAATTTCGAACAAAATTGTTCGATATTGAACAACCTATATGGTTGTTGAAAACGTATTTTTGTGATTCCAAACTAGTACATCTGTCTTCATATATGTATTGTTTTGTAGAAAAGATTTGGAAATTTAATTGAAAATAGATTTTGGACGTTGAACAATAAGTTCAAAAGATGAATTTTGTATAATTTTCACGAATATCAAAGTGATTCGACGTTGAACAACCGTTATAGTTGTTAAAAATGTATTTTCATGATACCAATTTAAAATTTAATGTTTCGTAAAACTGTTTGGTGATCAATACACGATGAAATCAAGCTAAAAATAGGTTTAGAACATCCAACAGTGAATCATATTCGTGAATTTTGTAAAATTTTGAACAAAATTGTTTGACATTGAATAACCTATATGGTTGTTGAAAACAGGTTTTTGTGATTTTAAACTAGTACATCTGTCTTGATATATGTATTATCTTTAAGAAAAAGTTTGAAAATCGAATTGAAAATAGATTTCGGATGCTGAATAGTAGGTTCAAAACATGAATTTCGTAGAATTTTTACGAATATCGAGGCAAATCGAAGTTGAACAACTGGTATAGTTGTTAAAAATATATTTTTGTGATACCAATTTGATATTTAAAGTTTTATAAAACTATTTTGGAGATTAATACACGATGAAATCAAGCTAAAAATAGGTTTAGAACATCCAACGGTAGGTCTTACTCGAGAATTTTGTAAAATTTCGAACAAAATTGTTCGACATTGAACAACCTATATGGTTGTTGAAAACGTATGTAATTCCAAATTATTACATTTGTCTTCATATAAGTATTATCTTGTTTAAATGTTTGGAAATCGAATTGAAAATAAATTTCAGACATTGAACACTGGTTTCAAAGCATGAATTTTGCGTAATTTTCACAAAAACCGAAGCGATTCGACGTTGAACGGCCGATATAGTGGTTAAAAATGTGTTTTCGTAATACCAATTTGATATTTAAAGTTTTATTAAACTATTTTGGAGATTAATACACAATGAAATCAAGCTAAAAATAGGTTTAGAATATCCAACGGTGGGTCTTTCTCGAGAATTTTGTAAAATTTCGAACATAATTGTTCGACATTGAACAATCTATATGGTTGTTGAAAACGTATTTTTGTGGTTCCAAATTAGAATTGAAAATTTTTAGAAATCAAATTTGTCTTAATATAAGTATTATCTTGTTTAAATGTTTGGAAATCGAACTGAAAATAGATTTCGGACGTTGAATAGTGGGTTCAAAGCATGAATTTTGCACAATTTTCACCAAAACCGACGCGATTCGACGTGGAACAGCCGATATAGTGGTTAAAAATGTGTTTTCGTAATACCAATTTGATATTTACAGTTTTAAAAAACTGCTTTGATGATTAATAGATGATGAAAACAAGGTAAAAATAAGTTTAGAATATCCAACGGTGGGTCATACTCGTGAATTTTGTAAAATTTTGAACAAAATTATTTGACATTGAACAACCTATATGGTTTTTGAAAATGGATTTTTGTGATTCTGCACTAATACATCTATCTTCATATATCTATTATCTTATAGAAAAAGTTTGGAAATCGAATTGAAAATAGATTTCGGACGCTGATCAGTAGGTTCAAAGCATGAATATTACACAATTTTCACAAAATCCCAAGCGATTTGATGTTAAATGACCGATATAGTTGTTAAAAATGTGTTTTTGTAATTCCAATTTGATATTTAAAGTTTCATAATACTATTTTGGTGATTAATTCATGATGAAATCATGCTAAAAATAGGTTTAGAACAACCCACAGTTGTTCTACATTGAACAACCTATGTGGTTGTTGAAAACGTATTTTTGTGATTCCAAACTAGTACATATGTATTCATATAAGTATTATCTTGTAGAAAAGGTTTGGAAATCGAATTGAAAATAGATTTCGGACGTTAAACATTAAGTTCAAAGCATGAATTTTGTAGAATTTTTGCGAATATCGAGGTGATTCTACGTTGAACAACCATTATAGTTGTTAAAAATGTATTTTCATGATACCAATTTGATATTTAAAGTTTCACAAAACTGTTTTGTTGATCAATATATAATGAAATCAAGATAAAAATTGGGTTAGAGCATCAGACGATGGGTCATTCTCATGAATTTTGTAAAACTTTGAAAAAAATTGTTCGACTTTAAACAATCTGTGTGGATGTTGATAATGCATTTTTCTGATTTCAAACTAGTAAATATGTCTTCATATATGTATTATCTTGTAGAAAATGTTTGGAAATCGAATTGAAAATAGATTTCGTGCGTTGAACAGTAGGTTCAAAGCATGAATTATGTAGAAGTTTTACCAAAACCAAGCGATTCGACGTTGAATGGCCGATATACTTGTTAAAAATGTATTTTTGTGATACCAATTTGATAATTAAAGTTTCATAAAACTATTTTGATGATTAATACAAAATTAAATCAAGATAAAAATAGGTTTAGAACATCTTATATGGTTGTTGAACAAAATTGTTCGACATTGAACAACTTATATGGTAGTTGAAAACGCATTTTTGTGATTCCAAACAAGTACATCCATCTTCATATTTATATACATTATCTTGTAGAAAAATTTTGGTTATCAAATTGAAAATAGATTTCGGGCGCTGAACAATGGGTTCAAAACATGAATTTTGCACAATTTTCATAAAAACCTAAGGTCATTCGATATTGAACGGTCGATATAGTTGTTAAAAATATATTTTTGTGATACCAATTTGATATTTAAAGTGTCACAAAACTATTTTTATGATTAAAACACGATGAAATCAGGTTAAAAATAGGTTTAGAATATCCAATAGTGGTCATACTTGTGAATTTTGTAAAATATCGAACAAAATTGATTGATATTGAACAGGCTATATGGTTGTTGAAAACGCATTTTTGTGATTTCAAAGTAGTACATATGTCTTCATATATGTATTATCTTGTAGAAAAAATTTATAAATCGAATTAAAAGTAGATTTTGGACGTTGAACGGTGGGATCAAATCTTGAATTTTGCACAATTTCACAAAAATCATGGCGATTCGACGTTGAACGGCCGATATAGCTGTTAAAATTGTGTTTTCGTATTACCAATTTGATACTTAAAGTATCATAAAACTATTTTGATGATTAATAGATGATGAAATCAAGCTAAAAATTGGTTTAGAACATCCAATGATGGATCATACTCGTGAATTTTGTGTAATTTGAACAAAATTGTTCGACATTGAACAACATATATAGTTGTTGAAAACGAATTCTTGTAATTTCAAACTAGTACATATGTCTTCATATATGATTTATATAGTAGAAAAAGTTTGGAAATCGTCTAGTATAAAAAGTATTGAAATCGTACGATGAACAGTAAGTTCAAACCATGAATTTTGTAGAATTTTCACTAATATCCAGACGATTCAATGTTGAACAACCGATAAAGTTGTTAAAAATGTGTTTTGGTGATACCAATTTGATATTTAAAGTTTCACAAAAGTATTTTGGTGATTAATACACGATGAAACCGAGATAAAAATTCGTCAAATGGTGGGTCATTCACGTGATTTTATTAAAATTTCAAACAAAATTGTTCGACATTAAACAACCTATATGGTTGTTGAAAATGCAGTTTTGTGATTCCGAACTAGTACATCTATCTTCATATATGTATTATCGTGTAGAAAATATTTTGAAATCGAATTGAAAATAAATTTCAGACGTTGAACAATGGGTTCAAAGCAGGAATTTTGCATAATTTTAACCAAACTCGAGGCGATTCTACGTTGAACGGCCGATATAGTTGTCAAAAATGTTGTTTTGTAATCCAAAATTGATATTTAAAGTTTCATAAAAATGTTTTGATGATTAATAGATGATGAAATCAAGATAAAAATAGGTTTAGAACATCCAACGGTGGGTCGTACTAGTGAATTTTGAAAATTTTCGAACAAAATCGTTCCACATTGACCAACCTATATGGTTGTTGAAAATACATTTTTGTGATTTTAAACTAGTACACATGTCGTTTTATATGTATTATATAGTAGAAAAAGTTTGGAAATCGAATTGAAAATAGCTTTCGGACACTATACAGTAGGTTCAAAGCATGAATTCTGCACAATTTTCACAAAATTGAGGCGATTCGACGTTGAATGGTCTATATAAATGTAAAAAAATGTGTTTTCGTGATAAAAAATTTATATTTAAAGTTTCTTAAAACTATTTTGATAACTAATATACAATGAAATCAAGCTAAAAAGAGGTTTAGAACATCCAACGGTTGGTCATACTTGTGAATATTGAAAAATTTTGAATAAAATTGTTCGACATTGAACAACCTATATGGTTGTTGAAAATGAATTTTGGGATTCTAAACTAGTACATATGCCTTCATATATGTATTATCTTGTAGAAAAAGTTTGGAAATCAAATTGAAAATAGATTTCGAACACTGAACAATAGGTTCAAAGCATGAATTTTGCACAATTTTTACAAAAATCGAAGCGATTCAACGTTGAACGGTCGATATAGTTGCTAAAAATGTGTTATCGTGATACCTATTTGATACTTAAAGTTTCATAAAACAATTTTTATAATTGGTACACGATGAAATCAATTTAAAAATAAGTGTAGAACATCCAACGGTGGGTCATAATCGTGAATTTTATAAAAGTTCGAACAAAAATTGTTTGACATTGAAGAACCTTTATGGTTATTAAAAACGTATTTTTTTTATTCCAAACTAATAGATCTGTCTTCATATACATATTATATTTTTGAAAAAGTTTGGAAATTAAACTGAAAATAGATTTCGGACGCTGAACAATAGTTTCAAAACATGAATTTTGCACAATTTTAACAAAATCTGAGGTGATTCGACACTGAATGGTCGATATAGTTGTTAAAAATGTATTTTCGTGATACCAATTTGATATTTAAAGTTTCATAAAACTATTTTGATAATTAATACATGATTTAACCAAGAAAAAAATAAGTTTATAACATCCAACGGTGGGTCATACTCATGAATTTTGAAAAATTTCGAACAAAATTATTTGACATTGAACAACCTATATGGTTGTTGAAAATGCATTTTTGTGATTCCAAACTAGTGCATCTGTCTTCATATAAGTATCATCACGTTGAATAAGTTTGGAAATCGAATTGAAAATAGATTTCAGACGTTGAACAATGGGTTTAAATAAAAAAATTTGCACAATTTTCACAAAAATCGAGGCGAATCGACTTGAACGGCCGATATAGTATTTTAAAAAATGTTTTCGTGCTACCAATTTGATATTTAATTTTCATAAAATTGTTTTGATGATTAATAGATGATGAAATGAAGCTAAAAATAGGTTTAGAACATCCAACAGTGGGTCATACTCGTGAATTTTATAAAATTTAGAACAAAATTATTCGACATTTAACAACATATATGGTCGTTAAAAATGCATTTTTGTGAGTCCAAACTAGTACATATGTCTTCATAAATGTATGACATTTTCGAAAAATTTGGAGATCGAATAGAAAATAGATTTCGGACGTTGAACAGTAGCTTCAAAGCATAATTTTGCACAATTTTCACAAAAAATGAGGCGAATTGACGTTGAATGACCGATATAGTATTTTAAAATGTGTTTTCGTGATACCAATTTGATATTTAGAGTTTCATAAAACTGTTTTGATGATTATTACATGATGACATCAAGCATATAATAGGTTTAGAACATCCAACGATAGTTCATACTCGTGAATTCTGTAAAATTTCGAACAAAATTGTTCGACATTGAACAACCTATATGGTTGTTGAAAATGAATTTTTGTGATTCCAAACGAGTACATCTGTCTTCATATAAGTATTATCATGTAGAATATGTTTGAAAATCGAATTGAAAATAAATTTCGGACATTGAACAGTGGGTTTAAATCGTAAATTTTGCACAATTTTCACAAAAATGGAGGTGAATCGACGTTGAACGGTCGATATAGTATTTAAAAATGTGTTTTTGTGATAGCAATTGGATATTTACAGTTTCATAAAACTGTTTTGATGATTAATACACAATGAAATCAAGCTTATAATAGGTTTAGAACATCCAGCGGTAGGTCATACTCGTGAATATTGTCAAATTTTGAACAAAATTGTACGACATTGAACAACCTATATGGTTGTTGAAAATAAATTTATGTGATTTCGAACTAGTATATCTGTCTTCATAAATGTATTATCGTGTAGAAAATATTTTGAAATTGGATTGAAAATAAATTTCAAATGTTGAACAATGGGTTTAAAGCACGAATTTTGCATAATTTTCACCAAACCTGAGGCAATTCGACGTTGAACGGCCGATATAGTTGTTAAAAATATTGTTTTGTAATACCAATTTGATATTTAAAGTTTCATAAAACTGTTTTGTTGATTAATAGATGATGAAATCAAGCTAAAAATAGGTTTAGAACATCCAACGGTGGGTCGTACTTGTGAATTTTGAAAATTTTCGAACAAAATCGTTCCACGTTGACCAACCTATATGGTTGTTGAAAACGTATTTTTGTGTTTCCAAACTAGTAGACATGTCTTTTTATATGTATTATAGTAGAAAAAGTTTGGAAATCGAACTGAAAATAGCTTTCAGACGCTAGATAGTAGGTTCAAAGCATGAATTTTGCACAATTTTCACAAAACTGAGGCGATTCGACGTTGAATGGTCAATATACATGCTAAAATGGGTTTTCATGATAAGAATTTTATATTTAAAGTTTCTTAAAACTATTTTTATAACTAATATACAACGAAATAAAGATAAAAAGAGGTTTAGAACATCCAACGGTTGGTCATACTTACGAATATCCAAAAATTTCGAACAAAATTGTTCGACATTGAACAACCTATATGGTTGTTAAAAATAAATTTTTGTGATTCTAAACTAGTACATCTGTCTTCATATATGTATTATATTGTAGAAAATGTTTGGAAATCAAATTGAAAATGGATTTCGGACGCTAAACAATAGGTTCAAAGCATAAATTTTGCACAATTTTTACAAAAATTGAAGCGATTCAACGTTGAACGGTTGATATAGTCGCTAAAAATGTGTTATCGTGATACCTATTTTATACTTAATGTTTCATAAAACTATTTTGATAATTAATACACGATGAAATTAATCTAAATATAAGTTTAGAACATCCAACGGTGGGTCATAATCATGAATTTTATAAAAGTTCGAACAAAAATTGTTCGACATTGAAGAACCTTTATGGTTGTTAAAAACGTATTTTTTTTAATTCCAAACTAATAGAGCTGTCTTCATATACATATTATCTTTTTGAAAAAGTTTCAAAATTAAATTGAAAATAGATTTCGGACGCTAAACAGTAGTTTCAAAACATAAATTTTGCACAATTTTAACATAATCTGAGGCGATTCGACACTGAACAGTCGATATAGTTGTTAAAAATATATTTTCGTGATACCAATTTCATATTTAGAGTTTCATAAAACTATTTTGATAATTAATACACGATTTAACCAAGAAAAAAATAGGTTTAAAACATCCAACGGTGGGTCATACTCATTAATTTTGAAACATTTAGAACAAAATTGTTTGACAATGAACAACCTATATGGTTGTTGAAAACGCATTTTTGTGATTCCAAACTAGTACATATGTCTTCATATAAGTATCATCACGTTGAATGAGTTTGGAAATCGAATTAAAAATAGATTTCAGACGTTGAACAATGGGTTTAAATCAAAATTTTCGCAATATGTTCACAAAATTGAGGAGAATCGACGTTGAACGAATGATATAGCATTTGAAAATATATTTTCGTGATACCAATTTGATATTTAAAGTTTCATAAAACTGTTTTGATGATTAATAGATGATGAAATGAAGCTAAAAATAGGTTTAGAACATCCAACGGTGGGTCGTACTCGTGAATTTTGTAAAAATTTGAACAAAATTGTTTGACATTTAACAACATATATGGTTGTTAAAAATGCATTTTTGTGATTCCAAACTACTACATATGTCTTCATATATGTATTATATTGTAGAAAAATTTGGAGATCGAAAAGAAAATAGATTTCGGACGCTGGACAGTAGCTTCAAAGCATAATTTTGCACAATTTTCACAAAAAATGAGGCGAATTATCGTTGAATTGCCGATATAGTATTTTAAAATGTGTTTTCGTGATACCAATTTGATATTTAGAGTTTCATAAAACAGTTTTGATGATTAATACACGATGAAATCAAGCTCATAATAGGTTTAGATCATCCAACGATAGTTCATACTCATGAATTCTTTAAAATTTCGAACAAAATTGTTCGACATTGAACAACCTATATGGTTGTTGAAAATGAATTTTTGTGATTCCGAACTAGTAAATTTGTCTTCATATATGTATTATCGTGTAGAAAAAATTTTGAAATCAGATTGAAAATATATTACAGACGTTGAAAGCACGAATTTTGCATAATTTTCACCAAACCCGAGGCGATTCAACGTTGAACGACCGATTTAGTTGTTAAAAATGTTGTTTTGTAATACCAATTTGATATTTAAAATTTCATAAAACTGTTTTGATGATTAATAGATTTTGAAATCGAGCTAAAATTGGGTTTAGAACATCCAACGGTGGGTCGCACTCGTGAATTTTAAAAATTTTCGAACAAAATCGTTCCACATTGACCAACCTATATGGTTGTTGAAAACGCATTTTTGTGATTCCAAACTAATACACATGTCTTTTTATATGTATTATATAGTAGAAAAAGTTTGGAAATCGAACTGAAAATAGCTTTCGGACGCAGGACAGTAGGTTCAAAGCATGAATTTTGCACAATTTTGACAAAACTGAAGCGATTCGACGTTGAATGGTCTATATACATGTTAAAAATGTGTTTTCGTGATAAGAATTTTATATTTAAAGTTTCTTAAAACTATTTTGATAACTAATATACAATGAAATCAAGCTAAAAAGAGGTTTAGAACATCCAACGGTTGGTCATACTTGTGAATATTGAAAAATTTCGAACAAAATTATTCGACATTGAACAACCTATATGGTTATTGAAAATGAATTTTTGTGATTCTAAACTAGTACATCTGTCATCATATATGTATTATTTTTTAGAAAAAGTTTGGAAATCAAATTACAAATAGATTTCGGACGCTGAACAATAGGTTCAAAGCATGAATTTTGCACAATTTTTACAAAAATCGAAGCGATTCAACGTTGAACGGTCGATATAGTCGCTAAAAATGTGTTATCATGATACGTATTTGATACTTAAAGTTTCATAAAACTATTTTGATAATTAATATATGATGAAATCAATCTAAAAATAAGTTTAGAACATCAAATGGTGGGTCATAATTGTGAATTTTATAAAAGTTCGAACAAAAATTGTTCGACATTGAAGAACCTTTATGGTTGTTAAAAACGTATTTTTTTTATTCCAAACTAATAGATCTGTCTTCATATACATATTATCTTTTTGAAAAAGTTTCAAAATTAAATTGAAAATAGATTTCGGACGCTGAACAGTAGTTTCAAAACATAAATTTTGCACAATTTTAACATAATCTGAGGCGATTCGACACTGAACAGTCGATATAGTTGTTAAAAATGTATTTTCGTGATACCAATTTCATATTTAGAGTTTCATAAAACTATTTTGATAATTAAAACAAGATTTAACCAAGAAAAAAATAGGTTTATAACATCCAACGGTGGGTTATACTCATTAATTTTGAAACATTTCGAACAAAATTGTTTGACAATGAACAACCTATATGGTTGTTGAAAACGCATTTTTGTGATTCCAAACTAGTACATATGTCTTCATATAAGTATCATCACGTTGAATGAGTTTGGAAATCAAATTAAAAATAGATTTCAGACGTTGAACAATGGGGTTAAATCAAAATTTTCGCAATATTTTCACAAAAATTGAGGAGAATCGACGTTGAACGAATGATATAGCATTTGAAAATATATTTTTGTGATACCAATTTGATATTTAAAGTTTCATAAAACTGTTTTGATGATTAATAGATGATGAAATGAATCTAAAAATAGGTTTAGAACATCCAACGGTGGGTCGTACTCGTGAATTTTGTAAAAATTTCAACAAAATTGTTAGACATTTAACAACATATATGGTTGTTAAAAATGCATTTTTGTGATTCCAAACTACTACATATGTCTTCATGTATGTATTATATTGTAGAAAAATTTGGAGATCGAAAAGAAAATAGATTTCGGACGCTGGACAGTAGCTTCAAAGCATAATTTTGCACAATTTTCACAAAAAATAAGGCGAATTATCGTTGAATTGCCGATATAGTATTTTAAAATGTGTTTTCGTGATACCAATTTGATATTTAGAGTTTCATAAAACAGTTTTGATGATTAATACACGATGAAATCAAGCTCATAATAGGTTTAGATCATCCAACGATAGTTCATACTCATGAATTCTTTAAAATTTCGAACAAAATTGTTCGACATTGAACATCCTATATGGTTGTTGAAAATAAATTTTTGTGATTCTGAACTAGTAAATTTTTCTTCATATATGTATTATCGTGTAGAAAAAATTTTGAAATCAGATTGAAAATATATTTCAGACGTTGAAAGCACGAATTTTGCATAATTTTCACCAAACCCGAGGCGATTCGACGTTGAACGACCGATTTAGTTGTTAAAAATGTTGTTTTGTAATACCAATTTGATATTTAAAATTTCATAAAACTGTTTTGATGATTAATAGATTTTTAAATCTAGCTAAAATTGGGTTTAGAACATCCAACGGTGGGTCGCACTCGTGAATTTTAAAAATTTTTGAACAAAATCGTTCCACATTGACCAACCTATATGGTTGTTGAAAACGCATTTTTGTGATTCCAAACTAGTACACATGTCTTTTTATATGTATTATATAGTAGAAAATGTTTGGAAATCGAACTGAAAATAGCTTTCGGACGCAAGACAGTAGGTACAAAGCATGAATTTTGCACAATTTTGACAAAACTGAAGCGATTCGACGTTGAATGGTCTATATACATGTTAAAAATGTGTTTTCGTGATAAAAATTTTATATTTAAAGTTTCTTAAAACTATTTTGATAACTAATATACAATGAAATCAAGCTAAAAAGAGGTTTAGAACATCCAACGGTTGGTCATACTTGTGAATATTGAAAAATTTCGAACAAAATTGTTCGACATTGAACAACCTATGTGGTTATTGAAAATGAATTTTTGTGATTCTAAACTAGTACATCTGTCATCATATATGTATTATTTTTTAGAAAAAGTTTGGAAATCAAATTAAAAATAGATTTCGGATGCTGAACAATAGGTTCAAAGCATGAATTTTGCACAATTTTTACAAAAATCGAAGCGATTCAACATTGAACGGTCGATATAGTCGCTAAAAATGTGTTATCGTGATACCTATTTGACACTTAAAGTTTCATAAAACTATTTTGATAATTAATATATGATGAAATCAATCTAAAAATAAGTTTAAAACATCAAATGGTGGGTCATAATCGTGAATTTTATAAAAGTTCAAACAAAATTTGTTCGACATTGAAGAATCGTTATGGTTGTTAAAAACGAATTTTTTTTATTTCGAACTAATAGATCTGTCTTCATATGCATATTATATTTTTGAAAAATTTTGGAAATTAATTTGAAAATACATTTCGAACGCTGAACAGTAGTTTCAAAAAATGAATTTTGCACAATTTTAACAAAATCTGAGGCGCACTGAACGGTCGATATAGTTGTTAAAATTGTATTTTCGTGATACCAATTTAATATTTGAAGTTTCATAAAACTATTTTGATAATTAATACACGATTTAACCAAGAAAAAAATAGGTTTATAACATCCAACGGTGGGTCATACTCATGAATTTTGAAAAATTTCGAACATAATCGTTCGACATTGAACAACCTACATGGTTGTTGAAAACGCATTTTTATGATTCCAAACTAGTACATCTGTCTTCATATAAGTATCATCAGTTAAATAAGTTTGGAAATCAAATTGAAAATAGATTTCAGAAGTTGAACAATGGGTTTAAATAAAAAAAATTGCACAATTTTCACAAAAATCGAGGCGAATTGACGTTGAACGGCCGATGTAGTATTTAAAAATATGTTTTCGTAATACCAATTTGATATTTAAAGTTTTGTAAAAAAGTTTTGATGATTAATAGATGATGAAATGAAGCTAAAAATAGGTTTAGAACATCCAACGGTGGGTCGTACTCGTGAATTTTGTAAAATTTCGAACAAAATTGTTCGACATTTAACAACATATATGGTTGTTAAAAATGGTTTTTTGTGATTCCAAACTAGTACATATGTCTTCATATATGTATTATATTGTAGAAAAATTTGGAGATCGAACAGAAAATAGATTTCGGCCGCTGGACAGTAGCTTCAAAGCATAATTTTGCACAATTTTCACAAAAAATGAGGCGAATTGACGTTGAATGGCCGATGTAGTATTTTAAAATGTGTTTTCGTGATACCAATTTGATATTTAGAGTTTCATAAAACAGTTTTGATGATTAATACACGATGAAATCGAGCTTATAATAGGTTTAGATCTTCCAACGATAGTTCATACTCTTGAATTCTTTAAAGTTTCGAACAAAATTGTTCAACATTGAACAGCCTATATGGTTGTTGAAAATGAATTTTTGTGATTCCAAACGAGTACATCTCTCTTCATATAAGTATTATCATATAGAATAATTTTGAAAATTGAATTGAAAATAAATTTCGGACGTTGAACAGTGGGTTTAAATCATAAATTTTACGCAATTTTCACAAAAATCGAGGCGAATCGACGTTGAACGGCTGATATAGTATTTATAAATATGTTTTTGTGACAGTAATTTGATATTTAAAGTTTCATAAAACTGTTTTGATGATTAATACACAATGAAATCAAGTTTATAATAGGTTTAGAACATCCAACGGTAGGTCACACTCGTGAATATTGTCAAATTTTGAACAAAATTGTACAACATTGAACAACCTATGTAGTTGTTGAAAATAAATTTGTATGATTCCGAACTAGTAAATCTGTCTTCATATATGTATTATCGTGTAGAAAATATTTTGAAATCGTATTGAAAATAAATTTCAAACGTTGAACAATGGGTTCAAAGCACGAATTTTGCATAATTTTCACCAAACCCGAGGCGATTCAACATTGAACGACCGATATAGTTGTTAAAAATGTTGTTTTGTAATACCAAATTCAAATTTAAAGCTTCATAAAACTGTTTTGATGATTAATAGATGTTGAAATTGAGCTAAAATTGGATTTAGAACATCCAACGGTGGGTCGTACTCGTGAATAATGAAAATTTTCGAACAAAATCGTTCCTCATTGACCAACCTATATGGTGTTTGAAAATGCATTTTTGTGATTCCAAACTAGTACACATGTCTTTTTATATGTAATATATAGTAGAAACAATTTGGAAATTGAACTGAAAATAGCTTTCGGATGCTAGACAGTAGGTTCAAAGCATAAATTTTGCACAATTTTCACAAAACTGAGGCAATTCGACGTTGAATGGTCTATATACATGTTAAAAATGTGTTTTCGTGATAGGAATTTTATATTTAAAGTTTCTTAAAACTATTTTGATAACTAATATACAATGAAATCAAGCTAAAAAGATGTTTAAAACATCCAACGGTCGGTCCTACTTGTGAATATTGACAAATTTCGAACAAAATTGTTCGACATTGAACAACATATATGGTTGTTGAAAATGAATTTTTGTGCTTCTAAACTAGTACATCTGTCTTCATATATATATTATCTTGTAGAGAAAGTTTGGAAATCAAATTAAAAATAGATTACGGACGCTGAACAATAGGTTCAAAGCATGAATTTTGCACAATTCTTACAAAAATCGAAGCGATTCAACGTTGAACGGTCGATATAGTTACTAAAAATGTGTTATCGTGATACCTATTTGATACTTAAAGTTTCATAAAACTATTTTGATAGTTAATACACGATGAAATCAATCTAAAAATAAGTTTAAAACATCCAACGTTGGGTCATAATGGTGAATTTTAGAAAAGTTCGAAAAAAAATTGTTCGACATTGAAGAACCTTTATGGTTGTTAAAAACGATTTTTTTTTATTCCAAACTAATAGATCTGTCTTCATATACATATTACCTTTTTGAAAAAGTTAGGAAATTAAATTGAACATAGATTTCGAACGCTGAACAGTATTTTTAAAACTTGAACTTTGCACAATTTTAACAAAATCTGAGGCGATTCGACACTCAACGGTTGATATAGTTGTTAAAAATGTATTTTTGTGATACCAATTTGATATTTAAAGTTTCATAAAAATATTTTGATAATTAATACACGATTTAACCAAGAAAAAAATAGGTTTATAACATCCAACAGTGGGTCATACTCACGAATTTTGAAAAATTGCAAACAAAATTGTTCGACATTGAACAGCCTATATGGTTGTCGAAAACGCAATTTTGTGATTTCAAACTAGTACATCTATCTTCATATAAGTATCATCACGTTGAATAATTTTGGAAATCAAATTGAAAATAGATTTCAGACGTGAACAATGGGTTTAAATAAAACATTTCGCACAATTTTCACAAAAATCAAAGCGAATCGACGTTGAACGACAGATATAGTATTTAAAAATATATTTTCGCAATACCAATTTGATATTTAAAGTTTCATAAAACTGTTTTGATGATTAATAGATCATGAAATGAATCTAAAAATAGGTTTAGAACATCCAACGGTGGGTCGTACTCGTGAATTTTGTAAAATTTCGAACAAAATTGTTCAACATTTAACAACATATATGGTTGTTAAAAATGCTTTTTTGTGATTCCAAACTAGTACATTTGTCTTCATATATGTATTATATTGTAGAAAAATTTGGAGATCGAACAGAAAATAGATTTCGGACACTGGACAGTAGCTTCAAAGCATAATTTTGCACAATTTTCACAAAAAATGAGGCGAATTGACATTGAATGGCCGATATAGTATTTTAAAATGTATTTTCGTGATATCAATTTGATATTTAGAGTTTCATAAAACAGTTTTGATGATAAATACACGATGAAATCAAGCTTATAATAGGTTTAGATCATCCAATGATAGTTCATACTCGTGAATTCTGTAAAATTTCGAACAAAATTGTTCGACATTGAACAGCCTATATGGTTGTTTAAAATGAATTTTTGTGATACCAAATGAGTATATCTGTCTTCATATAAGTATTATCATGTAGAATAAGTTTGAAAATCGAATTGAAAATAAATTTCGGACGTTGAACAGTGGGTTTAAATCATAAATTTTGCACAATTTTCACGAAAATTGAGGTGAATCGACGTTGAACGGCCGATATAGTATTTCAAAATGTGTTTTTGTGACAGCAATTTGATATTTAAGGTTTCTTAAAACTGTTTTGATGATTAATAAACGATGAAATCAAGCTTATAATAGGTTTAGAACATCCAACGGTAGGTCATACTCGTGAATATTGTCAAATTTTGAACAAAATTGTACAACATTGAACAACCTATATAGTTGTTGAAATTAAATGTTGGTGATTCTGAACTAGTAAATCTGTCTTCATATATGTATTATCGTGTAGAAAATATTTTGAAATCGGATTGAAAATAAATTTCAGACGTTGAACAATGGTTCAAAGCACGAATTTTGCATAATTTTCACCAAACCCGAGGCGATTCGACGTTGAACGCCCGATATAATTGCTAAAAATGTTGTTTTGTAATACCAATTTGATATTTAAAGTTTCATAAAGCTATTTTGATGATTAATAGATGTTGAAATCGAGCTAAAATTGGATTTAGAACATCCAACAGTGGGTCGTACTCATGAATTTTGAGAATTTTTGAACAAAATCGTTCCACATTGACCAACCTATATGGTTGTTGAAAATGCATTTTTGTGATTCCAAACTAGTACACATGTCTTTTTATATGTATTATATAGTAGAAAAAGTTTGGAAATCGAACTGAAAATAGCTTTCGAACGTTAGACTGTAGGTTCAAAGCATAAATTTTGCACAATTTTCACAAAACTGAGGCGATTCGACGTTGAATGGTCTATATACAAGTTAAAAATGTGTTTTCGTGATAAGAATTTTATATTTAAAGTTTCTTAAAACTATTTTGATAACTAATATACAATGAAATCAAGCTAAAAAGTGGTTTAGAACATCCAACGGTTGGTCATACTTGTGAATATTGAAAAATTTCGAACAAAATTGTTCGACGTTGAACAACTTATATGGCTGTTGAACGATCGATATAGTTGTCAAAAATGTGTTTTCTTGATACCAATTTGATATGTAAAGTTTCATAAATCTATTTCGGTGACTAATACATGATTAAATCAAGCTAAAAATAGGTTTAGAATATCAAACGGTGGGTCATACAAGTTATTTTTGTAAAATTTCGAACAAAATTGTTCGACATTGAACAACCCATATGGTTGTTGAAAATGTATTTTGTGATTCCAAACTAGTACATCTGTCTTCATATATGTATTATTGTGTAGAAAATATCTTTAAATCGAATTGTAAATAAATTTTGGACGTTGAATAGTTGGTTCAAAGCACGGATTTTGTAGAATTTTCACAAAAACCAAGGCATTTCGACTATGAATGGCCGATATATGTCTTCATATATGTATATATTGTAGAAAAAGTTTGAAACTCAAACTAAAAATAAATTTTGGACGCTGGACAGTGGGTTCAAAGAATGAATTTTAAACAATTTTCACTATAACCGAGGCGATCCGGCGTTGAACGGTCGATATAGTCTTCAAAAATATGTTTTCGTGATACTAATTTGATATTTAAAGTTTCATAAAACTATTTTGATGATTAATACACGATGAAATCAAGCCAAAAATAGGTTTAAAACATCCAACGATGGGTCATACTCGTGAATTTTGTAAAATTTGAACAAAATTGTTCGACATTGAACAATCTATATAGTTGTTGAAAATACATTTTTTTTATTCCAAACTAGTACATCTGTCTATATGCATGTATTATCTAGTATAGAAAGTATTGTAATCAAATTAAAATTTAATTTCATATGATGAATAGTAAGTTCAAAGCATGAATTTTGTAGAATTTTCACGAATATCGAGACAATTTGACGTTAAACAACCATATAGTTGTTAAAAATGTGTTTTGGTGATACCAATTTGATATTTAAAGTTTCATTAAATTATTTTGGTGATTAATACATGATGAAATCAAGCTAAAAATAGGTTTAGAACATCAAACGGTGGGTCATACAAATGATTTTTGTAAAATTTTGAACAAGCCATATGGTTGTCGAAAATGCATTTTTGTGTTTCCAAACTAGTACATCTGTCTTCATATATGTATTATCGTGTAGAAAATATCTTTAAATAGAAATGTACATAAATTTCGGACGTTGAATAGTTGGTTCAAAGCATGAATTTTACAGAATTTTCACAAAAACCAAGGCATTTCGATGTTGAACGGCCGATATATGTCTTCATATATGTATATATTGTAGAAAAAGTTTGGAACTCGAACTGAAAATAAATTTCAGACGCTGGACAGTGGGTTCAAAGCATGAATTTTAAACAATTTTCACAAAATCGAGTCGATTCGACGTTGAGCGGTCGATATAGGCTTCAAAAATGTGTTTTCGTGATACCAATTTGATGTTTAAAGTTTCATAAAACTATTTTGATGATTAATACAAGATGAAATCAAGCTAAACAGAGGTTTAGAACATCCAATGATGGGTCATACTCGTGCATTTTGTAAAATTTGAACAAAATTGTTCGACATTGAACAATCTGTATGGTTGTTGAAAACGTATTTTTATGATTCCAAACTAGTACATGGCTATATACATGTATTATCTAGTATAGAATGTATAGAAATCAAATTGAAATTTGATTTCGTACGATGAACAGTGATTTCATAGCATGAATTTTGTAGAATTTTCATGAATATCGACAAGATTTGACGTTGAACAATCATATGGTTGTTAAAAATGTGTTTTGGTGGTACCAATTTGATATTTAAAGTTTCATAAAACTATTTTCGTGATTAATACACAATGAAATCAAGCTAAAAATAGGTTTAGAACATTAAACGGTGGGTCATACAAGTGATTTTTGTAAAATTTTAAACAAAATTGTTCGACACTGAACAACCCATATGGTTATTGAAAATGTATTTTTGGAATTCCAAACTAGTACATCTGTCTTCATATATGTATTATCGTGTAAAAAATATTTTCAAATCGCATTGAAAATAAATTTCGAACGTTGAACAATAGGTTCAAAGCACAGGAATTTTGCACAATTCTCACAAAAACTAAGGCAATTCGACGTTGAACAGTCGATATAGTTGTTAAAAATGTGTTTTCGTAATACCATTTTAATATGTAAAGTATCATAGAATTGTTTTGATGATTAATAGACCTTGAAATCATGCTAACGATAGGTTTAGAACATCCAACGGTAGGTCATACTCGTGAATTTTGGAAAATTTAAAATAAAATTGTTCCAGATTGAACAACCTATATGGTTATTGAAAACAGATTTTTTTGATTCAAAACTAGAAGATATGTCTTCATATTTGTATTATATTGTAGAAAAAATTTGAAAATTGAACTGAAAATAGATTTCAGACGCTGGATAGTGGGTTCAAAGCATGAATTTTGCACAATTTTCACCAAACCGATGCAATTCGACATTGAACTGTCTATATACTTTTTAAAAATGTGTTTTCATAATAATAATTTGACATTCAAATTTTTATAAAACTATTTTGATGACTAACACGTAATGAAATCAAGCTAAAAAGAGGTTTAGAACATCCAACGGTGGGTCATACTTGTGAATTTTGAAAAAAAATGAACAAAATGGTTCGACATTGAATAACATATATGGTTGTTGAAAATGAATTTTAGTAATTCCAAAATGGTACATATGTCTTCATATATGTATTATCTTGTAAAATAGTTGAAAATAGACTTCAGACGCTGAATAGTAGGTTCAAAACATGAATTATGCACAATTTTCACTATAACCGAAGCGATCCAACGTTGAACGGTCGATATAGTTGTAAAAAATGTGTTTTCATGATACCAATTTGATAGTTAAAACTTTATAAAACTATTTTGATGATTAATACACGATGAAATCAAGCTAAAAATAGGTTTAGAATATCCAACGAAGGGTTATACTCTTGAATTTTGTAAAATTTTGAACAAAATTGTTGGACATTGGACAATATATATGGTTGTTAAAAACACATTTTTATGTTTCCAAACTAGTACATCTATCTATATACATATATTATCTAGTATAGAAAGTATTTAAATCAAATTAAAATTTAATTTCGTACGATGAATAATAAGTTCACAGCATGAATTTTGTAGAATTTTCACGAATATCGAGAGAATTCGACGTTGAACAACCATATAGTCATTAAAAATGTGTTTTGATGATACCAAATTGATATCTAAAGTTTCATAAAACTATTTTGGTGATTAATACACGATGAAATTAAGCTAAAAAGAGGTTTAGAACATCAAACGGTGGGTCATACACGTGATTTTTGTAAAATTTTGAACAAAATTGTTCGACATTGAACAACCTATATGGTTGTTCAAATACATTTTTTTTAATCCAAACTAGTACATCTGTCTTCATATATATATATACACACACACATACATATATTATTTTGTAGAAAAAATTTGAAAATCAAATTGAAAATAGATTTCGGACGCTAAACAATAGGTTCAAAACATGAGTTATGCACAATTTTCACTATAACCGAAGCGATCCAGCATTGAACGGTCGATATAGTATTCAAAACTATATTTTCGTGATACCAATTTGATATTTAAAGTTTCATGAAAATATTTTGATGATTACTACAAGATGAAATCAAGCTAAAAATAGGTTTAAAATATCCAACGATGGGTCATACAAGTGATTTTTGTAAAATTTTGAAAAAAATTGTTCGACATTGAAAAACCCATATGGTTGTCGAAAATTCATTTTTGTGATTCCAAACTAGTACATCTGTCTTCATATATGTATTATCGTGTAGAAAATATCTTTAAATCGAATTGTAAATAAATTTCGGACGTTGAATAGTTGGTTCAAAGCACGAATTTTGTAGAATTTTCACAAAAACCAAGGCATTTCGACGTTGAACGGCCAATATATGTCTTCATATATGTATATAATGTAGAAAACGTTTCGAACTCGAACTAAAAATAAATTTCGGACGCTGGACAGTGGGTTCAAATCATGAATTTTAAACAATTTTCATAAAATCGAGCCGATTCGACGTTGAAGGGTCGATATAGGCTTCAAAAATATATTTTCATGATACCAATTTGATATTTAAAGTTTCATAAAACTATTTTAATGATTAATACACGATGAAATCAAGCTAAAAAGAGGTTTAGAACATCTAACGATGGGTCATACTCTTGAATTTTATAAAATTTGAACAAAATTGTTCGACATTGAACAATCTATATGGTTGTTGAAAACGTATTTTTATGATTCCAAACTAGTACAAATGTCTATATACATGTATTATCTAGTATAGAATGTATTGAAATCAAATTAAAATTTAATTTCGTACGATGAATAGTAAGTTCACAGCATGAATTTTGTAGAATTTTCACGAATATCGAGACAATTCGACGTTGAACAACCATATAGTTGTTAAAAATGTGTTTTGGTGACACCAAATTGATGTCTAAAGTTTCATAAAACTATTTTGGTGATTACTACACGATGAAATCAAGCTAAAAATAGGTTTAGAACATCAAACGGTGGCTCACACACGTGATTTTTGTAAAATTTTGAACAAAATTGTTCGACATTGAACAACCCATATGGTTGTTCAAATACATTTTTTTGATTCCAAACTAGTACATCTGTCTATATGCATGTATTATCTAGTATAGAAAGTATTGAAATCAAAATAAATTTAATTTCATACAATGAATAGTAAGTTCAAAGCATGAATTTTGTAGAATTTTCACAAATATCGAGACAATTTGACGTTAAACAACCATATAGTTGTTAAAAATGTGTTTTTGTGATACCAATTTGATATTTAAAGTTTCATAAAACTATTTTGATGATTAATACACGATAAAATCAAGCTAAAAAGAGGTTTGGAACATCCAACGATGGGTCATACTCTTGAATTTTGTAAAATTTGAACAAAATTGTTCGACATTGAACAATCTATATGGTTGTTGAAAACGTATTTTTATGATTCCAAACAAGTACATATGTCTATATACATGTATTATATAGTATAGAATGTATAGAAATCAAAATTTGATTTCGTACGATGAACAACGATTTCATAGCATGAATTTTGTAGAATTTTCACGAATATCGAGACGATTTGATGTTGAACAATCATATGGTTGTTAAAAATGTGTTTTGGTGGTACCAATTTGATAGTTAAAAGTTCATAAAACTATTTTCGTGATTAATACACGATGAAATCAAGCTAAAAATAGGTTTAGAACATCAAACGGTGGGTCATACACGTGATTTTTGTAAAATTTTGAACAAAATTGTTCGACATTGAACGACCCATATGGTTATTGAAAATGTAGTTTTGTAATTCCAAACTAGTACATCTGTAATCATATATGTATTATCGTGTAGAAAATATTTTCAAATCGAATTGAAAATAAATTTCGAATGTTGAACAATGGGTTCAAAGCACACGAATTTTGCACAATTTTCACAAAAACTAATGCAATTCGACGTTGAACAGTCGATAAAGTTGTTAAAAATGTGTTTTCGTAATACCAATTTAATACGTAAAGTATCATAGAATTGTTTTGATGATTAATAGACATTGAAATCATGCTAAAGATAGGTTTAGAACATCCAACGGTAGGTCGTACTCGTGAATTTTGGAAAATTTAAAACAAAATGGTTCCACATTGAACAACCTATATGGTTATTGAAAACGGATTTTTTTGATTCAAAACTAGAATATATGTCTTCATATTCGTATTATATTGTAGAAAAAATTTGAAAATCTAACTGAAAATAGATTTCAGACGCTAGATAGTGGGTTCAAAGCATGAATTTTGCACAATTTTCACCAAGCTAAGGCAATTCAATGTTGAACTGTCTATATACTTTTTAAAAATGTGTTTTCAAAATAATAATTTGATATTTAGAGTTTTATGAAACTATTTTGATGAGTAATACACAATGAAATCAAGCTAAAAAGAGGTTTAGAACATCCAACGGTGGGTCACACTTGTGAATTTTGCAAAAAAATTGAACAAAATGGTTCGACATTGAACAACCTATATGGTTGTTGAAAATAAATTTTAGTAATTCCAAACTGGTACATACGTCTTCATATATGTATTATCTTGTAAAAAAGTTTGAAATTGAAAATAGACTTCGTACGATGAATAGTAGGTTCAAAACATGAATTATGCACTATTTTCACTATAACCGAAGCGATCCAACGTTGAACGGTCGATATAGTTGTCAAAAATGTGTTTTCGTGATACCAATTTGATAGTTAAAATTTCATAAAACTATTTTGATGATTAATACACGATGAAATCAAGCTAAAAATAAGTTTAGAATATCCAACGATGGGTCATACTCTTGAATTTTGTAAAATTTTGAACAAAATTGTTCGACATTGGTCAATCTATCTGGTTGTTAAAAATACACTTTTATGTTTCCAAACTAGTACATCTGTCTATATACATATATTATCTAGTATAGAAAGTATTGAAATCAAATTAAAATTTAATTTCGTACGATGAATAGTAAGTTCACAGCATGAATTTTGTAGAATTTTCATGAATATCGAGACAATTCGACGTTGAACAACCATATAGTTGTTAAAAATGTGTTTTGGTGATACCAAATTGATATCTAAAGTTTCATAAAACTATTTTTGTGATTAATACACGATGAAATCCAGCTAAAAATAGGTTTAGAACATCAAACGGTGGGTCATACACGTGATTTTTTGTAAAAATTTGAACTAAATTGTTCGACATCGAACAACCCATATGGTTGTTCAAATACATTTTTTTGATTCCAAACTAGTTCATCTGTCTTCATATATATATTATTTTGTAGAAAAAATTTGGAAATCAAATTGAAAATAGATTTCGGACGCTAAACAATAGGTTCAAAACATGAATTATGCACAATTTTCACTATAACCGAGGCGATCCGGCGTTGAACGGTCGATATAGTCTTCAAAAATGTGTTTTCGTGATACCAATTTGATATTTAAAGTTTTATAAAACTATTTTGATGATTAATACACGATGAAATCAAGCTAAAAAGAGGTTTAGAACATCCAACGATGGGTCATACTCTTGAATTTTGTAAAATTTGAACAAAATTATTCGACATTGAACAATCTATATGGTTGCTGAAAACGCATTTTTATGATTCCGAACTAGTACATATGTCTATATACATGTATTATCTAGTATAGAATGTATTGAAATCAAATTAAAATTTAATTTCGTACGATGAATAGTAAGTTCACAGCATGAATTTTGTAGAATTTTCACGAATATCGAGACAATTCGACGTTGAACAACCATATAGTTGTTAAAAATGTGTTTTGGTGACACCAAATTGATGTCTAAAGTTTCATAAAACTAATTTGGTGATTAATACACGATGAAATCAAGCTAAAAATAGGTTTAGAACATCAAACGGTGGCTCATACACGTGATTTTTTGTAAAATTTTGAACAAAATTGTTCGACATTGAACAACCCATATGGTTGTTCAAATACATTTTTTTGATTCTAAACTAGTACATCTGTCTATATGCATGTATTATCTAGTATAGAAAGTATTGAAATCAAAATAAATTTAATTTCATACAATGAATAGTAAGTTCAAAGCATGAATTTTTTAGAATTTTCACAAATTTCGAGACAATTTGACGTTAAACAACCATATAGTTTGTTAAAAATGTGTTTTAGTGATACCAATTTGATATTTAAAGTTTCATAAAACTATTTTGATGATTAATATACGATAAAATCAAGCTAAAAAGTGGTTTGGAACATCCAACGATAGGTCATACTCTTGAATTTTGTAAAATTTGAACAAAATTGTTCGACATTGAACAATCTATATGGTTGTTGAAAACGTATTTTTATGATTCCAAACAAGTACATATGTCTATATACATGTATTATCTAGTATAGAATGTATAGAAATCAAAATTTGATTTCGTACGATGAACAACGATTTCATAGCATGAATTTTGTAGAATTTTCACGAATATCGAGACGATTTGACGTTGAACAATCATATGGTTGTTAAAAATGTGTTTTGGTGGTACCAATTTGATAGTTAAAGATTCATAAAACTATTTTCGTGATTAATACACGATAAAATCAAGCTAAAAATAGGTTTAGAACATCAAACGGTGGGTCATACACGTGATTTTTGTAAAATTTTGAACAAATTTGTTCGACATTGAACGACCCATATGGTTATTGAAAATGTAGTTTTGTAATTCCAAACTAGTACATCTGTAATCATATATGTATTATTGTGTAGAAAATATTTTCAAATCGAATTGAAAATAAATTTCGAATGTTGAACAATGGGTTCAAAGCACACGAATTTTGCACAATTTTCACAAAAACTATGGCAATTCGACGTTGAACAGTCGATATAGTTGTTAAAAATGTGTTTTCGTAATACCAATTTAATATGTAATGTATCATAGAATTGTTTTGATGATTAATAGACATTGAAATCATGCTAAAGATAGGTTTAGAACATCCAACGGTAGGTCGTACTCGTGAATTTTGAAAAATTTAAAACAAAATGGTTCCACATTGAACAACCTATATGGTTATTGAAAACGGATTTTTTTGATTCAAAACTAGAATATATGTCTTCATATTCGTTTTATATTGTAGAAAAAATTTGAAAATCGAACTGAAAATAGATTTCAGACGCTGGATAGTGCGTTCAAAGCATGAATTTTGCACAATTTTCACCAAGTCGAGGCAATTCAATGTTGAACTGTCTATATACTTTTTAAAAATGTGTTTTCAAAATAACAATTTGATATTTAAAGTTTTATGAAACTATTTTGATGACTAATACACAATGAAATCAAGCTAAAAAGAGGTTTAGAAGATCCAACGGTGGGTCATACTTGTGAATTTTGCAAAAAAGTTAAACAAAATAGTTCGACATTGAACAACCTATATGGTTGTTGAAAATAAATTTTAGTAATTCCAAACTGGTACATATGTCTTCATATATGTATTATCCTGTAAAAAATGTTTGAAATTGAAAATAGACTTCGGACGATGAATAGTAGGTTCAAAACATGAATTATGCACAATTTTCACTATAACCGAAGCGATCCAACGTTGAACGGTCGATATAGTTGTCAAAAATGTGTTTTCGTGATACCAATTTGATAGTTAAAATTTCATAAAACTATTTTGATGATTAATACACGATGAAATCAAGCTAAAAATAAGTTTAGAATATCCAACGATGGGTCATACTCTTGAATTTTGTAAAATTTTGAACAAAATTGTTCGACATTGGTCAATCTATATGGTTGTTAAAAACACACTTTTATGTTTCCAAACTAGTACATCTGTCTATATACATATATTATCTAGTATAGAAAGTATTGAAATCAAATTAAAATTTAATTTCGTACGATGAATAGTAAGTTTACAGCATGAATTTTGTAGAATTTTCTCGAATATCGAGACAATTCGACGTTGAACAACCATATAGTTGTTAAAAATGTGTTTTGGTGATACCAAATTGATATCTAAAGTTTCATAAAACTATTTTTGTGATTAATACACGATGAAATCCAGCTAAAAATAGGTTTAGAACATCAAACGGTGGGTCATACACGTGATTTTTTGTAAAATTTTGAACTAAATTGTTCGACATTGAACAACCCATATGGTTGTTCAAATACGTTTTTTTGATTCCAAACTAGTACATCTGTCTATATGCATGTATTATCTAGTATAGAAAGTATTGAAATCAAATTAAAATTTAATTTCATACAATGAATAGTAAGTTCAAGGCATGAATTTTGTAGAATTTTCACAAATATCGAGACAATTTGACGTTAAACAACCATATAGTTGTTAAAAATGTGTTTTGGTGATACCAATTTGATATTTAAAGTTTCATAAAACTATTTTGATGATTAATACACGATAAAATCAAGCTAAAAAGAGGTTTAGAACATCCAACGATGGGTCATACTCGTGAATTTTGTAAAATTTGAACAAAATTGTTCGACATTGAACCATCTATATGGTTGTTGAAAACGTATTTTTATGATTCCAAACTAGTACATATGTCTATATACATGTATTATCTAGTATAGAATGTATAGAAATCAAAATTTGATTTCGTACGATGAACAATGATTTCATAGCATGAATTTTGTAGAATTTTCACGAATATCGAGACGATTTGACGTTGAACAATCATATGGTTGTTAAAAATGTGTTTTGGTGGTACCAATTTGATATTTAAAGGTTCATAAAACTATTTTCGTGATTAATACACGATGAAATCAAGCTAAAAATAGGTTTAGAACATCAAACGGTGGGTCATACACGTGATTTTTGTAAAATTTTGAACAAAATTGTTCGACATTGAACCACCCCTTTGGTTATTGAAAATGTATTTTTGTAATTCCAAACTAGTACATCTCTCATCATATATGTATTATCGTGTAGAAAATATTTTCAAATCGAATTGAAAATAAATTTCGAATGTTGAACAATGGGTTCAAAGCACACGAATTTTGCACAATTTTCACAAAAACTAAGGCAATTCGACGTTGAACAGTCGATATAGTTGTTAAAAATGTGTTTTCGTAATACCAATTTAATATGTAAAGTATCATAGAATTGTTTTGATGATTAATAGACATTGAAATCATGCTAAAGATAGGTTTAGAACATCCAACGGTAGGTCGTACTCGTGAATTTTGGAAAATTTAAAACAAAATGGTTCCACATTGAACAACCTATATGGTTATTGAAAACGGATTTTTTTGATTCAAAACTAGAATATATGTCTTCATATTCGTATTATATTGTAGAAAAAATTTGAAAATCAAACTGAAAATAGATTTCAGACCCTAGATAGTGGGTTCAAAGCATGAATTTTGCACAATTTTCACCAAGTCGAGGCAATTCAATGTTGAACTGTCTATATACTTTTTAAAAATGTGTTTTCAAAATAACAATTTGATATTTAAAGTTTTATTAAACTATTTTGATGACTAATACACAATGAAATCAAGCTAAAAAGAGGTTTAGAATATCCAACGGTGGGTCACACTTGTGAATTTTGCAAAAAAGTTAAACAAAATGGTTCGACATTGAACAACCTATATGGTTGTTGAAAATAAATTTTAGTAATTCCAAACTGGTACATATGTCTTCATATATGTATTATCCTGTAAAAAATGTTTGAAATTGAAAATAGACTTCGGACGATGAATAGTAGGTTCAAAACATGAATTATGCACAATTTTCACTATAACCGAAGCGATCCAACGTTGAACGGTCGATATAGTTGTCAAAAATGTGTTTTCGTGATACCAATTTGATAGTTAAAATTTCATAAAACTATTTTGATGATTAATACACGATGAAATCAAGCTAAAAATAAGTTTAGAATATCCAACGATGGGTCATACTCTTGAATTTTGTAAAATTTTGAACAAAATTGTTCGACATTGGTCAATCTATATGGTTGTTAAAAACACACTTTTATGTTTCCAAACTAGTACATCTGTCTATATACATATATTATCTAGTATAGAAAGTATTGAAATCAAATTAAAATTTAATTTCGTACGATGAATAGTAAGTTCACAGCATGAATTTTGTAGAATTTTCTCGAATATCGAGACAATTCGACGTTGAACAACCATATAGTTGTTAAAAATGTGTTTTGGTGATACCAAATTGATATCTAAAGTTTCATAAAACTATTTTTGTGATTAATACACGATGAAATCCAGCTAAAAATAGGTTTAGAACATCAAACGGTGGGTCATACACGTGATTTTTTGTAAAATTTTGAACTAAATTGTTCGACATTGAACAACCCATATGGTTGTTCAAATACGTTTTTTTGATTCCAAACTAGTACATCTGTCTATATGCATGTATTATCTAGTATAGAAAGTATTGAAATCAAATTAAAATTTAATTTCATACAATGAATAGTAAGTTCAAGGCATGAATTTTGTAGAATTTTCACAAATATCGAGACAATTTGACGTTAAACAACCATATAGTTGTTAAAAATGTGTTTTGGTGATACCAATTTGATATTTAAAGTTTCATAAAACTATTTTGATGATTAATACACGATAAAATCAAGCTAAAAAGAGGTTTAGAACATCCAACGATGGGTCATACTCGTGAATTTTGTAAAATTTGAACAAAATTGTTCGACATTGAACCATCTATATGGTTGTTGAAAACGTATTTTTATGATTCCAAACTAGTACATATGTCTATATACATGTATTATCTAGTATAGAATGTATAGAAATCAAAATTTGATTTCGTACGATGAACAATGATTTCATAGCATGAATTTTGTAGAATTTTCACGAATATCGAGACGATTTGACGTTGAACAATCATATGGTTGTTAAAAATGTGTTTTGGTGGTACCAATTTGATATTTAAAGGTTCATAAAACTATTTTCGTGATTAATACACAATGAAATCAAGCTAAAAATAGGTTTAGAACATCAAACGGTGGGTCATACACGTGATTTTTGTAAAATTTTGAACAAAATTGTTCGACATTGAACCACCCCTTTGGTTATTGAAAATGTATTTTTGTAATTCCAAACTAGTACATCTCTCATCATATATGTATTATCGTGTAGAAAATATTTTCAAATCGAATTGAAAATAAATTTCGAATGTTGAACAATGGGTTCAAAGCACACGAATTTTGCACAATTTTCACAAAAACTAAGGCAATTCGACGTTGAACAGTCGATATAGTTGTTAAAAATGTGTTTTCGTAATACCAATTTAATATGTAAAGTATCATAGAATTGTTTTGATGATTAATAGACATTGAAATCATGCTAAAGATAGGTTTAGAACATCCAACGGTAGGTCGTACTCGTGAATTTTGGAAAATTTAAAACAAAATGGTTCCACATTGAACAACCTATATGGTTATTGAAAACGGATTTTTTTGATTCAAAACTAGAATATATGTCTTCATATTCGTATTATATTGTAGAAAAAATTTGAAAATCAAACTGAAAATAGATTTCAGACCCAAGATAGTGGGTTCAAAGCATGAATTTTGCACAATTTTCACCAAGTCGAGGCAATTCAATGTTGAACTGTCTATATACTTTTTAAAAATGTGTTTTCAAAATAACAATTTGATATTTAAAGTTTTATGAAACTATTTTGATGACTAATACACAATGAAATCAAGCTAAAAAGAGGTTTAGAACATCCAACGGTGGGTCATACTTGTGAATTTTGCAAAAAAGTTAAACAAAATGGTTCGACATTGAACAACCTATATGGTTGTTTAAAATAAATTTTAGTAATTCCAAACAGGTACATATGTCTTCATATATGTATTATCCTGTAAAAAATGTTTGAAATTGAAAATAGACTTCGGACGATGAATAGTAGGTTCAAAACATGAATTATGCACAGTTTTCACTATAACCGAAGCGATCCAACGTTGAACGGTCGATATAGTTGTCAAAAATGTGTTTTCGTGATACCAATTTGATAGTTAAAATTTCATAAAACTATTTTGATGATTAATACACGATGAAATCAAGCTAAAAATAAGTTTAGAATATCCAACGATGGGTCATACTCTTGAATTTTGTAAAATTTTGAACAAAATTGTTCGACATTGGTCAATCTATATGGTTGTTAAAAACACACTTTTATGTTTCCAAACTAGTACATCTGTCTATATACATATATTATCTAGTATAGAAAGTATTGAAATCAAATTAAAATTTAATTTCGTACGATGAATAGTAAGTTCACAGCATGAATTTTGTAGAATTTTCTCGAATATCGAGACAATTCGACGTTGAACAACCATATAGTTGTTAAAAATGTGTTTTGGTGATACCAAATTGATATCTAAAGTTTCATAAAACTATTTTTGTGATTAATACACGATGAAATCCAGCTAAAAATAGGTTTAGAACATCAAACGGTGGGTCATACACGTGATTTTTTGTAAAATTTTGAACTAAATTGTTCGACATTGAACAACCCATATGGTTGTTCAAATACGTTTTTTTGATTCCAAACTAGTACATCTGTCTATATGCATGTATTATCTAGTATAGAAAGTATTGAAATCAAATTAAAATTTAATTTCATACAATGAATAGTAAGTTCAAGGCATGAATTTTGTAGAATTTTCACAAATATCGAGACAATTTGACGTTAAACAACCATATAGTTGTTAAAAATGTGTTTTGGTGATACCAATTTGATATTTAAAGTTTCATAAAACTATTTTGATGATTAATACACGATAAAATCAAGCTAAAAAGAGGTTTAGAACATCCAACGATGGGTCATACTCGTGAATTTTGTAAAATTTGAACAAAATTGTTCGACATTGAACCATCTATATGGTTGTTGAAAACGTATTTTTATGATTCCAAACTAGTACATATGTCTATATACATGTATTATCTAGTATAGAATGTATAGAAATCAAAATTTGATTTCGTACGATGAACAATGATTTCATAGCATGAATTTTGTAGAATTTTCACGAATATCGAGACGATTTGACGTTGAACAATCATATGGTTGTTAAAAATGTGTTTTGGTGGTACCAATTTGATATTTAAAGGTTCATAAAACTATTTTCGTGATTAATACACAATGAAATCAAGCTAAAAATAGGTTTAGAACATCAAACGGTGGGTCATACACGTGATTTTTGTAAAATTTTGAACAAAATTGTTCGACATTGAACCACCCCTTTGGTTATTGAAAATGTATTTTTGTAATTCCAAACTAGTACATCTCTCATCATATATGTATTATCGTGTAGAAAATATTTTCAAATCGAATTGAAAATAAATTTCGAATGTTGAACAATGGGTTCAAAGCACACGAATTTTGCACAATTTTCACAAAAACTAAGGCAATTCGACGTTGAACAGTCGATATAGTTGTTAAAAATGTGTTTTCGTAATACCAATTTAATATGTAAAGTATCATAGAATTGTTTTGATGATTAATAGACATTGAAATCATGCTAAAGATAGGTTTAGAACATCCAACGGTAGGTCGTACTCGTGAATTTTGGAAAATTTAAAACAAAATGGTTCCACATTGAACAACCTATATGGTTATTGAAAACGGATTTTTTTGATTCAAAACTAGAATATATGTCTTCATATTCGTATTATATTGTAGAAAAAATTTGAAAATCAAACTGAAAATAGATTTCAGACCCAAGATAGTGGGTTCAAAGCATGAATTTTGCACAATTTTCACCAAGTCGAGGCAATTCAATGTTGAACTGTCTATATACTTTTTAAAAATGTGTTTTCAAAATAACAATTTGATATTTAAAGTTTTATGAAACTATTTTGATGACTAATACACAATGAAATCAAGCTAAAAAGAGGTTTAGAACATCCAACGGTGGGTCATACTTGTGAATTTTGCAAAAAAGTTAAACAAAATGGTTCGACATTGAACAACCTATATGGTTGTTTAAAATAAATTTTAGTAATTCCAAACAGGTACATATGTCTTCATATATGTATTATCCTGTAAAAAATGTTTGAAATTGAAAATAGACTTCGGACGATGAATAGTAGGTTCAAAACATGAATTATGCACAGTTTTCACTATAACCGAAGCGATCCAACGTTGAACGGTCGATATAGTTGTCAAAAATGTGTTTTCGTGATACCAATTTGATAGTTAAAATTTCATAAAACTATTTTGATGATTAATACACGATGAAATCAAGCTAAAAATAAGTTTAGAATATCCAACGATGGGTCATACTCTTGAATTTTGTAAAATTTTGAACAAAATTGTTCGACATTGGTCAATCTATATGGTTGTTAAAAACACACTTTTATGTTTCCAAACTAGTACATCTGTCTATATACATATATTATCTAGTATAGAAAGTATTGAAATCAAATTAAAATTTAATTTCGTACGATGAATAGTAAGTTCACAGCATGAATTTTGTAGAATTTTCTCGAATATCGAGACAATTCGACGTTGAACAACCATATAGTTGTTAAAAATGTGTTTTGGTGATACCAAATTGATATCTAAAGTTTCATAAAACTATTTTTGTGATTAATACACGATGAAATCCAGCTAAAAATAGGTTTAGAACATCAAACGGTGGGTCATACACGTGATTTTTTGTAAAATTTTGAACTAAATTGTTCGACATTGAACAACCCATATGGTTGTTCAAATACGTTTTTTTGATTCCAAACTAGTACATCTGTCTATATGCATGTATTATCTAGTATAGAAAGTATTGAAATCAAATTAAAATTTAATTTCATACAATGAATAGTAAGTTCAAGGCATGAATTTTGTAGAATTTTCACAAATATCGAGACAATTTGACGTTAAACAACCATATAGTTGTTAAAAATGTGTTTTGGTGATACCAATTTGATATTTAAAGTTTCATAAAACTATTTTGATGATTAATACACGATAAAATCAAGCTAAAAAGAGGTTTAGAACATCCAACGATGGGTCATACTCGTGAATTTTGTAAAATTTGAACAAAATTGTTCGACATTGAACCATCTATATGGTTGTTGAAAACGTATTTTTATGATTCCAAACTAGTACATATGTCTATATACATGTATTATCTAGTATAGAATGTATAGAAATCAAAATTTGATTTCGTACGATGAACAATGATTTCATAGCATGAATTTTGTAGAATTTTCACGAATATCGAGACGATTTGACGTTGAACAATCATATGGTTATTAAAAATGTGTTTTGGTGGTACCAATTTGATATTTAAAGGTTCATAAAACTATTTTCGTGATTAATACACGATGAAATCAAGCTAAAAATAGGTTTAGAACATCAAACGGTGGGTCATACACGTGATTTTTGTAAAATTTTGAACAAAATTGTTCGACATTGAACCACCCCTTTGGTTATTGAAAATGTATTTTTGTAATTCCAAACTAGTACATCTCTCATCATATATGTATTATCGTGTAGAAAATATTTTCAAATCGAATTGAAAATAAATTTCGAATGTTGAACAATGGGTTCAAAGCACACGAATTTTGCACAATTTTCACAAAAACTAAGGCAATTCGACGTTGAACAGTCGATATAGTTGTTAAAAATGTGTTTTCGTAATACCAATTTAATATGTAAAGTATCATAGAATTGTTTTGATGATTAATAGACATTGAAATCATGCTCAAGATAGGTTTAGAACATCCAACGGTAGGTCGTACTCGTGAATTTTGGAAAATTTAAAACAAAATGGTTCCACATTGAACAACCTATATGGTTATTGAAAATGGATTTTTTTGATTCAAAACTAGAATATATGTCTTCATATTCGTATTATATTGTAGAAAAAATTTGAAAATCAAACTGAAAATTGATTTCAGACGCTAGATAGTGGGTTCAAAGCATGAATTTTGCACAATTTTCACCAAGCCGGGGCAATTCAATGTTGAACTGTCTATATACTTTTTAAAAATGTGTTTTCAAAATAATAATTTGATATTTAGAGTTTTATGAAACTATTTTGATGACTAATACACAATGAAATCAAGCTAAAAAGAGGTTTACAACATCCAACGGTGGGTCATACTTGTGAATTTTGCAAAAAACTTAAACAAAATGGTTCGAAATTGAACAACCTATATGGTTGTTGAAAATAAATTTTAGTAATTCCAAACTGGTACATATGTCTTCGTATATGTATTATCCTGTAAAAAATGGTTGAAATTGAAAATAGACTTCGGACGATGAATAGTAGGTTCAAAACATGAATTATGCACAATTTTCACTATAACCGAAGCGATCCAACGTTGAACGGTCGATATAGTTGTCAAAAATGTGTTTTCGTGATACCAATTTGATAGTTAAAATTTCATAAAACTATTTTGATGATTAATACACGATGAAATCAAGCTAAAAATAAGTTTAGAATATCCAACGATGGGTCATACTCTTGAATTTTGTAAAATTTTGAACAAAATTGTTCGACATTGGTCAATCTATATGGTTGTTAAAAACACACTTTTATGTTTCCAAAATAGTACATCTGTCTATATACATATATTATCTAGTATAGAAAGTATTGAAATCAAATTAAAATTTAATTTCGTACGATGAATAGTAAGTTCACAGCATGAATTTTGTAGAATTTTCTCGAATATCGAGACAATTCGACGTTGAACAACCATATAGTTGTTAAAAATGTGTTTTGGTGATACCAAATTGATATCTAAAGTTTCATAAAACTATTTTTGTGATTAATACACCATGAAATCCAGCTAAAAATAGGTTTAGAACATCAAACGGTGGGTCATACACGTGATTTTTTGTAAAATTTTGAACTAAATTGTTCGACATTGAATAACCCATATGGTTGTTCAAATACGTTTTTTTGATTCCAAACTAGTATATCTGTCTATATGCATGTATTATCTAGTATAGAAAGTATTGAAATCAAATTAAAATTTAATTTCATACAATGAATAGTAAGTTCAAGGCATGAATTTTGTAGAATTTTCACAAATATCGAGACAATTTGACGTTAAACAACCATATAGTTGTTAAAAATGTGTTTTGGTGATACCAATTTGATATTTAAAGTTTCATAAAACTATTTTGATGATTAATACACGATAAAATCAAGCTAAAAAGAGGTTTAGAACATCCAACGATGGGTCATACTCGTGAATTTTGTAAAATTTGAACAAAATTGTTCGACATTGAACCATCTATATGGTTGTTGAAAACGTATTTTTATGATTCCAAACTAGTACATATGTCTATATACATGTATTATCTAGTATAGAATGTATAGAAATCAAAATTTGATTTCGTACGATGAACAATGATTTCATAGCATGAATTTTGTAGAATTTTCACGAATATCGAGACGATTTGACGTTGAACAATCATATGGTTGTTAAAAATGTGTTTTGGTGGTACCAATTTGATATTTAAAGGTTCATAAAACTATTTTCGTGATTAATACACGATGAAATCTAGCTAAAAATAGGTTTAGAACATCAAACGGTGGGTCATACACGTGATTTTTGTAAAATTTTGAACAAAATTGTTCGACATTGAACCACCCCTTTGGTTATTGAAAATGTATTTTTGTAATTCCAAACTAGTACATCTCTCATCATATATGTATTATCGTGTAGAAAATATTTTCAAATCGAATTGAAAATAAATTTCGAATGTTGAACAATGGGTTCAAAGCACACGAATTTTGCACAATTTTCACAAAAACTAAGGCAATTCGACGTTGAACAGTCGATATAGTTGTTAAAAATGTGTTTTCGTAATACCAATTTAATATGTAAAGTATCATAGAATTGTTTTGATGATTAATAGACATTGAAATCATGCTAAAGATAGGTTTAGAACATCCAACGGTAGGTCGTACTCGTGAATTTTGGAAAATTTAAAACAAAATGGTTCCACATTGAACAACCTATATGGTTATTGAAAACGGATTTTTTTGATTCAAAACTAGAATATATGTCTTCATATTCGTATTATATTGTAGAAAAAATTTGAAATTCAAACTGAAAATTGATTTCAGACGCTAGATAGTGGGTTCAAAGCATGAATTTTGCACAATTTTCACCAAGCCGGGGCAATTCAATGTTGAACTGTCTATATACTTTTTAAAAATGTGTTTTCAAAATAATAATTTGATATTTAGAGTTTTATGAAACTATTTTGATGACTAATACACAATGAAATCAAGCTAAAAAGAGGTTTAGAACATCCAACGGTGGGTCATACTTGTGAATTTTGCAAAAAAGTTAAACAAAATGGTTCGACATTGAACAACCTATATGGTTGTTGAAAATAAATTTTAGTAATTCCAAACTGGTACATATGTCTTCGTATATGTATTATCCTGTAAAAAATGTTTGAAATTGAAAATAGACTTCGGACGATGAATAGTAGGTTCAAAACATGAATTATGCACAATTTTCACTATAACCGAAGCGATCCAACGTTGAACGGTCGATATAGTTGTCAAAAATGTGTTTTCGTGATACCAATTTGATAGTTAAAATTTCATAAAACTATTTTGATGATTAATACACGATGAAATCAAGCTAAAAATAAGTTTAGAATATCCAACGATGGGTCATACTCTTGAATTTTGTAAAATTTTGAACAAAATTGTTCGACATTGGTCAATCTATATGGTTGTTAAAAACACACTTTTATGTTTCCAAAATAGTACATCTGTCTATATACATATATTATCTAGTATAGAAAGTATTGAAATCAAATTAAAATTTAATTTCGTACGATGAATAGTAAGTTCACAGCATGAATTTTGTAGAATTTTCTCGAATATCGAGACAATTCGACGTTGAACAACCATATAGTTGTTAAAAATGTGTTTTGGTGATACCAAATTGATATCTAAAGTTTCATAAAACTATTTTTGTGATTAATACACGATGAAATCCAGCTAAAAATTGGTTTAGAACATCAAACGGTGGGTCATACACGTGATTTTTTGTAAAATTTTGAACTAAATTGTTCGACATTGAACAACCCATATGGTTGTTCAAATACGTTTTTTTGATTCCAAACTAGTATATCTGTCTATATGCATGTATTATCTAGTATAGAAAGTATTGAAATCAAATTAAAATTTAATTTCATACAATGAATAGTAAGTTCAAGGCATGAATTTTGTAGAATTTTCACAAATATCGAGACAATTTGACGTTAAACAACCATATAGTTGTTAAAAATGTGTTTTGGTGATACCAATTTGATATTTAAAGTTTCATAAAACTATTTTGATGATTAATACACGATAAAATCAAGCTAAAAAGAGATTTAGAACATCCAACGATGGGTCATACTCGTGAATTTTGTAAAATTTGAACAAAATTGTTCGACATTGAACCATCTATATGGTTGTTGAAAACGTATTTTTATGATTCCAAACTAGTACATATGTCTATATACATGTATTATCTAGTATAGAATGTATAGAAATCAAAATTTGATTTCGTACGATGAACAATAATTTCATAGCATGAATTTTGTAGAATTTTCACGAATATCGAGACGATTTCACGTTGAACAATCATATGGTTGGTAAAAATGTGTTTTGGCGGTACCAATTTGATATTTAAAGGTTCATAAAACTATTTTCGTGATTAATACACGATGAAATCAAGCTAAAAATAGGTTTAGAACATCAAACGGTGGGTCATACACGTGATTTTTGTAAAATTTTGAACAAAATTGTTCGACATTGAACCACCCCTTTGGTTATTGAAAATGTATTTTTGTAATTCCAAACTAGTACATCTGTCATCATATATGTATTATCGTGTAGAAAATATTTTCAAATCGAATTGAAAATAAATTTCGAATGTTGAACAATGGGTTCAAAGCACACGAATTTTGCACAATTTTCACAAAAACTAAGGCAATTCGACGTTGAACAGTCGATATAGTTGTTAAAAATGTGTTTTCGTAATACCAATTTAATATGTAAAGTATCATAGAATTGTTTTGATGATTAATAAACATTGAAATCATGCTAAAGATAGGTTTAGAACATCCAACGGTAGGTCGTACTCGTGAATTTTGGAAAATTTAAAACAAAATGGTTCCACATTGAACAACCTATATGGTTATTGAAAACGGATTTTTTTGATTCAAAACTAGAATATATGTCTTCATATTCGTATTATATTGTAGAAAAAATTTGAAAATCAAACTGAAAATAGATTTCAGACGCTAGATAGTGGGTTCAAAGCATGAATTTTGCACAATTTTCACCAAGCCGGGGCAATTAAATATTGAACTGTCTGTATACTTTTTAAAAATGTGTTTTCAAAATAATAATTTGATATTTAGAGTTTTATGAAACTATTTTGATAACTAATACACAATGAAATCAAGCTAAAAAGAGGTTTAGAACATCCAACGGTGGGTCATACTTGTGAATTTTGCAAAAAAGTTAAACAAAATGGTTCGACATTGAACAACCTATATGGTTGTTGAAAATAAATTTTAGTAATTCCAAACTGGTACATATGTCTTCGTATATGTATTATCCTGTAAAAAATGTTTGAAATTGAAAATAGACTTCGGACGATGAATAGTAGGTTCAAAACATGAATTATGCACAATTTTCACTATAACCGAAGCGATCCAACGTTGAACGGTCGATATAGTTGTCAAAAATGTGTTTTCGTGATACCAATTTGATAGTTAAAATTTCATAAAACTATTTTGATGATTAATACACGATGAAATCAAGCTAAAAATAAGTTTAGAATATCCAACGATGGGTCATACTCTTGAATTTTGTAAAATTTTGAACAAAATTGTTCGACATTGGTCAATCTATATGGTTGTTAAAAACACACTTTTATGTTTCCAAACTAGTACATCTGTCTATATACATATATTATCTAGTATAGAAAGTATTGAAATCAAATTAAAATTTAATTTCGTACGATGAATAGTAAGTTCACAGCATGAATTTTGTAGAATTTTCTCGAATATCGAGACAATTCGACGTTGAACAACCATATAGTTGTTAAAAATGTGTTTTGGTGATACCAAATTGATATCTAAAGTTTCATAAAACTATTTTTGTGATTAATACACGATGAAATCCAGCTAAAAATAGGTTTAGAACATCAAACGGTGGGTCATACACGTGATTTTTTGTAAAATTTTGAACTAAATTGTTCGACATTGAACAACCCATATGGTTGTTCAAATACGTTTTTTTTTTATTCCAAACTAGTACATCTGTCTATATGCATGTATTATCTAGTATAGAAAGTATTGAAATCAAATTAAAATTTAATTTCATACAATGAATAGTAAGTTCAAGGCATGAATTTTGTAGAATTTTCACAAATATCGAGACAATTTGACGTTAAACAACCATATAGTTGTTAAAAATGTGTTTTGGTGATACCAATTTGATATTTAAAGTTTCATAAAACTATTTTGATGATTAATACACGATAAAATCAAGCTAAAAAGAGGTTTAGAACATCCAACGATGGGTCATACTCGTGAATTTTGTAAAATTTGAACAAAATTGTTCGACATTGAACCATCTATATGGTTGTTGAAAACGTATTTTTATGATTCCAAACTAGTACATATGTCTATATACATGTATTATCTAGTATAGAATGTATAGAAATCAAAATTTGATTTCGTACGATGAACAATGATTTCATAGCATGAATTTTGTAGAATTTTCACGAATATCGAGACGATTTGACGTTGAACAATCATATGGTTGTTAAAAATGTGTTTTGGTGGTACCAATTTGATATTTAAAGGTTCATAAAACTATTTTCGTGATTAATACACGATGAAATCAAGCTAAAAATAGGTTTAGAACATCAAACGGTGGGTCATACACGTGATTTTTGTAAAATTTTGAACAAAATTGTTCGACATTGAACCACCCCTTTGGTTATTGAAAATGTATTTTTGTAATTCCAAACTAGTACATCTCTCATCATATATGTATTATCGTGTAGAAAATATTTTCAAATCGAATTGAAAATAAATTTCGAATGTTGAACAATGGGTTCAAAGCACACGAATTTTGCACAATTTTCACAAAAACTAAGGCAGTTCGACGTTGAACAGTCGATATAGTTGTTAAAAATGTGTTTTCGTAATACCAATTTAATATGTAAAGTATCATAGAATTGTTTTGATGATTAATAGACATTGAAATCATGCTAAAGATAGGTTTAGAACATCCAACGGTAGGTCGTACTCGTGAATTTTGGAAAATTTAAAACAAAATGGTTCCACATTGAACAACCTATATGGTTATTGAAAACGGATTTTTTTGATTCAAAACTAGAATATATGTCTTCATATTCGTATTATATTGTAGAAAAAATTTGAAAATCAAACTGAAAATAGATTTCAGACGCTAGATAGTGGGTTCAAAGCATGAATTTTGCACAATTTTCACCAAGCCGGGGCAATTCAATGTTGAACTGTCTATATACTTTTTAAAAATGTGTTTTCAAAATAATAATTTGATATTTAGAGTTTTATGAAACTATTTTGATGACTAATACACAATGAAATCAAGCTAAAAAGAGGTTTAGAACATCCAACGGTGGGTCATACTTGTGAATTTTGCAAAAAAGTTAAACAAAATGGTTCGACATTGAACAACCTATATGGTTGTTGAAAATAAATTTTAGTAATTCCAAACTGGTACATATGTCTTCGTATATGTATTATCCTGTAAAAAATGTTTGAAATTGAAAATAGACTTCGGACGATGAATAGTAGGTTCAAAACATGAATTATGCACAATTTTCACTATAACCGAAGCGATCCAACGTTGAACGGTCAATATAGTTGTCAAAAATGTGTTTTCGTGATACCAATTTGATAGTTAAAATTTCATAAAACTATTTTGATGATTAATACACGATGAAATCAAGCTAAAAATAAGTTTAGAATATCCAACGATGGGTCATACTCTTGAATTTTGTAAAATTTTGAACAAAATTGTTCGACATTGGTCAATCTATATGGTTGTTAAAAACACACTTTTATGTTTCCAAACTAGTACATCTGTCTATATACATATATTATCTAGTATAGAAAGTATTGAAATCAAATTAAAATTTAATTTCGTATGATGAATAGTAAGTTCACAGCATGAATTTTGTAGAATTTTCTCGAATATCGAGACAATTCGACGTTGAACAACCATATAGTTGTTAAAAATGTGTTTTGGTGATACCAAATTGATATCTAAAGTTTCATAAAACTATTTTTGTGATTAATACACGATGAAATCCAGCTAAAAATAGGTTTAGAACATCAAACGGTGGGTCATACACGTGATTTTTTGTAAAATTTTGAACTAAATTGTTCGACATTGAACAACCCATATGGTTGTTCAAATACGTTTTTTTGATTCCAAACTAGTACATCTGTCTATATGCATGTATTATCTAGTATAGAAAGTATTGAAATCAAATTAAAATTTAATTTCATACAATGAATAGTAAGTTCAAAGCATGAATTTTGTAGAATTTTCACAAATATCGAGACAATTTGACGTTAAACAACCATATAGTTGTTAAAAATGTGTTTTGGTGATACCAATTTGATATTTAAAGTTTCATAAAACTATTTTGATGATTAATACACGATAAAATCAAGCTAAAGAGAGGTTTAGAACATCTAACGATGGGTCATACTCGTGAATTTTGTAAAATTTGAACAAAATTGTTCGACATTGAACCATCTATATGGTTGTTGAAAACGTATTTTTATGATTCCAAACTAGTACATATGTCTATATACATGTATTATCTAGTATAGAATGTATAGAAATCAAAATTTGATTTCGTACGATGAACAATGATTTCATAGCATGAATTTTGTAGAATTTTCACGAATATCGAGACGATTTGACGTTGAACAATCATATGGTTGTTAAAAATGTGTTTTGGTGGTACCAATTTGATATTTAAAGGTTCATAAAACTATTTTCGTGATTAATACACGATGAAATCAAGCTAAAAATAGGTTTAGAACATCAAACGGTGGGTCATACACGTGATTTTTGTAAAATTTTGAACAAAATTGTTCGACATTGAACCACCCCTTTGGTTATTGAAAATGTATTTTTGTAATTCCAAACTAGTACATCTGTCATCATATATGTATTATCGTGTAGAAAATATTTTCAAATCGAATTGAAAATAAATTTCGAATGTTGAACAATGGGTTCAAAGCACACGAATTTTGCACAATTTTCACAAAAACTAAGGCAATTCGACGTTGAACAGTCGATATAGTTGTTAAAAATGTGTTTTCGTAATACCAATTTAATATGTAAAGTATCATAGAATTGTTTTGATGATTAATAGACATTGAAATCATGCTAAAGATAGGTTTAGAACATCCAACGGTAGGTCGTACTCGTGAATTTTGGAAAATTTAAAACAAAATGGTTCCACATTGAACAACCTATATGGTTATTGAAAACGGATTTTTTTGATTCAAAACTAGAATATATGTCTTCATATTCGTATTATATTGTAGAAAAAATTTGAAAATCAAACTGAAAATAGATTTCAGACGCTAGATAGTGGGTTCAAAGCATGAATTTTGCACAATTTTCACCAAGCCGGGGCAATTCAATGTTGAACTGTCTATATACTTTTTAAAAATGTGTTTTCAAAATAATAATTTGATATTTAGAGTTTTATGAAACTATTTTGATGACTAATACACAATGAAATCAAGCTAAAAAGAGGTTTAGAACATCCAACGGTGGGTCATACTTGTGAATTTTGCAAAAAAGTTAAACAAAATGGTTCGACATTGAACAACCTATATGGTTGTTGAAAATAAATTTTAGTAATTCCAAACTGGTACATATGTCTTCGTATATGTATTATCCTGTAAAAAATGTTTGAAATTGAAAATAGACTTCGGACGATGAATAGTAGGTTCAAAACATGAATTATGCACAATTTTCACTATAACCGAAGCGATCCAACGTTGAACGGTCGATATAGTTGTCAAAAATGTGTTTTCGTGATACCAATTTGATAGTTAAAATTTCATAAAACTATTTTGATGATTAATACACGATGAAATCAAGCTAAAAATAAGTTTAGAATATCCAACGATGGGTCATACTCTTGAATTTTGTAAAATTTTGAACAAAATTGTTCGACATTGGTCAATCTATATGGTTGTTAAAAACACACTTTTATGTTTCCAAAATAGTACATCTGTCTATATACATATATTATCTAGTATAGAAAGTATTGAAATCAAATTAAAATTTAATTTCGTACGATGAATAGTAAGTTCACAGCATGAATTTTGTAGAATTTTCTCGAATATCGAGACAATTCGACGTTGAACAACCATATAGTTGTTAAAAATGTGTTTTGGTGATACCAAATTGATATCTAAAGTTTCATAAAACTATTTTTGTGATTAATACACGATGAAATCCAGCTAAAAATAGGTTTAGAACATCAAACGGTGGGTCATACACGTGATTTTTTGTAAAATTTTGAACTAAATTGTTCGACATTGAACAACCCATATGGTTGTTCAAATACGTTTTTTTGATTCCAAACTAGTACATCTGTCTATATGCATGTATTATCTAGTATAGAAAGTATTGAAATCAAATTAAAATTTAATTTCATACAATGAATAGTAAGTTCAAGGCATGAATTTTGTAGATTTTTCACAAATATCGAGACAATTTGACGTTAAACAACCATATAGTTGTTAAAAATGTGTTTTGGTGATACCAATTTGATATTTAAAGTTTCATAAAACTATTTTGATGATTAATACACGATAAAATCAAGCTAAAAAGAGGTTTAGAACATCCAACGATGGGTCATACTCGTGAATTTTGTAAAATTTGAACAAAATTGTTCGACATTGAACCATCTATATGGTTGTTGAAAACGTATTTTTATGATTCCAAACTAGTACATATGTCTATATACATGTATTATCTAGTATAGAATGTATAGAAATCAAAATTTGATTTCGTACGATGAACAATGATTTCATAGCATGAATTTTGTAGAATTTTCACGAATATCGAGACGATTTGACGTTGAACAATCACATGGTTGGTAAAAATGTGTTTTGGTGGTACCAATTTGATATTTAAAGGTTCATAAAACTATTTTCGTGATTAATACACGATGAAATCAAGCTAAAAATAGGTTTAGAACATCAAACGGTGGGTCATACACGTGATTTTTGTAAAATTTTGAACAAAATTGTTCGACATTGAACCACCCCTTTGGTTATTGAAAATGTATTTTTGTAATTCCAAACTAGTACATCTGTCATCATATATGTATTATCGTGTAGAAAATATTTTCAAATCGAATTGAAAATAAATTTCGAATGTTGAACAATGGGTTCAAAGCACACGAATTTTGCACAATTTTCACAAAAACTAAGGCAATTCGACGTTGAACAGTCGATATAGTTGTTAAAAATGTGTTTTCGTAATACCAATTTAATATGTAAAGTATCATAGAATTGTTTTGATGATTAATAGACATTGAAATCATGCTAAAGATAGGTTTAGAACATCCAACGGTAGGTCGTACTCGTGAATTTTGGAAAATTTAAAACAAAATGGTTCCACATTGAACAACCTATATGGTTATTGAAAACGGATTTTTTTGATTCAAAACTAGAATATATGTCTTCATATTCGTATTATATTGTAGAAAAAATTTGAAAATCAAACTGAAAATAGATTTCAGACGCTAGATAGTGGGTTCAAAGCATGAATTTTGCACAATTTTCACCAAGCCGGGGCAATTCAATGTTGAACTGTCTATATACTTTTTAAAAATGTGTTTTCAAAATAATAATTTGATATTTAGAGTTTTATGAAACTATTTTGATGACTAATACACAATGAAATCAAGCTAAAAAGAGGTTTAGAACATCCAACGGTGGGTCATACTTGTGAATTTTGCAAAAAAGTTAAACAAAATGGTTCGACATTGAACAACCTATATGGTTGTTGAAAATAAATTTTAGTAATTCCAAACTGGTGCATATGTCTTCGTATATGTATTATCCTGTAAAAAATGTTTGAAATTGAAAATAGACTTCGGACGATGAATAGTAGGTTCAAAACATGAATTATGCACAATTTTCACTATAACCGAAGCGATCCAACGTTGAACGGTCGATATAGTTGTCAAAAATGTGTTTTCGTGATACCAATTTGATAGTTAAAATTTCATAAAACTATTTTGATGATTAATACACGATGAAATCAAGCTAAAAATAAGTTTAGAATATCCAACGATGGGTCATACTCTTGAATTTTGTAAAATTTTGAACAAAATTGTTCGACATTGGTCAATCTATATGGTTGTTAAAAACACACTTTTATGTTTCCAAACTAGTACATCTGTCTATATACATATATTATCTAGTATAGAAAGTATTGAAATCAAATTAAAATTTAATTTCGTACGATGAATAGTAAGTTCACAGCATGAATTTTGTAGAATTTTCTCGAATATCGAGACAATTCGACGTTGAACAACCATATAGTTGTTAAAAATGTGTTTTGGTGATACCAAATTGATATCTAAAGTTTCATAAAACTATTTTTGTGATTAATACACGATGAAATCCAGCTAAAAATAGGTTTAGAACATCAAACGGTGGGTCATACACGTGATTTTTTGTAAAATTTTGAACTAAATTGTTCGACATTGAACAACCCATATGGTTGTTCAAATACGTTTTTTTGATTCCAAACTAGTACATCTGTCTATATGCATGTATTATCTAGTATAGAAAGTATTGAAATCAAATTAAAATTTAATTTCATACAATGAATAGTAAGTTCAAGGCATGAATTTTGTAGAATTTTCACAAATATCGAGACAATTTGACGTTAAACAACCATATAGTTGTTAAAAATGTGTTTTGGTGATACCAATTTGATATTTAAAGTTTCATAAAACTATTTTGAAGATTAATACACGATAAAATCAAGCTAAAAAGAGGTTTAGAACATCCAACGATGGGTCATACTCGTGAATTTTGTAAAATTTGAACAAAATTGTTCGACATTGAACCATCTATATGGTTGTTGAAAACGTATTTTTATGATTCCAAACTAGTACATATGTCTATATACATGTATTATCTAGTATAGAATGTATAGAAATCAAAATTTGATTTCGTACGATGAACAATGATTTCATAGCATGAATTTTGTAGAATTTTCACGAATATCGAGACGATTTGACGTTGAACAATCATATGGTTGGTAAAAATGTGTTTTGGTGGTACCAATTTGATATTTAAAGGTTCATAAAACTATTTTCGTGATTAATACACGATGAAATCAAGCTAAAAATAGGTTTAGAACATCAAACGGTGGGTCATACACGTGATTTTTGTAAAATTTTGAACAAAATTGTTCGACATTGAACCACCCCTTTGGTTATTGAAAATGTATTTTTGTAATTCCAAACTAGTACATCTGTCATCATATATGTATTATCGTGTAGAAAATATTTTCAAATCGAATTGAAAATAAATTTCGAATGTTGAACAATGGGTTCAAAGCACACGAATTTTGCACAATTTTCACAAAAACTAAGGCAATTCGACGTTGAACAGTCGATATAGTTGTTAAAAATGTGTTTTCGTAATACCAATTTAATATGTAAAGTATCATAGAATTGTTTTGATGATTAATAGACATTGAAATCATGCTAAAGATAGGTTTAGAACATCCAACGGTAGGTCGTACTCGTGAATTTTGGAAAATTTAAAACAAAATGGTTCCACATTGAACAACCTATATGGTTATTGAAAACGGATTTTGTTGATTCAAAACTACAATATATGTCTTCATATTCGTATTATATTGTAGAAAAAATTTGAAAATCAAACTGAAAATAGATTTCAGACGCTAGATAGTGGGTTCAAAGCATGAATTTTGCACAATTTTCACCAAGCCGGGGCAATTCAATGTTGAACTGTCTATATACTTTTTAAAAATGTGTTTTCAAAATAATAATTTGATATTTAGAGTTTTATGAAACTATTTTGATGACTAATACACAATGAAATCAAGCTAAAAAGAGGTTTAGAACATCCAACGGTGGGTCATACTTGTGAATTTTGCAAAAAAGTTAAACAAAATGGTTCGACATTGAACAACCTATATGGTTGTTGAAAATAAATTTTAGTAATTCCAAACTGGTGCATATGTCTTCGTATATGTATTATCCTGTAAAAAATGTTTGAAATTGAAAATAGACTTCGGACGATGAATAGTAGGTTCAAAACATGAATTATGCACAATTTTCACTATAACCGAAGCGATCCAACGTTGAACGGTCGATATAGTTGTCAAAAATGTGTTTTCGTGATACCAATTTGATAGTTAAAATTTCATAAAACTATTTTGATGATTAATACACGATGAAATCAAGCTAAAAATAAGTTTAGAATATCCAACGATGGGTCATACTCTTGAATTTTGTAAAATTTTGAACAAAATTGTTCGACATTGGTCAATCTATATGGTTGTTAAAAACACACTTTTATGTTTCCAAACTAGTACATCTGTCTATATACATATATTATCTAGTATAGAAAGTATTGAAATCAAATTAAAATTTAATTTCGTACGATGAATAGTAAGTTCACAGCATGAATTTTGTAGAATTTTCTCGAATATCGAGACAATTCGACGTTGAACAACCATATAGTTGTTAAAAATGTGTTTTGGTGATACCAAATTGATATCTAAAGTTTCATAAAACTATTTTTGTGATTAATACACGATGAAATCCAGCTAAAAATAGGTTTAGAACATCAAACGGTGGGTCATACACGTGATTTTTTGTAAAATTTTGAACTAAATTGTTCGACATTGAACAACCCATATGGTTGTTCAAATACGTTTTTTTGATTCCAAACTAGTACATCTGTCTATATGCATGTATTATCTAGTATAGAAAGTATTGAAATCAAATTAAAATTTAATTTCATACAATGAATAGTAAGTTCAAGGCATGAATTTTGTAGAATTTTCACAAATATCGAGACAATTTGACGTTAAACAACCATATAGTTGTTAAAAATGTGTTTTGGTGATACCAATTTGATATTTAAAGTTTCATAAAACTATTTTGAAGATTAATACACGATAAAATCAAGCTAAAAAGAGGTTTAGAACATCCAACGATGGGTCATACTCGTGAATTTTGTAAAATTTGAACAAAATTGTTCGACATTGAACCATCTATATGGTTGTTGAAAACGTATTTTTATGATTCCAAACTAGTACATATGTCTATATACATGTATTATCTAGTATAGAATGTATAGAAATCAAAATTTGATTTCGTACGATGAACAATGATTTCATAGCATGAATTTTGTAGAATTTTCACGAATATCGAGACGATTTGACGTTGAACAATCATATGGTTGGTAAAAATGTGTTTTGGTGGTACCAATTTGATATTTAAAGGTTCATAAAACTATTTTCGTGATTAATACACGATGAAATCAAGCTAAAAATAGGTTTAGAACATCAAACGGTGGGTCATACACGTGATTTTTGTAAAATTTTGAACAAAATTGTTCGACATTGAACCACCCCTTTGGTTATTGAAAATGTATTTTTGTAATTCCAAACTAGTACATCTGTCATCATATATGTATTATCGTGTAGAAAATATTTTCAAATCGAATTGAAAATAAATTTCGAATGTTGAACAATGGGTTCAAAGCACACGAATTTTGCACAATTTTCACAAAAACTAAGGCAATTCGACGTTGAACAGTCGATATAGTTGTTAAAAATGTGTTTTCGTAATACCAATTTAATATGTAAAGTATCATAGAATTGTTTTGATGATTAATAGACATTGAAATCATGCTAAAGATAGGTTTAGAACATCCAACGGTAGGTCGTACTCGTGAATTTTGGAAAATTTAAAACAAAATGGTTCCACATTGAACAACCTATATGGTTATTGAAAACGGATTTTGTTGATTCAAAACTACAATATATGTCTTCATATTCGTATTATATTGTAGAAAAAATTTGAAAATCAAACTGAAAATAGATTTCAGACGCTAGATAGTGGGTTCAAAGCATGAATTTTGCACAATTTTCACCAAGCCGGGGCAATTCAATGTTGAACTGTCTATATACTTTTTAAAAATGTGTTTTCAAAATAATAATTTGATATTTAGAGTTTTATGAAACTATTTTGATGACTAATACACAATGAAATCAAGCTAAAAAGAGGTTTAGAACATCCAACGGTGGGTCATACTTGTGAATTTTGCAAAAAAGTTAAACAAAATGGTTCGACATTGAACAACCTATATGGTTGTTGAAAATAAATTTTAGTAATTCCAAACTGGTACATATGTCTTCGTATATGTATTATCCTGTAAAAAATGTTTGAAATTGAAAATAGACTTTGGACGATGAATAGTAGGTTCAAAACATGAATTATGCACAATTTTCACTATAACCGAAGCGATCCAACGTTGAACGGTCGATATAGTTGTCAAAAATGTGTTTTCGTGATACCAATTTGATAGTTAAAATTTCATAAAACTATTTTGATGATTAATACACGATGAAATCATGCTAAAAATAAGTTTAGAATATCCAACGATGGGTCATACTCTTGAATTTTGTAAAATTTTGAACAAAATTGTTCGACATTGGTCAATCTATATGGTTGTTAAAAACACACTTTTATGTTTCCAAACTAGTACATCTGTCTATATACATATATTATCTAGTATAGAAAGTATTGAAATCAAATTAAAATTTAATTTCGTACGATGAATAGTAAGTTCACAGCATGAATTTTGTAGAATTTTCTCGAATATCGAGACAATTCGACGTTGAACAACCATATAGTTGTTAAAAATGTGTTTTTGGTGATACCAAATTGATATTTAAAGGTTCATAAAACTATTTTCGTGATTAATACACGATGAAATCAAGCTAAAAATAGGTTTAGAACATCAAACGGTGGGTCATACACTTGATTTTTGTAAAATTTTGAACAAAATTGTTCGACATTGAACCACCCCTTTGGTTATTGAAAATGTATTTTTGTAATTCCAAACTAGTACATCTGTCATCATATATGTATTATCGTGTAGAAAATATTTTCAAATCGAATTGAAAATAAATTTCGAATGTTGAACAATGGGTTCAAAGCACACGAATTTTGCACAATTTTCACAAAAACTAAGGCAATTCGACGTTGAACAGTCGATATAGTTGTTAAAAATGTGTTTTCGTAATACCAATTTAATATGTAAAGTATCATAGAATTGTTTTGATGATTAATAGACATTGAAATCATGCTAAAGATAGGTTTAGAACATCCAACGGTAGGTCGTACTCGTGAATTTTGGAAAATTTAAAACAAAATGGTTCCACATTGAACAACCTATATGGTTATTGAAAACGGATTTTTTTGATTCAAAACTAGAATATATGTCTTCATATTCGTATTATATTGTAGAAAAAATTTGAAAATCAAACTGAAAATAGATTTCAGACGCTAGATAGTGGGTTCAAAGCATGAATTTTGCACAATTTTCACCAAGCCGGGGCAATTCAATGTTGAACTGTCTGTATACTTTTTAAAAATGTGTTTTCAAAATAATAATTTGATATTTAGAGTTTTATGAAACTATTTTGATAACTAATACACAATGAAATCAAGCTAAAAAGAGGTTTAGAACATCCAACGGTAGGTCATACTTGTGAATTTTGCAAAAAAGTTAAACAAAATGGTTCGACATTGAACAACCTATATGGTTGTTGAAAATAAATTTTAGTAATTCCAAACTGGTACATATGTCTTCGTATATGTATTATCCTGTAAAAAATGTTTGAAATTGAAAATAGACTTCGGACGATGAATAGTAGGTTCAAAACATGAATTATGCACAATTTTCACTATAACCGAAGCGATCCAACGTTGAACGGTCGATATAGTTGTCAAAAATGTGTTTTCGTGATACCAATTTGATAGTTAAAATTTCATAAAACTATTTTGATGATTAATACACGATGAAATCAAGCTAAAAATAAGTTTAGAATATCCAACGATGGGTCATACTCTTGAATTTTGTAAAATTTTGAACAAAATTGTTCGACATTGGTCAATCTATATGGTTGTTAAAAACACACTTTTATGTTTCCAAACTAGTACATCTGTCTATATACATATATTATCTAGTATAGAAAGTATTGAAATCAAATTAAAATTTAATTTCGTACGATGAATAGTAAGTTCACAGCATGAATTTTGTAGAATTTTCTCGAATATCGAGACAATTCGACGTTGAACAACCATATAGTTGTTAAAAATGTGTTTTGGTGATACCAAATTGATATCTAAAGTTTCATAAAACTATTTTTGTGATTAATACACGATGAAATCCAGCTAAAAATAGGTTTAGAACATCAAACGGTGGGTCATACACGTGATTTTTTGTAAAATTTTGAACTAAATTGTTCGACATTGAACAACCCATATGGTTGTTCAAATACGTTTTTTTGATTCCAAACTAGTACATCTGTCTATATGCATGTATTATCTAGTATAGAAAGTATTGAAATCAAATTAAAATTTAATTTCATACAATGAATAGTAAGTTCAAGGCATGAATTTTGTAGAATTTTCACAAATATCGAGACAATTTGACGTTAAACAACCATATAGTTGTTAAAAATGTGTTTTGGTGATACCAATTTGATATTTAAAATTTCATAAAACTATTTTGATGATTAATACACGATAAAATCAAGCTAAAAAGAGGTTTAGAACATCCAACGATGGGTCATACTCGTGAATTTTGTAAAATTTGAACAAAATTGTTCGACATTGAACCATCTATATGGTTGTTGAAAACGTATTTTTATGATTCCAAACTAGTACATATGTCTATATATATGTATTATCTAGTATAGAATGTATAGAAATCAAAATTTGATTTCGTACGATGAACAATGATTTCATAGCATGAATTTTGTAGAATTTTCACGAATATCGAGACGATTTGACGTTGAACAATCATATGGTTGTTAAAAATGTGTTTTGGTGGTACCAATTTGATATTTAAAGGTTCATAAAACTATTTTCGTGATTAATACACGATGAAATCAAGCTAAAAATAGGTTTAGAACATCAAACGGTGGGTCATACACGTGATTTTTGTAAAATTTTGAACAAAATTGTTCGACATTGAACCACCCCTTTGGTTATTGAAAATGTATTTTTGTAATTCCAAACTAGTACATCTGTCATCATATATGTATTATCGTGTAGAAAATATTTTCAAATCGAATTGAAAATAAATTTCGAATGTTGAACAATGGGTTCAAAGCACACGAATTTTGCACAATTTTCACAAAAACTATGGCAATTCGACGTTGAACAGTCGATATAGTTGTTAAAAATGTGTTTTCGTAATACCAATTTAATATGTAAAGTATCATAGAATTGTTTTGATGATTAATAGACATTGAAATCATGCTAAAGATAGGTTTAGAACATCCAACGGTAGGTCGTACTCGTGAATTTTGGAAAATTTAAAACAAAATGGTTCCACATTGAACAACCTATATGGTTATTGAAAACGGATTTTTTTGATTCAAAACTAGAATATATGTCTTCATATTCGTATTATATTGTAGAAAAAATTTGAAAATCAAACTGACAATAGATTTCAGACGCTAGATAGTGGGTTCAAAGCATGAATTTTGCACAATTTTCACCAAGCCGGGGCAATTCAATGTTGAACTGTCTATATACTTTTTAAAAATGTGTTTTCAAAATAATAATTTGATATTTAGAGTTTTATGAAACTATTTTGATGACTAATACACAATGAAATCAAGCTAAAAAGAGGTTTAGAACATCCAACGGTGGGTCATACTTGTGAATATTGCAAAAAAGTTAAACAAAATGGTTCGACATTGAACAACCTATATGGTTGTTGAAAATAAATTTTAGTAATTCCAAACTGGTACATATGTCTTCGTATATGTATTATCCTGTAAAAAATGTTTGAAATTGAAAATAGACTTCGGACGATGAATAGTAGGTTCAAAACATGAATTATGCACAATTTTCACTATAACCGAAGCGATCCAACGTTGAACGGTCGATATAGTTGTCAAAAATGTGTTTTCGTGATACCAATTTGATAGTTAAAATTTCATAAAACTATTTTGATGATTAATACACGATGAAATCATGCTAAAAATAAGTTTAGAATATCCAACGATGGGTCATACTCTTGAATTTTGTAAAATTTTGAACAAAATTGTTCGACATTGGTCAATCTATATGGTTGTTAAAAACACACTTTTATGTTTCCAAACTAGTACATCTGTCTATATACATATATTATCTAGTATAGAAAGTATTGAAATCAAATTAAAATTTAATTTCGTACGATGAATAGTAAGTTCACAGCATGAATTTTGTAGAATTTTCTCGAATATCGAGACAATTCGACGTTGAACAACCATATAGTTGTTAAAAATGTGTTTTGGTGATACCAAATTGATATCTAAAGTTTCATAAAACTATTTTTGTGATTAATACACGATGAAATCCAGCTAAAAATAGGTTTAGAACATCAAACGGTGGGTCATACACGTGATTTTTTGTAAAATTTTGAACTAAATTGTTCGACATTGAACAACCCATATGGTTGTTCAAATACGTTTTTTTGATTCCAAACTAGTACATCTGTCTATATGCATGTATTATCTAGTATAGAAAGTATTGAAATCAAATTAAAATTTAATTTCATACAATGAATAGTAAGTTCAAGGCATGAATTTTGTAGAATTTTCACAAATATCGAGACAATTTGACGTTAAACAACCATATAGTTGTTAAAAATGTGTTTTGGTGATACCAATTTGATATTTAAAATTTCATAAAACTATTTTGATGATTAATACACGATAAAATTAAGCTAAAAAGAGGTTTAGAACATCCAACGATGGGTCATACTCGTGAATTTTGTAAAATTTGAACAAAATTGTTCGACATTGAACCATCTATATGGTTGTTGAAAACGTATTTTTATGATTCCAAACTAGTACATATGTCTATATACATGTATTATCTAGTATAGAATGTATAGAAATCAAAATTTGATTTCGTACGATGAACAATGATTTCATAGCATGAATTTTGTAGAATTTTCACGAATATCGAGACGATTTGACGTTGAACAATCATATGGTTGTTAAAAATGTGTTTTGGTGGTACCAATTTGATATTTAAAGGTTCATAAAACTATTTTCGTGATTAATACACGATGAAATCAAGCTAAAAATAGGTTTAGAACATCAAACGGTGGGTCATACACGTGATTTTTGTAAAATTTTGAACAAAATTGTTCGACATTGAACCACCCCTTTGGTTATTGAAAATGTATTTTTGTAATTCCAAACTAGTACATCTGTCATCATATATGTATTATCGTGTAGAAAATATTTTCAAATCGAATTGAAAATAAATTTCGAATGTTGAACAATGGGTTCAAAGCACACGAATTTTGCACAATTTTCACAAAAACTAAGGCAATTCGACGTTGAACAGTCGATATAGTTGTTAAAAATGTGTTTTCGTAATACCAATTTAATATGTAAAGTATCATAGAATTGTTTTGATGATTAATAGACATTGAAATCATGCTAAAGATAGGTTTAGAACATCCAACGGTAGGTCGTACTCGTGAATTTTGGAAAATTTAAAACAAAATGGTTCCACATTGAACAACCTATATGGTTATTGAAAACGGATTTTTTTGATTCAAAACTAGAATATATGTCTTCATATTCGTATTATATTGTAGAAAAAATTTGAAAATCAAACTGACAATAGATTTCAGACGCTAGATAGTGGGTTCAAAGCATGAATTTTGCACAATTTTCACCAAGCCGGGGCAATTCAATGTTGAACTGTCTATATACTTTTTAAAAATGTGTTTTCAAAATAATAATTTGATATTTAGAGTTTTATGAAACTATTTTGATGACTAATACACAATGAAATCAAGCTAAAAAGAGGTTTAGAACATCCAACGGTGGGTCATACTTGTGAATATTGCAAAAAAGTTAAACAAAATGGTTCGACATTGAACAACCTATATGGTTGTTGAAAATAAATTTTAGTAATTCCAAACTGGTACATATGTCTTCGTATATGTATTATCCTGTAAAAAATGTTTGAAATTGAAAATAGACTTCGGACGATGAATAGTAGGTTCAAAACATGAATTATGCACAATTTTCGCTATAACCGTAGCGATACAACGTTGAACGGTCGATATAGTTGTCAAAAATGTGTTTTCGTGATACCAATTTGATAGTTAAAATTTCATAAAACTATTTTGATGATTAATACACGATGAAATCAAGCTAAAAATAAGTTTAGAATATCCAACGATGGGTCATACTCTTGAATTTTGTAAAATTTTGAACAAAATTGTTCGACATTGGTCAATCTATATGGTTGTTAAAAACACACTTTTATGTTTCCAAACTAGTACATCTGTCTATATACATATATTATCTAGTATAGAAAGTATTGAAATCAAATTAAAATTTAATTTCGTACGATGAATAGTAAGTTCACAGCATGAATTTTGTAGAATTTTCTCGAATATCGAGACAATTCGACGTTGAACAACCATATAGTTGTTAAAAATGTGTTTTGGTGATACCAAATTGATATCTAAAGTTTCATAAAACTATTTTTGTGATTAATACACGATGAAATCCAGCTAAAAATAGGTTTAGAACATCAAACGGTGGGTCATACACGTGATTTTTTGTAAAATTTTGAACTAAATTGTTCGACATTGAACAACCCATATGGTTGTTCAAATACGTTTTTTTGATTCCAAACTAGTACATCTGTCTATATGCATGTATTATCTAGTATAGAAAGTATTGAAATCAAATTAAAATTTAATTTCATACAATGAATAGTAAGTTCAAGGCATGAATTTTGTAGAATTTTCACAAATATCGAGACAATTTGACGTTAAACAACCATATAGTTGTTAAAAATGTGTTTTGGTGATACCAATTTGATATTTAAAGTTTCATAAAACTATTTTGATGATTAATACACGATAAAATCAAGCTAAAAAGAGGTTTAGAACATCCAACGATGGGTCATACTCGTGAATTTTGTAAAATTTGAACAAAATTGTTCGACATTGAACCATCTATATGGTTGTTGAAAACGTATTTTTATGATTCCAAACTAGTACATATGTCTATATACATGTATTATCTAGTATAGAATGTATAGAAATCAAAATTTGATTTCGTACGATGAACAATGATTTCATAGCATGAATTTTGTAGAATTTTCACGAATATCGAGACGATTTGACGTTGAACAATCATATGGTTGTTAAAAATGTGTTTTGGTGGTACCAATTTGATATTTAAAGGTTCATAAAACTATTTTCGTGATTAATACACGATGAAATCAAGCTAAAAATAGGTTTAGAACATCAAACGGTGGGTCATACACGTGATTTTTGTAAAATTTTGAACAAAATTGTTCGACATTGAACCACCCCTTTGGTTATTGAAAATGTATTTTTGTAATTCCAAACTAGTACATCTGTCATCATATATGTATTATCGTGTAGAAAATATTTTCAAATCGAATTGAAAATAAATTTTGAATGTTGAACAATGGGTTCAAAGCACACGAATTTTGCACAATTTTCACAAAAACTAAGGCAATTCGACGTTGAACAGTCGATATAGTTGTTAAAAATGTGTTTTCGTAATACCAATTTAATATGTAAAGTATCATAGAATTGTTTTGATGATTAATAGACATTGAAATCATGCTAAAGATAGGTTTAGAACATCCAACGGTAGGTCGTACTCGTGAATTTTGGAAAATTTAAAACAAAATGGTTCCACATTGAACAACCTATATGGTTATTGAAAACGGATTTTTTTGATTCAAAACTAGAATATATGTCTTCATATTCGTATTATATTGTAGAAAAAATTTGAAAATCAAACTGAAAATAGATTTCAGACGCTAGATAGTGGGTTCAAAGCATGAATTTTGCACAATTTTCACCAAGCCGGGGCAATTCAATGTTGAACTGTCTATATACTTTTTAAAAATGTGTTTTCAAAATAATAATTTGATATTTAGAGTTTGATGAAACTATTTTGATGACTAATACACAATGAAATCAAGCTAAAAAGAGGTTTAGAACATCCAACGGTGGGTCATACTTGTGAATTTTGCAAAAAAGTTAAACAAAATGGTTCGACATTGAACAACCTATATGGTTGTTGAAAATAAATTTTAGTAATTCCAAACTGGTACATATGTCTTCGTATATGTATTATCCTGTAAAAAATGTTTGAAATTGAAAATAGACTTCGGACGATGAATAGTAGGTTCAAAACATGAATTATGCACAATTTTCACTATAACCGAAGCGATCCAACGTTGAACGGTCGATATAGTTGTCAAAAATGTGTTTTCGTGATACCAATTTGATAGTTAAAATTTCATAAAACTATTTTGATGATTAATACACGATGAAATCAAGCTAAAAATAAGTTTAGAATATCCAACGATGGGTCATACTCTTGAATTTTGTAAAATTTTGAACAAAATTGTTCGACATTGGTCAATCTATATGGTTGTTAAAAACACACTTTTATGTTTCCAAAATAGTACATCTGTCTATATACATATATTATCTAGTATAGAAAGTATTGAAATCAAATTAAAATTTAATTTCGTACGATGAATAGTAAGTTTACAGCATGAATTTTGTAGAATTTTCACGAATATCGAGACAATTAGACGTTGAACAACCATATAGTTGTTAAAAATGTGTTTTGGTGATACCAAATTGATATCTAAAGTTTCATAAAACTATTTTGGTGATTAATACACGATGAAATCAAGATAAAAATAGGTTTAGAACATCAAACGGTGGGTCATACACGTGATTTTTGTAAAATTTTTAACAAAATTGTTCGACATTGAACAACCTATATGGTTGTTCAAATACATTTTTTGGATTCAAAACTAGTACATCTATCTTCATATATATATATATATATATATATATATATATATATATATATATATATTATTTTGTAGAAAAAATTTGGAAATCAAATTGAAAATAGATTTCGGATGCTAAACAATATGTTCAAAACATGAATTATGCACAATTTTCACTATAACTGAGGCGATCCAGCGTTGAATGGTCGATATAGTCTTCAAAAATGTGTTTTCGTGATACCAATTTGATATTTAAAGTTTCATAAAAATATTTTGATGATTAATACACGATGAAATCAAACTAAAAATAGGTTTAAAACATCCAACGATGGGTCATACTCGTGAATTTTGTAAAATTTGAACAAAATTGTTCGACATTGAACAATCTATATGGTTGTTGAAAATACATTTTTTTTATTCCAAACTAGTACATCTGTCTATACGCATATATTATCTAGTATAGAAAGTATTGAAATCAAATTAAAATTTAATTTCATATAATGAATAGTAAGTTCAAAGCATGAATTTTGTAGAATTTTCACGAATATCGAGACAATTTGACGTTAAACAACCACATAGTTGTTAAAAATGTGTTTTGGTGATACCAATTTAATATATTTAAAGTTTCATAAATCTATTTTGGTGATTAATACATGATGAAATCAAGCTAAAAATAGGTTTAGAACATCAAACGGTGGGTCATACAAGTGATTTTTTTAAAATTTTGAAAAAAATTGTTCGACATTGAACAACCCATATGGTTGTCAAAAATGCATTTTTGTGATTCCAAACTAGTACATCTGTCTTCATATATGTATTATCGTGTAGAAAATATCTTTAAATCGAATTGTAAATAAATTTCGGACGTTGAATAGTGGGTTGAAAGCACGAATTTTGCAGAATTTTCACAAAAACCAAGGCATTTCGACGTTGAACGGCCTATATATGTCTTCATATATGTATACATTGTAGAAAACATTTCGAACTCGAACTGAAAATAAATTTCGGACGTTGGACAGTGGGTTCGAATCATGAATTTTAAACAATTTTCAAAAAATCAAGCCGATTCGACGTTGAAGGGTCGATATAGGCTTCAAAAATATGTTTTCGTGATACCAATTTGATATTTAAAGTTTCATAAAACTATTTTGATGATTAATACACGATGAAATCAAGCTAAAAAGAGGTTTAGAACATCCAACGATGGGTCATACTCTTGAATTTTGTAAAATTTGAATAAAATTGTTCGACATTGAACAATCTATATGGTTGTTGAAAACGTATTTTTATGATTACAAACTAGTACATATGTCTATACACATGTATTATCTAGTATAGAATGTATTGAAATCAAATTAAAATTTAATTTCGTACGATGAATAGTAAGTTCACAGCATGAATTTTGTAGAATTTTCACGAATATCGAGACAATTCGACGTTGAACAACCAAATAGTTGTTAAAAATGTATTTTGGTGACACCAAATTGATGTCTAAAGTTTCATAAAACTATTTTGGTGATTAATACACGATGAAATCAAGCTAAAAATAAGTTTAGAACATAAAACGGTGGGTCATACACGTGATTTTTGTAAAATTTTAATCAAAATTGTTTGACATTGAACAACCCATATGGTTGTTCAAATACATTTTTTTGATTTCAAACTAGTACATCTGTCTATATGCATGTATTATCTAGTATAGAAAGTATTGAAATCAAATTAAAATTTAATTTCATACAATGAATAGTAAGTTGAAAACATGAATTTTGTAGAATTTTCACAAATATCGAGACATTTTGACGTTAAACAACCATATAGTTGTTAAAAATGTGTTTTGGTGATACCAATTTGATATTTAAAGTTTCATAAAACTATTTTGATGATTAATACACGATAAAATCAAGCTAAAAAGAGGTTTAGAACTTCCAACGATGGGTCATACTCGTGAATTTTGTAAAACTTGAACAAAATTGTTCGACATTGAACAATCTATATGGTTGTTGAAAACGTATTTTTATGATTCCAAACTAGTACATACGTCAATATACATGTTTATCTAGTATAGAATGTATCGAAATCAAAATTTGATTTCGTACGATCAACAATGATTTCATAGCATGAATTTTGTAGAATTTTCACGAATATCGTGACGATTTGACATTGAACAATCATATGGTTGTTAAAAATGTGTTTTGGTGGTACCAATTTGATATTTCAAGGTTCTTAAAACTATTTTCGTGATTAATACACGATGAAATCAAGGTGAAAATAGGTTTCGAACATCAAACGGTGGGTCATACACGTGATTTTTGTAAAATTTTAAACAAAATTGTTTGACATTGAACGACCCATATGGTTATTGAAAATGTATTTTTGTAATTCCGAACTAGTACATCTGTCTTCATATATGTATTATCGTATAGAAAATATTTTCAAATCGAATTGAAAATAAATTTTGAATGTTGAACAATGGGTTCAAAGCACACGAATTTTGCACAATTTTCACAAAAACCAAGGCAATTCGACGTTGAACAGTCGATATAGTTGTTAACAATGTGTTTTCGTAATACCAATTTAATATGTAAAGTATCATATAATTTTTTTGATGATTAATAGACATTGAAATCATGCTAAAGATAGGTTTAGAACATCCAACGGTAGGTCGTACTCGTGAATTTTGGAAAATTTAAAACAAAATGGTTCCACATTGAACAACCTATATGGTTATTGAAAACGGATTTTTTTGATTCAAAACTAGAACATATGTCTTCATGTTCGTATTATATTGTAGAAAAAATTTGAAAATCAAACTGAAAATAGATTTCAGACGCTGGATAGTGAGTTCAAAGCATGAATTTTGCACAATTTTCACCAAGCCGAGGCAATTCAATGTTGAACTGTCTATATACTTTTTAAAAATGTATTTTCAAAATAATAATTTGATATTTAAAGTTTTATGCAACTATTTTGATGACTAATACACAATGAAATCAAGCCAAAAAGAGGTTTAGAACATCCAACGGTGGGTCATACATGTGAATTTTGAAAAAAAAATTGAACAAAATGGTTCGACATTGAACAACCTATATGGTTGTTGAAAATAAATTTTATTAATTCCAAACTGGTACGTATGTCTTCATATATGTATTATTTTGTAAAAAATGTTTGAAATTGAAAATAGACTTCGGACGATGAATAGTAGGTTCAAAACATGATTTATGCACAATTTTCACTATAACCGAAGCGATCCAACGTTGAACGGTCGATATAGTTGTCAAAAATGTGTTTTCGTGATACCAATTTGATAGTTAAAATTTCATAAAACTATTTTGATGATTAATACACGATGAAATCAAGCTAAAAATAAGTTTAGAATATCCAACGATGGGTCATACTCTTGAATTTTGTAAAATTTTGAACAAAATTGTTCGACATTGGTCAATCTATATGGTTGTTAAAAACACACTTTTATGTTTCCAAACTAGTACATTTGTCTATATTCATATATTATCTAGTATAGAAAGTATTGAAATCAAATTAAAATTTAATTTCGTACGATGAATAGTAAGTTCACAGCATGAATTTTGTAGAATTTTCACGAATATCGAGACAATTCGATGTTGAACAACCATATAGTTGTTAAAAATGTGTTTTGGTGATACCAAATTGATATCTAAAGTTTTATAAAACTATTTTGGTGATCAATACATGATGAAATCAAGCTAAAAATAGGTTTAAAACATCCAACGATGGGTCATACTCGTGAATTTTGTAAAATTTGAACAAAAATGTTCGACATTTAACAATCTATATGGTTGTTGAAAATATATTTTTTTTTATTCCAAACTAGTACATCTGTCTATACGCATGTATTATCTAGTATAGAAAGTATTGAAATCAAATTAAAATTTAATTTCATACGATGAATAGTAAGTTCAAAGCTTGAATTTTGTAGAATTTTCACGAATATCGAGACAATTTGACGTTAAACAACCACATAGTTGTTAAAAATGTGTTTTGGTGATGCCAATATGATATTTAAAGTTTCATAAATCTATTTTGGTGATTAGTACATGATGAAATCAAGCTAAAAATAGGTTTAGAACATCAAACGGTGGGTCATACAAGTGATTTTTGTAAAATTTTGAACAAAATTGTTCGACATTGAACAACCCATATGGTTGTCGAAAATCCATTTTTGTGATTCCAAACTAGTACATCTGTCTTCATATATGTATTATCGTGTAGAAAATATCTTTAAATCGAATTGTAAATAAATTTCGGACGTTGAATAGTTGGTTCAAAGCACGAATTTTGCAGAATTTTCACAAAAACCAAGGCATTTTGACGTTGAACGGCCGATATATGTCTTCATATATGTCTATATTGTAGAAAACATTTCGAACTCGAACTGAAAATAAATTTCAGACGCTGGATAGTAGGTTCAAATCATGAATTTTAAACAATTTTCACAAAATCGAGCTGATTCGACATTGAAGGGTCGATATAGGTTTCAAAAATATGTTTTCGTGATACAAATTTGATATTTAAAGTTTCATAAAACTATTTTGATGATTAATAAACGATGAAATCAAGCTAAAAAGAGGTTTAGAACATCCAACGATGGGTCATACTCTTGAATTTTGTAAAATTTGAACAAAATTGTTCGACATTGAACAATCTATATGGTTGTTGAAAACGTATTTTTATGATTCCAAACTAGTACATATGTCTATATACATGTATTATCTAGGTTAGAATGTATCGAAATCAAAATTTGATTTCGTACGATCAACAATGATTTCATAGCATGAATTTTGTAGATTTTTCACGAATATCGAGACGATTTGACGTTGAACAATCATATGGTTGTTAAAAATGTGTTTTGGTGGTACCAATTTGATATTTCAAGGTTCATAAAACTATTTTCGTGATAAATACACGATGAAATCAAGCTAAAAATAGGTTTAGAACATCAAACGGTGGGTCATACATGTGATTTTTGTAAACTTTTGAACAAAATTGTTCGACATTGAACAACCCATATGGTTATTGAAAATGTATTTTTGTAATTCCAAACTAGTACATCTGTCTTCATATATGTATTATCGTGTTGAAAATATCTTTAAATCGAATTGTAAATAAATTTCGGACGTTGAATAGTGGGTTGAAAGCACGAATTTTGCAGAATTTTCACAAAAACCAAGGCATTTCGACGTTGAACGGCCTATATATGTCTTCATATATGTATACATTGTAGAAAACGTTTCGAACTCGAACTGAAAATAAATTTCGGACGTTGGACAGTGGGTTCAAATCATGAATTTTAAACAATTTTCAAAAAATCGAGCCGATTCGACGTTGAAGGGTCGATATAGGCTTCAAAAATATGTTTTCGTGATACCAATTTGATATTTAAAGTTTCATAAAACTATTTTGATGATTAATACACGATGAAATCAAGCTAAAAAGAGGTTTAGAACATCTAACGTTAGGTCATACCCTTGAATTTTGTAAAATTTGAATAAAATTGTTCGACATTGAACAATCTATATGGTTGTTGAAAACGTATTTTTATGATTACAAACTAGTACATATGTCTATACACATGTATTATCTAGTATAGAATGTATTGAAATCAAATTAAAATTTAATTTCGTACGATGAATAGTAAGTTCACAGCATGAATTTTGTAGAATTTTCACGAATATCGAGACAATTCGACGTTGAACAACCAAATAGTTGTTAAAAATGTGTTTTGGTGACACCAAATTGATGTCTAAAGTTTCATAAAACTATTTTGGTGATTAATACATGATGAAATCAAGCTAAAAATAAGTTTAGAACATAAAACGGTGGGTCATACACGTGATTTTTGTAAAATTTTAATCAAAATTGTTCGACATTGAACAACCCATATGGTTGTTCAAATACATTTTTTTGATTTCAAACTAGTACATCTGTCTATATGCATGTATTATCTAGTATAGAAAGTATTGAAATCAAATTAAAATTTAATTTCATACAATGAATAGTAAGTTCAAAGCATGAATTTTGTAGAATTTTCACAAATATCGAGACATTTTGACGTTAAACAACCATATAGTTGTTAAAAATGTGTTTTGGTGATACCAATTTGATACTTAAAGTTTCATAAAACTATTTTGATGATTAATACACGATAAAATCAAGCTAAAAAGAGGTTTAGAACTTCCAACGATGGGTCATACTCGTGAATTTTGTAAAATTTGAACAAAATTGATCGACATTGAACAATCTATATGGTTGTTGAAAATGTATTTTTATGATTCCAAACTAGTACATATGTCTATATACATGTTTATCTAGTATAGAATGTATCGAAATCAAAATTTGATTTCGTACGATCAACAATGATTTCATAGCATGAATTTTGTAGAATTTTCACGAATATCGAGACGATTTGACGTTGAACAATCATATGGTTGTTAAAAATGTGTTTTGGTGGTACCAATTTGATATTTCAAGGTTCATAAAACTATTTTCGTGATTAATACACGATGAAATCAAGCTAAAAATATGTTTAGAACATCAAACGGTGGGTCATACACGTGATTTTTGTAAAATTTTGAACAAAATTATTCGACATTGAACGACCCATATGGTTATTGAAAATGTATTTTTGTAATTCCGAACTAGTACATCTGTCTTCATATATGTATTATCGTGTAGAAAATATTTTCAAATCGAATTGGAAATAAATTTTGAATGTTGAACAATGGGTTCAAAGCACACGAATTTTGCACAATTTTCACAAAAACTAAGGCAATTCGACGTTGAACATTCGATATAGTTGTTAACAATGTGTTTTCGTAATACCAATTTAATATGTAAAGTATAATATAATTGTTTTGATGATTAATAGACATTGAAATCATGCTAAAGACAGGTTTAGAACATCCAACGGTTGGTCGTACTCGTGAATTTTGGAAAATTTAAAACAAAATGGTTCCACATTGAACAACCTATATGGTTATTGAAAACGGATTTTTTTGATTCAAAACTAGAACATATGTCTTCACGTTCGTATTATATAGTAGGTTCAAAGCATGAATTTTGCACAATTTTCACCAAGCCGAGGCAATTCAATGTTGAACTGTCTATATACTTTTTAAAAATGTATTTTCAAAATAATAATTTGATATTTAAAGTTTTATGAAACTATTTTGATGACTAATACACAATGAAATCAAGCTAAAAAGAGGTTTAGAACATCCAACGGTGGGTCATACATGTGAATTTTGAAAAAAAATTGAACAAAATGGTTCGACATTGAACAACCTATATGGTTGTTGAAAATAAATTTTATTAATTCCAAACTGGTACGTATGTCTTCATATATGTATTATTTTGTAAAAAATGTTTGAAATTGAAAATAGACTTCGGACGATGAATAGTAGGTTCAAAACATGAATTATGCACAATTTTCACTATAACCGAAGCGATCCAACGTTGAACGGTCGATATAGTTGTCAAAAATGTGTTTTCGTGATACCAATTTGATAGTTAAAATTTCATAAAACTATTTTGATGATTAATACACGATGAAATCAAGCTAAAAATAAGTTTAGAATATCCAACGATGGGTCATACTCTTGAATTTTGTAAAATTTTTAACAAAATTGTTCGACATTGGTCAATCTATATGGTTGTTAAAAACACACTTTTATGTTTCCAAACTAGTACATCTGTCTATATTCATATATTATCTAGTATAGAAAGTATTGAAATCAAATTAAAATTTAATTTCGTACGATGAATAGTAAGTTCACAGCACGAATTTTGTAGAATTTTCACGAATATCGAGACAATTTGACGTTAAACAACCACATAGTTGTTAAAAATGTGTTTTGGTGATACCAATATGATATTTAAAGTTTCATAAATCTATTTTGGTGATTAGTACATGATGAAATCAAGCTAAAAATAGGTTTAGAACATCAAACGGTGGGTCATACATGTGATTTTTGTAAAATTTTGAACAAAATTGTTCGACATTGAACAACCCATATGGTTGTCGAAAATCCATTTTTGTGATTCCAATCTAGTACATCTGTCTTCATATATGTATTATCGTGTAGAAAATATCTTTAAATCGAATTGTAAATAAATTTCGGACGTTGAATAGTTGGTTCAAAGCACGAATTTTGCAGAATTTTCACAAAAACCAAGGCATTTTGACGTTGAACGGCCGATATATGTCTTCATATATGTCTATATTGTAGAAAACGTTTCGAACTCGAACTGAAAATAAATTTCAGACGCTGGACAGTGGGTTCAAATCATGAATTTTAAACAATTTTCACAAAATCGAGCTGATTCGACATTGAAGGGTCGATATAGGTTTCAAAAATATGTTTTCGTGATACAAATTTGATATTTGAAGTTTCATAAAACTATTTTGATGATTAATAAACGATGAAATCAAGCTAAAAAGAGGTTTAGAACATCCAACGATGGGTCATACTCTTGAATTTTGTAAAATTTGAACAAAATTGTTCGACATTGAACAATCTATATGGTTGTTGAAAACGTATTTTTATGATTCCAAACTAGTACATATGTCTATATACATGTATTATCTAGGATAGAATGTATCGAAATCAAAATTTGATTTCGTACGATCAACAATGATTTCATAGCATGAATTTTGTAGAATTTTCACGAATATCGAGACGATTTGACGTTGAACAATCATATGGTTGTTAAAAATGTGTTTTGGTGGTACCAATTTGATATTTCAAGGTTCATAAAACTATTTTCGTGATTAATACACGATGAAATCAAGCTAAAAATAGGTTTAGAACATCAAACGGTGGGTCATACGTGTGATTTTTGTAAAATTTTGAACAAAATTGTTCGACATTGAACAACCCATATGGTTATTGAAAATGTATTTTTGTAATTCCAAACTAGTACATCTGTCTTCATATATGTATTATCGTGTAGAAAATATTTTCAAATCGAATTGAAAATAAATTTCGAATGTTGAACAATGGGTTCAAAGCACACGAATTTTGCACAATTTTCACAAAAACTAAGGCAATTCGACGTTGAACAGTCGATATAGTTGTTAAAAATGTGTTTTTGTAATACCAATTTAATATGTAAAGTATCATATAATTGTTTTGATGATTAATAGACATTGAAATCATGCTAAAGATAGGTTTAGAACATCCAACGGTAGGTCGTACTCGTGAATTTTGGAAAATTTAAAACAAAATGGTTCCACATTGAACAACCTATATGGTTATTGAAAACGGATTTTTTTGATTCAAAACTAGAACATATGTCTTCATGTTCGTATTATATTGTAGAAAAAATTTGAAAATCGAACTGAAAATAGAATTCAGACGCTGGATAGTGGGTTCAAAGCATGAATTTTGCACAATTTTCACCAAGCCGAGGCAATTCAATGTTGAACTGTCTATATACTTTTTAAAAATGTGTTTTCAAAATAATAATTTGATATTTAAAGTTTTATGAAACTATTTTGATGACTAATACACAATGAAATCAAGCTAAAAAGAGGTTTAGAACATCCAACGGTGGGTCATACATGTGAATTTTGAAAAAAAATTGAACAAAATGGTTCGACATTGAACAACCTATATGGTTGTTGAAAATAAATTTTATTTATTCCAAATTGGTACGTATGTCTTCATATATGTATTATTTTGTAAAAATGTTTGAAATTGAAAATAGACTTCGGACGATGAATAGTAGGTTCAAAACATGAATTATGCACAATTTTCACTATAACCGAAGCGATCCAACGTTGAACGGTCGATATAGTTGTCAAAAATGTGTTTTCTTGATACCAATTTGATAGTTAAAATTTCATAAAACTATTTTGATGATTAATACACGATGAAATCAAGCTAAAAATAAGTTTAGAATATCCAACGATGGGTCATACTCTTCAATTTTGTAAAATTTTGAACAAAATTGTTCGACATTGGTCAATCTATATGGTTGTTAAAAACACACTTTTATGTTTCCAAACAAGTACATCTGTCTATATACATATATTATCTAGTATAGAAAGTATTGAAATCAAATTAAAATTTAATTTCGGACGATGAATAGTACGTTCACAGCATGAATTTTGTATAATTTTCATGAATATCGAGACAATTCGACGTTGAACAACCATATACTTGTTAAAAATGTGTTTTGGTGATACCAATTTGATATTTAAAGTTTCATAAAACTATTTTGATGATTAATACACGATAAAATCAAGCTAAAAAGAGGTTTAGAACTTCCAACGATGGGTCGTACTCGTGAATTTTGTAAAATTTGAACAAAATTGTTCGACAGTGAACAATCTATTTGGTTGTTGAAAACGTATTTTTATGATTCCAAACTAGTAAATATGTCTACATACATGTTTATCTAGTATAGAATGTATCGAAACGAAAATTTGATTTCGTACGATCAACAATGATTTCATAGCATGAATTTTGTAGAATTTTCACGAATATCGAGACGATTTGACGTTGAACAATCATATGGTTGTTAAAAATGTGTTTTGGTGGTACCAATTTGATATTTCAAGGTTCATAAAACTATTTTCGTGATTAATACACGATGAAATCAAGCTAAAAATATGTTTAGAACATCAAACGGTGGGTCATACACGTGATTTTTGTAAAATTTTGAACAAAATTGTTCGACATTGAACGACCCATATGGTTATTGAAAATGTATTTTTGTAATTCCGAACTAGTACATCTGTCTTCATATATGTATTATCGTGTAGAAAATATTTTCAAATCGAATTGGAAATAAATTTTGAATGTTGAACAATGGGTTCAAAGCACACGAATTTTGCACAATTTTCACAAAAACTAAGGCAATTCGACGTTGAACATTCGATATAGTTGTTAACAATGTGTTTTCGTAATACCAATTTAATATGTAAAGTATCATATAATTGTTTTGATGATTAATAGACATTGAAATCATGCTAAAGACAGGTTTAGAACATCCAACGGTTGGTCGTACTCGTGAATTTTGGAAAATTTAAAACAAAATGGTTCCACATTGAACAACCTATATGGTTATTGAAAACGGATTTTTTTGATTCAAAACTAGAACATATGTCTTCATGTTCGTATTATATTGTAGAAAAAAATTTGAAAATCGAACTGAAAAAAGATTTCAGACGCTGAATAGTAGGTTCAAAGCATGAATTTTGCACAATTTTCACCAAGCCGAGGCAATTCAATGTTGAACTGTCTATATACTTTTTAAAAATGTGTTTTCAAAATAATAATTTGATATTTAAAGTTTTATGAAAATATTTTGATGACTAATACACAATGAAATCAAGCTAAAAAGAGGTTTAGAACATCCAACGGTAGGTCATACATGTGAATTTTGAAAAAAAATTGAACAAAATGGTTCGACATTGAACAACCTATATGGTTGTTGAAAATAAATTTTATTAATTCCAAATTGGTACGTATGTCTTCATATATGTATTATTTTGTAAAAATGTTTGAAATTGAAAATAGACTTCGGACGATGAATAGTAGGGTCAAAACATGAATTATGCACAATTTTCACTATAACCGAAGCGATCCAACGTTGAACGGTCGATATAGTTGTCAAAAATGTGTTTTCTTGATACCAATTTGATAGTTAAAATTTCATAAAACTATTTTGATGATTAATACACGATGAAATCAAGCTAAAAATAAGTTTAGAATATCCAACGATGGGTCATACTCTTCAATTTTGTAAAATTTTGAACAAAATTGTTCGACATTGGTCAATCTATATGGTTGTTAAAAACACACTTTTATGTTTCCAAACAAGTACATCTGTCTATATACATATATTATCTAGTATAGAAAGTATTGAAATCAAATTAAAATTTAATTTCGGACGATGAATAGTACGTTCACAGCATGAATTTTGTATAATTTTCATGAATATCGAGACAATTCGACGTTGAACAACCATATACTTGTTAAAAATGTGTTTTGGTGATACCAATTTGATATTTAAAGTTTCATAAAACTATTTTGATGATTAATACACGATAAAATCAAGCTAAAAAGAGGTTTAGAACTTCCAACGATGGGTCGTACTCGTGAATTTTGTAAAATTTGAACAAAATTGTTCGACATTGAACAATCCATATGGTTGTTGAAAACGTATTTTTATGATTCCAAACTAGTAAATATGTCTATATACATGTTTATCTAGTATAGAATGTATCGAAACGAAAATTTGATTTCGTACGATCAACAATGATTTCATAGCATGAATTTTGTAGAATTTTCACGAATATCGAGACGATTTGACGTTGAACAATCATATGGTTGTTAAAAATGTGTTTTGGTAGTATCAATTTGATATTTCAAGGTTCATAAAACTATTTTCGTGATTAATACACGATGAAATCAAGCTAAAAATATGTTTAGAACATCAAACGGTGGGTCATACACGTGATTTTTGTAAAATTTTGAACAAAATTGTTCGACATTGAACGACCCATATGGTTATTGAAAATGTATTTTTGTAATTCCGAACTAGTACATCTGTCTTCATATATGTATTATCGTGTAGAAAATATTTTCAAATCGAATTGGAAATAAATTTTGAATGTTGAACAATGGGTTCAAAGCACTCGAATTTTGCACAATTTTCACAAAAACTAAGGCAATTCGACGTTGAACATTCGATATAGTTGTTAACAATGTGTTTTCGTAATACCAATTTAATATGCAAAGTATCATATAATTGTTTTGATGATTAATAGACATTGAAATCATGCTAAAGACAGGTTTAGAACATCCAACGGTTGGTCGTACTCGTGAATTTTGGAAAATTTAAAACAAAATGGTTCCACATTGAACAACCTATATGGTTATTGAAAACGGATTTTTTTGATTCAAAACTAGAACATATGTCTTCATGTTCGTATTATATTGTAGAAAAAAATTTGAAAATCGAACTGAAAATAGATTTCAGACGCTGAATAGTAGGTTCAAAGCATGAATTTTGCACAATTTTCACCAAGCCGAGGCAATTCAATGTTGAACTGTCTATATACTTTTTAAAAATGTGTTTTCAAAATAATAATTTGATATTTAAAGTTTTATGAAACTATTTTGATGACTAATACACAATGAAATCAAGCTAAAAAGAGGTTTAGAACATCCAACGGTGGGTCATACATGTGAATTTTGAAAAAAAATTGAACAAAATGGTTCGACATTGAACAACCTATATGGTTGTTAAAAATAAATTTTATTAATTCCAAACTGGTACGTATGTCTTCATATATGTATTATTTTGTAAAAAAATGTTTGAAATTGAAAATAGACTTCGGACGATGAATAGTAGGTTCAAAACATGAATTATGCACAATTTTCACTATAACCGAAGCGATCCAACGTTGAACAGTCGATATAGTTGTCAAAAATGTGTTTTCGTGATACCAATTTGATAGTTAAAATTTTATAAAACTATTTTGATGATTAATACACGATGAAATCAAGCTAAAAATAAGTTTAGAATATCCAACGATGGGTCATACTCTTGAATTTTGTAAAATTTTTAACAAAATTGTTCGACATTGGTCAATCTATATGGTTGTTAAAAACACACTTTTATGTTTCCAAACTAGTACATCTGTCTATATTCATATATTATCTAGTATAGAAAGTATTGAAATCAAATTAAAATTTAATTTCGTACGATGAATAGTAAGTTCACAGCACGAATTTTGTAGAATTTTCACGAATATCGAGACAATTTGACGTTAAACAACCACATAGTTGTTAAAAATGTGTTTTGGTGATACCAATATGATATTTAAAGTTTCATAAATCTATTTTGGTGATTAGTACATGATGAAATCAAGCTAAAAATAGGTTTAGAACATCAAACGGTGGGTCATACAAGTGATTTTTGTAAAATTTTGAACAAAATTGTTTAACATTGAACAACCCATATGGTTGTCGAAAATCCATTTTTGTGATTCCAAACTAGTACATCTGTCTTCATATATGTATTATCGTGTAGAAAATATCTTTAAATTGAATTGTAAATAAATTTCGGACGTTGAATAGTTGGTTCAAAGCACGAATTTTGCAGAATTTTCACAAAAACCAAGGCATTTTGACGTTAAACGGCCGATATATGTCTTCATATATGTCTATATTGTAGAAAACGTTTCGAACTCGAACTGAAAATAAATTTCAGATGCTGGACAGTGGGTTCAAATCATGAATTTTAAACAATTTTCACAAAATCGAGCTGATTCGACATTGAAGGGTCGATATAGGTTTCAAAAATATGTTTTCGTGATACAAATTTGATATTTAAAGTTTCATAAAACTATTTTGATGATTAATAAACGATGAAATCAAGCTAAAAAGAGGTTTAGAACATCAAACGATGGGTCATACTCTTGAATTTTGTAAAATTTGAACAAAATTGTTCGACATTGAACAATCTATATGGTTGTTGAAAACGTACTTTTATGATTCCAAACTAGTACATATGTCTATATACATGTATTATCTAGGATAGAATGTATCGAAATCAAAATTTGATTTCGTACGATCAACAATGATTTCATAGCATGAATTTTGTAGAATTTTCACGAATATCGAGACGATTTGACGTTGAACAATCATATGGTTGTTAAAAATGTGTTTTGGTGGTACCAATTTGATATTTCAAGGTTCATAAAACTATTTTCGTGATTAATACACGATGAAATCAAGCTAAAAATAGGTTTAGAACATCAAACGGTAGGTCATACATGTGATTTTTGTAAAATTTTGAACAAAATTGTTCGACATTGAACAACCCATATGGTTATTGAAAATGTATTTTTGTAATTCCAAACTAGTACATCTGTCTTCATATATGTATTATCGTGTAGAAAATATTTTCAAATCGAATTGAAAATAAATTTCGAATGTTGAACAATGGGTTCAAAGCACACGAATTTTGCACAATTTTCACAAAAACTAAGGCAATTCGACGTTTAACAGTCGATATAGTTGTTAAAAATGTGTTTTTGTAATACCAATTTAATATGTAAAGTATCATATAATTGTTTTGATGATTAATAGACATTGAAATCATGCTAAAGATAGGTTTAGAACATCCAACGGTAGGTCGTACTCGTGAATTTTGGAAAATTTAAAACAAAATGGTTCCACATTGAACAACCTATATGGTTATTGAAAACGGATTTTTTTGATTCAAAACTAGAACATATGTCTTCATGTTCGTATTATATTGTAGAAAAAATTTGAAAATCGAACTGAAAATAGATTTCAGACGCTGAATAGTAGGTTCAAAGCATGAATTTTGCACAATTTTCACCAAGCCGAGGCAATTCAATGTTGAACTGTCTATATACTTTTTAAAAATGTGTTTTCAAAATAATAATTTGATATTTAAAGTTTTATGAAACTATTTTGATGACTAATACACAATGAAATCAAGCTAAAAAGAGGTTTAGAACATCCAACGGTGGGTCATACATGTGAATTTTGAAAAAAAATTGAACAAAATGGTTCGACATTGAATAACCTATATGGTTGTTGAAAATAAATTTTATTAATTCCAAACTGGTACGTATGTCTTCATATATGTATTATTTTGTAAAAAATGTTTGAAATTGAAAATAGACTTCGGACGATGAATAGTAGGTTCAAAACATGAATTATGCACAATTTTCACTATAATCGAAGCGATCCAACGTTGAACGGTCGATATAGTTGTCAAAAATGTGTTTTCTTGATACCAATTTGATAGTTAAAATTTCATAAAACTATTTTGATGATTAATACACGATGAAATCAAGCTAAAAATAAGTTTAGAATATCCAACGATGGGTCATACTCTTGAATTTTGTAAAATTTTGAACAAAATTGTTCGACATTGGTCAATCTATATGGTTGTTAAAAACACACTTTTATGTTTCCAAACAAGTACATCTGTCTATATACATATATTATCTAGTATAGAAAGTATTGAAATCAAATTAAAATTTAATTTCGTACGATGAATAGTAAGTTCACAGCATGAATTTTGTAGAATTTTCACGAATATCGAGACAATTCGATGTTGAACAACCATATAGTTGTTAAAAATGTGTTTTGGTGATACCAAATTGATATCTAAAGTTTTATAAAACTATTTTGTTGATCAATACACGATGAAATCAAGCTAAAAATAGGTTTAAAACATCCAACGATGGGTCATACTCGTGAATTTTGTAAAATTTGAACAAAAATGTTTGACATTGAACAATCTATATGGTTGTTGAAAATATTTTTTTTTTATTCCAAACTAGTACATCTGTCTATACGCATGTATTATCTAGTATAGAAAGTATTGAAATCAAATTAAAATTTAATTTCATACAATGAATAGTAAGTTCAAAGCATGAATTTTGTAGAATTTTCACGAATATCGAGACAATTTGACGCTAAACAACCATATAGCTGTTAAAAATGTGTTTTGGTGATACCAATATGATATTTAAAGTTTCATAAATCTATTTTGGTGATTAGTACATGATGAAATCAAGCTAAAAATAGGTTTAGAACATCAAACGGTCGGTCATACAAGTGATTTTTGTAAAATTTTGAACAAAATTGTTCGACATTGAACAACCCATATGGTTGTCGAAAATCCATTTTTGTGATTCCAAACTAGTACATCTGTCTTCATATATGTATTATCGTGTAGAAAATATCTTTAAATCGAATTGTAAATAAATTTCGGACGTTGAATAGTTGGTTCAAAGCACGAATTTTGCAGAATTTTCACAAAAACAAGGCATTTCGACGTTGAACGGCCGATATATGTCTTCATATATGTCTATATTGTAGAAAACGTTTCGAATTCGAACTGAAAATAAATTTCAGACACTGGACAGTGGGTTCAAATCATGAATTTTAAACAATTTTCACAAAATCGAGCTGATTCGACATTGAAGGGTCGATATAGGTTTCAAAAATATGTTTTCGTGATACAAATTTGATATTTAAAGTTTCATAAAACTATTTTGATGATTAATAAACAATGAAATCAAGCTAAAAAGAGGTTTAGAACATCCAACGATGGGTCATACTCTTGAATTTTGTAAAATTTGAACAAAATTGTTCGACATTGAACAATCTATATGGTTGTTGAAAACGTATTTTTATGATTCCAAACTAGTACATATGTCTATATACATGTATTATCTAGGATAGAATGTATCTAAATCAAAATTTGATTTCGTACGATGAACAATGATTTCATAGCATGAATTTTGTAGAATTTTCACGAATATCGAAACGATTTGACGTTGAACAATCATATGGTTGTTAAAAATGTGTTTTGGTGGTACCAATTTGATATTTCAAGGTTCATAAAACTATTTTCGTGATTAATACACGATGAAATCAAGCTAAAAATAGGTTTAGAACATCAAACGGTGGGTCATACACGTGATTTTTGTAAAATTTTGAACAAAATTGTTCGACATTGAACAACCCATGTGGTTGTTCAAATACATTTTTTTGATTCCAAACTAGTACATCTGTCTATATGCATGTATTATCTAGCATAGAAAGATTTGAAATCAAATTAAAATTTAATTTCATACAATGAATAGTAAGTTCAAAGCATGAATTTTGTAGAATTTTCACAAATATCGAGACAATTTGACGTTAAACAACCATATAGTTGTTAAAAATGTGTTTTGGTGATACCAATTTGATATTTAAAGTTTCATAAAACTATTTTGATGATTAATACACGATAAAATCAAGCTAAAAAGAGGTTTAGAACTTCCAACGATGGGTCATACTCGTGAATTTTGTAAAATTTGAACAAAATTGTTCGACATTGAACAATCTATATGGTTGTTGAAAACGTATTTTTATGATTCCAAACTAGTACATATGTCTATATACATGTATTATCTAGGATAGAATGTATCTAAATCAAAATTTGATTTCGTACGATGAACAATGATTTCATAGCATGAATTTTGTAGAATTTTCACGAATATCGAAACGATTAGACGTTGAACAATCATATGGTTGTTAAAAATGTGTTTTGGTGGTACCAATTTGATATTTCAAGGTTCATAAAACTATTTTCGTGATTAATACACGATGAAATCAAGCTAAAAATAGGTTTAGAACATCAAACGGTGGGTCATACACGTGATTTTTGTAAAATTTTGAACAAAATTGTTCGACATTGAACAACCCATGTGGTTGTTCAAATACATTTTTTTGATTCCAAACTAGTACATCTGTCTATATGCATGTATTATCTAGCATAGAAAGATTTGAAATCAAATTAAAATTTAATTTCATACAATGAATAGTAAGTTCAAAGCATGAATTTTGTAGAATTTTCACAAATATCGAGACAATTTGACGTTAAACAACCATATAGTTGTTAAAAATGTGTTTTGGTGATACCAATTTGATATTTAAAGTTTCATAAAACTATTTTGATGATTAATACACGATAAAATCAAGCTAAAAAGAGGTTTAGAACTTCCAACGATGGGTCATACTCGTGAATTTTGTAAAATTTGAACAAAATTGTTCGACATTGAACAATCTATATGGTTGTTGAAAACGTATTTTTATGATTCCAAACTAGTACATATGTCTATATACATGTATTATCTAGGATAGAATGTATCTAAATCAAAATTTGATTTCGTACGATGAACAATGATTTCATAGCATGAATTTTGTAGAATTTTCACGAATATCGAAACGATTTGACGTTGAACAATCATATGGTTGTTAAAAATGTGTTTTGGTGGTACCAATTTGATATTTCAAGGTTCATAAAACTATTTTCGTGATTAATACACGATGAAATCAAGCTAAAAATAGGTTTAGAACATCAAACGGTGGGTCATACACGTGATTTTTGTAAAATTTTGAACAAAATTGTTCGACATTGAACAACCCATGTGGTTGTTCAAATACATTTTTTTGATTCCAAACTAGTACATCTGTCTATATGCATGTATTATCTAGCATAGAAAGATTTGAAATCAAATTAAAATTTAATTTCATACAATGAATAGTAAGTTCAAAGCATGAATTTTGTAGAATTTTCACAAATATCGAGACAATTTGACGTTAAACAACCATATAGTTGTTAAAAATGTGTTTTGGTGATACCAATTTGATATTTAAAGTTTCATAAAACTATTTTGATGATTAATACACGATAAAATCAAGCTAAAAAGAGGTTTAGAACTTCCAACGATGGGTCATACTCGTGAATTTTGTAAAATTTGAACAAAATTGTTCGACATTGAACAATCTATATGGTTGTTGAAAACGTATTTTTATGATTCCAAACTAGTACATATGTCTATATACATGTTTATCTAGTATAGAATGTATCGAAATCAAAATTTGATTTTGTACGATCAACAATGATTTCATAGCATGAATTTTGTAGAATTTTCACGAATATCGAGACGATTTGACGTTGAACAATCATATGGTTGTTAAAAATGTGTTTTGGTGGTACCAATTTGATATTTCAAGGTTCATAAAACTATTTTCGTGATTAATACACGATGAAATCAAGCTAAAAATAGGTTTAGAACATCAAACGGTGGGTCATACACGTGATTTTTGTAAAATTTTGAACAAAATTGTTCGACATTGAACGACCCATATGGTTATTGAAAACGTATTTTTGTAATTCCGAACTAGTACATCTGTCTTCATATATGTATTATCGTGTAGAAAATATTTTCAAATCGAATTGGAAATAAATTTTGAATGTTGAACAATGGGTTCAAAGCACACGAATTTTGCACAATTTTCACAAAAACTAAGGCAATTCGACGTTGAACAGTCGATATAGTTGTTAACAATGTGTTTTCGTAATACCAATTTAATATGTAAAGTATCATATAATTGTTTTGATGATTAATAGACATTGAAATCATGCTAAAGACAGGTTTAGAACATCCAACGATTGGTCGTACTCGTGAATTTTGGAAAATTTAAAACAAAATGGTTCCACATTCAACAACCTATATGGTTATTGAAAACGGATTTTTTTGATTCAAAACTAGAACATATGTTTTCATGTTCGTATTATATTGTAGAAAAAAATTTGAAAATCGAACTGAAAATAGATTTCAGACGCTGGATAGTAGGTTCAAAGCATGAATTTTGCACAATTTTCACCAAGCCGAGGCAATTCAATGTTGAACTGTCTATATACTTTTTAAAAATGTGTTTTCAAAATAATAATTTGATATTTAAAGTTTTATGAAACTATTTTGATGACTAATACACAATGAAATCAAGCTAAAAAGAGGTTTAGAACATCCAACGGTGGGTCATACATGTGAATTTTGAAAAAAAATTGAGCAAAATGGTTCGACATTGAACAACCTATATGGTTGTTGAAAATAAATTTTATTAATTCCAAACTGGTACGTATGTCCTCATATATGTATTATTTTGTAAAAAATGTTTGAAATTGAAAATAGACTTCGGACGATGAATAGTAGGTTCAAAACATGAATTATGCACAATTTTCACTATAACCGAAGCGATCCAACGCTGAACGGTCGATATAGTTGTCAAAAATGTGTTTTCGTGATACCAATTTGATAGTTAAAATTTCATAAAACTATTTTGATGATTAATACACGATGAAATCAAGCTAAAAATAAGTTTAGAATATCCAACGATGGGTCATACTCTTGAATTTTGTAAAATTTTGAACAAAATTGTTCGACATTGGTCAATCTATATGGTTGTTAAAAACACACTTTTATGTTTCCAAACTAGTACATCTGTCTATATTCATATATTATCTAGTATAGAAAGTATTGAAATCAAATTAAAATTTAATTTCGTACGATGAATAGTAAGTTCACAGCATGAATTTTGTAGAATTTTCACGAATATCGAGACAATTCGATGTTGAACAACCATATAGTTGTTAAAAATGTGTTTTGGTGATACCAAATTGATATCTATAGTTTTATAAAACTATTTTGGAGATCAATACACGATGAAATCAAGCTAAAAATAGGTTTAAAACATCCAACGATGGGTCATACTCGTGAATTTTGTAAAATTTGAACAAAAATGTTCGACATTGAACAATCTATATGGTCGTTGAAAATATATATTTTTTTATTCCAAAGTAGTACATCTGTCTATACGCATGTATTATCTAGTATAGAAAGTATTGAAATCAAATTAAAATTTAATTTCATACGATGAATAGTAAGTTCAAAGCATGAATTTTGTAGAATTTTCACGAATATCGAGACAATTTGATGCTAAACAACCATATAGCTATTAAAAATGTGTTTTGGTGATACCAATATGATATTTAAAGTTTCATAAATCTATTTTGGTGATTAGTACATGATGAAATCAAGCTAAAAATAGGTTTAGAACATCAAACGGTGGGTCATACAAGTGATTTTTGTAAAATTTCGAACAAAATTGTTCGACATTGAACAACCCATATGGTTGTCGAAAATCCATTTTTGTGATTCCAAACTAGTACATCTGTCTTCATATATGTATTATCGTGTAGAAAATATGTTTAAATCGAATTGTAAATAAATTTCGGACGTTGAATAGTTGGTTTAAAGCACGAATTTTGCAGAATTTTCACAAAAACCAAGGCATTTCGACGTTGAACGGCCGATATATGTCTTCATATATGTCTGTATTGTAGAAAACGTTTCGAACTCGAACTGAAAATAAATTTCAGATGCTGGACAGTGGGTTCAAATCATGAATTTTAAACAATTTTCACAAAATCGAGCTGATTCGACGTTGAAGGGTCGATATAGGTTTCAAAAATATGTTTTCGTGATACAAATTTGATATTTAAAGTTTCATAAAACTATTTTGATGATTAATAAACGATGAAATCAAGCTAAAAAGAGGTTTAGAACATCCAACGATGGGTCATACTCTTGAATTTTGTAAAATTTTAACAAAATTGTTCGACATTGAACAATCTATATGGTTGTTGAAAACGTATTTTTATGATTCCAAACTAGTACATATGTCTATATACATGTATTATCTAGGATAGAATGTATCGAAATCAAAATTTGATTTAATTTTGATTTCGATACGATCGACAATGATTTCATAGCATGAATTTTGTAGAATTTTCACGAATATCGAAACGATTTGACGTTGAACAATCATATGGTTGTTAAAAATGTGTTTTGGTGGTACCAATTTGATATTTCAAGGTTCATAAAAGTATTTTCGTGATTAATACATGATGAAATCAAGCTAAAAATAGGTTTAGAACATCAAACGGTGGGTCATACATGTGATTTTTGTAAAATTTTGAACAAAATTGTTCGACATTGAACGACCCATATGGTTATTGAAAATGTATTTTTGTAATTCCGAACTAGTACATCTGTCTTCATATATGTATTATCGTGTAGAAAATATTTTCAAATCGAATTGAAAATAAATTTCGAATGTTGAACAATGGGTTCAAAGCACACGAATTTTGCCCAATTTTCACAAAAACTAAGGCAATTCGACGTTGAACAGTCGATATAGTTGTTAACAATGTGTTTTCGTAATACCAATTTAATAAGTAAAGTATCATATAATTGTTTTGATGATTAATAGACATTGAAATCATGCTAAAGATAGGTTTAGAACATCCAACGGTAGGTCGTACTCGTGAATTTTGGAAAATTTAAAACAAAATGGTTCCACATTAAACAACCTATATGGTTATTGAAAACGGATTTTTTTGATTCAAAACTAGAACATATGTCTTCATGTTCGTATTATATTGTAGAAAAAAATTTGAAAATCGAACTGAAAATATATTTTAGACGCTGGATAGTGGGTTTAAAGCATGTATTTTGCACAATTTTCACCAAGCCGAGGCAATTCAATGTTGAACTATCTATATACTTTTTAAAAATGTGTTTTCAAAATAATAATTTGATATTTAAAGTTTTATGAAACTATTTTGATGACTAATACACAATGAAATCAAGCTAAAAAGAGGTTTAGAACATCCAACGGTGGGTCATACATGTGAATTTTGAAAAAAAAATTGAACAAAATGGTTCGACATTGAACAACCTATATGGTTGTTGAAAATAAATTTTATTAATTCCAAACTGGTACGTATGTCTTCATATATGTATTATTTTGTAAAAAATGTTTGAAATTGAAAATAGACTTCGGACGATGAATAGTAGGTTCAAAACATGAATTATGCACAATTTTCACTATAACCGAAGCGATCCAACGTTGAACGGTCGATATAGTTGTCAAAAATGTGTTTTCGTGATACCAATTTGATAGTTAAAATTTCATAAAACTATTTTGATGATTAATACACAATGAAATCAAGCTAAAAATAAGTTTAGAATATCCAACGATGGGTCATACTCTTGAATTTTGTAAAATTTTGAACAAAATTGTTCGACATTGGTCAATCTATATGGTTGTTACGAACACACTTTTATGTTTCCAAACTAGTACATCTGTCTATATACATATATTATCTAGTATAGAAAGTATTGAAATCAAATTAAAATTTAATTTCGGACGATGAATAGTAAGTTCACAGCATGAATTTTGTAGAATTTTCATGAATATCTAGACAATTCGACGTTGAACAACCATATAGTTGTTAAAAATGTGTTTTGGTGATACCAAATTGATATCTAAAGTTTCATAAAACTATTTTGGTGATTAATACACGATGAAATCAAGCTAAAAATAGGTTTAGAACATCAAACGGTGGGTCATACACGTGATTTTTGTAAAATTTTTAACAAAATTGTTCGACATTGAACAACCTATATGGTTGTTCAAATACATTTTTTGGATTCAAAACTAGTACATATGTCTTCATATATATATATATATATATATATATATATATATATATATATATATATATTATTTTGTAGAAAACATTTGGAAATCAAATTGAAAATAGATTTTGGATGCTAAACAATATGTTCAAAACATGAATTATGCACAATTTTCCCTATAACTGAGGCGATCCAGCGTTGAATGGTCGATATAGTCTTCAAAAATGTGTTTTCGTGATACCAATTTGATATTTAAAGTTTCATAAAAATATTTTGATGATTAATACACGATGAAATCAAGCTAAAAAAAGGTTTAAAACATCCAACGATGGGTCATACTCGTGAATTTTGTAAAATTTGAACAAAATTGTTCGACATTGAACAATCTATATGGTTGTTGAAAATACATTTTTTTTTATTCCAAACTAGTACATCTGTCTATACGCATGTATTATCTAGTATAGAAACTATTGAAATCAAATTAAAATTTAATTTCATATGTTGAATAGTAAGTTCAAAGCATGAATTTTGTAGAATTTTCACGAATATCGAGACAATTTGACGTTAAACAACCACATAGTTGTTAAAAATGTGTTTGGTGATACCAATTTGATATTTAAAGTTTCATAAATCTATTTTGGTGATTAATACATGATGAAATCAAGCTAAAAATAGGTTTACAACATCAAACGGTGGGTCATACAAGTGATTTTTTTAAAATTTTGAAAAAAATTGTTCGACATTGAACAACCCATATGGTTGTCAAAAATGCATTTTTGAGATTCCGAACTAGTACATCTATCTTCATATATGTATTATCGTGTAGAAAATATCTTTAAATCGAATTGTAAATAAATTTCGGACGTTGAATAGTGGGTTGAAAGCACGAATTTTGCAGAATTTTCACAAAAACCAAGGCATTTCGACGTTGAACGGCCTATATATGTCTTCATATATTTATACATTGTAGAAAACGTTTCGAACTCGAACTGAAAATAAATTTCGGACGTTGGACAGTGGGTTCAAATCATGAATGTTAAACAATTTTCAAAAAATCGAGCCGATTCGACGTTAAAGGGTCGATATAGGCTTCAAAAATATGTTTTCGTGATACCAATTTGATATTTAAAGTTTCATAAAACTATTTTAATGATTAATACACGATGAAATCAAGCTAAAAATAGGTTTAGAACATCCAACGATGGGTCATACTCTTGAATTTTGTAAAATTTGAATAAAATTGTTCGACATTGAACAATCTATATGGTTGTTGAAAACGTATTTTTATGATTACAAACTAGTACATATGTCTATACACATGTATTATCTAGTATAGAATGTATTGAAATCAAATTAAAATTTAATTTCGTACGATGAATAGTAAGTTCACAGCATGAATTTTGTAGAATTTTCACGAATATCGAGACAATTCGACGTTGAATAACCAAATAGTTGTTAAAAATGTATTTTGGTGACACCAAATTGATGTCTAAAGTTTCATAAAACTATTTTGGTGATTAATACACGATGAAATCAAGCTAAAAATAGGTTTAGAACATCAAACGGTGGGTCATACACGTGATTTTTGTAAAATTTTAATCAAAATTGTTCGACATTGAACAACCCATGTGGTTGTTCAAATACATTTTTTTGATTCCAAACTAGTACATCTGTCTATATGCATGTATTTTCTAGTATAGAAAGTATTGAAATCAAATTAAAATTTAATTTCATACAATGAATAGTAAGTTCAAAGCATGAATTTTGTAGAATTTTCACAAATATCGAGACAATTTGACGTTAAACAACCATATAGTTGTTAAAAATGTGTTTTGGTGATACCAATTTGATATTTAAAGTTTCATAAAACTATTTTGATGATTAATACACGATAAAATCAAGCTAAAAAGAGGTTTAGAACTTCCAACGATAGGTCATACTCGTGAATTTTGTAAAATTTGAACAAAATTGTTCGACATTGAACAATCTATATGGTTGTTGAAAACGTATTTTTATGATTCCAAACTAGTACATATGTCTATATACATGTTTATCTAGTATAGAATGTATCGAAATCAAAATTTGATTTCGTACGATCAACAATGATTTCATAGCATGAATTTTGTAGAATTTTCACGAATATCGAGACGATTTGACGTTGAACAATCATATGGTTGTTAAAAATGTGTTTTGGTGGTACCAATTTGATATTTCAAGGTTCATAAAACTATTTTCGTGATTAATACATGATGAAATCAAGCTAAAAATAGGTTTAGAACATCAAACGGTGGCTCATACACGTGATTTTTGTAAAATTTTGAACAAAATTGTTCGACATTGAACGACCCATATGGTTATTGAAAATGTATTTTTGTAATTCCGAACTAGTACTTCTGTCTTCATATATGTATTATTGTGTAGAAAATATTTTCAAATCGAATTGGAAATAAATTTTGAATGTTGAACAATGGGTTCAAAGCACACGAATTTTGCACAATTTTCACAAAAACTAAGGCAATTCGACGTTGAACAGTCGATATAGTTGTTAACAATGTGTTTTCGTAATACCAATTTAATATGTAAAGTATCATATAATTGTTTTGATGATTAATAGACATTGAAATCATGCTAAAGACAGGTTTAGAACATCCAACGATTGGTCGTACTCGTGAATTTTGGAAAATTTAAAACAAAATGGTTCCACATTCAACAACCTATATGGTTATTGAAAACGGATTTTTTTTATTCAAAACTAGAACATATGTTTTCATGTTCGTATTATATTGTAGAAAAAAATTTGAAAATCGAACTGAAAATAGATTTCAGACGCTGGATAGTAGGTTCAAAGCATGAATTTTGCACAATTTTCACCAAGCCGAGGCAATTCAATGTTGAACTGTCTATATACTTTTTAAAAATGTGTTTTCAAAATAATAATTTGATATTTAAAGTTTTATGAAACTATTTTGATGACTAATACACAATGAAATCAAGCTAAAAAGAGGTTTAGAACATCCAACGGTGGGTTATAGTTGTGAATTTTGAAAAAAAATTGAACAAAATGGTTCGACATTGAACAACCTTTATGGTTGTTGAAAATAAATTTTAGTAATTCCAAACTGGTACATATGTCTTCATATATGTATTATCTTGTAAAAAATGTTTGAAATTGAAAATAGACTTCGGACGCTGAATAGTAGGTTCAAAACATTAATTATGCACAATTTTCTCTATAACCGAAGCGATCCAACGTTGAACGGTGGATATAGTCTTCAAAAATGTGTTTTCGTGATACCAATTTGATATTAAAAGTTTTATAAAACTATTTTGAAGATTAATACACGATGAAATTAAGCTAAAAATAGGTTTAAAACATCCAACGATGGGTCATACTCTTGAATTTTGCAAAATTTTAACAAAATTGTTCGATGTTGAACAATCTATATGGTTGTTGAAAATACATTTTTTTTTATTCCAAACTAGTACATTTGTCTATATGCATGTATTATCTAGTATAGAAAGTATTAAATCAAATTAAAATCGAATTTCATACGATGAATAGTAAGTTCAAAGCATGAATTTTGTAGAATTTTCACGAATATCGAGACAATTTGACGTTAAACAACTATATAGTTGTTAAAAATGTGTTTTGGTGATACCAATTTGATATTTAAAGTTTTATAAATCTATTTTGGTGATTAATACAGGATAAAATCCAGCTAAAAATAGGTTTAGAACATCAAACGGTGGGTCATACAAGTGATTTTTGTAAAATTTTGAACAAAATTGTTCGACATTGAACAACCCATATGGTTGTCGAAAATGCATTTTTGTGATTCCAAACTAGTACATCTGTCTTCATATATGTATTATCGTGTAGAAAATATCTTTAAATCGAATTGTAAATAAATTTCGGACGTTGAATAGTTGGTTCAATGCACGAATTTTACATAATTTTCACAAAAACCAAAGCATTTCGACGTTGAACGGCCGATATATGTCTTCATATATGTATATATTGTAGAAAAAGTTTGGAACTCGAACTGAAAATAAATTTCGGACGCTGGGCAGTGGGTTCAAAGTATGAATTTTAAACAATTTTCACAAAATCGAGACGATTCGACGTTGAACGGTCGATATAGGCTTCAAAAATGTGTTTTCGTGATACCAATTTGATATTTAAAGTTTCATAAAATTATTTTGATGATTAATACACAATGAAATCAAGCTGAAAAGAGGTTTAGGATCTCCAACGATGGGTCATACTCGTGAATTTTGTAAAGTTTGAACAAAATTGTTCGACATTGAACAATCTATATGGTTGTTGAATACGTATTTTTATGATTCCAAATTAGTACATATGTCTATATACATGTATTATCTAGTATGGAATGTATTGAAATCAAATTGAAATTTGATTTCGTATGATGAACAATGATTTTGTAGCATGAATTTTGTAGAATTTTCACGAATATCGAGATGATTTGACGTTGAACAATCATATGGTTGTTAAAAATGTGTTTTGGTGGTACCAATTTGATATTTAAAGTTTCATAAAACTATTTTCGTGATTAATACACGATGAAATCAAGCTAAAAATAGGTTTATAACATCAAACGTTGGGTCATACACGTGATTTTTGTAAAATTTCCAACAAAATTGTTCGACATTGAACAACCCATATGGTCATTGAAAATGTATTTTTCTAATTCCAAACTAGTACATGTGTCTTCATATCTGTATTATCGTGTAGAAAATATTTTCAAATCGAATTGAAAATGGGTTCAACAATTGTTCGACATTGAACAACCCATAAATTTCGAACGTTGAACAATGGGTTCAAAGCACACGAATTTTGCACAATTTTCACAAAAACTAAGGCAATTCGACGTTGAACAGTTGATATAGTTGTTAAAAATGTGTTTTCGTAATACCAATTTAATATATAAAGTATCATAGAATTGTTTTGATGATTAATAGACATAAAAATCACGCTAAATATAGGTTTAGAACATCCAACGGTAGGTCGTACTCGTGAATTTTGAAAATTTAAAACAAAATGGTTCCACATTGAACAACCTATATGGTTATTGAAAACGGATTTTTTTGATTCAAAACTAGAACATATGTCTTCATATTTGTATTATATTGTAGAAAAAATTTGAAAATCGAACTGAAAATAGATTTCAGATGCTGGATAGTGGGTTCAAAGCATGAATTTTGCACAATTTTCACCAAATCGAGGCGATTCAATGTTGAACTGTCTATATACTTTTTAAAAATGTGTTTTCATAATAATAATTTTATATTTAAAGTTTTATAAAACTATTTTGATGACTAATACACAATGAAATCAAGCTAAAAAGAGGTTTAGAACATCCAACGGTGGGTCATACTTCTGAATTTTGAAAAAAAATTGAACAAAATGGTTCGACATTGAACAACCTATATGGTTGTCGAAAATGAATTTTAGTAATTCCAAACTGGTACATATGTCTTCATATATGTATTATCTTGTAAAAAATGTTTGAAATTGAAAATAGACTTCGGACGCTGAATAGTAGGTTCAAAACATGAATTTTGTAGTATTTTCACGAATATCAAGAAAATTTGACGTTAAACAACCATATAGTTGTTAAAAATGTGTTTTGGTGATACCAATTTGATATTTAAAGTTTCATAAAACTATTTTGGTGATTAATACACGATGAAATCAAGCTAAAAATAAGTTTAGAACATCAAACGGTGAGTCATACACGTGATTTTTGTAAAATTTCGAACAAAATTGTTCGACATTGAACAACTCATATGGTTGTTCAAATGTATTTTTGTGAATCTAAACTAGTACATGTGTCTTCATAGATGTATTATTGTGTAGAAAATATTTTGAAATCGAATTGAAAATAAATTTCGGACGTTGAATAGTGGCTTCAAAGCACGAATTTTGCACAATTTTTACAAAAACCGAGGCAATTCGATGTTGAACGTCCGATATAGCTGTTAAAAATGTATTTTCGTAATACCAATTTAATATTTAAAGTTTTCTAAAATTGTTTTGATGATTAATAGAAGATGAAATCATGATAAAAATAGGTTTAGAACATCTAACGCTGGGTCGTACTCGTATATTTTTAAAAATTTCGAACAAAATGGTTCCACATTGTACAACCAATATGGTTATTGAAAATGCATTTTTTTAATTCCAAACTAGTACATCTGCCTTCATATAAGTACTATATTGTAGAAAAAAGTTTGGAAATTGAACTGAAAATAGATTTCGGACGCTCGACAGTGGGTTGAAAATATGAATTTTACACAATTTTCACAAAATCGAGGCGATTCGACGCTGAACGGTCTATGTACTTTTTAAAAAAGTGTTTTCGTGATAATTATTTGATATTTAAAATTTCATAAAACTATTTTGATGAATAATACACAATGAAATCAAGTTAAAAAGAGGTTTAGAACATAACGGTAGGTCATACTAGTGAATTTCGAAATTTTTTTGAACATAATGGTTCGACATAGAACAACCTATATGGTTGTTGAAAATGAATTTTTGTAATTCCAAACTGATACATATGTCTTCATATATGTATTATCTTGTAGAAAAAGTTTGAAAATCAAATTGAAAATAGATTTCGAACGCTCAACAGTAAGTTCAAAACATGAATTATGCACAATTTTCACTATAACCGAAGCGATCCGACGTTGAACAGTCGATATAGTTGTCAAAAATGTGTTTTCGTGATACTAATTTGATATTTAAAGTTTCATAAAACTATTTTGGTAATTAATACACGATGAAATCAAGCTAAAAATAGGTCAAACGGTGGGTAATACACGTGATTTTTGTAAAATTTCGAGCAAAATTATTTGACATTGAACAACCCATATGGTTGTTGAAAATCCATTTTTGTGATTCCAAAACTAGTACATCTTTCTTCATATATGTATTATCATGTAGAAAATATTTTCAAATCGAATTGAAAATAAATTTCGGACGTTGAATTGTGGGTTCAAATCACGAATTTTGCACAATTTTCAAAAAAACCGAGGCAATTTGACGTTGAACGGCCGATATAGTTGTTAAAAATATATTTTCGTAATACCAATTTAATATTTAAAGTATCGTAGATTTGTTTTGATGATTAATAGACAATGAAATTATGCTAAAAATAGGTTTAGAACATCCAACGGTAGGTCGTATTCGTGAATTTTGAAAAATTTCGAACAAAATGATTCCACATTGAACAACCTATATGGTTGTTCAAAACGTATTTTTGTGATTCTAAACTAGTATATATGTCTTAATATATGTATTATATTGTAGAAAAATTTTGAAAATCGAACAGAAAATAAATTTCGACCGCTGGACAATGGGTTCTCTAAGCATAAATGTTGCACAATTTTCACAAAATCGAGGCAATTCGACGTTGAACGGTCTATATACTTTTAATAAATGTGTTTTCGTGATAACATTTTGATATTTAAAGCTTCACAAAACTATTTTGATGACTAATACACAATGAAATCAAGCTAAAAACAGGTTTAGAACATCCAACGGTGGGTAATACTTATGAATATTAAAAAATTTCGAACAAAATGGTTCGACATTGAACAACCTATATGGTTGTGGAAAATGAATTTTTGTATTTCCAAACAAGTACATCTGTCTTCATATAGGTTTTATCTTGTAGAAAAAGTTTGGAAATCAAATTGAAAATAGATTTTGGACGCTGAACATTTGGTTCAAAACATGATTTTTTTTCACAATTTTCACTATCACCGAGGTGATCCGACGTTGAACAGTCGATTTAGTCTTCAAAAATGTGTTTTCGTGATACCAATTTGATATTTAAAGTTTCATAAAACTATTTTGATGATTAATACACGATGAAATCAAGCTAAAAATGGGTTTAGAACATCCAACGATGGGTCATACTCGTGAATTTTGTAAATTTGAACAAAATTGTTCGACGTTGAACAATCTATATGGCTATTGAAAACGCATTTTTATGATTCAACTAGTACATCTATCTATATACATGTATTATCTAGTATGGAAAGTATTGAAATCAAATTAAAATTTAATTTCGTATGATGAATAGTAAGTTTAAAGAATGAATTTTGTGGAATTTTCACGAATATCGAGACATTTTGACGTTGAACAACCATATAGTTGTTAAAAATGTGTTTTGGTGATACCAATTTGATATTTAAAGTTTCAAAAAACTATTTTGGTTATTAATACCCGATGAAATCATGCTAAAATAGATTTAGAACATCAAACGGTGGGTCATACACGTGATTTTTGTAAAATTTCGAACAAAATTTTTCGACATTGAACAACCTATATGGTTGTTTAAAATGCATTTTTGTGATTCCAAACTTGTACATCTGCCTTCATATATGTATTATCGTGTAGAAAATATTTTGAAATCGAATTAAAAATAATTTTCGGACGATGAACAATGGGTTCAAAGCAAGAATTTTACACAATTTTCACAAAAATCGAGGTGATTAGACATTGAACAACCGATATAGTTGTTAAAAATGTGTTTTTGTAATACCAATTTAATATTTAAAGTTTCATAAAATTGTTTTGATTATTAATCGACAATGAAATCTTGCTAAAAATAGGTTTAGAACGTCAACGGTGGGTCGTACTCGTGAATTTTGACAAATTTCGAACATAATGGTTCCACATTGAACAACCTTTGTTGAAAATGCATTTTTGTGATTCCGAACAAGTACATATGTCTTCATATATGTATTATATTGTAGAAAATGTTTGGAAATCGAACTTTAAATAGATTTTGGATGCTGGACAGTGGGTTCAATACATGAATTTTGCACACTTTTCACAAAACCGAGGCGATTTGACATTGAACAGTCTATATACTTTTTAAAAATGTGGTTTCGTGATAACAATTTAATATTTAAAGTTTTATAAAACTATTTTGATGACTAATACACAATGAAATCAAGCCAAAAAGAGATTTAGAACATCCAACGGTGGTTCATACTTGTGATTTTGAAAAATTTTGAACAAAATGGTTCGACATTGAACAACCGATATGGTTGTTGAAAATGACTTTCTGTAATTCCAAACTAGTACATCTATCTTCATATATGTATTATCTTGTAGAAAAAGTTTGAAAATTAAATTGAAAATAGACTTCAGACGCTGAACATTAAGTTCAAAATATGAATTTTGCACAATTTTCACTATAACCAAGGCGATCCGACGTTTAACGGTCGATACGGTTGTCAAAAATGTATTTTAATTTGATATTTAAAGTTTCATAAAACTATTTTGATGTTTAATACACGATTAAATCAAGCTAAAAATAGGTTTAGAACATCCAACGATGGGGTCATACTCGTGAATTTTGTAAAATTTTGAACAAAATTGTTTAACATTGAACAATCTATATGGTTATTTGTTGAAAACGCATTTTTGTGATTCTAAAGTAGTACATCTATCTTTATACATGTATTATCTAGTATAAAAAAGTATTGAAATTTGATTTCGTAGGATGAACAGTAAGTTCAAAGCATGAATTTTGTAGAATTTTCACGAATATAGAGATGAATCGATGTTGAACAACCGATATAGTTGTTAAAAATGTGTTTTGGTGATACCAATTTGACATTTAGAGCATGTTCGGTAGAGTTTTTTCTCCAAAAAATTCATTTTTCTGCCTACAATTTTTGACTTTTCAACCCTTTTTACACTACAAAAAAATTTGAAAAGTCAAAAATAACAAAAAAAACCCATTTTTTTCCAAAAAAAAACTCTACCGAACAAGTCCTTATTGTTTCATAAAACTATTTTGGTGATTAATACACAATAAAATCGAGCTAAAAATATGTTTAGAACATCCAACGGTGGGTCATACACGTGATTTTTGTAAAATTTCGAACAAAATTGTTCGACATTGAACAACCTATGTGGTTGTTGAAAATGTATTTTTATGATACCAAACTAGTACATCTATCATCATATATGTATTATCGTGTAGATAATATTTTGAAATCAAATTGAAAATAAATTTTGGACGCTAAACAGTGGGTTCAAAGCATGAATTATGTACAATTTTCACTATAACCGAGGCGATCCGACGTTGAACAGTCGATATAGTTGTCAACAATATACTTTCGTGATACCAATTTGATATTTAAAATTTCATAAAACTATTTTGATGATTAATTCATGATGAAATCAAGCTAAAAATAGGTTTAGAACATCCAACGATGGGTCATACTCGTGAATTTTGTAAAATTTTGAACAAAATTGTACGACAATGTACAATTTATATGGTTGTTTAAAATGTATTTTTGTGATTCTAAACTAGAACATCTGTCTTCATATATGTATTATCTTTTAGAAAAATTTTGGAAATCAAATTTAAAAATAAATTTCAAACGCCGAACAGTAGGTTCAAAGTATGAATTTTGCATAATTTTCACAAAAATCGAAGCGATTCAACATTGGACGGTTGATATAGTTGCTAAAAATGTGTTGTCGTGATTCCAATTTGATACTTAAAATTTCATAAAATGATTTTGATGATTAATATACAATGAAATCAAGCTACAAAAATAGGTTTAGCACATCAAACAGTGGGTCATACACCTTATTTTTGTAAAATTTCGAACAAAATTATTCGACATTGAACAACCCATATGGTTGTTGAAAATCTATTTTTGTGATTCCAAACTAGTACATCTGTCTTCGTATACGTATTATTGTGTAGAAAATATTTTCAAATCGAATTCAAAATTAATTTCGGCCCCTGGATAGTGGGTTCTAAGAACGAATTTTGTACAATTTTCACAAAACCGATTCGATTCGACGTTGAACGGTCTATATACTTTTTAAAAATGTGTTTTCCTGATAATAATTTGATATTTAAAGCTTCATAAAACTATTTTGATGACTAATACACAATGAAATCAAGCTAAAAAAGGTTTAGAATATCCAACGGTGGGTAATACTTATGAATTTTCAAAAATTTCGAACAAAATGGTTCGACATAAAACAACCTATATGGTTGTGGAAAATGAATTATAGTAATTTCAAACTAGTACATATGTCTTCATATATGTATTATCTTGTAGAAAAAGTTTGGAAATTAAATTGAAAATAGATTTCGGACACTAAACAATAGGTTCAAAACATGAATTATGCACAATTTTCACTATAAGCTAGGCAATCCCACGTTGAACGGTCGATATAGTCTTCAAAATTGTGTTTTCATGATACCTATTTGATATTTAAAGTTTCATAAAACTATTTTGATGATTAATACACAATGAAATTAAGCTAAAATTAGGTTTAGAACATTCAACGATGGGTCATACTCGTGAATTTCGTAAAATTTGAACAAAATTGTTCGACATTGAACAATCTATATAGTTGTTGAAAATACATTTTAATGATATCAAACTAGTACATCTATCTACATAAATGTATTCTCTAGTGTAGAAAGTATTGAAATCAAATTAAAATTTAATTTCGTACGATGAATAGTAAATTCAAAGCATGAATTTTGTAGAATTTTCACAAATACCGAGACTATTCGACATTGAACAACCATATAGTTGTTAAAAATGTGATTTGGTGATACCAATTTGATATTTAAAGTTTCAACTATTTTGGTGATTAATACATGATAGAATCAAGCAAAAAATAGGTGTAGAACATCAAACGGTGGGTCATACACGTAATTTTTGTAAAATTTCGAACAAATTTGTTAGACATTGAACAAACCATATGGTTGTTCAAATACATTTTTGTGATTCCAAACTAGTACATATGTCTTCATATATGTATCATTGTGTAGAAAACATTTTGAAATTGAATTGAAAATAAATTTTGAACGTTGAACAGTGGGTTCAAAGCACGAATTTTGCACAATTTTTACAAAACCGAGGCAATTCGATGTTGAACGAAAGATATAATTGTTAAAAATGTGTTTTCATAATACCAATTTAATATTTAAAAATTAATAAAATTGTTTTGATGATTAATAGACGACGAAATCATGATAAAAATAGGTTTAGAACATCCAACGGTAGGTCGTACTCATGAATTTTGAAAAATTTCGAACAAAATGATTCCACATTGAACAACCTATATGGTTGTTGTAAACGTATTTTTGTGATTCTAAACTAGTGCATATGTCTTCATATATGTATTATATTGTAGAAAAAGTTTGGAAATCCAACTAAAAATAGATTTCAGATGCTATACAGTAGGTTCTAAGCATGAATTTTGCACAATTTTCACAAAACTGAGGTGATTCGACATTGAACGGTCTATATACTTTTTAAAAATGTGTTTTCGTGATAATAATTTGATATTTAAAGCTTCATAAAACTATTTTGATGACTAATACACATTGAAATCAAGCTAAAAAGAGGTTTTGAACATCCAACAGTGGGTAATACGTGTGAATTTTCAAAAATTTCGAACAAAATGGTTCGACATTGAACAACCTATATGGTTGTGGAAAATGAATTTTTGTAATTTCAAACTAGTACATTTGTCGTCATATATGTATTATCTTGTATAAAAAGTTTGGAAATCAAATTGAAAATAGACTTCGGACACTTAACAGTAAGTTCAAAACATGAACTATGCACAATTTTCACTATAACCGAGGCGATTAGACGTTGAACAGTCGATATAGTCTTCAGAATGTGTTTTCATGATACTAATTTGATATTTAAAATTTCATAAAAATATTTTGATGATTATTATACGATGAAATCAAGCTAAAAATAGGTTTTGTAAAATTTTGAACAAAATTATTCGACATTGAACAATGTATATGGTTACTGAAAACTCATTTTTGTGATTCCAAACTAGTACATCATCTGTCTATATACATTTATTATCTAGTAGAAAAACTATTGAAATCAAATTGAAATTTAATTTCGTACGATGAACAGTAAGTTCAAATCATGAATTTTGTAGAATTTTCACAAATATCGAGACGATTTGACGTTGAACAACCAATGTAGTTGTTAAAAATGTATTTTGGTGATACCACACTGATATTTAAAGTTTCATAAAACTATTTTGGTGATTAATACACGATGAAATCAAGCTAAAAAAGGTTTAGAACATTCAATGATGGGTCATACAGGTGATTTTTGTAATATTTCAAACAAAATTGTTCGACATTGAACAACCTATATGGTTGTTTAAAATACATTTTTGTGATTCCAAACTAGTACATCTGCCTTCATATATGTATTATCATGTAGAAAATGTTTTAAAATAGAATTGAAAATAATTTTTGGACGTTGAACAGTTGGTTCAAAGCAAGAATTTTGCACAATTTTCACAAAAATCGAGGCGATTCGACATTGAACAACTGATATAGTTGTTAAAAATGAGTTTTCGTTACGCCAATTTAATATTTAAAGTTTCATAAAATTGTTTTGATGATTAATAGACAATGAAATCTTGCTAAAAATAGGTTTAGAACATCCAAAGGTGGGTCGTACTCATGAATTTTGAAAAATTTCGAACAAAATGGTTCCACATTGAACAACCTATATGGTTGTTGAAAACGCATTTTTGTGATTTCGAACTAGTACATATGTCTTCATATATGTATTATATTGTAGAAAAAGTTTAGAAATTGAACTGAAAATAGATTTCGAATGCTGGACAGTGTGTTCAAAGCATGAATTTTGCACAATTTTCACAAAACTGAGGCGATTTGATGTTGAATGGTCTATATACTTTTTAAAAATGTGTTTTCTTGATAATAATTTGATATTTAAAGTTTGATAAAACAAATTTGATGATTAATACACAATGAAATCAAGCTAAAAAAAGATTTAAAACATCTAACGGTAGGTCATACTTGTGAATTTTGAAAATTTTCGATCAAAATGGTTCGACATTGAACAACCAATATGGTTGTTGAAAATGAATTTTTGTAATTCCAAACTAGTACATCTGTCATCATATATGTATTATCGTGTAGAAAATATTTTGAAATCAAATTAAAAATAAATTTTGGATGCTAAACAGTGGGTTCAAAGCATGAATTATGTACAATTTTCACTATAACTGAGGCGATTCGACGTTGAACAGTCGATATAGTTGTCAAAAATATGTTTTTGTGACACCAATTTGATATTTAAAATTTCATAAAACTATTTTGATGATTAATACACGATGAAATCAAACTAAAAATAGGTTTAGAACATCCAACGATGGGTCATACTCGTGAATTTTGTAAAATTTTGAACAAAATTGTTCGACATTGAACCATTTATATGGTTGTTGAAAACGTATTTTTGTGATTTCAAACTACTACATTTGTATTTATACATGTATTATGTTGTATAATAGTATTGAAATCAAATTGGAATTTGATTTTGTACAATGAACAGTAAGTTCAAAGCATGAATTTTGTAGAATTTTCATGAATATCGAGACGATTCTACGTTGAACAACCGATATAGTTGTTAAAAATGTATTTTGGTAATACCAATTTGATATTTAAAGTTTCATAAAACTATTTTGGTGGTTAATACATGATAAAATCAAGCTAAAAAAGATTTAGAACATCAAACGATGGGTCATACACGTCATTTTTGTAAAATTTCGAACAAAATTGTTCGACATTGAACAACCTATATGGTTGTTTAAAATGCATTTTGTGATTCCAAACTAGTACATCTGTCTTCATATATGTATTATCGTGTAGAAAATATTTTGAAATCGAATTGAAAATAATTTTCGGACGTGGAACAGTGGGTTCAAAGCACGAGTTTTGCACAATTTTCACAAAAATCGAGGCGATTCGAAATTGAACAACCGATATAGTTGTTAAAAATGTATTTTTGTAATACCAATTTGATATTTAAAGTTTATAAAACTGTTTTAATGATTAATAGACGATGAAATCAAGCTAAAAATAGGTTTAGAACATCCAACGGTGGATTGTACTTGTGAATTTTGTAAAATTTCGAATAAAATTATTCGACATTGAACAACCTATATGGTTGTTGAAAATGAATTTTTGTGATTCTAAACTAGTACATCTGTCTTCATATATGTATTGTCTTGTAGAAAAAGTTTAGAAATCAAATTGAAAATAAATTTTGGACGCTGAACAGTTGGTTCAAAGTATGAATTTTGCACAATTTTCACAAAAACCAAAGCTATTTGACGTTGGATGGTCGATATAGTTGCTAAAATTGTGTTATCGTGATTCCAATTGGATACTTAAAGTTTCATAAAACAATTTTAATGATTAATACATGATGAAATCAAGCTAAAAATAGGTTTAGAACATCCAATGATGGGTCATACTAGTGAATTTTGAAAAATTTCGAACAAAATTGTTCGACTTTGAACAACCCATATGGTTGTTGAAAATGCATTTTTGTGATTCTGTATTAGTACAAATATCTTCATATATGTATTATCTTGTATAAAAAGTTTAGATATCTAATTGTAAATAGATATCGTACGTTGAACAATAAGTTCAAAGCATGAATTTTGTTGAACTTTCACGAATATCGAGGTGATTCAATGATGAAAACAACCGGTATAGTTGTTAAAAATGTGTTTTTGTGATACTAATTTGCTATTTAAAGTTTTATAAAACTATTTTGATAATTAATACACACTGAAATCAAGCTAAAAATAGGTTTAGGACATCCAACGTTGGGCTATACTCGTGAATTTTGTAAAATTTAAAACAAAATTTTTCGACATTGAACAAACTATATGATTGTTGAAAACGCATTTTTGTAATTCCAAACTAGTACATCTGTCTTCATATATGTATTATCTTGTTGAAAAAGTTTAGAAATCAAATTAAAAATAGATTTTGGACATTGAACAGAGTGTTCAAAGCATGTATTTTGCACAATTTTCACAAAAATCAAGACGATTTGATGTTGAACGACCGATATAATTGTTAAAAATATATTTTTGTAATACCAATTTTATATTTAAATATTCATAAAACTGTTCTGATAATTAATAAATGATGAAATCAAGCTAAAAATAAGTTTAGAATATGCAGCGGTGGGTCGTACTCGTGAATTTTGTAAAATTTCGGAGAAAAATTTTCGGCATTGAACAACCTATATGGTTGTTAAAAATGCATTTTTGTGATTCCAAAGTAGTACATCTGTCTTCATATATATATATATATATATATATATATATATATATATATATATATATATATATATATATATCTGGTAGAAAAAGTTTAGAAATAAAACTGAAAATAGATTTCAGACGCTGATCAGTGGGTTCAAAGCTTGAATTTTGTACAATTTTCACAAAACCGAGGTGATTCGACGTTCAACGGTCTATATAGTTGTTAAAAATGTATTTTTTTGATAAAAAAATTTTATTTGAAGTTTCATAAAACTATTTTGATAATATACTCGATGAAATCAAGCTAAAAACAGGTTTAGAACATCCAACGGTGGGTCATAGTTGTGAATTTTGTAAAATTGCGAACAAAATTGTTCGACATTGAACAATCTATATGGTTGTTGAAACCGTATTTTTGTGATTCCAAACTAGTACATATTTCTTCATATATGTATTATCTTGTATAAAAAGTTTGGAAATCTAATTAAAAATAGATGTCGTACGTTGAACAATAAGTTCAAAGCTTGAATTTTGTAGAATTTTTACGAATATCGAGGCAATTCGACGTTGAACAATCGATATATTTGTTAAAAATAAATTTTTGTGATACCAATTTGATATTTAAAGTCTTATAAAACTATTTGGGAGATTAATACAAGATAAAATTAAGTTAAAAATAGGTTTAGAATATCCAACGGCGGGTCTTACTCAAGGATTTTGTAAAATTTTGAATAAAATTGTTCGACATTGAACAACCTATACACGCATTTTTGTGAGTCCAAACTAGTACGTCTGTCTTCATACAAGTATTATCTTGTAGAAAAAGTTTAAAAATCGAATTGAAAATAGATTTCAGATGCTGAACAGTGGGTTCAAATCATGAATTTCGCACAATTTTCACAAAAACTGAGGCGATTTGACGTTGAACAGTCGATATAGTTGTTAAAAATATGTTTTCATGATACCAATTTGATATTTAAAGTTTCATTAAGCTAAAACTAGGTTTAGAACATTCAACGGTGGGTTATAATTGAGAAGTTTGTAAAATTTTGAAAAAAATTGTTCGACGTTAAACAACCTATATGGTTGTTGAAAATGAATTTTTGTGATTCCAAACTAGTACATCTATCTTCATATAAGTATTATCTTGTAGAAAAGTTTCGAAATTGAATTGAAAATTGATTATGTACGTTGAACAGTAAGTTCAAAGCATGAATTTTGTAGAATTTTCATGAATATCAAGGCGATTCGACTTTGAACAACCGATATTGTTGTTAAAAATGTATTTTCGTGATACCAATTTGATATTTAAAGTTTGATAAAACTATTTTGGTGATTAATACACGATGAAATCAAGCTAAAAATAGGTTTCGAACATCCAACAGTGGATCACACTCGTGAATTTTGTAAAATTTTGATAAAAATTGTTCGACATTGAACAACTTATATGGTTGTTGAAAACACATTTTTGTTATTCCAAACTAGCACATCTATCTTCATAAATGTGCTATCTAGTAGAAATAGTTTGGAGATCGAATTGAAAATAGATTTCGGACTTTGAACAGTGGGTTCAAAGCATGAATTTTGCATAATTTTCATAAAAATTGTGGTGATTCAACGTTGAACGGTCGATATAATTGTTAAAAAGTAATGCAACAATAAAAAACTGTTATGACACACTATCGAAAAATATGGAAACTTCCTTACCATCTACCTATGGCATTGTGAAATCAAACGAAGTGAACTTAGTGTGGAAAAATTGTTTTTGTGTTAGTAATATTTATCTATGTGGGTAATTCTGATGGAATTATGGACTAAAAAAATTTGTGTTAATTAATAACATTACCAATGGTTGTACTGGTGGTAAAAAGTATAATTTAATATAGTATTTATGACATATAAGTGATATTGAGTTGTCTATACAACAATGCATCATGCACAACGTTTTCTATGTTTGACCCTTTAATAATGTTCATTGACTAATAGCTAATTAAATTTTCATATTATAGTGACAGGCACATATTAGGTATCTTGGTCATAGAATTTGACAATTTGTTCACCTCCATCTCTAAGCCTTAGGAGCAACAATTTTAAGAGCTTTGTCACCACACTATGAAACAAGGGAAAGCAAATATTTTCAAGTATTTTGATGATGTCTAAAAGATCAGCAGTTCATATAGGTTGAAATGAATGCTACATACCAAGAAATTTGTATATATATATATAAAAAGAATAAAGAAAGCAAGAAAGAAAAGTCTAGTAGCTAATGTTGTTTGTATTAAGAACAAAACTTGTTATTGAGAGTCATTTGTCTATTCGACTAATTTTCAATCTCTTAACAGCACTGAGAAACATCCTACAAATTGATACAAGACACTAAAATGAGCAATTAATTATGCTGAAAATAAATAAATAAAAACATGCATGTGATGCGAATAATAATGTTGAAGAGAAATGAAGCTTACTCCCACGGCACATCGCCAACCATCAACCAATCTCCTTCGTGATCTTGGTATGTTAATACGTACCGACATTTCTCCAAATCCGATTCTTCCTCGTCTTGTTCGGCCCCTGCCATTTGATAGCCATCAAAGAATGAATGTATTCATATTAATTGAATAATATATAAATGAGTCAACATTAAGAATGATTGTGTTGAACATGAGATGGAGAGTCTTGATCAAGTCATTATAACCAAAATGAGCCATTATATCAAATTTTCTTCCATTAGGGATGCCTTCCATGTAAACCTTAACAAACAAAATTGTCCAACATCCTTTTACATTAATATCATCGACGTCCCTACACGCTAGGGAGAAGTTGAAATGGTGAGACTGAGGCTGGGATCGTTGTTGCTGTCGATGGATGAGGAGGGTGAATCCTTATTTGTTCTTCTTCTTCTTCTTCCCATTTTACAGCACATGTAGGGGCTGAATGACAAATATTGAATACTAAGAAAGGGCAGCTAGCCATAGACACAAGCAAGAAATTCCATTGGTGGGTGGGGGTGGGGGTGGGGGTGGGGGTGGGGGGCATGACTTTGGACAACCTTTAGTCGCCCTCAATTGTACCCTCCCTCGCCGGCAACCACACGTGTCAACCTTTCTTTTATTTTTATATTAATTATCAAAAAACAAAGAAATTGTGATTTGCCTCTCTTAAAAAAATAAAGTTAAAATTCCAGTACTACATTGTTAACCCATCATATATTTGTTGGAACATTATGATTTGAAATCCATCTAGTTATCTGTCAAATACAATGAACATTGAAATTAATAGCAGTGAAATCTATTAACTGTTAGAAATTAAATAATTGAGAGACATTGAATTCATCTTGTATACATATACGAAATTCAATGGATTATTTCATTGTGTGCTGTACTCTTATTTAATTATTATACATTCAAAACATAAGTATCACACTTGTCTCCCACGTGACCCTCTTTTATTTATTTATTTCGTTCACTCGTATTTTCAACCGTAACAAATATATTTAGAACAAATTAAAGTTTAGTAATCAATATGAAACAAAATTTAAAGTTGAATGAGTAATTTTGAATAAATTAAAATTGATTGACCCACACCTATAAATTAGGTGATCATATTAAGACCCTGGCCAATTTAGCTGTTTACTCACAAATAACAAATTAGACGATATTTTCTTAATAAAACTATAATTTGTTGCTTCATTGGATTCAAATTCGTATAACGCAAAAGTTACTATATTATTATTTTTTATACATTGCCATCAATGGTCTCTAATCTTTGTATTTATTGCAAAAATAGTCCTTAACGTTTATTTTTTTTGTACAAACGTCCCTAACCTATGTGTTTTAATGCGCAATTGATCTTTATATGATGAAAAAATAAATATGCCCTTAATTTTAATTAAAAAATTGTAATTAATCACTAACATTTGTAAAAAGTGCAAATATGTCTCATACATTTATTAAATAATATTTAATTTAGTTTATTAAATATATTGTTACCACACGATTACGACATGGCTGCCACGTCAGCATAGGCCCCATCCAAGCCCAGTAAGGGCCCAGTTCATAATCTGTCAAGAACCCTATCTGGGCCCTGCTAGGGCCTTGGAAGGGCCCATCACACGCTTGGGCCTTCGGCAGCCAGAAATCCGCGAGCCATGTGGAGGGTCTTGGTGCCCGCATGCGAACCATAGGGCCTCGTCAGACCTTACATCAATTATAACCAGCAAGCAACATGACACGCTAGAATGACTAGAGAAGTAATTGAGGAAAGATCGCGTTGGTTTAGCGCACGGATCTTCACAAGGAAACCGAATCACAATCTCCTAAAATCATGCAACGTGATAACCTCAGATAAGGAAGGTAATCTTGGAGATTGCCTTGACAAGGAATGATCCCTATCCCATAAGGAAGGAGAATCCGATTGGGTATCTGATTGATTTGTTACCTAAATCAATCAGGACTCTCGCGCTATAAATACAACGTCTCCAGTTGTTCCAAGGTACGCACTTTTTATGCTTAAGAGTCCCACCCTAAACTCTGCTCAAATCTCTGCCTGCTTGTCGCTCCCACACCCCTTTTTGTTCCCGCCCCCGTGTATCTCCCATATACCGGCAGTTGATTTGATCGTCGGAGTGCCAACGATCGCCGGACCCTTTTTCTCCGGAGATCTTGGTGCCTAACGGTCGTCCTAGTGTGCAAGTAACATACGAGCTGGCAGAGAAGTGACTGGAGATCTGTTGGCACGTGGACTGGTGCAGGTTCAGACGTCAACAGATTGGCGCCGTCTGTGGGAATCGAAAAACCTCACACGACCAAGTGCTTGTGGTAAAACGTGTCTTCTACCCGAAGAAGCATGACATCCGAACGGTCCACAGAAGACGAGGTGGAGTCCCACCACACCAACCTGCGACAGGAGAGCGTTCAAGACCTACAGAACGTCACCCGTCGCAGAAAGAGAAGACATCAGAAGAAACGGACGATGGAACAGGAGAACCAGGACCTCAAGATGGACAACGCCCGGATGAAGGCCACGCTTGAATTATTGGAGAATCGATCCCTCCAACACGAACCCAAGCGCAGCCGTGCCCGGAAGAGTCCCTCACCCACTGGTTCGCTGGACAGCCATGGTTCCCGAAAGGAACCCCTCGTTTCTGACGACTGGGACCCTCGAAACCCAACTCCGAAGCCCCCGCAGGACGGTCACAAAGGGAGACCCTTCCCTGTATGAGAAAGCCACCCGGTTCCTGCAGCTAGCGTATTTGACCGGTTGGGAGTGGGGTCTTCGATTGCACCCCCCCAACCCACACACAGCAGGCGTAGTGAACATAGTGAGGCCCGTACGGAAAAGAAGAAGGACCCAAAGAATCAAGAAAAGGCTGAAGACGAAAAGGAAAGGCTGGAATGTTATGAGGACGACGATGACGAGAACCTACCGTTCACCAACTACATGAAGGCAATGGAGGTGCCGGCCAACTTTCGAATGCCTATCATGGACAAGTATAATGGGAGAGGTGATCCCACGGACCACATAAACACCTACAAGACAAAACTCCAGGGCCAATCTCCCGCAGTGAAGTGTCGGAATTTCCATACCACACTCACGGGGGACGCAAATAGGTGGTACAACAAGTTGAGGCCAGGAGGCATCCGAAGCTGGCCACAACTTAAGAGGGAGTTCGTCAACGCCTTCATTGGCAACCGGACGATGATTGCTGACATCGCCCAACTCAATGATATTCGACAAAAGGAGGGAAAGACCGTCAAAAGCTACTTTAAACGATTCAGCAACATCATCAACAAGATCGAGACGGTGACCGATGAAAAAGCCCTGGATACGCTGATAACAGGGCTCCACATGCGAGCCCCCTTTTGGAGGGACGTTCAAAATAGTCCACCAAAAGTCTACAGCCAGCTGGTGGACATGATCCAGCGTGAAATCCGATCAGAAGAAACGATCGAGAATAGAGAAAGAGCTGAAAGGGAGAGAGGAGATCGATACAGGAGGGAGGGGCATCGCTTTCCGGAGCCTCGGTTCTCCCGTTTTCAGAGGAGGCGTTCCCCAGAACCAACTAACAACCATTACCGGAGGTTCAATCAAACGGAGGTAGCCCCAGCCCATGGGTACCAGCAGCGGCCCCCTACCCACGGTGACCCCGCCCAAATTCTGTCGTATACACAGGACCAGGGTACATAACACGAAAGATTGCCCGGATGTGAAGGAGCTAATCAATCGCGGGAACCATGGGCCGGGCGAGAGGGATCAAGCAGCGCGAGGACATCGAGGACCGCCCACACAAGGGCGAAGACCTCCTCCCCAGCGCCGAAACGATGGACCTCGCCGCGACGGAGGAAGGAACGGGGGGGACAGGGACCAACCGAGGGCCGAGAGGCCCCAAGGAGCCCCACCTGTCCGAGAGATAAATACCATCTTTGGAGGACCGTATGTCGGGGGAAGCACGATGAACTCGCGACGTAACTATGCGAAGGCAGCCAGAAGGGAACCCCTAGAGAGTTGGCAGGTACACGGGCATCGACCTAGAGTGCTGCCTATCTCATTCACTGAAGAGGACGAATCCAGGATATACTACCCGCATTGCGATGCCCTAGTGGTACGCGCCATTATCGCCAGAAACGGCCTATGCCGGATGCTGGTCGACGACGGAAGTGCCGTGAACATCCTATTTGGCAGTGCGTTCGACCAAATGGACGTGGATCACGAACTGACGGCCATCACTGAGCCGCTATTTGGTTTCACAGGGGACAGTCTCGTCCCGCGAGGAAAAATTACCTTGGCGGTAGATTTCAGGGAACCACCTTGCCACCTCCGGAAATTCATGGAGTTCCTAATAGTGGACACCCGCTCCGCCTACCATGGGGTCCTTGGTAGGCCCGCGCTGAAGGATTTACAGGCGATTACGTCCATACACCACTTGGCGATGAAATTCCCGACTCCCGAAGGAATAGCTAAAATTCGTGGTAATCAGACGGAGGCACGGGCATGCTACATGAACGCGTTACGAAAAGCTGCCAAACGCAAGGATGTCTCCCCAACCGCAGCAACCTGAGACCTTACCGCCGGCATTTCTATTTTTTCTTTCTACATTGTTTTGATCTCTTTAGAGATTTTTCTTTTTTACCGGACGCCAAGAAGCTAGGCGTCGCTTAATAAAGTTCGTCTTTTATGAATCCGAAGCGTCTCCCAAGCGGAGAGTACCAATACGGTAGCGAGGGAGTGTGGTTCGCGAAACTATATGTTGATGGATCCTTGAGCGAGGCTGGAGCTGCTGTTGATTATCCCTGACAGCCATAATTTCAACTATGCGCTTCACTTGGAGTTCAAAGCCTCAAACAATGCTGCCGAGTACGAGGCACTCCTAGCAAGCTTAAGGTTAGCACAAGAGATGGAGGCAAGATAAATCCAGATCTACAGTGACTCACAGCTGGTTGTTAGTCAAGTTAATGGGACTTTCATAGCACATGAACAATCTATGGTGGCCTACCTGAAGAAGGCCAAAGATCTCCTATCCCACTTTGCATTTCGACGTTGAACGGCCGATATATGTCTTCATATTGTATATATTGTAGAAAAAGTTTGGAACTCGAACTGAAAATAAATTTCAGACGCTGGACAGTGGGTTCAAAGCATGAATTTTAAACAATTTTCACAAAATCGAGCCGATTCGACGTTGAACGGTCGATATAGGCTTCAAAAATGTGTTTTCATGATACCAATTTGATATTTAAAGTTTCATAAAACTATTTTGATGATTAATACACGATGAAATCAAGCTAAAAAGAGGTTTAGAACATCCAACGGTGGACCATACTTGTGAATTTTGAAAAAAAATTGAACAAAATAGTTCGACATTGAACAACCTATATGGTTGTTGAAAATGAATTTTAGTAATTCCAAACTGGTACATATGTCTTCATATATGTATTATCTTGTAAAAAATGTTTGAAATTGAAAATAGACTTCGGACTCTGAATAGTTGGTTCCAAACATGAATTATGCACAATTTTCACTATAACCGAAGCTATCCAACGTTGAACGGTCGATATAGTTGTCAAAAATGTGTTTTCGTGATACCAATTTGATAGTTAAAATTTCATAAAACTATTTTGATGATTAATACACAATAAAATCAAGCTAAAAATAAGTTTAGAATATCCAACGATGGGTCGTACTCTTGAATTTTGTAAAATTTTGAACAAAATTGTTCGACATTGGTCAATCTATATGGTTGTTCAAAACACATTTTTATGTTTCCAAACTAGTACATATGTCTATATACATATATTATCTAGTATAGAAAGTATTGAAATCAAATTAAAATTTAATTTCGTACGATGAATAGTAAGTTCACAACATGAATTTTGTAGAATTTTCACAAATATCGAGACAATTCGACGTTGAACAACCACATAGTTGTTAAAAATGTGTTTTGGTGATACCAAATTGATATCTAAAGTTTCATAAAACTATTTTGGAGATTATTACACGATGAAATCAAGCGAAAAATAGGTTTAGAACATCAAATGGTGGGTCATACACATGATTTTTGTAAAATTTTGAACAAAGACGATTCGACATTGAACATCCCATATGGTTGTTCAAATACATTTTTTTTATTCCAAACTGGTACATCTGTCTTCATATATATATATATATATATATATATATATATATATATATATATATATATATATATTGTGGAAAAAGTTTGGAAATCAAATTGAAAATAGATTTCGGATGCTAAACAATAGGTTCAAAACATGAATTATGCACAATTTTCTCTATAACTGAGTCGATCTGGCATTGAACGGTCGATATAGTCCTCAAAAATGTGTTTTCGTGATACCAATTTGATATTTAAAGTTTCATAAAACTATTTAGATGATTAATACACGATGAAATCAAGCTAAAAATAGGTTTAAAGCATCCAACGATGGGTCATACTCGTGAATTTTGTAAAATTTGAACAAAATTGTTCGACATTGAACAATCTATATGGTTGTTGAAAATACATTTTTTTTATTCCAAACTAGTACATCTGTCTATATGCATGTATTATCTAGTATATAAAGTATTGAAATCAAATTAAAATTTAATTTCATACGATGAATAGTAAGTTCAAAGCACGAATTTTGTAGAATTTTCACAAATATCGAGACAATTTGACGTTAAAAAACATATAGTTGTTAAAAATGTGTTTTGGTGATACCAATTTGATATTTAAAGTTTCATGAAATTATTTTGGTGATTAATACACGATGAAATCAAGCTAAAAATAGTGTAGAACATCAAAAGGTGGGTCATACAAGTGATTTTTGTAAATTTTTGAACAAAATTGTTCGACATTGATCAACCCATATGGTTGTCGAAAATGCATTTTTGTGATTCCAAACTAGTACATCTGTCTTCATATAATTATTATCGTGTAGAAAATATCTTTAAATCGAATTGTAAATAAATTTCGGACGTTGAATAGTTGGTTCAAAGCACTAATTTTGCAGAATTTTCACAAAAACCAAGGCATTTTGACGTTGAACGGCCGATATATATCCTCATATATGTATATATTGTAGAAAAAGTTTGGAACTCGAACTGAAAATAAATTTCGGACGCTGGACAGTGGGTTCAAAGCTTGAATTTTAAACAATTTTCACAAAATCGAGCCGATTCGACGTTGAACGGTCGATATAGGCTTCAAAAATGTATTTTCGTGATACCAATTTGATATTTAAAGTTTCATAAAACTACTTTGATGATTAATACATGATGAAATCAAGCTAAAAATAGGTTTAAAACATCCAACGATGGGTCATACTCGTCAATTTTGTAAAATTTGAACAAAATTGTTCGACATTGAACAATCTATATGGTTGTTGAAAATACATTTTTTTATTCCAAACTAGTACATCTATCTATATGCATGTATTATCTAGTATAGAAAGTATTGAAATCAAATTAAAATTTAATTTCATACGATGAATAGTAAGTTCAAAGCATGAATTTTGTAGAATTTTCACGAATATCGAGACAATTTGACGTTAAACAACCATATAGTTGTTAAAAATGTGTTTTGTTGATACCAATTTGATATTTAAAGTTTCATAAATCTATTTTGGTGATTTATACATGATGAAATCAAGCTAAAAATAGGTTTAGAACATCAAATTGTGGGTCATACAAGTGATTTTTGTAAAATTTTGAAATAAATTGTTCGACATTGAACAATCCATATGATTGTCGAAAATGCATTTTTATGATTCCAAACTAGTACATCTGTCTTCATATATGTATTATCGTGTACAAAATATCTTTAAATCGAATTGTAAATAAATTTCGGACTTTGAATAGTTGGTTCAAAGCACGAATTTTGCAGAATTTTCACAAAAACCAAGGCATTTCGACGTTGAACGGTCGATATATGTCTTCATATTTTATATATTGTAGAAAAAGTTTGGAACTCGAATTGAAAATAAATTTCAGACGCTGGACAGTGGGTTCAAAGCATGAATTTTAAACAATTTTCACAAAATCGAGCCGATTCGACGTTGAACGGTCGATATAGGCTTCAAAAATGTGTTTTCATGATACCAATTTGATATTTAAAGTTTCATAAAACTATTTTGATGATTAATACACGATGAAATCAAGCTAAAAAGAGGTTTAGAACATCCAACGGTGGGTCATACATGTGAATTTTGAAAAAAAATTGAACAAAATGGTTCGACATTGAACAACCTATATGGTCGTTGAAAATGAATTTTAGTAATTCCAAACTGGTACATATGTCTTCATATATGTATTAGCTTGTAAAAAATGTTTGAAATTGAAAATAGACTTCGGACGCTGAATAGTTGGTTCAAAAATTGAATTATGCACAATTTTCACTATAACCGAAGCGATCCAACGTTGAACGGACGATATAGTTGTCAAAAATGTGTTTTCGTGGTACCAATTTGATAGTTAAAATTTCATAAAACTATTTTGATGATTAATACACGATGAAATCAAGCTAAAAATAAGTTTAGAATATCCAACGATGGTCATACTCTTGAATTTTGTAAAATTTTGAACAAAATTGTTCGACATTGGTCAATCTATATGGTTGTTCAAAACACATTTTTATGTTTCCAAACTAGTACATCTGTCTATATACATATATTATCTAGTATAGAAAGTATTGAAATCAAATTAAAATTTAATTTCGTACGATGAATAGTAAGTTCACAACATGAATTTTGTCGAATTTTCACGAATATCAAGACAATTCGACGTTGAACAACCACATAGTTGTTAAAAATGTGTTTTGGTGATACCAAATTGATATCTAAAGTTTCATAAAACTATTTTGGTGATTATTACAAGATGAAATCAAGCGAAAAATAGGTTTAGAACATCAAACGGTGGGTCATACACATGATTTTTGTAAAATTTTGAACAAAATTGTTCGACATTGAACAACCCATATGGTTGTTCAAATACATTTTTTTTATTCCAAACTGGTACATCTGTCTTCATATATATATATATATATATATATATATATATATATATATATATATATATATATATATATATATGTATATATTATTTTGTAGAAAAAGTTTGGAAATCAAATTGAAAATAGATTTCGGATGCTAAACAATAGGTTCAAAACATGAATTATGCACAATTTTCACTATAACCGAGGCGATCTGGCGTTGAACGGTAGATATAGTCTTCAAAAATGTGTTTTCGTGATACCAATTTGATATTTAAAGTTTCATAAAACTATTTTGATGATTAATACACGATGAAATCAAGCTAAAAATAGGTTTAAAACATCCAACGATGGGTCATACTCATGAATTTTGTAAAATTTGAACAAAATTGTTCGACATTGAACAATCTATATGGTTTTTGAAAATACTTTTTTTTATACCAAACTAGTACATCTGTCTATATGCATGTAATATCTAGTATAGAAAGTATTGAAATCAAATTAAAATTTAATTTCGAACGATGAATAGTAAGTTCAAAGCATGAATTTTGTAGAATTTTCATGAATATCGAGAAAATTTGACGTTAAACAACCATATAGTTGTTAAAAATGTGTTTTGGTGATACCAATTTGATATTTAAAGTTTCATAAAACTATTTTGGTGATTAGTACACGATGAAATCAAGCTAAAAATAGGTTTAGAACATCAAACGGTGGGTCATACACGTGATTTTTGTAAAATTTCGAACAAAATTGTTCAACATTGACCAACTCATATGGTTGTTCAAATGCATTTTTGTGATTCTAAACTAGTACATGTGTCTTCATAGATGTATTATTGTGTAGAAAATATTTTGAAATCGAATTGAAAATAAATTTCGGACGTTGAATAGTGGGTTCAAAGCACGAATTTTGCACAATTTTTACAAAAATCGAGGCAATTCGTTGTTGAACGGTCGATATAGTTGTTAAAAATGTATTTTCGTAATACCAATTTAATATTTAAAGTTTCATAAAATTGTTTTGATGATTAATAGAAGATGAAACCAAGATAAAAATAGGTTTAGAACATCTAACGCTGGGTCGTACTCGTATATTTTTAAAAATTTCGAACAAAATAGTTCCACATTGAACAACCAATATGGTTATTGAAAATGCATTTTTCTAATTCCAAACTAGTACATCTGCCTTCATATAAGTAATATATTGTAGAAAAAAGTTTAGAAATTGAACTGAAAATAGATTTCGGACGCTCGACAGTAGGTTCAAAGCATGAATTTTGCACAATTTTCACAAAATCGAGGCGATTCGACGTTGAACGGTCTATGTACTTTTTAAAAAAGTGTTTTCGTGATAATTATTTGATATTTAAAATTTTATAAAACTATTTTGATGACTAATACACAATGAAATCAAGTTAAAAAGAGGTTTAGAACATCCAACGGTGGGTCATACTAGTGAATTTCAAAATTTTTTTGAACATAATGGTTCGACATTGAACAACCTATATGGTTGTTGAAAATGAATTTTTGTAATTCCAAATTGGTACATATGTCTTCATATATATATTATCTTGTAGAAAAAGTTTTAAAATCAAATTGAAAATAGATTTCGAACGCTGAACAATAAGTTCAAAACATGAATTATGCACAATTTTCACTATAACCGAAGTGATCCGACGTTGAACGGTCGATATAGTTGTCAAAAATGTGTTTTCGTGATACTAATTTGATATTTAAAGTTTCATAAAACTATTTTGGTAATTAATACACGATGAAATCAAGCTAAAAATAGGTTTGGAACATCAAACGGTGGGTCATACACGTGATTTTTGTAAAATTTCGAACAAAATTATTCGACATCGAACAACCCATATGGTTGTTGAAAATCTATTTTTGTGATTTCAAACTAATACATCTGTCTTCATATATGTATTATCGTGTAGAAAATATTTTCAAATCGAATTGAAAATAAATTTTGGACGTTGAATTGTGGTTCAAATCACGAATTTTGCACAATTTTCAAATAAAACTGAGGCAATTCAACGTGAACGGTCGATATAGTTGTTAAAAATGTATTTTTGTAATACCAATTTAATATTTAAAGTATCGTAGAATTGTTTTGATGATAAATAGACAATGAAATTATGCTAAAAATAGGTTCAGAACATCCAACGGCAGGTCGTACTCGTGAATTTTGAAAAATTTCAAACAAAATGATTCCACGTTGAACAACCTATATGGTCTTTGAAAACACATTTTTGTGATTCTAAACTAGTGCATATATCTTCATATATGTATTATATAGTAGAAAAAGTTTGGAAATCGAACTATAAATAAATTTCTGCCGCTGGATAGTGGGTTCTAAGCACGAATTTGGCCCAATTTTCACAAAACCGAGGCGATTCGACGTTGAACGGTCTATGTACTTTTTCAAAAAGTGTTTTCGTGATAATTATTTGATATTTAAAGTTTCATAAAACTATTTTGATGACTAATACACAATGAAATCAAGCTAAAAATAGGTTTAGAACATCTAACGGAACATCTAACGGTGGGTCATACTTGTGAATTTTGAAAATTTTGTGAACAAAATGGTTCGACATTGAACAACCTATATGGTTGTTGAAAATGAATTTTTGTAATTCCAAACTGGTACATATGTCTTCATATATGTATTATCTTGTAGAAAAATTTTGAAAATCAGATTGAAAAATAGATTTCGGACGCTGAACAGTAGGTTCAAAACATGAATTATGCACAATTTTCACTATAACCGAAGCGATCCGACGTTGAACGGTCGATATAGTTGTCAAAAATGTGTTTTTGTGAGACCAATTTGATATTTAAAGTTTCATAAAACTAATATGATGATTAATACACAATGAAATCAATCTAAAAATAGGTTTAGAATATCCAAAGATGGGTCATACTCGTGAATTTTGTAAAATTTTGAACAAAAATGTTCGACATTGAACAATCTATATTTTTGCTGAAAACGCTTTTTTGTGAATCCAAACTAGTACATCTGTCTATATACATGTATTATCTAGTAGAAAAAGTATTGAAATCAAATTGAAATTTGGTTTCGTACGATGAACATTAAGTTCAATGCATTAATATTGTAGAATTTTAACAAATATCGAGACGATTCGACAATGAACAACCATATAGTTGTTAAAAATGTATTTTCGTGATACCAATTTGATAATTAAAGTTTCATAAAACTATTTTGGTAATTAATACACGATGAAATTGAGCTAAAAATAGGTCAAACGGTGGGTAATACACGTGATTTTTGTAAAATTTTGAACAAAATTATTCGACATTGAACAACCCATATGGTTGTTGAAAATCCATTTTTGTGATTCCAAAACTAGTACATCTTTCTTCATATATGTATTATCGTGTAGAAAATATTTTCAAATCGAATTGAAAATAAATTTTGGACGTTGAATTGTGGGTTCAAATCACGAATTTTGCACAATTTTCAAAAAAACCGAGGCAATTTGACGTTGAACGGCCGATATAGTTGTTAAAAATGTATTTTCTTAATACCAATTTAATATTTAAAGTATCGTAGATTTGTTTTGATGATTAATAGACAATGAAATTATGCTAAAAATAGGTTTAGAACATCCAACGGTAGGTCGTATTCGTGAATTTTGAAAAATTTCGAACAAAATGATTCCACATTGAACAACCTATATGGTTGTTGAAAATGTATTTTTGTGATTCTAAACTAGTATATATGTCTTCATATATGTATTATATTGTAGAAAAATTTTGAAAATCAAACAGAAAATAAATTTCGGCCGCCGGACAGTGGGTTCTAAGCATGAATTTTGCACAATTTTCACAAAATCGAGGCGATTCGACGTTGAACGGTCTATATACTTTTAATAAATGTGTTTTCGTGATAACAGTTTGATATTTAAAGCTTAACAAAACTATTTTGATGGCTAATACACAATGAAATCAAGCTAAAAACAGGTTTAGAACATCCAACGGTGGGTAATACTTATGAATATTCAAAAATTTCGAACAAAATGGTTCGACATTGAACAACCTGTATGGTTGTGGAAAATGAATTTTTGTAATTCCAAACAAGTACATCTGTCTTCATATAGGTATTATCTTGTAGAAAAAGTTTGGAAATCAAATTGAAAATAGATTTTGGACGCTGAACATTTGGTTCAAAACATGATTTTTTTCACAATTTTCACTATCACCGAGGCGATCCGACGTTGAACAGTCGATTTAGTCTTCAAAAATGTGTTTTCGTGATACCAATTTGATATTTAAAGTTTCATAAAACTATTTTGATGATTAATACACGATGAAATCAAGCTAAAAATGGGTTTAGAACATTCAACGATTGGTCATACTCGTGAATTTTGTAAATTTGAACAAAATTGTTCGACATTGAACAATCTATATGGTTATTGAAAACGCATTTTTATGATTCAACTAGTACATCTATCTATATACATGTATTATCTAGTATGGAAAGTATTGAAATCAAATTAAAATTTAATTTCGTATGATGAATAGTAAGTTTAAAGAATGAATTTTGTAGAATTTTCACGAATATCGAGACATTTTGACATTGAACAACCATATAGTTGTTAAAAATGTGTTTTGGTGATGTCAATTTCATATTTAAAGTTTCATAAAACTATTTTGGTGATTAATACACGATAAAATCAAGCTAAAAATTGGTTTAGAATATCAAACGGTGGGTCATACACGTGATTTTTATAAAATTTCGAACAAAATTGTTTGACATTGAACAACCCATATGGTTGTTCAAATACATTTTTGTGATTCCACACTAGTACATCTGTCTTCATATATGTATTTCTGTGTAGAAAATATTTTGAAATCAAATTGAAAATAAACGATGAAATCATGATAAAAATAGGTTTAGAACATCCAACGGTGGGTCGTACTCGTATATTTTTAAAAATTTCGAACAAAATGGTTCCACATTGAACAACCAATATTGTTATTGAAAACACATTTTTGTGATTCCAAACTAGTACATATGTCTTCATATATGAATTATATTGTAGAAAATGGTTGGAAATTGAACTGAAAATAGATTTCGGACACTAGACAATGGGTTCAAAGCATGAATTTTGCACAATTTTCACAAAATCGAGGCTATTCGACGTTGAACGGTCTATATACTTTTTAAAAAAGTGTTTTCGTGATAATTATTTGATATTTAAAGTTTCATAAAACTATTTTGATGACATATACACAATGAATTCATGCTAAAAAGAGGTTTAGAACATCCAACGGTGGGTCATACTTGTGAATTTTGAAATTTTTTTGAACAAAATGGTTCGACATTGAACAACCTATATGGTTGTTGAAAATTAATTTTTATAATTCCAAACTGGCAAATATGTCTTCATATATGTATTATCTTGTAGAAAAATTTTGAAAATCAAATTTAAAATAGATTTCGGACGCTGAACAATAGGTTCAAAACATGAATAATGCACAATTTTCACTATAACCGAAGTGATCCGTCGTTGAACGGTTGATATAGTTGTCAAAAATATGTTTTCATGATACCAATTTGATATTTAAAGTTTCATAAAACTAACGATGAGTTAGTTTAGAATATCCAACGATGAGTTATACTAGTGAATTTTGTAAAATTTTGAACAAAATTGTTCGACATTGAACAATCTATATTGTTGCTGAAAACGCATTTTTGTAAATCCAAACTAGTACATCTTTCTATATACATGTATTATCTAGTAGAAAAAGTATTGAAATCAAATTGAAATTTAGCTTCGTACAATGAACAATAAGTTCAAAGCATTAATTTTGTAGAATTTTTACAAATATCGAGACGGTTCGACGTTGAACAACCATATAGTTGTTAAAAATGTGTTTTCGTGATACCAATTTGATATTTAAAGTTTCAAAAAACTATTTTGGTAATTAATACACGATGAAATCATGCTAAAATAGATTTAGAACATCAAACGGTGGGTCATACACGTGATTTTTGTAAAATTTCGAACAAAATTTTTCGACATTGAACAACCTATATGGTTGTTTAAAATGTATTTTTGTGATTCCAAACTTGTACATCTGCCTTCATATATGTATTATCGTGTAGAAAATATTTTGAAATCGAATTAAAAATAATTTTCGGATGATGAACAGTGGGTTCAAAGCAAGAATTTTACACAATTTTCACAAAAATGGAGGCGATTAGACATTGAACAACCGATATAGTTGTTAAAAATGTGTTTTTGTAATACCAATTTAATATTTAGAGTTTCATAAAATTGTTTTGATGATTAATACACAATGAAATCTTGCTAAAAATAGGTTTAGAACACCAACGGTGGGTCGTACTCGTTAATTTTGACAAATTTCGAACATAATGGTTCCACATTGAACAACCTTTGTTGAAAATGCATTTTTGTGATTCCGAACAAGTACATATGTCTTCATATATGTATTATATTGTAGAAAATATTTGGAAATCGAACTTTAAATAGATTTCGGATGCTGGACAATGGGTTCAAAGCATGAATTTTGCACACTTTTCACAAAACCTAGGCGATTTGACGTTGAACAGTCTATATACTTTTTAAAAATGTGATTTCGTGATAACAATTTAATATTTAAAGTTTTATAAAACTATTTTGATGACTAATACACAATGAAATCAAGCCAAAAAGAGATTTAGAACATCCAACGGTGGTTCATACTTGTGATTTAGAAAAATTTTGAACAAAATGGTTCGATATTGAACAACCGATATGGTTGTTGAAAATGACTTTTTGTAATTCCAAACTAGTACATCTATCTTCATATACGTATTATCTTGTAGAAAAAGTTTGAAAATTAAATTGAAAATAGACTTCAGACGCTGAACATTAAGTTCAAAATATGAATTTTGCACAGTTTTCACTATAACCAAGGCGATCCGACGTTGAACGGTTGATACGGTTGTCAAAAATGTATTTTTGTGATACTAATTTGATATTTAAAGTTTCATAAAACTATTTTGATGGTTAATACACGATTAAATCAAGCTAAAAATAGGTTTAGAACATCCAACGATGGGTCATACTCGTGAATTTTGTAAAATTTTGAACAAAATTGTTTAACATTGAACAATCTATATGGTTATTTGTTGAAAACGCATTTTTGTGATTCTAAAGTAGTACATCTGTCTTTTGTAGAATTTTCACGAATGTAGAGATGAATCGATGTTGAACAACCGATGTAGTTGTTAAAAATGTGTTTTGGTGATACCAATTTGACATTTAATGTTTCATAAAACTATTTTGGTGATTAATACACAATAAAATTGAGTTAAAAATATGTTTAGAACATTCAACGGTACATACACGTGATTTTTATAAAATTTCGAACAAAATTGTTCGACATTGAACAACCTATGTGGTTGTTGAAAATGTATTTTTATGATACCAAACTAGTACATCTGTCATCATATATGTATTATCGTGTAGATAATATTTTGAAATCAAATTGAAAATAAATTTTTGACGCTAAACAGTGGGTTCAAAGCATGAATTATGTACAATTTTCACTATAACCGAGGCGATCCGACGTTGAACAGTCGATATAGTTGTCAACAATATATTTTCGTGATACCAATTTGATATTTAAAATTTCATAAAACTATTGTGATGATTAATTCACAATGAAATCAAGCTAAAAATAGGTTTAGAACATCCAACGATGGGTCATACTCGTGAATTTTGTAAAATTTTGAACAAAATTGTACGACATTGTACAATTTATATGGTTGTTGGAAACGCATTTTTGTGATTTCAAACTAATACATATGTATTTATACATGTATTATCTTGTATAAAAATATTTAAATCGAATTGATTTTGTACGATGAACAGTATGTTCAAAGCATGAATTTTGTAGAATTTTCACGAATATCGAGACAATTCGACGTTGAACAACCGATATAGTTGTTAAAAATGTGTTTTAGTGATACCAATTTGATATTTAAAGTTTCATAAAACTATTTTGGTGATTAATACATGATGAAATCAAGCTAAAAATGTTTAGAACAACAAACGATGGGTCATACACTTGATTTTTGTAAAATTTTGAACAAAATTGTTCGACATTGAACAACCTATATGGTTGTTTAAAATGTATTTTTGTGATTCTAAACTAGAACATATGTCTTCATATATGTATTATCTTTTAGAAAAATTTTGGAAATCAAATTGAAAATAAATTTCAGACGCTGAACAGTAGGTTCAAAGTATGAATTTTGCACAATTTTCACAAAAACCGAAGCGATTCGACGTTGGACGGTTGATATAGTTGCTAAAAATGTGTTGTCGTGATTCCAATTTGATACTTAAAATTTCATAAAACAATTTTGATGATTAATATACAATGAAATCAAGCTAAAAAACAGGTTTAGCACATCAAACAGTGGGTCATACACGTGATTTTTGTAAAATTTTGAACTAAATTATTCGACATGGAACAACCCCTATGGTTGTTGAAAATCTATTTTTGTGATTCCAAACTAGTACATCTGCCTTCGTATACGTATTATCGTGTAGAAAATATTTTCAAATCGAATTCAAAATAAATTTCGGCCGCTGGAAAGTAGGTTCTAAGCATGAATTTTGTACAATTTTTACAAAACCGATTCGATTCGACGTTGAACGGTCTACATACTATTTAAAAATGTGTTTTCCTGATAAAATTTCGAACAAAATTGTTCGACATTGAACAACCTATATGGTTGTTTAAAATACATTTTTGTGATTCCAAACTAGTACATATGCCTTCATATATGTATTATCATGTAGAAAATGTTTTAAAATCGAATTGAAAATAATTTTCGGACGTTGAATAGTGGGTTCAAAGCAAAAATTTTGCACAATTTTCACAAAAATCGAGGAGATTCGACATTGAACAACCGATATAGTTGTTAAAAATGAGTTTTTGTAACACCAATTTAATATTTGAAGTTTCATAAAATTGTTTTGATGATTAATAGACAATGAAATCTTACTAAAAATAGGTTTAGAACATCCAACGGTGGGTCGTACTCGTGAATTTTGAAAAATTTCGAACAAAATGGTTCCACATTGAGCAACCTATATGGTTGTTGAAAACGCATTTTTGTGATTCTGAACTAGTACATATGTCTTCATATATGTATTATATTGTAGATAAAGTTTAGAAATCGAACTGAAAATAGATTTCGGATGCTGGACAGTGTGTTCAAAGCATGAATTTTGCACAATTTTCACAAAACCGAGGCGATTCGATGTTGAATGGTCTATATACTTTTTAAAATGTGTTTTCTTGATAATAATTTGATATTTAAAGTTTCATAAAACAAATTTGATGACTAATACACAATGAAATCAAGCTAAAAAAAGATTTAGAACATCTAAGGTAGGTCATACTTGTGAATTTTGAAATTTTCGAGCAAAATGGTTCAGCATTGAACAACCAATATGGTTGTTGAAAATGAATTTTTGTAATTCCAAACTAGTACATCTGTCATCATATATGTATTATCGTGTAGAAAATATTTTGAAATCAAATTGAAAATAAATTTTGGACGCTAAACAGTGGGTTCAAAGCATGAATTATGTACAATTTTTACTATAACTGAGGCGATTCGACGTTGAACAGTCGATATAGTTGTCAAAAATTTGTTTTTGTGATACCAATTTGATATTTAAAATTTCATAAAACTATTTTGATGATTAATACACGACGAAATCAAACTAAAAATAGGTTTAGAACATCCAACGATGGGTCATACTCGTGAATTTTGTAAAATTTTGAACAAAATTGTTCGACATTGAACAATTTATATGGTTGTTGAAAACGTATTTTTGTGATTTCAAACTACTACATCTATATTTATACATGTATTATGTTGTATAAAAGTATTGAAATCAAATTGAAATTTGATTTTGTACAATGAACAGTAAGTTCAAAGCATGAATTTTGTAGAATTTTCATGAATATCGTGACGATTCGACGTTGAACAACCGATATAGTTGTTAAAAATGTATTTTCGTAATACCAATTTGATATTTAAAGTTTCATAAAACTATTTTGGTGGTTATACATGATAAAATCAAGCTAAAAAAGATTTAGAACATCAAACGATGGGTCATACACGTGATTTTTGTAAAATTTCGAACAAAATTGTTCGACATTGAACAACCTATATGGTTGTTTAAAATGCATTTTGTGATTCCAAACTAGTACATCTGCCTTCATATATGTATTATCGTGTAGAAAATATTTTGAAATCGAATTGAAAATAATTTTCGGATGTTGAACAGTGGGTTCAAAGCACGAGTTTTGCACAATTTTTACAAAAATCGAGGCGATTCGAAATTGAACAACCGATATAGTTGTTAAAAATGTATTTTTGTAATACCAATTTGATATTTAAAGTTTATAAAACTGTTTTGATGATTAATAGACGATGAAATCAAGCTAAAAATAGGTTTAGAACATCCAACGATGGGTTGTACTTGTGAATTTTGTAAAATTTCGAACAAAATTATTCGACATTGAACAACCTATATGGTTGTTGAAAATGAATTTTTGTGATTCTAAACTAGTACATCTGTCTTCATATATGTATTGTCTTGTAGAAAAAGTTTGGAAATCAAATTGAAAATAAATTTCGGACGCTGAACAGTAGGTTCAAAGTATGAATTTTGCACAATTTTCACAAAAACCGAAGCTATTTGACGTTGGATGGTCGATATAGTTGCTAAAAATTTGTTATCGTGATTCCAATTGGATACTTAAAGTTCCGTAAAACAATTTTAATGATTAATACATGATGAAATCAAGCTAAAAATAGGTTTAGGACATCCAACGTGGGTCATACTAATGAATTTTGAAAAATTTCGAACAAAATTGTTCGAATTTGAACAACCCATATGGTTGTTGAAAACGCATTTTTGTGATTCTGTATTAGTACATATATCTTCATATATGTATTATCTTGTATAAAAAGTTTAGAAATCTAATTGTAAATATATATCGTACGTTGAACAGTAAGTTCAAAGCATGAATTTTGTTGAACTTTCACGAATATCGAGGTGATTCAACGATGAAAACAACCGGTATAGTTGTTAAAAATGTATTTTTGTGATACTAATTTGCTCTTTAAAGTTTTTATACAACTATTTTGATAATTAATACACACTGAAATCAAGCTAAAAATAGGTTTAGGACATCCAACGGTGGGTTATACTCGTGAATTTTGTAAAATTTAAAACAAAAATTTTCGACATTGAACAAACTATATGATTGTTGAAAACGTATTTTTGTAATTCCAAACTAGTACATTTGTCTTCATATATGTATTATCTTGTTCAAAAAGTTTAGAAATCAAATTAAAAATAGATTTTGGACATTGAACTGTGTGTTCAAAGTATGTATTTTGCACAATTTCACAAAAATCGAGATGATTTGATGTTGAACGACCGATATAGTTGTTAAAATATATTTTTGTAATACCAATTTCATATTTAAATATTCATAAAACTATTATGATAATTAATAAATGATGAAATCAAGCTAAAAATAAGTTTAGAATATGCAACGGTGGGTCGTACTCGTGAATTTTCTAAAATTTCGGCCAAAAATTTTCGACATTGGACAACCTATATGGTTGTTAAAAATGCATTTTTGTAATTCCAAAGTAGTACATCTGTCTTCATATATATATATATATATATATATATATATATATATATATATATATATATATATATTATCTGGTAGAAAAAGTTTAGAAATAAAACTGAAAATAGATTTCAGACGCTGATCAGTGGGTTCAAAGCTTGAATTTTGTACAATTTTCACAAAACCGAGGTGATTCGACGTTCAACGGTCTATATAGTTGTTAAAAACGTATTTTTTTGATAAAAAAATTTTATTTGAAGTTTCATAAAACTATTTTGATAATATACTCGATGAAATCAAGCTAAAAACAGGTTTAGAACATCCAACGGTGGATCATACGTTTGAATTTTGTAAAATTACGAACAAAATTGTTCGACATTGAACAATCTATATGGTTGTTGAAACCGTATTTTTGTGATTCCAAACTAGTACATATTTCTTCATATATGTATTATCTTGTATAAAAAGTTTGGAAATCTAATTAAAAATAGATGTCGTACGTTGAACAATAAGTTCAAAGCTTGAATTTTGTAGAATTTTTACGAATATCAAGGCAATTCAACGTTGAACAATCGATATATTTGTTAAAAATAAATTTTTGTGATACCAATTTGATATTTAAAGTCTTATAAAACTATTTTGGAGATTAATACAAGATAAAATTAAGCTAAAAATAGGTTTAGAACATCCAACGGCGGGTCTTACTCGAGGATTTTGTAAAATTTTGAATAAAATTGTTCGACATTGAACAACCTATACACGCATTTTTGTGATTCCAAACTAGTATGTCTGTCTTCATACAAGTATTATCTTGTAGAAAAAGTTTAAAAATCGAATTAAAAATAGATTTCAGATGCTGAACAGTGGGTTCAAAGCATGAATTTCGCACAATTTTCACAAAAACTGAGGCGATTTGACGTTGAACAGTCGATATAGTTGTTAAAAATATGTTTTCATGATACCAATTTGATATTTATAGTTTCATAAAACTATTTTTATTATTAATACACGATGTAATTAGGCTAAAACTAGGTTTAGAACATTCAACAGTGGGTTATAATTGAGAAGTTTGTAAAATTTTGAAAAAAATTGTTCGACTTTAAACAACCTATATGGTTGTTGAAAATGAATTTTTGTGATTCCAAACTAGTACATCTATCTTCATATAAGTATTATCTTGTAGAAAAGTTTCGAAATTGAATTGAAAATTGATTATGTACGTTGAACAGTAAGTTCAAAGCATGAATTTTGTAGAATTTTCATGAATATCAAAGCGATTTGACGTTGAACAACCGATATTGTTGTTAAAAATGTATTTTCGTGATACCAATTTGATATTTAAAGTTTGATAAAACTATTTTGATGATTAATACACGATGAAATCAAACTAAAAATAGATTTCGAATATCCAACAGTGGATCACACTCGTGAATTTTGTAAAATTTTGATAAAAATTGTTCGACATTGAACAACTTATATGGTTGTTGAAAACACATTTTTGTTATTTCAAACTAGCACATCTCTCTTCATAAATGTACTATCTAGTAGAAATAGTTTGGAAATCGAATTGAAAATAGATTTCAGACTTTGAACAGTGGGTTCAAAGAATGAATTTTGCATAATTTTCGTAAAAATTGTGGTGATTCAACGTTGAACGGTCGATATAATTGTTAAAAAGTAATGCAACAATAAAAAACTGTTATGACCACTACAACAAAGAGGGTCTATAGCGGCGACATCTATTGCGACGACAACAAGTCGTCTCTATTGATTCTACATAGTAGAGACGACCAAGATATGTCGTCGCAATACAAATAAAAATTATTGCGACGACATATGTCGTCGCTATAGAACATACATCGTCCCTGTTACGTAGAGGCTATAACGACGTCTTTCCGTGTCGTCGCCACTAAGATTCGGAAAGGGCGGGAACTAATGGCGGCATTTTGATGCATATATAGCGACGACAAGTGTCATCGCAATTGATTTGCGGATGATGATGTAAGTCATGTGAATCATGAATTATCTCGTAAAGTGTGTTGAGGTCTATAGCGACGACATATGTCGTCGCTATATACCAACATCATTTTAAGCGGGAAAATTGGCGCCCAATTGTTATATATAGCGACGACTTATGTCGTCGCTATAACTATGTTGATCAAATTTTGCAGGCGCGTGACTAATTACTTTCCTCATACAATGGGAATGCTCCTTTAGCGACGAAATTTATCTATAGCGACGACAATGTCGTCGCTATAGACTCTTCTTTATCTTCTTCCCATCTCCGCATTTTTGTATTGCATACTACACACAAAATAAATTCTTCTCCATCTCCGTTTCTTCAACTCCATTTCTTCATAATCATCTCCATTTCTTCACAATCATCTCCATTGATTATCAGTACTGTATTTGTAAGAATATAGTATTTTACAAGTATGGATATTGATAAAAGTTGGACAACAATTAGAAATCGCACAAAATCTGCAGATTTTTGAAACGGTTTGCAAGCATTTATAAATATGGCGAGGCCATATGTTAACGACAGAGGAAGAATTAAATGTCCGTGCAAAAAATGTTTAAACGGTCTCACACATCCATTGGAAATTGTCGAGGCTCACATATTTCGTAATGGTTTTACGGAGAGTTATGTCACCTGGATATATCATGGCGAGATCGATGTTCGTACTGCGAATGTGTATAGACAGAATGAGTGAGATGGTGTGGAAGATGAGATGATGGATGTAATAGACGACGTAGTTGGTGATGAGCATGCAGGTACAAGCACCGATGGTTACTATGACGAACTGTTTCAGGCTCTCCATTCAGAACTATACCCTGGAGTTTCATCATTTTCATCCCTAAATTTTTTAGTCAAGTTGATGCATATTAAAGTTATGAACAAATAGACAAACAAGTCTGTCGATAATCTTTTGAAATTGCTGAAGTTAGCATTCCCAAACATGAACCTGGTTGACTCTCACTACGAAGCTAAGAAGCTGATGACGAAGCTTGGTTTGGGTTACAAATCCATTCATGCCTGCAAGAACGACTGTGCACTGTTTTGGGGTGAACATGCTGATAGACAAACTTGCCCGATTTGCCAAGAAAGTCGTTGGGTGCACACTTTTGGGAAAGTGAACGGGAAGAATGTTCCGCATAAGGTGTTGCGATATTTTTCCTTGGCCCCCAGACTAAAACGTATGTTCGCGACGAAGGATACTGCAAAACTTATGAGGTGGCACAGTATAGGAAGGTCTAGGGACGATGATGAAATGCAGCATCCCGTTGATGGAAAGGCATGGCGGGATTTTGACATGAAACATCCAATGTTCGCAAGTGAGATCAGGAATGTCAGGTTAGGTTTGGCCGCAGACGGATTCAATCCATTCGGTGACATGAGTCTGTCGTACAGTATGTGGCCAGTAGTTGTAACAGTTTACAACTTGCCACCCTGGTTATGCATGAAGCCCGAATACCTCATGCTTACTCTGTTGATACCTGGTCCTAAAGCACCGGGTAAGGACATTGATGTATTTTTACGCCCATTAGTGGACGAGTTGAAGGAATTGTGGGCCGATGGGACTGACACGGGAGACGGTGGAACCAACAGCAAGTCGGTATTCAGACTGCGTGCAGCTTTGTTGTGGACTGTTAATGATTTCCCAGCAAGAAGTAGTTTTTCCGGTTGGAGTGGTCAGGGGTACAAGGCATGTCCGACGTGCAACGAGGATACTCCTTCAGTCCGTGTGATAGGTAAGACAGCTTATGTGGGTCATCGTCGGTTCCTGCCATCCAGGCATCATTTTCGGAGCAATTTAGACTTCGATGGAAGGACAGATAGGCGACCACCTCCGCGTCGGTTAACACCTACAGACATTTTAGCACAGTTAATTCGTGTCAGATATAGAAGTCCAGGAAAGCACCCAAATTACGGTGGCGCTACAATTCGTAGAAGTGATGACGAGCTCAATTGGAGAAAAAAGAGCATTTTCTATGAGTTGCCGTATTGGACTTCTACAGAGCTCAAACATAACATCGATGTCATGCACGTAGAGAAGAATGTTTGTGATAGCTTGCTCAGCACAATTATGGACGATCCATTCAAATCAAAAGACACAGTCAATGCGAGGCGCGATCTAATGCAATTAGGGATCAAAAGGGAGTTGCACTTGTATCAGAACGGGAATAGGTAGATGAAGCCTGCCGCATGTTACACCATGTCATCTTCAAATCGTAAGAAATTTTGTCAATTTATCCGATCGGTTGAATTTCCAGATGGCTTCGCTTCTAATCTTCGAAAGAATATTGCTCCAAATGACAGCCGTATTATCGGGTTGAAGTCACATGATTGCCATATTATCATGCAACGGTTATTACCAGTCGGATGTCGGGCGTTCTTGAATAAAACAATTTCCACGGTAATTATTGAACTGTGCACGTTCTTCAGAAAGCTTTGTGCAAGAACACTAAAGGTTAGCGACATGATAGCATCCCACGATCACCTTGTACTCATTCTCTGTAAGTTGGAAAGGATATTTCCGCCAGCCTTCTTCGACATCATGATTCACCTCGTAGCAATCCTTGGAGGTCTGGTGCACATGAGATGGATGTATCCATTCGAGCGATACTTGAAGAAATTGAAGGGCTACGTCAGAAATCAAGCTCGGCCCGAGGGATCAATGGCTGAAGGGTATGTTGTGGACGATGCATTGACCTTTTGTTCGAGGTACTTCTAGGACATAGGGACAAGGTTCGACCGACCAGACAGAAACGAGGATGCTACTGTTCCACAGACACAGCTTTCTATTTTTCAGTCGCATTGTCACCCACTTGGAAAGCAGTCACCAACGACGTTTCCTACTCAAGTTTGAAATCAAGCAATTTTTTACATCCTGAACAACTGTTATAAAGTTGAGCCATTCTTGCAGTAAGACGGCGTTAATTCTTGATTATTATTCTTTTATCTCGAATTAACTTTATCATTTGAAACGAACTAATGAACGTTGATCTTCAATACTTTGTTCAGGAAACATAGGCAGGAACTACTGAACAGTGGCTGTCCAAACATCGAACTAGTGCGCAGAAGAGACTTTCACGGTTGGTTCTACAGAAAGGTAAACGAACATCGACGGAATAAAATTGCAAGTTTTCAACATAATTGCTTTCAATAACTGAGAATAATAATCCCCATGCAGCTATATGCAATGCGCCAAAGCCACAACCATCAAGTTTCTCATGAGTTATTTGCGTTGGCCAGTGGATGTTACCAGCAGGTTATGTCATACACGGCTTGTGTTGTCAAAGGAGTTCTGTTCGTGACATATGATCGTGATATTCGAAGAAAAACTCAAAATAGTGGTGTGTCCGTCCCAGGGACTGGGGGTGAGATTTACTACGGGCAGCTGCAAGATATACTGGAGCTACAATATGGACCGAAACTTTCAGTCTATCTGTTCCGATGCAAGTGGTTTAGGTGTGATGGGAGATGGATGGTAACTGAGAATAACGTTACCAGTATTGACATCAGTGCAGAGGCATTCAAGGATGATCAGTTCATACTTGCTAGCCAAGCACAACAAGTGTTCTACATTGAAGATCCATCTCGTGGTCCGAACTGGCGAGTAGTACAAATTGTCCATCACAGGAGTACGTGGGACACAGTGGGAGCTAACATCACAGAGATTGACCTGCTCCACAATAACTACTTTTCCAGTTTATCTCTAGTCGTTGATCTTGGCAACATAGAGCATGTATCCTTGCACCGTGATGATGATGAAGCTGATGAGATCGAAGCATCGGTTATCAGGAGAGCCTCGTCAGATACTGTAGGAGAAACTTCGTTTATAAACGACGATGATGTTCAAGACGATACAAATGCAGAATACGAGGATGAAGAAACATCGAGTGAAATCAATGAGGACGTAAGTGACGATGATGTGGATCAATCGTATCATGATAGTGAATCAGATTGAAATGTTATTGTCCGTCACTATTGATGCAATGAAATTACTTTATAAAAACGCATGTTCAAATTGTTGTTACTGTTTTCGGCTTGATAATATTAAATGTCAATAAATATTAAATATTAAAAATTCAATATTAAATACAAATAATTATTATTGGTATTATTAAATATCAATAAATATGAAACATAAAAATTAAATATCTAATATTAAATACTAAAAATTATTATTGATAATATTAAATATCAATAAATATGAAAACATAAAAATTAAATATTAAATATTAAATACTAAAAATTATTATTGATAATATTAAATCTCAATAAATATTAAATATTAAATATTAAATATTAAAAATTCAATATTAAATACTAATAATTATTATTGATATTATTAAATATCAATAAATATTAAAAATTAGTGATGATATTAAATATTAAAAATTTAATATTTAAAAATTATTTCAATTTAAAAATTCACTTCAAATGAGATATTACCATTCAGTCATCTGTATAGTAGGGTCAATAGCGGCGACATATGTCATCGCTATTTCCCTTAAAATTGGGCGACACGTATTAGGCACGTGTTCTTAAAAATTATTAACAGTTCAGATTGTTGAACAATAGCGATGACATATGTCGTCGCTATTGTCCTGAAAATTGGGCGCCAAGCTTTAGGCGTGTGTCCTTAAAAACTAAAAAAATGTCGTCGCTTTAGTGCTCAATAGCGACGACATAGAGTAAGACCTTTTAATTCCCGCAGAACCTTCTTCTTTTCCATTTTGCCTGTGCTTGTTCTCCTTCCAGTGCGTTCGCCTGATTGTCGCCGCCGTCTGCTGCCGTCCAACGTCTGCCGCCGTCTTCTCCGGGCTCTCTGACCTTCCCCGCCATCTTCGCTAAGGTTACAATCACATTTCAATTTATTCAATTACAATCACATTTAGTATCTCCCAAGCATATTTGCTTAAATTATTTTTAATTATAAGTCTACACATTATCTTTGTGTATGAAGAAGAGCCTGCTCACCACTCGCCCTTGGTCGCGCCGACTGCCCTTCTATCTCTCTAGGTCTCCTCTATCCTTGAGTCTTGACAAGAACCCGTCTCGGTCTAGTCTCGCCAGCCAGGTACATTCCAATTTTTTTTTTATGGTTAATGTTGATTGAAGTATGGAGAATGTGGGTTTTGTGGTTTTTGATTGATTGAAGATTGTTAACTGAGATTCTGAGAATGATAAAAGCCTAGGTTCAATTAACAAAGGATAGTAGGTTTTGAGAATGATTAAATCTTGGGTTTTTGATGATTTATGATTAGTGATTATTTCCTCTTCGAAATTCATGTAGGAAATTTTTTAGAAATCGAAATTTGAGTTGGCAGTTAAACTGATGAAGTGGCTGCCAATTTGGGTTGTTGATAAAACACCGCTGGCAGCTGCAAGTTTAATACTAGGAAATGTCGACCATGATTTTAGGTCGATCTCATCATCAATTGTGGGATATTAAGTTAATCACGCTAGTCATCATCATTATGAACCGATTCATCCCGTTTTTGTTTTTTTTTTCTAGATTTTTTAAGTGCTCAAGATTAATTATCTGAACTTATGACACAATAAATTATACATAAAATCAAGGAAATACTAAAAAGCTTATCACAGATAGGGTTTGTATTGTTTATCTGTGCTGTGATTCTTCATCCATATACCTCCATGTTTATCCTATAAATAAATTTCATCTGTGGTTACTACATTAACACTTGAATATGTTGTAATCATGGATAAGTTTATTGTTGTACTGTAAATAATTAAATCTCTTAGAATTTTATAGCACCAAAATAAGGACTCCTGATTGTCATATAGCTTGTAGTGTTTTTATAATGTGTTAAAATGGGAGGGGTCTGAGAAGTGAAATTGTGAAAGCATAGCACGTAGGAACCCAATGGTTGGATCTATTACAGAATAGGAGAAGAAATTGGTAACATTCGACGTTAATTCTATAGGTGTATTAGATGCATCAGGGTGAGACTGTCGTTGTATGTAATTTTCGTTCGAAGTCTGTATTATCTGTTTTCTGAGGCTTGGGTATCAAGGTTTCTTGATTCTCATGTACTGTTTTTGTTTTAGCCTTCTAAGACAGTTGAGCAAAGGAGAAGAAATTGAGATGATTTTTGTCGAATGTATAACTTGAGCAACCAATAAAAGAAAGACGGTTTCAAAAAGCTTTCCTTGTGCCTTAGTTTTACTTAGGTATATAGGAGCCACGTCCACAATTATGTTCTGACCGATACCATATGGAAATCTTCTAGAAAGAGTCGACGGACTCTTCTAGTCTCTCTGGTCACTGAAATCTCGTTAATCTCTGTTTTTGATAACTTGAAAGAAAGGTTAAAACTACATATCAAAACCTTCCAGGTAATCTTTCTTCTTCATATGATTCGATTGTGTTTTTAGATAATAGTGGGTACATATGTGTAATTACAGTATTTTGATTTGTGCCAATTGAAATTTGAAGAAGACAATATTGATGTTAAAAAGGTAGAACCTCCCGCTACTACTAATCAAATAACTCAAAATTTAATTAGACTTTTAATAAGTTTTTTAGTTCATTTCTCTACAACCATTTAGGTGGCATATAAATTGATAGACTTTCAATCTACGTGATATTGATGTATAATAAATTTAAATTTTCCCATAAATTCAAAGTGTAGGGACTTATTTGAAATAAAAATTAGTTTAGGGACCAATTTATAATAAAATATAATGAATTCAAAATTTTTCATAAATTTAAAGTTTAGGGACTTATTTGCAATAAAATATGTTTAGGGACCAAATTGAAATAAAATATAATACATTCAAATTTTCCCATAAATTCAAAGTTTAGAGACTTATTGGAAATAAAAATTAGTTTAGGGACCAATTTGTAATAAAATATAATAAATTCAAATCTTCCCATAAATTCAAAGTTTAGGGACTTATTGGAAATAAAAATTAGTTTAGGGACCAATTTATAATAAAATATAATAAATTCAAATTTTCCCATAAATTTAAACTTTAGCGACTTATTGGAAATAAAAATTAGTTTAGGTACCAATTTATAATAAAATATAATCAAGTCAATTTTTTCTACAAATTCTAAGTTTAGGGACTTATTTGCAATTTTACAGTAGTTTAGGGACCAATTTGAAATAAAATATAATAAATTCAAATTTTCCCATAAATTCAAAGTTTTGGGACTTATTTGCAATTTTACAGTAGTTTAGGGACCAAATTGAAATAAAATATAATACATTCAAATTTTCCCATAAATTCAAAGTTTAGGGACTTATTGGAAATAAAAATTAGTTTAGGGACCAATTTGTAATAAAATATAATAAATTCAAATTTTCCCATAAATTCAAAGTTTAGGGACTTATTGGAAATAAAAATTAGTTTAGGGACCAATTTATAATAAAATGTAATAAATTCAAATTTTCCCATAATTTAAAGTTTAGGGACTTATTGGAAATAAAAATTAGTTTAGGTACCAATTTATAATAAAATATAATCAAGTCAAATTTTTCTACAAATTCTAAGTTTAGGGACTTATTTGCAATTTTACAGTAGTTTAAGGACCAATTTGAAATAAAATATAATAAATTCAAATTTTCCCATAAATTCAAAGTTTCGGGACTTATTTGCAATTTTACAGTAGTTTAGGGACCAATTTGAAATAAAATATAATAAATTCAAATTTTCCCATAAATTCAAAGTTTAGGGATTTATTAGAAATAAAAATTAGTTTAGGGACCAATTTATAATAAAATATAATAAATTCAAATTTTCCCATAAATTCAAAGTTTAGGGACTTATTTGAAATAAAAATTAGTTTAGGGACCAATTTATAATAAAATATAATGAATTCAAATTTTTCCATAAATTTAAAATTTAGGGACTTATTTGCAATAAAATATGTTTAGGGACCAAATTGAAATAAAATATAATACATTCAAATTTTCCCATAAATTTAAAGTTTAGGGACCAATTTCAAATATAATAAGTTTAGGGACCAAATTGAAATAAAATATAATAACTTCAAATATTCCCATCAATTTTAAGTTTAGGGACTTATTTGCAATAATATAAGTTTAGGGACCAATTTGAAAGAAAATATAATAACTTCAAAATTTTTTCATAAATTTAAAGTTTAGGGACTTATTTGCAATAAATTAAATTTAGGGACGAATTGGAAATAAAATATAATATATTCAAATTTTCACATACATTTAAAGTTAGTATGGCTGACGTGATGTTCGCAATTATGTCATGTGTTAGTATGGCTGACGTGATGTCGCACGGAGGTGATGGTGCAGGAGATCCTCCACAGCAGCCATCTCACCGGCTCCCTTCGGCATGCGAGTTTGGTAAGACTTTTCGTTCAAATTGTAATTATTTATTATTTTATACATATCGTTGAAAATCGTATGATCAATACATTTTACAATTTTTTCGTTTTCAGCACCCCCGCCAAAGCGACGGGGTATCTCTCGAGGCATCAACCTTGAGATGGTTTGGCAGGCGAATGGGAAGATGCCACTTCCTATCGCGATCGACAATGTCGAACGCACAATGCAGCCGATCGGGAATAACGCGAAGTATTTCACGCGCTTGGTTGAGAACCAAGTGAGATTCACCGTGCCCCCGTGCTACCCTTCATGGACAGAGGTTCCAAAGGAGCAGCGGGCACGGTTACGTAGCATTATCGAGGTATGAACTTAAATTAGTTTTGTTATTAGTACACTTAATAAATACTTGTTTTACGACTTCTACAGTAACGTATTCTTTTTTCACTCTTGCAGAGCTACTTCGATCTGCATGGCAATCGGTCGCCTGATGAGTACCGGGCAGTATGTGCCGCAGTAGATCGTCTGGCGGCCGATCGTTATCGCGATTACAAACTCAAGGCTCATAATCACTTAAAAGCGCATGGACCGAGCCGACCATACGGCGAGATGTCCGCCGAGGACTGGCAGAAGTGCATTGACTTCTTCACCAGTCCTACTTTCGTGGTACGTATTGTTTATATATTGTTTACGATATTTTATATACTCTTTTAACTAATACATTTTTTGCTAATCAATTATATGTTATACTTTCAGGAATGGTCCTCCAAAAATAAAGTCAATCGGGGTAAGGCTAAATACCCGAGCGTGCAGGGGTCGAAGAGGTTCTCTGCCACGCGTTACGATCAGGTACAACATATAAATTTTCAATATCATTATAAATATCTTCACTACATTACGTAAAAATGTATACTAAATTTCACGTTTAAATTGTCGTAGCGGTACCCCGAGACCCAGAAGTGGCCGGGGATTATTGATTCGTTCCGGACGTTTCACACCTTCTGGGATGGCAATTGGGTCAACCCGCAAGCGGCTGGTGACTATGTGAGAATTTTTAAATTATGTTAATATAATTTTATCTGACATGCATGATATTATTATTTATTATTATTTTTTCACTGAACAGGATAAACTTGTTGAGTTAAGAGAGACTCAACAGACACAAGTCGCCTCCAATAGCGCGTCATTAGACGAGCGTGCTATTGCAAAGGAGGTTCTCGGAGAACGACGAGGTCACGTCTGTGGGGTTGGTTGGGTTCCGAAGGGCACCTCTCCCTCGCTAGATTCGACTGCTGCATTGTTTGCCCCACAAGGAACTTCCCATTAGTCCTCTGCAGACCCCCAGAATAATGATCTTCGGTTTGCCATGTACGAGGATCAGCTACGCCAAATGCAGCGTGAAATTGAGTTTCTAAAAAGTAAAATACCAGCTGCGCCTGCGGAGAAGGAGGATGGGGACGGGGACGACGGTTTAGAGGGTCCGTAGATTTTTTGAATTTTTTATATATTATTTATATTATTTGGAAACAAAAAAAAAAATTTAAAAAAAATTCAAAACGTTTATAGCGGCGACAATGTCGTCGCTATAGTAAATTACATAATTTGTATTAGCGACGACTTTGTTGTCGCTGTAAGAGATGTACGTATGGCGACGAGATAATGGTCTCTATTATTTTGTAAATAGCGACGATTTTTGCGACGACTGTGTCGTTCCTATAAGTCAGTTTTCGAGATATGGTCACGACGCTATTGCGACGATATTGTCGTCGCTATAGATACAAATTTATATAGAGACGACGTAAAGTCGTTACTATAACTCTAGAGACACTAACTTGTTGCGGCGACATATAGCGACGACTTTGTCGTCTCTAAAACCTTAAAGAGACGACTTATAAATATTCAGCGACGACAAATGTCGCCGCTATTGACCTCATTTCTTGTAGTGTGACACACTATCGAAAAATATGGAAACTTCCTTACCATCTACATATGGCATTGTGAAATCAAATGAAGTGAACTTAGTGTGGAAAAATTGTTTTTGTGTTAGTAATATTTATCTATGTGGGTAATTCTGATGGAATTATGGACTAAAAAAATTTGTGTTAATTAATAACATTACCAATGGTTGTACTGGTGGTAAAAAGTATAATTTAATGTAGTATTTATGACATATAAGTGATATTGAGTTGTCTATACAACAATGCATGATGCACAACGTTTTCTATGTTTGACCCTTTAATAATGTTCATTGACTAATAGCTAATTAAATTTTCATATTATAGTGACAGGCACATATTAGGTATCTTGGTCATAGAATTTAACAATTTGTTCACCTCCATCTCTAAGCCTGCCTTAGGAGCAACAATTTTAAGAGCTTTGTCACCACACTATGAAACAAGGGAAAGCAAATATTTTCAAGTATTTTGATGATGTCTAAAAGATCAGCAGTTCATATAGGTTGAAATGAATGCTACATACCAAGAAATTCATATATATATATATATATATATATATATAAAAAGAATAAAGAAAGCTAGAAAGAAAAGTCTAGTAGCTAATGTTGTTTGTATTAAGAACAAAACTTGTTATTGAGAGTCATTTGTCTATTCGAGTAATTTTCAATCTCTTAACAGCACTGAGAAACATCCTACAAATTGATATAAGACACTAAAATGAGCAATTAATTATGCTGAAAATAAATAAATAAAAACATGCATGTGATGCGAATATTAATGTTGAAGAGAAATGAAGCTTACTCCCATGGCACATCGCCAACCATCAACCAATCTCCTTCGTGATCTTGGTATGTTAATACGTACCGACATTTCTCCAAATCCAATTCTTCCTCGTCTTGTTCGGCCCCTACCATTTGATAGCCATCAAAGAATGAATGTATTCATATTAATTGAATAATATATAAATGAGTCAACATGACTTATAGAGAATGATTGTGTTGAACATGAGATGGAGAGTCTTGATCAAGTCATTATAACCAAAATGAGCCATTATATCAAATTTTCTTCCATTAGGGATGCCTTCCATGTAAACCTTAACAAACAAAATTGTCCAACATCCTTTTACATTAATATCATCAACGTCCCTACACGCTAGGGAGAAGTCGAAATGGTGAGACTGAGGCTGGGATCATTGTTGCTGTCGATGGATGAGGAGCAGTGGCGGAGCCAGGAATTTAATGTTGGGGGGTCCTCAAATAGTGGTGGGTCGGGAGGCTTCTTGGGGGTTCGCCGATTTTTTTTTTCTTAAACCACGATTACTGAGTCAATTTTTATGAGAATCTAATATTTTTTTATGTCATAATCTTTAAGAAGTTTACAAGAAAATATTGAATACAATCGATTCATGCAGTTAGACGTATTCGATACTCACTTCGTGTTTGTTCTGATTGCTTGAAAAGACTAACTTCAATACTTTCTTCTTGGTTATTGAATGATTCCAATTTAATCCGAGTTAGATTGGACTTTATTTGTTTAGTTCATTCATTGTTGAGTTTGGATTTTACTATTTTTTGTTTTGGTTGATTATTAGGAAGAATAAGTGATCTTAAAAGCATGTTTGATTCTACTATTTTTGAAAAAAATAGATTTTTTCTAAACAAATTTTGGCCCACATTCTATTCAATAAATTTGTAATTTCAATTTTACCCTTTTTGTGTGTCTAATTATTAAAAAGAGAATCAAACACAATACTTAAAAAAAAAAATTTAAATTTTTTTTTTTTTTTTTCAGAAAGTTGGGGGGTCCTGGTCCCCCCCAGGACCCCCCCCCCACCTCCACCCCTGATGAGGAGGGTGAATCCTTTTTTGTTCTTCTTCTTCTTCTTCCCATTTTACAGCACATGTAGGGGGTGAATGACAAATATTGAATGCTAAGAAAGGGCAGCTAGCCATAGACACAAGCAAGAAATTCCATTGGTGGTGGTGGTGGTGGTGGGGGTGGGGGTGGGGGTGGGGGGCATGACTTTGGACAACCTTTAGTCGCCCTCAATTGTACCCTCCCTCGCTGGCAACCACACGTGTCAACCTTTCTTTTATTTTTATATTAATTATCAAAAAACAAAGAAATTGTGATTTGCCTCTCTTAAAAAATAAAGTTAAAATTCCAGTACTACATTATTAACCCATCATATATTTGTTGGGACACTATGATTTGAAATCCATCTAGTTATCTGTCAAATACTCTCTCCCTCCGTCTCACAAAGATAGACTCGTTTTCCTTATTTATCTGTCCCAAATTATAGGCCACTTACTTTATACAGTGTGTATTAAATTTTTCTTTTTCCTAATATACCCTTATTTAGTTTACATTATCAACTCAAATATTTCTCTCTCTCTCTATATATATATATATATATATATATATATCTCTCTCTCTCTCTCTCCAACTTTCATTTATTTTTTCTTTTTTCCGTGTAAAACTCTCTCTCTCTCTCTCTACCTTCATTTACTTTTTCTTTTTTTTTCCGTGTAAGTGTCTCTCCCTCTACACACACACTCTCTCTCTCTCTCTCTCTCTCTCTATATATATATATATATATATATATACACACACATATATACATATCTATCTCTAAATTTTCATATCATACATTGCCAAACTAATTTTAAATGTATGAATTGCTTTCGATTTTTCCAAACTAAAATTTCGGCGTTGATTAGAAATTTTCAATTTTTAATTGTTGGCAAGTTTGCCAATTTTGAATCTGCCCAGTTTTTAAATTTTAATTATTGGTTAAAAGTTTGAATTTTCAATTAATGGCACATTTATCAATTTTGTTACTCTTTATTTTTACCCATGCATGATTATAGTTCCAATAACAGTCAACATTTTTACCTATGCACAATTATGATTTCATTTAACTTAATGATTATTTAAAATTATTAGATTTATACATGATTAATATTAAATAGGGGTATAATAGGAAAATTGTGTAAAATTTTTATAATTTCAATTACATTAAATGAGTTTTCTTAATCTGTGTGAAAAAAAAAATGAGTCTATCTTTGTGGGACGGAGGGAGTACAATGAACATTGAAATTAATAGCAGTGAAATCTATTAACTGTTAGAAATTAAATAATTGAGAGACATTGAATTCATCTTGTATACATATACGAAATTCAATGGATTATTTCATTGTGTGCTGTACTCTTATTTAATTATTATACATTCAAAACATAAGTATCACACTTGTCTCCCACGTGACCCTCTTTTATTTATTTATTCCGTTCACTCGTATTTTCAACCGTAACAAATATATTTAGAACAAATTAAAGTTTAGTAATCAATATGAAACAAAATTTAAAGTTGAATGAGTAATTTTGAATAAATTAAAATTGATTGACCCACACCTATAAATTAGGTGATCATAAAACTACAATTTGTTACTTCATTGGATTCAAATTCATATAACGCAAAAGTTACTATATTATTATTTTTTATACATTGCCATCAATGGTCTCTAATCTTTGTATTTATTGCAAAAATAGTCCTTAACGTTTATTTTTTTTGTACGAACGTCCCTAACCTATGTGTTTAATGCGCAATTGATCTTTATATGATGAAAAAATAAATATGCCCTTAATTTTAATTAAAAAATTGTAATTAATCACTAACATTTGCAAAAAGTGCAAATATGTCTCATACATTTATTAAATAATATTTAATTTAGTATATTAAATATATCATTATAATCGTTTCAATTAAATTTTTCATAAGAGAAAAATATAAATTATTGTGCTTTAAGTATAAGTAACTGATATGCGATGTGAAAAATTGATTAAAAATTAAGTTAAATAAATGAAAAAATGATGTATATAGTTTTATGATATTGAACCATTCTTATTATATTTTTATTAACATAAAAATATTAATAAAAATTAATTTACACATTATGTGTTCTTTATTTTTGAATGATAATAAAATAATAAATTAAAATATGAAGAATATAGTTGAAATTCTAATATTTGTAGTTAATAAACGAATAGCTCAATTAAATAAAAGTATTTGAGCATCAAGTTTGTGATAAAGTTATTTTTCTTTTTATATTTTAAAAATTAAATAAAATTTTAAAATTTAAATAATGTAATTAAGTAATAATAATAAAATAAATTTATTTAACGTGTTCGTTAATAATAATGAGCTTAGTTCGTAAAATATATCAAAAAAAATTAGTGTATTATCAATTTAGTCAATAAAGTGTTAATTCAAATAAAAATCGTTAATTTCTTTTAATTTTTTACAAAAAATTAAAATATCAGATATATTTGCACTTTTTACAAAGATTAACAACCCAACTGTAATTTTTTCTTATTAAAATTAAATGTATATGGGTCTTTTTCATCAAATAATAACTAATTGCACAGAAAAACACATATGTTGGGAATTTATGTGCCAAAAAATAAATATTATAGACCATTTTCATACTAAAAGCATATATTAAAGACTATATATATAGGTCATATATTGCAAATTAAGCGACACTTGAATTGACCAATAATCACAAATAAAGTAGATAATATTGTTGGGTCGCTCATCTTTATTCTTTCCTAAAAAGAAATAATAATAATAATAAATAGAAAACAAGTATGCACGTGTTACTTGCTAATTAATGATGATCCAAGAAAGAAAAAGTAAAAAAGAGAAAAAGATATATGTCCCCATTTTAGACAAAATACCATAAACAAAGTCGCCTTAATCAATATGTTGTTGTAGAAAAAGTATTTTCTTGTCTATTATTTCACCAGCAATGATACATATTTATATGAGGAGATTAGGTCTTATTTTAAGCTATACAATCATTACCACATAAAGAAGATTTTACATCCTATTTTAAGCTATATAATCACTACCGTATAAAAATGATTTTTCATACAAATTATGTCCTATAATTCCTCCTAAATGACAGCTCACGCCAACACTCATCCTCAAGTTGATGCATAGGGGTCTTGAATGCGCAACTTGGCAAGTGAGGTGTAGAACTCCTTGCTAGACACAACCTTTGTAAGTATATCTGCCAGCTGATCTTCAGACTTCACAAACGGAAAGCGAACTATTTTTGCTTCAATGTTCTCTTTGATGAAGTGTCTATCTACCTCGACATGTTTAGTGCGATCATGTTGGATAGGGTTGTAAGACAATAATCGCCGCCTTATTGGCGCAAAAAAGATTCATCTCAGAAGTAGGAGCAAAACCGATTTCTGATAGTAGCTTTCTTAGCCATAGAAGCTCACATAGGCCTTTAGCCATTCTCCTAAACTCAGCTTTAGCGCTTGACAGTGCAACAACCTTTTGTTTCTTGTTTCTCCATGTTACAAGATTTCCTCCGACAAACATGAAGTATCCTGAGGTGTATTTTCTGTCCGTCCGTGATGTTACCTGCCCAGTCTGCATCTACATAGCCATCAACTTTTAATTGACTGTCATTCTTTGAGAACATAAGTCCTTTTCCTAGAGATGACTTCAAATATCGAAGTATTCGAATTACTGCCTCCATATGACTCTTACTTGGATTATGCATAAATTGGCTGACAACACTTACAGCATATGCAATATATGGTCGAGTATGAGAGAGATAAATGAGTTTACCAACTAATCTTTGGTATCTTCCTTTATCTGTTGGCGTATGATTTGAGTCTTCTCTAAGTCTGTGATTCTGAACAATAGGTGTGTCTGTAGGTCTACAATCTAGCATTCCTACCTCGGTGAGTAAGTCAAGAATATACTTTCGTTGGGAGAGAAATATACCTTGTTGAGATCTGGTAACTTCAATTCCTAGAAAGTACTTAAGCCTTCCCAGGTTCTTTATCTCGAATTCAGCTACTAGCTGTTTCTGAAGTAGAGAGATTTCATATGTATCATCTCCTGTAATAATCATGTCATCTACGTATTCTATCAGAGCAGTTAATTTTCTAGATTGATGCTTTAAGAACAAGGTATGGTCAGAGTTACTTTATCGGAAGCCATATTTCTTCATTGCCAGGCTAAATCACCCGAACCATGCTCGTGGTGATTGCTTCAACCCATATAGTGCCCTCTGTAGTTTACACACAACTGTAGAGGATGTCGTGTATCCTGGAGGAATATTCATGTAGACTTCCTCTTCAAGATTGCCGTGGAGAAATGCATTCTTTACATCAAATTGATGTAAAGGCCAATCCAAGTTAGATGCAAAGGACAATAACACCCGAACTGTGTTCAGTTTGGCTATCGGTGAAAACGTCTCTTGATAGTCAACGCCATATGTCTGTGTATATCCCTTCGCTACTAGTCTTGCTTTATACCGTTCAATAGATCCATCTGTCTTATGTTTAACAGAGAATACCCACTTACATCCGACTGTTTTCTTTCCTTCAGGTAATGGGACAAGAATCCATGTATCGTTTTTAATTAATGCCTCCATTTCTTCCTTTATAGCTTGGCTCCACTTGGTATTTGCCAATGTCTCTTCAACACCAGTGGGAGTCTGGCATAAGGAGAGCTCTCGAGTGTATTTCTTGAGAGGTTCAGACTGTCGTTTTGTGGAGACATAATTAGCAATTGGGTATTTTGACCTTCGTTCCTCAAGATCCGGAGAGCATCTATTTGGTGGTTTTCCACGATTGTGTCTGAGAGGTAAGGTATATCCCACAGAAAAAGAATTTATGTTATTAGTATGTAGGGGTGTAGTGAGTGTACTTACCTCGGTAGTATTCTCGGGAGATGAGATAGTGAGTGCTTCAGAGTGAGGGGATGCAGCTTTGGTGTCAGGAGGTGCATATGCTTCATTTGGACAAGTAACATGCTCCACCCGAAGGTCGGCATCAAAGATTGAAACGAGTTCGGATTCATCATTCGTCGGATGTTCATGTAAATCATCATTAGGTCCTACTCCATTGTCATGAGAAGTAGGCACAACCCGAATCCTTAACGATCCAAGTGCCACTAAATCGTAAATTAAAACTACTTTGAAGGGACTTAAAAGTATAAATAGAACTATTAACACAATAAACTAATAATAAAAGCATTTATCATAACAAACCAATCTTTCAAATATCATAATTAATTCAATAAAATTTAAATTTAATATTTTTAATGCTTAAATCTAAAAAAAAATAGCGTTGGCTCCATAAATATAATTTATTATTAAAAACTCCTGCAACCATAAGCCATCTCCATATCGACCATCTCGAACAACTAATTTTCTGAAAAAGGTGAAACAAACATAACGTGAGACAAAATCTCATTAAGTGTGCCTGACTAATATTCTTTTCTTGTATATGTATTTTAACGAAAAAATCATACTTGCATAGGGAGACACAAAAATTGGACCGAACTTAGATGGTACCATATCTTCGTGTGTAGCATTACTAAACTCCAGTCCGTTCTTAACATATCTTGCATAATGTAGACCATAACATAAACGTAGCCATAAAATAACATATAAAAGGAATTACTTCTAGTCAACATAACAACACACTTACCTTATGCTTGAAACTTGAAATAAAGTAAGATAACTTCAAGAACTTAAAATTCTTTTCTCGTTTCTCTCTTATTCTAAGGAAAATAAGAAGATTGTGTGTTTGTGTATATCTTGTTTACACAAGGGGTGAGTATTTATAGGGGAAATTGATGTTTGCCATGCATATAAACTTTAATTTCATTAATTACTTTCCTATATTACATGTTTACATTATTAGGAAAATATAGATTCTTGCCTTAAATTATATGCATGATTAAATGATAATTTAAGCTAATCATATAATCATATGCATTATATACATATTAGTATCTAATTACATGTATGATTAAAGACTAATTTAAACTAATCACATAATCATATGCAATTATACATAATTAGTATCTAATCACTATTTTATGTACCATATATATGCAAAAGAGCATTATATATATATATATATACCTTAAATTATATGCATGATTTAAGCTAATAACACAATTATATATGTGTATATACAATCATATACACATTAATATCTAATAAACTATTTTATCTACCATATATATGTAATATGACATTAAATATATCTATTTTTAGCAAATTATTGACAGACAAGATTACTGTTCATGACACTATTCATGGAACAAAAATATGCATATATCTAATAATTACAATTAGGTCCTCAACTATTAGTAAACCTATAATTTGGTCCCTACACTTTTCTGTTTGTGCAATTAAGTGTTAAATTTCAATTTAACTACCACTAATGAAATTTTAGGATGTTACAAACTACCCCGCTTAAAAAAAATTCATCCTCAAAATTTACCTTGGAGCTCTTCCCACTTGTGTTTTTCTAACTGTCTATAATGTTGGTTGTTTTCCTCACTAATGATTTTTTTTATTTGAAATAGAGGTTTCAAAAAATTAAAAGTTTCGTAGAATAGAGATTTCTTGAAATAGAAGTCTCATAAACTTTTCCTGAAATTAGATTTTTCTTAAAAGTTTTTGAAATAGAATTTCTAAATATGGGAATTTTTCTTAAATTTTGAATGAGTTTGTAATATTTCTTTTCGTCTTGTTGATTTGAATAACACGCAACTAAAAGGCTTCCACGATTTTGACCTTTGTTCCTCAAGGTCTAGAGAGTATCTATTTGGTGGTTTTCCACGATTGTGCCTGAGAAGTAAGGTATATCCCAAAGAAAAAGAATTTATGTTATTAGTATGTAGGGGTGTAGTGAGTGTACTTACCTCAGGAGTATTCTCGGGAGATGAGGCAGTGGGTACTTCAGAGTGAGGCGATGCAGCTTCGGTGTCAGGAGGTGCATATGCTTCATTTGGACAAGTAACATGCTCCACCCGAAGGTCGGCATCAAAGATTGAAGCAAGTTCTAATTCATCATTCGTTCGATGTTCATGTAAATCATCATTAGGTCCTACTCCATTGTCATGAAAAGTATGCACATCAAGTGTTAGCCAATTTGACTCTTCATCGTATGTCTCCCCCGGAAGAAGAGGATTGGATACGGAAGGGGAAAAAAACATGTCCGTTTCCAAGAATTGTGCATCCATAGTCACATAGAGTCGTCTATTGGGGGGATGATAGCAGCAGTACCCTTTTTGATGAGTGCTATAGCCTAAGAAGAGACACCAAATTGCACAAGGATCTAATTTAGTACGGTGGTTCTTATGTAGATGGACATAAGCAACACAACCAAAAACTCGAGGCGAAAGCATTAAGGCTGTAGGAAGTGACGCATAAGTTGATAGAGCTTGGAGTGATGTCTTAAATGACAAAACTATAGAAGGCATTCAGTTGAGAAGGTGAACTGCAGTAGATATGGCATCAGTCCAAAATTTTTTGGGCGCATGTGCACCAAGGAGTAGCGCACGTGCAGTCTCAAGAATATGTCTATTTTTTCTTTCAACAACGCCATTCTATTGAGGCGTTTGTGGGCATGAAGTTTCATGAATTAGGCCATGTTTGTTGTAATACGTTTGGAGTCGTTGATTGACGTATTCGCCACTATTTTCGGATCGAATAATCCGAATGTTTGCTCCATACTGAGTATGTACCATAGCGTGAAAATTTTCAAATATACCGAGGACTTCATCTTTGTGTTTTATTAAATAGAGCCACGTCATACGAATACAGTCATCCACAAATATGACAAACAAACGAACTCCAGACAAGTTTGAAATAGGAGAAGGGCCCCATACGTTAGAATGAATTAATGCAAATGGGATATCACTTTTATTTATGCTTAACAAATAAGTGGTTCGGTGACTTTTAGCCATGATACATGTATCACATTTCAGATCAGAAATCTCTAACTGCTTAAATAAACTAGGAAAAACACGCTTCAAATAAGAAAAGGATGGATGCCCCAACCATCGATGCCAAAGCCAAATATGTTTTTCTTTAGCACTGACTGAATAGTTCATTAGTTGAGCTCGTCCAACACTGACATCATCTGCATAATATAATCCCCTCCTCTTAGTACCACGCCCAATAATCTCCTTTGTTAGAATATCCTGAAGAAGTCAAAATGTGGGATATATGAGTACAACACAGTCCAATTCTGTAGTAATTTGCCCAATAGATAACAATTTATGGAAAAGTGATGGCACAAGTAATGTATTAGATAAATGTAGAGAAGGAGATAGAGTCACAGATCCTGCTCCAGTGACCGGATAAATAACACCATTAGCCTTTGCAATGCTAGTGCGTTGTGGAGCATAAGTCTGAGAGAAGTCCTTGGCATCAAAGGTCATGTGATCAGTGGCCCCTGAATCAAGAAGCCAAGTAGTGTTGTCTGCATCTCTGTGAGAATTAAGAAGAGCAAGACCAAAAATATCTGAGTCAGAGTAAGAGGTTTTGTCCGAGGATAGTGGTATGAGAGAGAGGTGTGGCTCAGCTGCAGTAACCGCGGCTTTACCTGTTCCTCCATCACGGCATTTTTTTTCTTGAAAATCATGCCACCAGTCAGGGTACCCGATTAACTGGAAGCAGTTTTCACGAGTATGCTTGGTGCTCCCACAATGAGAACACTTGGTACCATCATTAGAGGCCCGATTCTTGGTAGTTTTCCACCAGTAGAAGGGCCCAATGTAAGGCCTTTGGAGGCTAAAATAGCCTCTTGAGCCCTGTCGCTGGCAGTCATCACATGTTGCCTGGTGGCTTCCCGTCGGACATGGGCATAAGCTTGCTCAACGGTTGGAAAGGAATCATTTGTAAAATATCACTCTGAATGTTGTCTAGTCGATCATCAAGACCATCCAATAAGGTATAAACTCGTTCTTCTTGAATGAATCGATTATAGTGCTTGATATCAATAGGGCATTCCATAAGATTTGGACGACAGAATTCGATTTCACGCTATAGTCTGTACACGTTAGTGTAGTATTTTTCCAGGAAACCACCGGCTTGCTTCAGTCGAGTCACACGCCACCGGAGATCATATACCTGAGTTATGTCACTGCCATCAAAGAACGTAGTAGCAATTGAATCCCACACTTCTTTTTCTGTGGAAAAACAGATAAAATCTCCAATCAGTGAGGAATTCATGGAATTAATCAGCCATCCTTTAACAATAGCGTTATCAGTGCGCCACTTGCGAAAGGAGGGGTCAGTCGGAGATGGTTGAGAGAGTCACCATTGATGAATCCTAGTTTGTCTTTGCTGGAGATATACATCTCGACAACTTGGGACCATAAAGCATAGTTAGAGCCATCCAATTTGATGCCAATCGGAACAATAGATGTTTCAGCAGTTATAATTGGAGTTTGGATTTTGTTTAGAATTTCAGTCATTCGGGTGGTCAGTTCAAGGATGGGGTCAGCGGTATGGGTCATACCGCTGGAAGTGTTCTCATCATCGGACTCTGCCATGGCAGTGGAGGAGCGAAGAAGGCTGGTTGAGAGGGTAGTATCAGATGAGCCAGAAACTGTGTGTCTCTGATACCATGTAGAAAAAGTATTTGCTTGTATATTATTTCACCAGCAATGATACATATTTATATGAGGAGATTAGGTCCTATTTTAGGCTATACAATCATTACCATATAAAGAATATTTTACATCCTATTTTAGGCTATATAATCACTACCGTATAAAGACGATTTTTCATACAAATTATGTCCTATAATTCCTCCTAAATGAGAGCTCACGCCAACAGTTGTCACTCATGCAATTACTTTTTCATTTTCGGAATCCGATGAACTCACCCTTTTTTGCTTTGATTGATGAAGAAAATTTTAATATAAACAGAGACGTAATGGATGTTGGATTTTGTATTTAACATACTCTTTATTGATAACTATAGCTTTTCTATATTTTTTTGAATTTTATTATTATATATTTTATTTTATTTTCTTCATTTTAGGACGAAATCTTCAAACTCAAATAATATTGATAAATTGACAAAAAAATGAGAAGAGGTTGAGATTTTGAAATGAAATTTAAGAGATTATATGAAGAGTCGAATCTCATTAATCAAAATATAAAAAGAACACAAGAAGAAAGCAAGAGTAGGATTGGTGCTCAAGCACCAAAAACCCATGCTTGAGCATGGGTATACACATAAAATATGAGGTTATGTCGCTCAAGCATCAAATTTTTCATGACGAAGCAACAGAAAGATGGTAAGCACAAAAAGAAGTGGCGCTTTAGCGCCAATCCTGAATCATCCCACGAGTTTATTTTTTGTAAGAGTTTTTTGGAGACTTCTAGGGCAACTTAAATGCGAATTTTTCAACTCAATTTTGTGTCTATACATACTAGAACCCAACTACTTGATAGAGGATACATTCTTGGAGAGAAAACAAGAGATAACTACATTATTCTATATATTCTTCCGATTTTTTTGGGATTCAAGCAAGAAGGTAAATGAAGATTATTCGAAGTGACAATTGAAGACTCTCAACTTGTAAAATCAAGTGACGTCGTTTTTCATGTGTTTGTAACTTGAATATGAGTGGGTAAATTCGTTTGTGCTAGGACTACTATATAAATCTATTTTGAAGCTTTAATTTAGTAATTTTGTGTTTGACATTGAGTAATATGTTGTTGATTGATTACTTGTTATTGCATCAATTATTTTTTTGTTATCTGGCCAATATTAGGATTGTCTGAGAACCATATTAATAGCAAGAGGTAAAATACGTGTTTCGCTCTTTTAACAAGTAACATTGATTCCGATAAAGATAGAGATGTTATATGGTCTATGGATTGTTATGTGATGTTTGATTGTGCTAATTACTTTATTTTGTATTCACAAATCTCATAGATATATAGGGAATTTATACATATTAATAGGTTCGAATCTACTCTAGATTTTTTTTTGAATAATTTAAAGACATCGATCGCCAAGACAATTGAATATTGTTGATAAATAAGGTATACGAGTTAAAGTGGAAAAATAGGTGGGGTCGAAGTCGTAGTCTCTTTTTACATTCAAATTCTCTTTAAATTTTCTTAATTACATAGTTTACTTGCTTTTAGGGGTGCAATGGGGCGGGGTCCCGCGAAAATTTTTCTCCTCCACGCGACCTGTGAATTCGTGGGGCTGGGGCTGGGCAACCCTTTAACCTGCCAACCGATCTAGATAAAGTTTTTTTTTGTAAATTGAAAAATATAATTAAAAAAAGAAATAGGAAAATTTTAAATATTTTTAGCAAATAAAACACACAAAAAATACAAGATTTGGGTTGTGGTGTAATGGTTAAGATTTACACTTTATAACTCCCACATGAGTTCAATTTATATTTAGCCAATTTCTAGCAAAAATGTTGTAATTTGTACATCTATTACACGTTTCGACAGGGCAGGGCGGGTCGGCGAGTATTTTTGCCATCCTTACCTGCTTTTAAGAAGTTTTTTAGTAAAAATCAAATTCAACCATATTAATGCAATTTAATTTTCTTCAATTAGTGTTAAAGTAAGTAATTTTGATAATAAGTATACAATTCTCGGGGATTATACTGGACCAAAGTCCATTATTACTACTATCCTTTGACACCATACACTCGTAGTTTTAAGCAAACAAGTTTTTGGCGTTATTGCCATGGTGTAGTTATTTGTATTTCTTTTATTTTTGATAATAAGTATACAATTCTCTTGGGTCAACACTGAACTCAAATATATTATTACTACTTATCATTGAAACCGTGCACTAACAATTTTAAGCGAACAAGTTTTTGGCACTATTGCTAGGGATTGTTGTTATTTATATTGCTTTTACTTAATGTTTAGCTTTAATTGAATTTTTTTTTTTTAGATAATCTATTCGGTGCGACATGCGAAGAGCCTAGATCTTGTCGACTTTGATCTAGAAATTCAACTTGTAACGTTCCAAAAATTTGTACCTTTCATAAATTATTTTGAATAAAGAAAATAGTACAAAATAATAATTTAAAATTTTAGTTTGTAAAATGCCTCGAAAGTGATGGCGTGTATAATTTATTTAAATAAAAAATAAATGGAAATCGGATATTATAAAATATTTAAGGACTAAAATAAAATTAATTAAAAATATGTAATTCATTTTAGGACCTAATTGAAAATAATTAGAAATTTTGGGTTGAGGATCAAAAAGTTGAAAAGGTAAAGTTAGAAGTCCTTTCAATCCAATCGAGCATCCTTTTTTTAGGCGATCGTACGATCCTAGTGTTTGTCGATATTATGTCTAAAGTGCATTGCAAAGTATGCGACAAGACTCGACTAATAAACTAGCCCGACTAATAAACTAGCCTCAAAATTGAGTGTCAAAGTGGTCCCAAAAGTTAAAAAAAATGAAACACTAGAGTGTTTCCAGCAATCACTAATTGAACAACCTTTTTAGGATGATTGTACGATCGATGCGGTTTCCCGTTTTACACGACTAAAAATGCATTGCAAACTTCATAGTGAAATATTTGAAACGGTATAAGAGAGTTCAAAAAATGATAGAGAATCGACCTCCAAACCTTCCAAAAAATGATTCTTTTTGGATAGAAATTCCAAATCACCAAAATTGAGATACTCGAACCTTAGATGTCATAGCCATGATGTATCTTTCACAAAAGCCTTCAAGAATTTTGCAACATCATTTTGAAAATCCAATAAGAACATTCTATTATTTGTCATTGGTATCTTACGAATCAAATTACTTTTGCAATCTCTTAGTGAAAGACTTTTTTTCTTTCATATGAATGTCATAGCCATTTTCTAAGAGTTGACCTAAGCTCATTATTCATGTTGGCACATAATAAACATGTGAAAGAAATTGGTGATATAACGATATCACATTTGTCTCTTACCAGAATTTTAGATTCATCTCCAAATGTGATGTTGCCACTCAATGATTAATCAAGTTTCACGAACATATTTTTGTGTTAACACGTGTGATTGCTAGCCCAGTTGTCGAGGTACCAAGTGTTGACTTTCATTCTCTCCTCATGTGTATGCCAATAGCAAGTGGAGTTACATTCCTTATTTTTTACAAAATTTGATTTTGTTCAACTCGATTAGTAGGAGACATTTCCAAGGATAATGTCCAAATTTTTGACAATTGTAAAATAGGACTTGAGATTGTTGTGCCTTTGCTTTGAATTGTTACCTCTTCCACGGGCTCTTTTTGAAGATAAATTTTGTTTACTTTCTTAATGATTGGATGTCTTATATTCTTCTCTCTCTCTTTCTCTTTCTCTTTCTCTTCCTCTTCCTCTTCCTTAGCCACGACCACAACTACAACTGCGTCCTCTTCCTCTTTCATTGTTGATGTTGCCTCCGTTGTTTTCCTTCATTGCGAGCTTCATTTTAAGTACTTGCTCCAAAGTACTTTGCTTATTCTTTTGTCTTTCTTCATATGTTTGAAAAGATCTCATAAGTTCTTAAATAGTCATGATCTCCAAATCTTTAGTTTCTTCAATGGTGACTAAAATATGCTCAAATTTTGGTCTAAAGATTGTACAATTTTCACCATAATTCTAACATTATCCAAGTTTCACCATTTTCTTTTAATTGATTAGTCACCGCCAATACTCTAGAAAAATATTCAGAAATAGATTTTGATTCTTTCATTTGAAGATATTTGGACTCACTCTTAAAGTTTGAAGAAGAACCTTCTAGACTTTCTCCGATCCTTTATAGGCGGTTTGAAGCATTTTCCAAGCTTTTTTGGAGGTGCTTGCATTCGAAATTTTGTCAAATACATCATCATCGAGTGATTGGTAGATGAGATAGAGAGCTTTCTTGTCTCTATTTCTTAAATTCTTCAAAGCTCTCATTTGTCATTGAGGTGTAGTATCCTCATATCTTGGCTCATTGTACCCCTTATCTATGATCTCCCATAGGTCGTGTGATCGGAACAATGCCTTCATTTTAATACTCCATTTGTCGTATTTGCTCTTGTCAAGTGATGGAACTTGAAAGGGAACCATACCGTCTGTCATCTCTTTCAAATGATCTTATGGGATATGATACCTCTTTGTTAGAAAGATGGCTTATTTAGATAGTAGTATAGGAGAATTTTTATGAGGTTTAAGAGATTAGAGAAGGGATTTTTATTATGTAATCTCTAAATTGTCTTGTTACAAAAGACGAGGGATCACCTATATTTATAGTGCTCAATAGACTCTTGTACATACCTCTCAACAACTAAAATAAATTCTCCCTCCAACTACCTACTAACATCCACTAAATGGTCTTTGATAGAAGACAATTCTAGATAGAAGATTATTCTAGAGCAATGACTTATTCTACAACATTGATTATTCTAGATGTGGACTCATGAAATCACTTAATCGCAATAATTAACAAGTCCAAATCAAAACAATAAAATGGCCCAAATCAAGTTTATTTTTCAAAAGAAGGATTGGCCATTTGACTTGGTATGGGCAAAAGACACGAGAGTACAAATTTATATCCACTTACAGTGTGTAAGAATATGGGAAGCTGTCACTAATTGGGGATATATAACAAATTTGGTACAACAATCACGGGAGGAAGAATATGTGGGATGCTTTGGTTTACTTGGAGATGATTAATGTGCCTTAATACTCAGTATCTGTACTTGTTCAAAATCGGTGGTCTACTCCACAATTTCTAGAGAAATCTACTATGGCCGTGGAGAACAAAAAACATGAACCATTCTAGGTGGTTCTTGGTGGATGCTCATATTTCAGAAGACACGAGAAAAATAAGAAAAGGAAATAAAGACATATAGAGGATGCATGTTATCCAGTAAGTTTTCAAATGGGAGGAAAGAAAAGGATATACAAGACAGTTCATCTATGTAAAGTAAATACAATGCACGGGTTCTGGATCATCTTTCTCGCGTCAGTTTAAAATCCATTGTCGTTCGTCTCTTTCATCTGTAAGAAATTTGAATAGATTCACTTTCTGCAACTTTACTTCAACATTTTGCATTAAAATTACTGAATAACAACATATCAAATCGGCTCTACAAAGCTCTCTATTGTAAGAAAACCATCCCAAAATTCTTATTGTTTAAATTTCATTTTTTTTTTTGCTTTCGCTACTTGTTCATAATCGATTTTGTGAAAATTTGATACTCCTCTTCAAAAACCCTAAAGTTGAATATGTGAAAATGTATCAGATGGATGAGATTTTGAACCAATAATGTACTTACATCAATGCTTTAGTAGTTAATTTGTGTGTTTCATTGTTCTTCATACACACACGACATGCGCCCACGAGCGCGCATCAAGTACACGTTTATTTGAAACAGCTGGTTTTGAGTGGCTTCTATTCTATCATCTTTAGTATTCAAAAATTCACGAAATATTTTTTTTTCTTGTGGCTGATTTTCATATTGCAGCTAGTGTTATTTTAGGCCCTGCATACTTGCAGGAGGCGTGAACATTCTCACTTTTAAATTCCATTTCTTAATAAATTCATTTCATTGTATTTCTTGCTTCTTTTGTTAGTTCAATTTTAAAGGAAGGGAAAAAAAATCAACCATGGCCTAACAGTTACTGTTAAGTGACAGCTGTCGGATCGACATTTTTAGTTCAATTCTTCTTCTTTTTCTTCTTCATTTTCCAAACATTTGAAACGAAAATTGCTCAACCAGATATTAATCCATGAACCCAGTCCTTTTTTTCTTTTTTTCTTTTCATCCACATTCTTCTTCTCTAACTAGACATTAATCCATAAACTGAATCTCTCCCAACAATTTTTGAGCAATTAATCAACATATTTTCAAATCTAAAAACAACGAAACTAATCTAGCACAAAATCTATTGAATTTTTGTTCTTTTATAATCTAAATTATTCTATAAAAAATAATTTATTTGAGATGGGTTAGTTGGTGGCGAACAGTGGTGCAAAGTTGGTGGGTGGTAGAGCAAGATTCGATTTTAGTGAAACAATATATTTGATTTTGAATTAGATTTGAAGATGACATAGTTGGTGTTTAAGTAATTATTCGGGGTTATATTTTTCCAAAATGGCCATTTTTCAACTTGTTTTTAGATGTTGTCATTTTTCAATATACCACCTGCAAAAGGACATGCTATAATTTCCTGTTAAAGCATAAAGTCCACATCGGTTAAATATCAAAATGTTAACCAGTATATAAAGACTTATACTACTCATTTTAACAAGGTTGACCTTTTAAGATGGAATCCTAAGTCTTAATATAGTATCAGAGCCTATTAAACTCAAATGAGAATTCGGTTCATCTAAAGCTCAAACGAGCATTCAGATTCCAAAATTGGTGTGCTCAAACGAACCACCATCTTGTGATAGCATGTTAAGGGATAAATCTCAAATCAGTTAAATACCGAAATGTTAACCTGTATATAAAAGCTTGGCTACTCCTCTTAATAAGGTTGATCTCTTAAGATGGAATCCCAAGTATTATTACACAAATATTAACCTATATATAAAGGCTTGGGATACTCTTCTTAATATGGTTGACCTTTTAAGATGGAACTCTAAGTCTTAATAATTTCTTCTTACAGTAAATGGAGATGGAACCTGATGGAGGAACCTTGAGTACGTCAAGTAACTTGCATAACCATAGCGCTTGACAAACACAAACTGCAGTAGCAGCAACGTATTCAACCTCCATAGTAGATAAAGCAACAGTAAGTTGTTTTTGGACGACTGATAAGTACAATTTTGTACTTATCTGGGCTCATAAAAATGGACAATTATATGTTCTTTTAGTTGTTTTCAGTTTAATTGCATGTTGTTTTCTTATCAATTTAGGAGATAATCAAAGTCAAGTATCAATTGGATGAAAAGAGAGCAAAATGAAGACAATGGGACCTAATTGCTAAGAAAGGAAACTTCAGGGGCTTGATATGCAATTACCAAGGCGGGAAATTCAAATTTAACACAAGAACCATCCATGCGATCGCATGGAAGCTTGTTGGTGCGATCGTAAGTCAATGAAAAATTCTGCAGAATGTTTATGGATACTACCATGCGATCGCAAGGTTGGTAACCATGCGATCGCATGGGCATACGCGTCAGAATTATGGCAGAAACCTGATTGAATTAGAATTCTACCAGTCCAAATAACTTCAACTACCTAACACATGTTTTGAGGTCTGGAGAGAGCACTATAAAAGGCAGAATATAGACTTTTCGCGAGAGACGAATTTTAGAGGAACAAGATACAAGGCAAAAACAAAGATCAAGGCACGGAATCGAAGATCATCGAGCCGAGATCACGGGTTGTATTTTACTTTTTGTTTTCCTTTCTCCGGACCATGATGAACTCAATTCTTTTGATAATTGACGAAATCATGTCCGACTAATTTACTTTATCTAGGATGAACGATGAAACCTCGCGTTTTAATTAATTAGAAGTTTTTCCTTTTTAGTAATTAATTGCCCGTGGATTGATTGTTCTTTATTCAGTTTCTTTATTATTTTAATGCTTGCGCACCATTAGAATATATTGTGATCTGTATTGAAGTCGAGAGATTCAATATAGATTTAGCACGTGGTATTGAATAACATAGGGTCCAATAATAGATAGAGATTACTATTATGCTTCATGAAATCTATTTAGGCGTTCTTGAGATTTTAATGCATGTGTTTATGCTCGAAGCTTAATTAGAGATAATGAAGTTCGCATAACATATAGATTTGATTGACCATCGAGAGAGGCTTTCGATTAATTTAGGAACGTCGATTTTCAGTCCAAGGTAATTAAAAGCTAAAAAGCGATTAACAGATAATTGAGTAAAACGTGTCGGTGGATTTGTGAATCCTAGTATTGTTAAGCTTTAATTCGTTCTCATTTGTCAAAGTTGCTTATTGTGAATTTCAATTTAATTAAAATAGTTAATTTAGTTTAGAATCATAAGAACCAAAAATTGAATCTGTGTTTATTTCCATTGTTAAAATTTAAGTTGTGAAATTAATTAGTTAAATTAGTATGTAGTCCTCGTGGGTTCGACACTTTATTTATCACTATATTACTTGTCAACGATCCGTCCACTTGCGGGATATAAATCGTACAACAAGTTTTTGGCGCCGTTGCCGGGGACTAGTTTTATTAATTGCTACGTTAATTTATAATTTGTCTTTTAACAATTCTTTTTAGTATTAATTCTTTTTATTTTTATTTTCAATTCTTCGTGATACTGCTGAATTTTATCTGTTTTCTAAATTTTCAGGTGTTAAGTGTGTATGCACCGTACAAAAGATCTTGATCTATTTGATTTAGATCCAGAAGTTGAACAGAGCTTTCACCGAAGACAACGTGAAAAAAGAGAAAAGAAACAACAGCAGCAAAACACAATGGAGGATAACCGAATCCAAAATCCATTACCTGCAGATGGCAGAAATAATCAAGCACCAATAGCCCGACCTGTTGAAGTTAATGAGCGAGATATTCTTATGGGTGAGTATATGATGCCACCGATTGTTGAAAATCGGTCCAGTATAATATACCCGCCTTATGGACACGACAACTTCCAATTGAGGCCAGATGTGATCAACTTGTTCTCGAACAATCTGCCGTTCTACGGGATGATAGATGAAAATCCGCACTACCATAATTCTCGCTTCAATGAATACTGTGAAAACTTCAAATACCACGGTGTTAACGAAGAGGCATTGAAGATGAGGCTCTTTCCACATACATTGAAAGATAAAGCTCGGGAATGGTTAGATTCACTATCGCCTGGGAGCATCACAACTTGGGGTGATCTGATCCAGAAGTTCACACTGAAGTACTTTCCTCCAGCCAGAGTAAACAGATTAAAGTACGAAATCTCCAATTTCCAACAATCTGAGTTGGAAAACTTTCACGAGGCATGGGAAAGATTCAAGCAACTGCTCAGAAAGTGTCCGAGTCACGGTTTTCCTTTAGCAGCTCAGAACCATTTCCTTTAGCAACTGCTCAGTCGTTCTTCAGTTGATTCTGCAGTAGGTGGCTCTATCCAAAATAGGTCTGCCGGCGACCTCCATGACTTGTTTGAAACAATGAGTGAACAATTTGTTATGTGGCCAGACAGAGGGGTACAAAGGAAAGCAGCAGGGGTACATGAGGTAGACTTAAATTCATTTGTACTGGCAAAAATCGATGCATTAGCAAAGCAGATGGAGACAATGAAATATTCTCATTCAGCTAATATGGTTCAGATGTCTCCACCAATCTGTGTGACATGCGGGGCAAACCATCAATCTTCGGAGTGCCCATTGACAAAGGTTGATATGCCTTCTCTTGAGCAAGTTGCATATGCTCAGAATTTTCAGCGTCAGCAGAATAATCCTTATTCACAGACTTACAATCCAGGATGGAGAAATCATCCAAACTTCTCCTATGGCAACACTCAAAATATTCAGAATCTACCAAATCAAGGAAGGCCACAAGAGAAAAAAGGAGAACTCGAAGAAGCGGTCACGCGTATGGAATCTGAATTGAAGGAGATACAGAAAAGACAGGATGTTGCTATAAAGAATATGGAAAATCAGATTGGGCAGTTGGCTAAAATGTTGACCGAGCGACAACCAAGCACATGGCCAAGCAATACCGAAGTCAATCCAAAGGAGCAAGTAAATGCAATTACCACGAGGAGCGGAGTTCAGTTACCAGAGATTCATGTGACTAGACCAGGTGTAGAAAAGGAAACTGTGTCTGACAAAGAGAGAGAAAACAAATCAGATACAGAAGTTGCACCAGAACAGGACTCTCCACCAGCTTATATTCCACCACCGGCTTACGTCCCTCCAATTCTATTCTCTTAGAGGCTGCGAAAACATAAGCTAGAAAAGCAATTCGAGAAATTCCTCGATGTGTTCAAGAAACTTCAAATCAACATACCGTTTGCTGATGCTCTAGCACAGATGCCGAGTTATGTAAAATTCATGAAGGAAATCCTTTCAAATAAAAGGAAGTTGGAAGAGCACGAAACAGTCATGCTTACTGAAGAGTGTAGTGCTATCTTGCAAAATAAGCTACCGCCGAAATTAAAAAATCCGGGGAGTTTCTCTATTCCTTGTACTGTTGGTAGTTCATTTTTCGAAAAAGCATTATGTGATTTAGGTGCTAGCATTAACTTGATGCCTTATTCTATTTTCAGGCAATTAGGTCTCGGAGAAGTGAAGCCAACTACAATTTTACTCCAGTTAGCTGATCGGTCAGTTAAACGCCCACGTGGAGTTATTGAAGATATTTTGGTAAAGGTGGACAAGTTCATATTCCCAACTGACTTCATTATCCTTGATATGGCGGAGGATAGAGATGTGCCACTTATCTTGGGGCGACCATTCTTAGCTACTAGAAGAGCCCTCATTGATGTGCAAAAAGGGCAGCTGATGTTGAGATTGAATGAGGAGCAAGTCACTTTCGACGTGTTCAAAGCAATTCAGTATCCAAGCTCCTCTGACTCATGCTTTCAGATCGATATCATTGATCACGAGGCTGCTAACACATTTGCCTTGGAAAATCCTTCAAATCCATGGGAAGCGTGTATTATGCATTCTCAAGATGAAAATTCGGAATCTCCAGTTCTTGAAGAATGTGCCAGATATTTACAAGGAGCAGAACGGATTGAAAGAAGGAGTAGGTATATGGATCTGGGTACCACACTTCCTCAGCAGCCTCATTCGGTCCAAAATGCACCAATTCTCGAGTTAAAGCAATTACCTTCTCACCTTAGGTATGCTTATCTCGGTGAATCATCCACTCTTCCAGTCATCATTGCGAACTCTATTGATCAGGATCAGGAGGATAAATTACTCCGAGTTTTGAAGAATTACAAATCAGCCATCGGTTGGACTATAGCAGACATCAGAGGTATCAGCCCATCTTTATACATGCACAAGATTCTAATGGAAGAGGCATATAAACCAATAGTGCAACATCAACACAGACTGAATCCCCATTTGCAAGAAGTAGTCCGAGCTGAAGTGTTGAAATTGCTTGACGCGGGTATTATCTATCCTATTTCAGATAGTACTTGGGTGAGCCCGGTCCAGGTAGTACCAAAAAAGGGAGGGATCACAGTTGAGAAGAATGAGAATAACGAGCTCATTCCAGTCAGATTGACTACCGGCTGGCGTGTTTGTATTGACTACAGAAAGTTGAATGATGCCACTCGAAAAGACCATTTCCCTCTATCTTTCATCGATCAAATGTTGGAGCGATTGGCAAGTCATTCCCATTATTGCTTTCTTGACGGGTATTCAGGCTACAATCAGATTCATATCGCGCCAGAAGATCAAGAAAAGACTACCTTTACCTGCCCTTATGGCACGTTTGCATATAGGCGTATGCCATTTGGACTATGCAACGCCCCAGCCACATTTCAGCGTTGTATGATGTCAATCTTCTCGGACATGGTTGAAAAATTCATTGAAGTTTTCATGGATGATTTTTCAGTTTTTGGAGCATCATTCGACGATTGCCTCAAAAATCTGACCCTGGTACTTCAGCGTTGCGAGAAAACCAACTTGGTACTGAATTGGGAAAAATGCCACTTTATGGTCCAAGAAGGCATCGTGTTGGGACACAGGATATCAGCGAAAGGCATTGAGGTCGACAAAGCAAAAATTCAGGTTATAGAGAAGCTGCCTCCTCCAACAACAGTTAAAGGAATTCGGTCTTTTCTGGGACATGCGGGTTTCTATAGACGGTTCATACAGGATTTCTCAAAAATAACCAAACCATTGTGCAGTTTGCTGGAGAAAGATGCCAAGTTCGAATTTTCTATTGACTGTCTTAAAGCTTTCAACACTCTCAAAAACAGTCTAATCTCAGCACCTGTCATTGTACCACCTAATTGGGATCTACCGTTTGAACTCATGTGTGATGCAAGTGACTTTGCCATTGGGGTAGTTTTGGGGCAACGTAGAGCAAAAGTCATACATACCATATATTATGCCAGCCGAACTCTCAATGACGCTCAGATGAATTATGCCACTACAGAGAAGGAATTACTAGCAGTAGTATTTGCCTTCAAAAAATTTCGATCTTACCTCATTGGATCGAAGGTGATAGTGCACACAGACCATGCAGCGTTGAAGTATCTTTTTGCTAAAAAAGATACAAAGCCAAGACTTATTCGGTGGATCTTACTTCTCCAGGAATTCGACTTGGAAATTCAAGACAAAAAAGGGGTTGAGAACGTGGTAGCCGACCACTTGTCAAGAATCGAGTAGACGGAAGGCAATGAGGAAGGTGAAATAAATGAGAAGTTTCCAGATGAGCAGATTTTTAGCATAGAGCAGTTGGGAAGCGCACCGTGGTATGCAGATTATGTGAATTACCTTGCAAGCAATATCATGCCACCGGATTATGATCATCAACGTCGGAAAAAGTTCTTTTCAGAACTTAAACACTATTTTTGGGAAGATCCTATTCTTTACAGAAGGGGAGCTGATCAAGTAATTCGGAGATGCCTACCAGAAGAAGAAATGGAGACTGTCTTGGAGCAATGTCATTCTTCACCATACGGAGGTCATTTCGGTGCTACCAAAACAGTAGCCAAAGTCTTACAATCTGGGTTTTATTGGCCGACTTTATTCAAAGATGCCTACAGTCTGGTAAAAAAATGTGACAGGTGCCAAAGGACGGGGAACATATCTCGAAAGCAGGAAATGCCCCTACGAAGCATTCTAGAGGTTGAACTTTTCGACGTGTGGGGTATTGACTTTATGGGACCGTTTCCACATCATTCTCAAATTCCTACATTTTGGTGGCTGTGGATTACGTGTCTAAATGGGTAGAAGCTGTAGCCTTACTGACCAATGATGGCAAGGTGGTGGTGAATTTTCTCAAAAAGAATATTTTTACACGTTTCGGAACTCCTCGGGCAATCATTAGTGACGGAGGTAAGCATTTTTGCAATAGACAGTTTGACACTCCTTTGGCAAAATACGGTGTGAAGCACCGTGTGGCTACTCCATATCATCCACAAGCTAGCGGGCAGGTGGAAATCTCCAACCGGGAGTTGAAAAGGATATTGGAGCTTACGGTGACTACTTCGAGAAAAGATTGGTCGAGAAAACTGGATGATGCCCTTTGGGCATATCGAACTGCATTCAAAACACCAATTGGAATGCCACCTTATCGCCTAGTTTTTGGGAAGGCGTGCCATTTATCGGTTGAGTTGGAGCACCGAGCCTACTGGCATTGAGGAAGTTGAATTTCGACTTGAAAGAAGCCAGTGAGAAAAGACTGCTTCAGTTGAACGAAATGGAAGAATTCAGGTTCGAGGCCTATGAAAATGTCAAACTGTATAAAGAGAAAACCAAGAATTGGCATGACAAAAATATTCAAAAATGGCAGTTTGTGGCGAGACAAAAAGTCCTCTTATTCAACTCTCGACTCAAGCTCTTTCCTGGGAAACTGCGTTTAAGGTGGTCCGGGCCATTCACGGTGGTGAAAGTCTTTCCACACGGAGCGGTGGAGGTGGCTCATGACACGAAAGGCAGGTTCAAAGTGAACGGACAAAGGCTTAAACATTACTTGGAGGGTGACTTTTCGAAAGAAAAGTCATTTACCACGTTGAGCAATCGGAGTGATAACCGCGACAAAGTCGAGCTAACGACTTTAAACAAGCGCTCAATGGGAGGCAACCCATTTTTCTCCATTTTATTTACATTTACAGCATTATTTCAGTTTTAGGAGTTCGAACACGTTTTTGTACGTTTTAGTTTTTCTTTTAGTTTGGAATAGGTTTTTATATTCTTAAGTTTCGAGGCTTTTATCATCGTCATTTTGAATATGCATGTTTACTTGTTTTAAAAGTTGTGTTTAAAAAAAAAACAAAAAAAAATTTTTTTTTGAAGCAGGGGTTAGAACTATACGATCGCATGGTTCTCACCATTGCGATCGCATAGAATGGGCAGATTACATTCTGCCCAGATTTAACCTCTAGTGCGATCGCAACCCATTAAGTCCATGCGATCGCATGGACTACTAGACCAGTTAAAAGCCGAGGATCCAATTTCATTTCAAACGCTCAACTTTTGAACTTCACAACCTAGCCCTCTTCACGACCTTTGATCTCTAACACCAAAACAAGTATCTTGGGCATCATATTTCACTCACTCCACCATCATAAACATCAATCTCGTGACTTATCAAGGTAAATTCCGAATTTTGGTGATTAATTTTCGGTCTTATCTTTCCTTTTACTCTCTATTCATACTTTGTGATGTATATGGAGTAAATGTTGATTAGTTTAGGCTTGAATTGGATGGGGTACTTGACTTCAATTGGGTTTAGTTGATTATGTTGAGAAAAATTTTGGTTTTGTTCCATTTCTCCCATTCTTTCAAACCTTTAGAATTATCTCAATGCATGTTAGGTGTTTGTCGAATTGTCACATCCAAGTTTTAGGCCAAATTTGATGTGCACCAAACTTTGGGCTATACCTTTGCACTAATGTCATCAACTATGGTCAGTCCTTTTAGCTTGAACACAAGTTTGGCGCGAAATAATCCCAGCCGTAACCATAGGGCCTGCAGGCTGCCATGGCAGCCCACAGGCATGCCACAGCAGCCTGCTTCCGTTATCAACTTCGTCCACCATCTGTCTGACCCTAATGACCTCGGAATCATGTGAAATTTGACTGTCTGGTAGACCTTATCATGCACTTTCATGCTACACTTGTCCGTTTCATTTTTACAATTTCCTAGGTAGGTTTCTCGATACACGAAGTAGCCTCATCTATCACGTTTTTCGAATTTTTTTACCTAATGTTGCAACTAGTTTGGGGGTTATATCTTGATCCATATATGTTATCTTTCACATCTAACATATTTTTGTTCATTTTACAGATTATGGCCCCAAAACGACCACCGAACGCCGCCGAAAAAGGAAAAAAGAAGGCTACCAGCGGCACATCTAAGAGGGCTCGGGTAGATACGGCAGACACCGCCGCCTCTCGCCTTTATTTGTCCGAGGAGCACAAAGATAGATTCACCAAGGCCGTGAGCCATTGGACCATTTGGGGGGAGCGAAGATTGCACCTGAGCGACTTCCCTCATTCCGAACTCTTCAACCTCATTGATATCTGCCGATGGTCCAAGGTGGCAGATACACCGCATCCTATTTACTCCCAGCTCGTCCATGAGTTCTACACGAATTTCAACCAGGAGATAAACATTCACGGGATAGAGCACTAAGGGCAGACATGGGTACGGGGCACATGGTTCATGTTCACCCCGAGGGTCATCAACGATTTCTATGGCCTATCTGCTGAAGATGTTCACCCTCTGCCCGACATTCAGGATATGGGTGAGGTGGCCCGATTTTTATATGGTCGAGCAGATGCATGGCCACTGCCCAGGAGGGACTTCGAGCACAGTAAGCTGACAGACTCCCTTCTCATCCTGAATGTGTTTGTGAGCCACAACATCGACCCAACTGCGTATCGCACCACCATCAATGATGCTAGGGCTCGATTGTTGTACCATCTGGCTCATGGGAGGAAGATCGACCTGGAGAGTTACATCTACACCCTGATCAGCATGCTGGCCTCCTAGACGGACAAGAGGCACACAACCATCTTCCCAGCGCTGATCAGTGGTATCTGTGCAGCAGCAGGGGTCCCGATTTCACCTGCGGAGCCAGTCTTTAGAGCAAAGGGACCTATCAACTGCTTTGCCTTAGAGAATGCCAGACGGGCCACTGCACGAGCTGTGGGGGCTGTCCCAGTCGTAGACGAGTACCCTCCTGAGGAGCAGCCAACCGCACCACCTGGAGATATAGCCGCCATGCTACATCGCCTACTGGAGGGTCAGGTTGAGCAGACACGGCTCATTGTCACCACTCGGACTGAGCTACGCACAGTGCAGCAGGAGTTGACGACTCTGCGGTCTCGAGTGGATGCAGTCAGACACACTCAGTCATCTATGGAGTTTACTCTGAGTCAGTCTTCCCTAGAGCAGAGTCGGATTCGAGCTGACTGCGACCAGGTCAAGCGAAGACTAGACAGATGTGCGGGAAAGCTGGATGACATCTATGATCAGATCTGTCGCCCGACACCCACGCCAGCTCCTCCACCGGTTGACCCTTTCACGCTCCTTCTTCCGGCACCCTCCGATCCACTTCCGGGAAGTTCCTAAATTTTTATGTATTTCTTTATTTTACATGCGATTGGGGACAATGCACGTTTTAAGTTTGGGGGTGGTTGATAAAAATTTTGCTCAATTTGACATATTCATGATATTTGATGATATTTGATTGTTGACTTAGTTCATTTTTTATTCAAAAAAAAAAAAATTATTTTGTTTGCATGCTTGTGTGATATGAATAGCCTTGCCGGCTAATGATGAAATTTTCATTTAATTTTAGCTTTAAATCATGACTTGTGAACAGAATATATTGTTGTTTAAATGTGAGACTAATTAATCATATCTGATATTGTGTTGTGTCGGCCAGTGACGATGATATGTAGCTATGTTGGTGCACTTAAGTTGAAAATAATAGGATACCTGTTTAAACCTAAAAAAAAAAAATCATCCGTATCTCGAACAAATAACCAATATAGTGAGTGATTGTAGTGAGTAAGCTGTGATGGTGGCTATCTAGATTATGTTTGATTCCGTGTATGTCGAAAAATAAAATTATGTGGAGCACTTTAGACCAGTTAGAGGAAACTGAGTAATGACCGAATGTTAGGAATCTAATCCCTCAGCATGAACTTATTGCACGCAAAGAACAAGGCTTTTATTATTATATAACTCATTTCGTAGCCTTTTTGACTCGAGTGATAAAGTCATTGACCAAAAACTCGTTACATGGGTCATTTAGAAAGCTTAATGAAATGAGTTTCGCATACGATTAAAATATCTTATAACTCTTTTCGTAGCCTATTTGACTCGAGTGAAAAGGCCCGTAGGGGTTTCTCAAAACCCGATGCCCTAAAGTTCAAAAGACTTGGGAGTCATCGGCCTAAAGCTCGTTACATGGGTCATTTAGAAAGCTTAATGGACTGAGTTCTGCACATAAAATTAAAAAAAAATAAAAATAAAAAAAAATAAAATAAATAAATAAAATAAAATAAAAAATAATAAAAAGTAAATAATAAAATTTCTTTGCAAAGTAAACCTGGGGATTAGATGACTAATGAGTTTGACTTACTTAGTAGAAAATTTCTGGTCAAGAGTGCTCATAAGTCGGAGAATCTTCATAAAACTAGGTTGTCACAATCATCAGCTTTCTCAACCAGCCTCTAGAAAGAAAAGAATGTGAACAACCTTAGACCCAGAAATCTCGAAAATCTGAGAGAAAACAATTATTTGGGGGAAGTGTACCTTACGAGAGGGTAAGGAAAAATTGACTAAGTGGTTGGGCTATCACCACCATAGAATTTAAAGTTAATCACATGAACTGCTCTCACACACGATTCAAGTATGTTTTAAGTAGAATCACGTTTACAACTGTATAACCTGAACACTCGTCATGAATTTTAAGTTTTTCTTTTTGCAAAAATCTGAAGCAAAGGCGGCAAGCTATTTATGTTGTGAGCTTTATTATTGCTTATTCCATCTAGTACAAGATTGTTTTTAGTAGTTTATTCGAGGACGAACGACCATGAAACTCCCTCTGAAACGAGCATGAAAACATAGCCTGATGTGCTTTTGTAATCATCTGGATTACCTACATAGAAAA